>JABBOT010000013.1:9662378-10862378 GCA_016165875.1 Acanthopleura granulata
ACCACAATTAGCACGTGACTCAATACGTTGACATAAACACACACACACACATGCACTAAGGTAACCATAGAATATGTGCTCCCAACCTAAATACTGTGAAAGTCAAGATACTAGTGGAAGCTGGTGTTACAAAACAAATTCTAAACTATGTTTTCCATTTCTTGCAAAATCCTTGGAAACTTTAAACAAAACGTCAAGACTACGTATCTGAATGAAGAAATGAGTTCTCCTGACATATATTTCGAATAGTAGTATGATGTTTTGGCAAGGATAAGTGGGTCGTAGAATTAATGCACTGTCTTTACCTAATTCATTTAAGTGGGGAATAAACACTCGAAAAGGGATTCAAAGAGACGGCATATTCAAAATGAACATAGTTTGCACTGGTTTCTATGGTTAAATATATGTTTCACTTTACAATGATCTACCCTTAATGAGCATTGATTATCGAGACCGATTATGTTGGATTCATGAATGATCGAGATTAAAAACAACTCATGTATCTGTTTATTTATTTGATTGATATTTTACGCCGTACTCAAAAATATTTCACTTATACCACGGCGGTCAGCATTGTGGTAGGAGGAAACCGGGCAGAGCCCGGGGGAAACCCACGACCATCCGCAGGTTGCTGGCAGACCTTCCCACATACGGCCGGAGAGGAAGCCAGCATGAGTTGTACTTGAACTCACAGCAACCGCATTGGTGGGAGGCTTCGGGTCATTACGCTGCGGTAGAGCGCTAACCGATTGGGCGACGGAGAGCCCCCATGTATCTGTTATCAAGACGTCTAATAATTCCATAACCTTTAATCTTAAACCTGTTAAAAGCAGTGTATTGCACCTGAAGTTGATCAATGGTTATGGTGTACATGTAATTTTCTGCATGCAGATAATGTAACTGCACGCCAGACCTACATGTTAACACTCCGTTACAACATATATCCTAGTCGTACTGAGAGATAAGACACTGTGGAGAAGGCGTATAGCAGATGTTACCCTCCCCCGTCATATTCGTTTTACAGGCTAATTACAGAAGGTGGCATTTCGCCAACAATAACGGCTTGCAGGACCCGGATGAAAGTAGACACACTAACTCATATCGAGCCAACATAACTTAATGTTTGTAATCTTAAACCTGATTGAGTAATTCTGCGGTTATTCAAAGCACTGAGTCTTAAAAGAAAAAGACCAAATGAAGTCTTTAATAACTAAACGGTAGGAATTATCGTTGTTGTATACATGACAATACCCTTACACGTTATGACTTGTTATCTTCTAACGGCATGTAGCCATTTATAAATAGCTCGTTTCGCAGGATCGAACCTACTTCTTATAAACAAGCACCAGACTTAATTATCAGTTTTCTGTTTGGTACATTTTTTTTTATATTTTATAATGTGTAATTTTTCTTACTGTTTAAAATCTGTTGGTTCCTTACCGGGTCGTTCGAAACTGCTTAAGTTTTTTTTCTTAAGCAAATGTGTTTTGCGCATTCCAAACAGCATCACAGTATACCTATACAGCGTTTGATTTAAGGTTTTTTAAAAACTAAATATTGGACATAGGCGAAACCTACCTACGTAAGCAATTTACAGATCCCTGTAAATCTCGCGAGAACCACGAAGAGGTCAAATATTTTTGGAAGACCTGTCGCTTTACTCTGGATTTCCCGGATTAACAGAGGCATTCTCATCAGCTATAATCGGACATCGAAAAGTAAATCATCGAACGAGTTTTCGTACATACTGTATGTACAAATAACCCGATGTCGAAATTAATATGTTGGTAGTTAAGCGTCAAAATAAATATTAATCAAAAGGTGGAAATCTGTGTAAATTCAAACTAATGTCACAGGCTTTCTTTACACTCAGTTACTCCTTTTTCTCAAAATTTCGTGGAACTCGCGAGATATCCACAAAGTGCAATACCAGTTATTCAAACGAATGGCGCTGGCAGCTGAAAATTTCAATGTTACTCTGTCATTGTTATTTGGATGCGTTATAGTGCCATAATTCAAACAACGCTTTGCATTTTCACGCATTTCTCCATCTTCAAGATGTCAAGGTTTCTTTTCCGCTTCGCTACCGAAGATCCTTTGATCTTTTCAAGTACTGCAACGAGTTCGACCTAGTCACCGGGTCATTCAACGAAATCCCTCTTGTCAGCAAGATCCACTTTGTTTTCAAATCGACGTTGTGTCGATTCTGCCTTGTACAGTTAAAATTGACGCTGATTGGTCACAACTACACCCTTGTTCTATGGCCTTATTGGGCTAGAGGAGTCCACCGTATGAGAACTGAACTCAAAGATGACAGTCATCAGTGAATATGGATGACCTTTGGTGTAGCGAGAATTGCATTTCTCAAAGGTACGATAAATCACAGCAAAAATCAAATGCCTTTTGCCAGAAACAAAACCATATTATGTTCGTAAAACAGCGTAAAAGATGTAATTTGATTGGTCTTGACCATGCCTGTAAAAGCTTGATCCAAATTTTACCACGAAGGCCAACTGTTCTTGTGATGTTGGATCCAGTGTTTGGTTTGGAAATTGAATGATTTTGTGTTGATCCGATTTTACACACTGTTTTATCTAAATCCTCCTGTCTAATAATTTAACCGTGTTTTCACTTTATTTTCGTTTGCAGCCTAGGTCAAGGTCAAAAGAAAGGAAGGACAAAGAATGGGAAACAGGTAGGACTTCGTCCCGTAAGTACACAGTTGCGTAACAATTACACTTCGCCATTTCATGTTTATCAGCTTCTAATTATCATTGGAGATAAATATGGTGCTGGTGTAGTGCTTACACTGGCCCAGTGTCTAAATGCCAATCGATGGTCTTATGTACAACGCTTTCCGTAACATTTCATAAACGCTGACAGCCTTTTGCAATTTCTGCCTACTATTACAGTTCTAACCAATGGTCTTAATACACTCAGAATCTGCTCTGGCATGCTTTTATCGCTCATTTTTAATGTTCCTTTATTAAGAGTGCAAACAAGGTTTCGTATATAATGTTGCCTAATTGAACATACACACAGATGCTTTTTCTGTGTCACTAGAAGTTAACTAAAGTAGCTTCTTCCAAGTTATCGCTGTGAACGTGCGGATACTTTTTTTTGGCAAACATGCATTTCCAATTAAAGCCCTTATTTTTTGTGCGCACATTTATCTGTTATCACAGTATCTGGCCGCATTTCACATCAGATTCTTTGTTAGATTCCTTGTCAGTTGTCGTGGTATATTCGCCAGCCATTCACTCCACTGTTTTAATTTGTGTTCGGAGTAAACCACTAAATACGTGTTAAACAATGAAATAAATAAACAAAGAAATAAATCATTCGGCAAGATTCTGAGAGATGGCAATATTTATATTTCTAAAGATCATTCTGATTCCAGTCTCAACGCGTTACCGTAACAACAAGATAGCTGGCATACTGCCGAGGTGGCGTAAGCCTAGGTTATTGTCAATATACGATCTATGCTAGCGCCAATCATTCAGTCATGCAATTGGACAGTTAATCAGCCAGTCAACCATTCAACTAACAAACCAAATGATTAATCATTATGCCGATGCCCCATTTTTCTTTTCAGAGGTCAAGGATCTGTTCCATCGGTTTGACAAGGACCGCAATGGGGTGTGGTCGAAGGAAGAGCTGGGTATCGCCATGAACAAGCTTGGGCTTACCGCCTCGCCCACCCAGGTGGCTGAACTCTTCAAGCAACTGGACAAAAACAGTGTGTAGCGTTAACACTTCTCAGTGATCTTCATGAATATTTTTCTTTAATGTTGCATAACGTCAAGTTCAAGAACTTCCCACTTGTATCCCTTTGGCGGTTAGTTCTAGAGGTTAAAGGAAACCCGATTGCCCGGGGTTAACCACCGTCCTTTGGCATGTTAGTGACCGTTTGACGTATCTGTGTAAGCCTAGAAATCGTATTGGTGGGAGAAAATATGTGATTTTCTATGAACCTAGAGGCCCTAACGAGTGGTCGTCGCCAGGGTATTGCCGTCAAAGCCCCTAGAGTATGGAGATCTACAAATTCCCTTCCCAACACCGGGATCGAACTTGCACCTGCTTTTGTAGTCCCGGTCCCTTCGTCACTACTGGACACAATGGAAGTGTAAGCTGGATTAGACAAGCGGCCATAAAACAGGTGGTACCGGCGAATAGGCTCGGCGAAGATGGCATTTGTTTCTCTGTTTTCACTTCAATCAAATCCGTAGTGCCTTTTTGTCATTTTGATCATATGGAGGCCGTGTCTCCTCGCCACAGGCGGCCACCATTGTCGAATTAATTCTAATATGTCTCTGTCGAACACAATGCCGACGACTGAACCAACTCTCCTCCACTACAGTAAAATAAAAATCACTGAAAATCTTGTTACCTCATTGAGATTATACATGCGAAATGCCTGAAATTCGGTCCAATATTTGCCTCCGAACTGAAGATCGATAGTTCGGGAATTGGGTAATACCACCACATAGACACCATCGGTTGTTGATGTACTATGCACTATGCATTTCTGCTTTTTTTTCTTTTCGCCTAGTTAAAATACAAAAGAAACTGGCCTCTTTCGAAATGTATGAACGATCTCGGATAGCACTAGAAGTTACCACCCGCCCCCTCAAAAAATATTGGTCATGCTTGGGTAATTTTTATATGTTGTAATAAAAATTCCAAGCTGCATGTATTGGTACGGCATGGCACCACGCAACAGTTCAGGAATACAAAATTTGGGGGGGTAGAGATTTATTCATTTATTTGATTGGTGTTTAACGCCATACTCAAGAGTGTTTTACTTCTACGACGGAGGCCATCATTATGGTGGAAGGAAATCGGGCAGAGGTATATTTATTACATAAACACTGGAGAAAATTAATGCACGAATGAAACCTTGATCAAAGTCTCGAGTTTTCATTTTTCTCTTTTGTAGAAAGCGGTAAGATTGAGTACAAAGAGTTCAAATACTTCATGGAGAAGGAGCTAGTGAAGCAGAACGACCCGGAAAGACAGCGCCAGATGATGTGGGAGGCCTTTGAGGTGTTTGACAAGGACAGGAACGGTTACATCGACTCCAAGGAGCTGAAGGCAGCCATGAAGCAGCTAGGGGAACCTCTGACTGACGCCCAGTGTAACGAGATGATCCGGAACGCGGACATGGACGGCGACGGCAGGATCAACTACATTGGTAAGCATTGGGCCGCTATGTGTACTGTGACAGCATAGGTATACAGTGAGCCGTTGTTATTACTTATGTCAGCGTAGGTAAACATTGGGACTTTATGTCACCTGTGTCAACCTAAGAAAACACTGAGCTGTTATCTTACCTGTGTCAACACAGGTAAACACTGAGCCATCATCTACTTGTGTCAGCATAGGAAAACACTAAGCTTTTATCTCACCTGTGACAGCATAGGTAAACACCAAGCCGTTATCTCACCTGTTCCGTTATCCCCGATCAGTCTCATTTTACTAACATATTTTTATACACTGTACTTTTTTAAATTAATTACCATTTTAACACATACATTCCGGTATTTTAATTGAGGGGTAATACAGTTTTTCGCAACTATAGTGTCATACCATATAATTGTATTCAGACAGGCCCTATATATGGGTACACTAGTTCTATTAATGTCATCGATGTGTTACATTTAATTTCCACTGTCCCTTCCTGATATTTTTGTAGACAGTAAGCAGCTTGTCGTGACAATCACGTGATATTTGTTTGTCGTATTTTCAGAATTTGTCAAAAAATGGATGGAAGTCGGAACGTTGTCCTAGCAACGAAGACGAGAAGATAAATATGCAGTATTTTGTAAACATCTTGTTAATATCCTGTTTATTTTTAAGCTTTTCGACCTCTTAAAGAATTGTTATCATTTGTTGAACGCGTTGACTCGTACCTTGTTGACAACGGGAAGCAAATGCTGAGTTTTGTTTCTTTTGTTGTTGTTTGATGTTTACTGTGTTTGCTTTTCGTGCACAGATGAGCTTTGTGTCCAAAACATCAACGCAGATATTAATGTTTACTCTGTACCACGTTAGAAAATATATGCTCAGTTAACCCATAGTAACAGTTACACGTTTCGCTTTTGAATTGGGCACTTACTTTATCGAATGAGATCTTGCTCAGTCGATGATTGGAAAAGCAAGCAGTTTCAATCAAGATGAAAATATGGCTACAACGACCACTTGAACTTGAAGAAAATGCCATGGCGAACAACTAAAACGACGCCATGATAGCGTTTGGTCGAGACAAGCTGTATGTCTTGAAATATTTGACATGACAAGAATTTTGTTATGTAATCGGTACATGTATCTTAAATCACTTGGTTTTGTTTGTTTGTTTTTTTTTTTCTTTTTTTTTTGTAATTCACACTGTTTATTATTCTGTTCACAAGAGAAATGCCTTTTTTCATTTTCCACCACTTTATATTAATGGTAATCACAGCAATTCCCTCAACCATTAAGTTCACAAGTGGCCCCAGGCTGTTAAACTTCTGTGATAAATGAATTCCAGAAAACTCGCACTGTGTTTGTCCTTATTAAAGACAATGAAATGATGACATATTTACATTTTTTTTATTAATTATTTAATTATTTACTCAGTACGTTTCATGCCGTACTCAAAAATATTTCACTTACATGGTATGAATGTACGTATGTTTAGGTTTCACATCGTACTCAGCATTGCTTCAGCCAAATGACGACGAGGAGTCCTCAGAATGTAAAAATACTGTGTCCTCTTTTGGCAGGAAGAGTCCATGCGGCCGAAGTGCCGCTGGAACATCATGCCGAAGACACCAGACAAGACACTCCACCCAGTGAAATCACACTGACACCGCGCCAACCAGTCTTGTTCCTTGCTCTAAGCTCTCAGTGCTCAGCATCAAGCCAAACAGCAACAAGCATCACTTCACAAGTCTTTGATATGACCCCCAGCCGGGATCGATCTTGGCTCTTTCAACCTGGAGGCGGACGCTCTAGCTGCAAGGCCACCCAGGCGGTCCACTTACATGCCAACGGTTATGTTTATTGATGAAATAGATATATCACAGCGTCTCAGAGATTCTGACGCGAAGTCAACTCCGAATTAAATTTATTTGTTTTCATGTTCACTTATTTCACGTTGAATTCCAAGCCACGAATTCTCAACAAAGGTGTAAATTTAGATACCATCGGCGGTAGCGGTATCGCTATTAAGTTTCAGAGGCCATGGCCTAATTAAGTTCATAAAACAAACCTATTTCACGTCCACCTTACTTCCGCTTCATCTAGTGACCTTAAAATATTTGTTTGTTTCACCGGGGTTTTCCACCAGTCAGCTATACTTAGGTTATATTGAGAAATCTCGAGGTCGGGAGATCTGGGATATATCACGGGTCGGGTCATACCAAAGACTTTAAAAACGGTACTTGCGTCCTGCTGATGTCAAACCTAAGCATACACGCATATTTTTATAGTATATCACGAACACCATCTTTATGAATGGAAAAAACCGTAGCCAAACCTGTGGGAATTGCATGGATTTAAACATGACAACTTGCCGTATAGCCCCGGTGTTTTGTGGTCCTGTCCTGAACTAGACGTTGCATTTAGTGTCCAAAAAATGAAAGCTTCTCAGGCTAGCTAAACTAGCTAGAATAGTTAAAAGTGTTTTCAAAAAAAGCACTTCTAGTGTACGCAAGCAAATAGAGTATGGCTTAAGGGTACAGATGCGCGATTCGAGTAAATGGGTTAAAGATTTGGCTCCGAATTAATGAGTGCTGGAGCACCGATTGGATAATACTGCCACATAGACAGTCCAGGTTGTTGCCACACTATAAAGTTCTAAACTGTCATTTTGCACCTTATTAAAACATATCAGAATTTTATCTGCTTTGGATACAAATGAGAACTTTTTGCCAGGGTTACTACCCCTAACCTACCCGGAGGTTACCAAGGTGACAAAATGTTTGGGGATATATATTTTGGGGGTTAAAGTTGACAAATTGACTACATAAATGGTAAGGAAAACCAACGTGCTCGTGTTACCTTGAACAGATGCACACCGCACAATTCAAGGGAGTTAATTCCCAGGGATTTTTTTGTCTTTGATTCTTCGAAGTTTTCAACATTACTTTCGTCCTATCAACATTGTACCTACTTATACACAGACGATCACAGCATAGAGCGTAAAGCTAGAGAAGCGCCGACAGCGTGACAGTTGAAAAATGGTCACAAGCAATCGATCAAAACCGGATTCTTGTCTTTTTACGTCAATTATATTAACTGTTCACGTAAATGCTAAACTGTAGGAACTTACACCCCACCCCAACCCATTAAACCCATTAAAAGGAAAATTTCATCACATATATTTACGTGTTTGCCATAAGGATGTGTATAGCTTTGTTCATTAGTTCACTTCCGTCTGTTTTACACTGAGTTATCTATTCCACCAAAAGAAACGCCATGAAAAAGTGAAAATTAACAAGCCACATTGGGGTAGTAAGCCGTAGTGTTTACACATAACGATCATAGTGTACTGTAAACGACTCAAGTAGAGTAGGGTATAAGTTATACAGTAAAACCTCAAACGACTGGAAGCGTCTTTAGCAGATTATAAGTCATATCATTTATCGATCAGAAATATGATGTCAAACCATAAACATCCATTAACAAAATTTTGAAAGCGCCTTTAGCAGAATGCAATGATATAATTTATCCAGAAAAACTGTTACAATCATCATTCATTCATTCTATCTAACGCATGTGGAATACAGCAAAATTATTTATTTATTTATTCATTTATTTGATTGGTGTTTTAAGCCGTGCTCAAGAATATTTCACTTATACCCCGGCGGCCAGCATTATGGTGGAAGGAAACCGGACAGAGCCCGGGGGAAACCCACGACCATCCGCGGGTTGCTGGCAGACCTTCCCACGTACGGCCGGAGAGGAAGCCAGCATAAGCTGGGCTTGAACTCACAGCGACCGCATTGTTGGGAGGCTTCGGTCATTGCGCTGCGTTAGCGCGCTAACCGACTGAGCCACGTGGGCCACAGCAAAATTAAAGAAGGTATTCCTGTCAAGCGATATCATCTATGAAATCGATGAGTCACCTATCAAGCAGATGAGTCACCTATCAAGCACATCAGTCATCTATCCAGCAGATGACTCACCTATCAAGTAGATGAGTGATCTGTCAAGAAGATGAATCACCCATGAAGCAGATGAGTTCTGCAGCAAAACAAGAAAAAGTCTGTTATGACTATGACATAGGCAGGTACACTCCTGGCTAGTCATATCGTCTATAATGCAGATTTGTCATACTCTAAGATAAAGAAGTGTCTATAACAATGTTAAAATGTGAGTTTATATATTCATTTAGCAGTGACCTCAATTGATACAGGATACAAATCGATCAACAGATATGACATATATCAATAACTACATTGCAAAACGCTAGAACGATACTAGAATACCGCAATTCAGATCATTTCCTAAATTTCTGCCCATAATTACATTTCAACGCCATGTAAAGCAAAGGTGTTATTGATTTTCGCTCAACAATAATGATCCACATTTAACAACTGAGGTAAAAAACTGTCACAGCTACTCTTGATTAACGAATGCTACCATGGAAATAACAAGAATGGGCCATTCAGATGCATATAACAGAGAAACTCTTTAACACCGACACATCTAAAGAGCTTGTCACTACCTTCCAGGCCACTAGCTCCACCTTTTATCTCCATTTACAACCCATGTTATTTTACTGAATACTCGGACACTTGTCTATTCTGAACACCCACAGGGATCTCCAGTCACCACTGTCTTTAGTGCATGTTAGTCCACAATGTATAATGCGACACAGCGTGACGCTGACCGACTGCTCCTACCCTCTGCCGTCATCCCAGCTGGGGTCAGGGAGGTGTGGTCAGAAAAGGAGATAACCCTCTTAACGGACAGTTCACTAAATGATGAAGACATTCTCCAGAAGTTTATTTTGATTGGAACACTCCACACAATGTTAGCTGAGATGACACTGAGTGATTTAGGATATCAGTAAATACTCCAGTTTATGGTCGCTTGGTTTTCCAAATTTCTTCACATCAAGCATGGCTGATCGATCTGCTTTGACATCGCGTGGAAATGTACGAGTAGCTGCACTCATTCAGTGTTACAAGATTTTTCCTAAGTCCTAAATCGACACATACTGTTGGGTAATTTACTTTCAGGCATATCTTACGATGGAATCAGTTTTACTTTGACTAGACAAGTATGAAAGCATTGTGACATTTGTAACAAACAATGACTCAAAAGTTCAAATTCCACATATGTTTATCCGTTAGACTACTTTTCCCCATGCATTGGTTGGCCTATTCCTGTACACATTTAAAAAAATAAAAGTTGGGGCAAAAAAAAAAGACAATTCACTGTGCTTGCTTGATCAGAACTTTGCTTATTATTGACAGGTTTGCAATCTGTGTATATTGTAACGGTACCAACAAGTGTTGTTGTTGTTGCACAGGATATATTCAATAAATCGACATCTTGTCAAAACAGACATTATTCACGGAACCCAGTGTGGTCCATTTAGACAAGTTTTAATGTAGTAACATGAAGGCAGCTTATCCCAAAAACACTGCAACCGGCACACCGGCTTATAGGTATATGTTGTAAAAAGCTCGAAAGTATTAACTTCACTAGATGTATGTCATAGAAAGTGAATGATTAGAAGATTTGCATCAACAAAAAAGTTCTCTGCGTTATAAAAGAACTGAACAATTCAAGCCTGGCGCTTTGCTCAATCGTCCACTTCGTACCGAAGACCAATTCCTTTCTTAATCTCATCGACTAATCCCATGACAAACTCGCTGTGGTCCAGGGGCAAATCGGGACTTTCCAACTTTCCTGAAAAATCCGAGACAACAGCTAATTGGTTACATTACCAAAAAATTGATTGGCAGACACGAGTATACACTAACAGCTGATTGGCTGATTTAAATGTTAATTACAGCCGACAGGCTGATCTGGACATCGAATGGTAATTTCTTGTTTGCATAGTCCAGTGGTTAGCCTACTAGAGCTGCGCAATGGCTCAACAGCCTCCAACTAATGCGGACGATTGTGAGTTCAAGCCTATCTCGGACTGCATTCCTCTCCAGTCATATGTGGGAATGTCTGTCAGCAACCTGCGGATGGTCGTGACTTTCCCACGGTTTCATCCCATCATAATGCTGACCGCCGTCCTATAAGTGAAATATTCTTGAGTATGGCGTAAAACACCAATCAAATAAATAATTGAACTTTTTGCTTTTTCTGGGCAGAAATTCTCTTACACCTAAGGAATTCTCTGCATGTAATTTTGGTCAAACATTTCCTGGCACAACATCATTATTTTGAATGCATCCGCCTTTCAAATCATACTATACCACACCTACGCATGGGTTAGAAAGAATATTTAAATGAGGTGGATTCCAAGTCACTCCTTCATCATTCGAATAGTTCTCCGCCCTAGTGTTTCTGTCCCATATTTACCTTCTTTGAGGCACTTCCGGACGTGAACTGCTTCGTACGCCATCCCCGCACTGTTGTCGAAATTGAACTTGGCGTTGGTTTTTGGCAAATCAAAGCTCACCTTTCCGGAAGGCAAGGTCATTTCCGTAGGGCACCACATGGGATTGTGAACCTAGTGAAGTAAAATTTTTTTGCACAATAACTACGTCAACACATGCATTAGAAACAATCCGTTTGGGCACTTACTTGAAATGGTATATATGAACAGTTGCAATTAAAGCCTAAGTGAGATACATATCGCGATTAACCAGAACTGACATGGTACACGATCTGGACGCAGTTTGTGTCGCTTTGCACATCCCTTGTGTCTTTCCGGCCTCAGCGGTACCTGTTAATTACGTATTACCATCCTAATTTCTTGTCCATATACTTTCGTAGTTCTTTGGGAGTTTGGTGCTGAGCGTTGATCTGGAATATAATGTTGTGATTACTGACCTGTGAGGTCCATTATTATAATATTGACAACTGGTAGAAAATGGACCAGTTCGGGATAACAACCAAGGCCTATGATGTTGTTAGATTTTGCAAGGCACTTATTTATTTATTTATTTGATTGGTGTTTTACGCCGTACTCAAGAATATTTCACTTATATCACATCGGCCAGCATTATGGTGGGAGGAAACCGGGCAGAGTCCGGGGGAAACCCACGACCATCCGCTGGTTGTTGGCAGACCTTCCCATGTACGGCCGGAGAGGAAGCCACATGGGCTGGACTTGAACTCACAGCTACCGCACTGGTGGGGGCGTATGGCATTGGTGTCAACTCATTGTTGCGTCGCATTCTGATAAGGGTCTCAGTTGTAACGTCTCAGTGGACAGAACAATTCTTTTGATACAAACTGCCCCGACATTGGCAAAAAAATTAATACTGGCTGCCATCTTTTGCAATACAACTCCAGGCACTGCGTATACCTATGAGCTAATGCCGAAAGGGTAGATTGTCTCTTTCGACGCCTAGTTTGCAGGAAACCTAGGAATAATAAAAAAAAAAAAGCGTTGTATTGTATACATTTCCTCTGTACCTTGCATTAACATCCTTTTACCTTAATATGTCCTTTTGTTCCGAAAATTGTCACCTCGTTGTTTCCCTTATAAGCCACACTACAGTTGAGCTGAGCCATTCGACCGTCGTTGTACTTGAAAATTACACATACTGCTTCATCCACACCTGCAAGTAAAATGCTACACCATTGGTTCACCTATTCATTGACAGCCTTTATGGTCCAATAAGAAAACTACTTACAGATTAGTCCACATTTCTTCCATTATTCACCAACAGGTCCTATCCTACAGTAAGAATCGATATCTCTCTATACCAACATCTAAGTTTAGAACAACCAATTCGTTTCCTTCTAATATGAAAAATAACCAAATGGGCATGAGCCATGAGAAGATAGCAATTACGCCTGGTTCCTCAGGACATACTTAAAAACATGTTTGTTGAGCTTGACTCAACCCATCCTTCAAATAGGGCCCTACTCAAAAAGATTTTATTGCAATTTTGCTAGGAATTTTTCTGTTCATGTAAATTACTTTAAAATCCTTATCTTTCATGAGCCAGAGTCAAAAAAAGGCAGAATTCCCTACCCACTGATCCTATTTTTTCTCACAGAGTCGGGTGAAGTCCAACCAACAGTTTGTTAAGGACGACCTGTCTGATCATTTCTCTGCAGATATTTTCATCCACTACTTCCCCGAACTTTAGGACGTTTTGTGTTGACAAGGTCTGAATTCAGTTATACCTAAATTCTATTTGTAAAATGCCAAAAATGTACTATAATTTACGGAAAGAAAGCAAAACACCTCGTGCACATTTACAAATCAACTGAAACTGTAGGAGTTGCGTTTGTGACCAATCCGAAAAGCGAGTAACTTTGAAAATAAGCAACATAACTCCAATTGAAAATCCGTATGTCATCCCCATCAGGCTTGGTACGTTTCACTATAATCCAACGAAAACTGAGGACGGGGAAGCGTTCACAAGAAAGGATTACACATAAATCTACAGACAGACAGACGGTCGAACATGTTGATCCTATATCCAAGGTACTTTCATGTCGGGGGGGGGGGGACATGGAACAATTGTACAAGCGTTAAGAGCGTTCCTAATTTAATGCCCTGCACAGAAACTATATGTTTGACATCAAAGGTCTGATGGGAAAAGAATACACTTTTAAGATTTAGCCCTTCCGGTAATGAAAACCCTCCTTTGCTCCTAGTATACTACCTGTATCCATCAACGTGCCCTCCGTGAGGATCTTGTCTGGTCTGCCAAACAGGAAAACTGCAATGTTGAGCGGGTACACCCCGATGTCCAACAGCGCCCCTCCCCCAAGGGCTTTCTCCCGTATCCTGGGAACTTCCCAGAGAGGAAGGGCGAATTCGATCCTCATCAGTTTGGGATTTCCGATAGCTCCCGAGGCTAGCTCCTTTATTAACCTCTCATAGAGAGGGAAAAATCTGCTCCATACGGCCTTGGTGAGGAAAACACAGATTAGTGTATTAATTTACATATTTCCTTGATACACTCAATTAAAGAATATTTCACTTCCGTGACGACCGTAGGTGTTTAGGGAAGCACCACCTTTCCCCTGGCCCCTGACAAGCGACATGAGCTAAACAGGCAGCGGACCAGATGGTACGTATAGTGAAACATGCACTCTGCTGGCGAAAATATCATAATTCTTTTTTCAACATTCGCATAAAGTTTCAAAGGAGAATTGTTTAACGTTTCACGACTTTTCTGTTTCACAATAACACAATGCATCCGGAACCGGAAGAAAGCATACTCACCTCAGTAAACCAGCCTGAACAGGTGTCAAACAGCAAGAAATAATTGGCACATTTTTCTGTGGGCTATTTATGTCTGTAAAGTAAAACTTGTGTGGACTGGATTACATTTCATATTGGTGATTTCTTACCTCCATAAAGAAAAGTTTCTTTTCCCTAGCCAGTGACGTCATTTCCTTCAGTTGCTTCAGGTTCATGGCGGCCGGTTTTTCAACGAGAACGTGCTTTCCATGGTTAAGGAACAGGAGAGTGAGTTTGTGGTGTTCTGGGTGTATGCTGCCTATATACACCACATCTGGAAGATGAGCACGAGATCCATTTGATGTTCTAGGCTGTATTCAGGAGTGTTTCACGAATGTACCACGGCGGCCAGCGTTATGGTGAGGGGAAACACATGACCTGATCTTTACACGCACGGCCAGAGAGGAAGTCAGAAAGAGTTGAACTTAAATACAAAGTATTGACTCACTGGTGAAACCTTCCTGAGTCAACGTGTTGCACAAGAGCGCTAAATCCTGGTAACGAAGCCCCCCTTCCCCATCCCCAGAGCCATTTAGCACTGTTCTAGACTAATACATGGTGACGAAATAAGAAGCATCTCCATAGGACAGAGTAGCTCTTCAGATTCACTACCTGAACACATGTGATATTGGGGAAACATTCTAAAATAGCTTTGTGACTGGTACTTACCAACGTTGGGGTCATTTGCTAACTCCTGATAGGAGCCGTAAGCTTGCGGTATGTTACGCTCCGAGGCGAATTCCTGGGCTCTCTCCAGCTTCCGAGCTGCTACAGCGACCACCTGTAAAAGGACGATAATTCCAATGGATTAACAGATTTATTTATTTATTTATTTGATTGGTGTTTAACGCCGTACTCAAGAACGTTTCACTTATATGACGGCGGCCAACATTATGGTCGAAGAAAACCCGGCTGAGCCCGGGGGAAAGCCCACGACCATCCGAACGTTGCTGGCGGACCTTCCCACGTATGGCCGCAGAGGAAGCCAGTACGAACTGGGCTTGAACTCACAGCGACATTATTGGTGAGAGGCAAATGGATCATTACGCCGTTATGGCAGGCTACCCTCTCGGATACGGACCCCACTCCCCCCTTCAATGGATTAAATTGAATATTTTGTTCACCGGGTGAACGCAACTGTAACACAAACTGTCAAACCTCCTAGAATGTCTTTGTACCAAAAAGGGTCTCAATTCTAACAGATGGACGTTTTCTAACCAAAGCAACATCTCCACCTGTGCAGTCGCTTTTTCTTATTAATAAAAACATGTCCCTACTGAGTCTTTATGGGCTTAACGTCCAAACTTATCGGTAATCCAAATACCATAAACCCACCAGCATAACTAGGAACTTCACGTGATACAGCTGTTTATTTTATTTCAAATATGAAAGACTGCAGCATAGAGAGTACAACCAGAGTAGCGACGACAGTATCATCGCTGGCAAATGGTCACACGTTACCTGTAAAATCCGGCCTGTTGTCAGTTTACCTAAGTCAGAGTCATATTCTACCTATTCGTGTAAATGTTTAAAAAATAACATCTTACACGGACCCTTGCACCTTGAGTTGAAAGCAGAATGGGGACCTTATAAAACTCCTTCCCGCCTTAACAAAGGGGTCAAAAACCGTGTGCTCCTTTGTTCTTTCTTGGATTATGTCACACTTCTAGGTGCATGCGTGCTCAGAGAGCACTTAGGTAGTACACAAACACTGCGCCGTCACAGCAGAAGCGGCGTGTTTCTCTGCCATGTGGACACTTTTGTATAGAGCGTCAGAACCGCCAATTAAGTAAAAAAAATTTCAATGCTGTTAAAAGCAACATAATAGACCTCACTGGCCTACAATTACTCAAAATGCTGTGCTGTCATCACATTCATTACATGCACAAAGTAATATGAAAACAATACCAAGGGGCTATTTTTGGTTTGGCGAGGCGCAGTCCCTCGCAAAAAACAAAATATCATACAGCGGGTAGATACTACCTCGCGAATTCTGACGTAGCCATTCTTCCATGCAAAACGAATACCTCGGCACACGTATGGTAGTTTTAATGAAAAGCGTCCATTGTAGCCACGCATGCGTACCTGATGCTCTGTAGTTGGCTGTGACGTCAGACTGTTTGTAAAGTCACCGCAGATTTTCCCCGCACCACAGATTCCCCATCTTGTGGCCATGACTGACACTCTCAAAACGACACACCTGGACTGAGAAGTAAGAAACAACTTTGCAACTTAATAAATCGAATGTTATACAATTTAGCACTAAACCTATATTTGGAAATGCTTTCTGTGTTGAACCTTTGCCGCACAGGGTAACTTGGGTCAAAGCTGTGCAGTGTATTACTTATTATCAATTTATTACGGTATTTTTTATTTTTAATTACTGCCTGAGCGACAATGATTTGTTGGCAAACTGTTATTACGAAGACATATGTAGAAAGCAACGGCAGAGATATGTTTCGTAATCATTATGTGTTGATGTTACGTCGGATGTGTTGACCCATGTGACAATACTATAAAGATGTAGACACTGGACCCCTGATTCTGTTACATTTTTCAACAACTGCATGACTTAAGTTACGCATTTGAACCTAGGCGTCGAAATCGAAATTCGTTTTACCAGCCATCAACAAAAATGCATGGGCGTTCCGGGTCATTAATCTTCAGTTTCTAAAAACGACAAATACCAAGCCATACATAGTGTTTTATGTATGGTTAGTTACGCTGGGCATTTACAGTGGAAGAAAAACATGACTTGAAGTATAGCTAAGTGCATGAAGCATTTCCAAAAGAAAAACCAAGAAATACTTGTGAGGAAAATTAATTCCCATCATTTCATCACACTGTTTCACAGTTTTGGTTATACACAGACTGTTTTGCCGGGGGATCGGGAGAAGGGTGAATGAATGTATGAATGAATTATTATGGCTTAACACATATAATAGCCTGTTGTCGACGTTAGACGTTAACAGACTCAAAATAATTTCAGACATACCTTGGCGGTCAAGTAAACCCCCAGTGGAGTAAACTGAGCAGGGGGTGTTCTTATGAAACTATCACAAACAGGATTGGTGCGAATGGATAACGTGACCTCATGCCGCGCGGACGACCGGTAGCTCGGCTGACAGTACCATAACTGACAGACTGTAAGCTTACCTATACCGTGCGTGAAAGAATGCACGAGGTATAGGCCTGCATAGTGCCCTTGCTAATGTCACCTGCTTTGAGTCCGTATATGATTAAGCAAAAATGAAATTATTAGTTACCAAAAATGTGTATACACTGCACACAATATGAATTGGTGTTCTGAACTGACACAGGCTATATGGCCATTGATGGATAAAGCGTATAGGCCTACTTACATGTCGCTGTTAGTTCAAACCCAGCCAGAGAACTATATGAGAAGGTGTACCAGCAACCCGCGGATGGTCGCGGGTTTCCCCCTGGGCTCAGCCTGGTTTCCTCACATCATAACGCTGGCCGTCGTCGCATAAGTGAGATATTCTTGAGTGCGAGAATCAAATAAAATAAAACACCAATCAAATAAATAAACAAGCAAATAAATACACAGACAAGACAGTAGGCTTAAAAGGTTCTTTCAGCGTTATACTGGAGAGTTCTAGCTTGGCAAAAATGATTTAAACGGACAATTTCGATCAAAATGTGACAAAATCTATCAAACGAATATTGGTAAACTGAACATTAATTAACACAAAATTGAATTATTTTTCATCAGCAGTCCACTGCATTCGAACTTCAGTTAAACAGGCTATGACCACAGTACCGACAGCTGAATGGGCATGAATTATTCGAGGCCCAATTTTCGTGACCTTTCCAGCAATCGCCTAGGATTTTGAACAAAACACACAATGTCATTTGGCAAGGTCAAGCCCCCCACGTTTCCCTTCAGTTTTGGATAAATCTGAATGCTGTGAATACTCACAAACGCTTGCGTATGCTTACTTCTCGAGTCTCGTTCTCCTGTCGGCGCTATTCACCTCTTGTCGGGCAGCACCCTCAACTTTACGGGTAAGTGGCTCCTAAAACTTTAACCTAATCTCGTAACGGATAGCGCGAAATTCTAGTGTTTCAATATCTAACGGGCCTGTTAAAAATGTGTCTATGCAGGTTGTCTTCGCACAATAATGCTTATCGCTTATACACCAATGATAATTTTCCCGTCATATCAGTTACGAAAGCCTGGTTAAGACTACCAGCACGTCGGGGGCTGTAGACCTACAAATATATATAGGTCGAGGCCTACTGGGTCACAGTGTTCAAACGAGGCGATGTACTGCTCATATCTCTCTCTTGCGAAAAAGTAAGACACTTGCGAATATAAGCATAAGCTAGTCGGAGACATGGTGTGAAGTTTCAGTTGGGCCAGCAGCTATAGTGCTCTACCCAATACATGCAGGCCTATACATGTAGGTCTATTTCAAAATGAGTAGTTTTTGCTGGCTACTATCAGAGGCTCAACAGATTTGCTTTTCTCCCACTTTTTTTTCATCCACTTTAGATTATCCTGTTAAAGCGATGCAGATAAACAGAACAAGTTTTCTAGATAGCCGATGACCAAGGGTATACACCTGTATTTATTTAGCCTATTTTTTTTATTTAGGCTGACTCAAGAATATTTCACTTAAACGACGGCGACCCGCATTATGGCGACCCGGGGGAAGCTCACGACCATCCGCAGGTTGCTGGCGACACCTGTATTTAAGACGGACTAGTACTGACCCCTGACGCTCAAGCTTTATATAGTCTTTAATACAAGTAGACTTTATTTATGTATGTAGGTTTTCTCATTAAACAGATACAAACATAGGCTACAGTGCGAGAACACGCGGCCTCTACTGCAAGGAATAAGGTCTACATAAACACAGTTGTGCTGTGTCATTGTCACACATACATGTAACATAGACCGGAGAAGGTGGGGTGGGGAGGGGAACGAGATTATGTTTCGTGATTAGGAACGCATTATACTTATCAAAATCTAATGTGTCAAGGATTGACCAACTCCATCAAACGCCTTCATCTAAATCGAATTAAGTTTCTCAGATTTTACGATGATTAGGTCAAGAATTAGCTTGTCATCATATATATACATGAGATGTCCGGAATCTGTAGGCACTGTAGCATAATTGTGTCTGATTTAGCTTGACTCAGGAGCTAGGGTGCCTGTCTGTATATGCTTCGTGTTCACCAGACTGGATATAAGAACAGCTGCAATCAAAGCGGAACTGAAATACACAGGCCCCTATTTTCGATTAACGACAACTGGTTGTTTTGTGGTTTGTGTTGAATGTTGGTTTGTAAAGTGGTCCTGCAATTTTTTACCTTGAACGTTCATTTGACGACTGATATACGAATGTTTGAATCTAGGATGATCATCTATTTCCTGTCTGTCTCAGATTTATTTTATTTATTTATTTATTTATTTATTTATTTATTTATTTATTTATTTATTTGATTGCTTAACGCCACACTCACGAATATTTTCCTTGTACCAACACAGTCCGTTGTGTCGGTGGAGTAATACCGTGTATTCAGCGTAAAACCACCGTAATTTGACAAGTTACTGAGGAACTTCTCCAAATGTGAGTCACAGGTATGCATACACTGTTGATGGAAGACAAGTGGTCATATATACAAGAGCCATCGACCTCAGCATCAACATGGCCACCTGGGCAGTGAGTGCGGAGGAATGTCCAAGACCGGGGCTGAACGTGTTTTCTTGCTAATGGAATTCACGCACCTTTAATGCATCAGCCACGACACTCTCTTGTCTGTTACGTACAGTTCTGCATTGCCACGTTATATTAAAACGTTTTTGCCGATGCCTCTTGCATATACATATATAGATAGTTCTAGATATAGTTACAATATCTCACAAAATACTAGTGCCAGAGCAGCAACGACATTGTGATACTTGACAAATGGTCACATGTAACCGGTAAAACCCGACCTCTTTTACCCCAGTTAGAGTTTCGTTATAACTGTTCATATGAATGCTTACATAGTAGCTGTTTCCTCCGCCCCCCACCCCCACCCCCTCAAACACCCCCGTCAAATTCGAGCTTTACAGCTGTTCATAAAAGCATTGTTGGTTGTGTTTACACATCCCCTCTAGCCACGAGATTAAGCGGAACTATACACAGTTATGATACAGATCGCCAGTGAGAGATTCTGAACGCTTTCCCCATATTTCCAAAGAGGTCTTATGAGTTATTAAAATTTTAACCATGGTGTGTGACATACTACGGCGCTGCTGAGGGTCACATTCAGCAAGGTCGTACTCAGCAGGGTCATACTCAGAACGGTCATACTCAGCAGCGTCATACACTATGGCTAAAATCTTAATGACGAATTCATTTTCCAACAGCACCCCATCGGATATGCGGATATTGCGTACCGCATTAAAACTTTTCCATGTTGTTTTTGACACGTTGACAAATGGACTTCGAGATAACTTCTTAATCAGACATAGCTCGGGTAGGGGATATACAGGGGGAGGGGGACTGGGCACAGGGGGCCTCAATCCGCACTCATGAATATATCACTAATACGACGCGGCCAGCATTATGGCGGGAGGAAATCGGGCAGAACCCGGGGAAAACCCACGACCATCCGCAGGTTGCTGGCGGACCTTCCCACGTACCACCGCATAGGAAGTCAGCGTAAGCTGGGCGTGAACTCACAGCCATTGCATTGATGACAGACATCTGGGTCATTACACCACGATGGGGCGGTAACCTGCTCGACACACGGGGCCCCAACCGTACTATAAGATTACTCCAATAATTAACTTGATTTATCTAGGATTCTTTGGGATAACTGGGCTTTTGGTGACTGGGAGCAACCGGAAGCAACTCGCAACATTCGCCGATTGAAAGCCCTTTTAGTTTGATTGACTACTGGCAGCAAAAATGGGTTTCTGTAATGGGAGGAACTGGAGGCATCTCGGAGCATCCGGTCGGGCTGATTATTGCCAACCAAACTCACTTACCAGTTTCTCGGAGTTGATCATATTCTACTTTTCTGCCACTGGAAGCATATGTATCTAATTCCGTGGATCTGAGTTTACTTTATCCCAGTTTGTCAGAGTTGCTCACGATCGTAAGGTTTTGCCAAAGCTTTCGGCATAAGCGTTACGATTTTAAACTCAGAATACTGACCTCAAAGCTCTGGGCTGTGATTTTTACCTTGTAATTTGGGGCCCCGGGACCCCAGCCTAACGCGCTGGGATATGTTTTAATACACGAAGCTCCCACTTTTAAAACGGTTCGGTACTTTCAAATATCTTCCGGTGCAACATACTGAGGACTCACCCTTGATAAGTCACGAAGCTTCCGGGACAACGCGGTCCCTGGACCCTCGCCTAATTTGCTTTGACAGGTTTACGTTTTGGAGTTCCCACATTAAATTTTCTAAAACAAAAAGTGTATCCACCATGTTGTTGAACGGCTCAGTACTCTTCAAAGGCCTTCTCTTACTGCCCCGTCATGCCTGAGAACTCATTTACGGTTTTCTGGGAACATTCAACACATAGTTGGTACACGTTTTGAGACAGAATATAACCTGTGTAGTAGAAATTGCTAAAATGCCAATGCGCAAATTCGCTTCGAAATTTCTTTCAATTCAAGAGTAGAAATTGTCTCACCACATTTTTATGAAGCCATCATCACCATCGCCTGTCCACTATAACATACATCGTCCACCTCCACAATCCAATTTTATTCTCCCTCACTCCAAATTTTTTTTTTGCTATATATAGATCCCAGTCACTGAAGTAACTTTATTGCTGTTAGAGTCTTTTGGAAAGTTTGATTGTACAAGTTAATGTGAAGTATACGTTTAAATTCGAATAATTTTGCCTTTTTTCATGTTGCTCTTAAATTAGCCTGTCCTTCTCAGTAAAAGCAGAAGTCACGGTAATAGTTATGTCCCTTTTACACATCAAAACGTAGCGACCGATCGGTGATCGTTTTAGAGTACAGAAAGTTACAGGAAAGCTTTGAATGTGTAGCTTACTGGATGAAACTAATACAAAATGGTATTCAATTACATCATACTTTATAGTATCTTGGCTGAAGCTGCTTTTACTTACAGATAACATATCTCTTGTGTCTTTGAGGCGAGACTGAACAGTCGCCATGATGAATTCAATATGACCCCTTTGACAACTTTGATTCAATATGACCCGGTTGATTAGCCAATCAATATACTGCACTGGCCGAGAAATTTACTTGTGGGATAATAATATATTGAATTTAGACATTTGCAAAGTTAATATAAGTGAGACATTCGTGTATTGATTTATTTGATTGGTGTTTCACAATGTACTCAAGAGTATTTCACCTATACAACGGTGACCAGTGGGAGGAAACCGGGCAGAGCCTGGGGAAAACCTACGACCCTCCGCAGACTGCTGACGGACCTTCCCACGAACGGCCAACATGACTTGAACTCTCAGCGACCGCATGAATCTGTGACAGGTACCTTGGTCAATTCCCCGCGCTGACGGGTTAGCTCCCACAGCATCGGAGGCCCCGACATTGATATGCCATTGTTAAAGCTTGAGGGGGTGTTGACAATGAGGCTGAGGAAACGAGTTGCTTTGATTACAATTTATTCGCAGTTTTCCGCATATAAAACAAAACAGATTTAACAATACATACACTGACATAAAATTTCAAATCCTGTGTACCACAAGAAACATTAATCAAAAAACATAGTGAGATTTTTACGTTTGAAGAACAATGCACGATGCTCTGAGGACGAAATAATTTAAAATGAGTTGATACACGGGGTACTAGATACTATCTACCTCGTATTTAGTCATTCAGATATTTAGCCAATCATCTGATTGATTAATCAGTCGTCGGCGTCAAAACGTATCCCGACATCCTTCTTGACCTGATCCACCAATCCCATCACGCATTCGCTATGTGACATCGGCAACAAGGGACTCTCCGTCAGCCCTAAATGGAAGAGAGAATGATGGTCAATGGTCAGTCCTACGGGAACTCTGGAGGGGTGCGCTCTGACTGACTGACTGTATGGTGTCTTTACACATAACCAATGGGTTTGCAAAGTGCGGGTATCGGATGGAGTTCTTCGCCAAAATTAGCAACCTAGACCAAAAGGATTCAACACTGTGAACCATAATTAGCAACCTAAACCATAAGCGTTCATCACTCCTGAACCATAATTAGCAACCTAAACTATAAGAGTTGAAGACTACTGAAACATGCTTAGCAACCTAAACTATAAGACTTCATCACTGCTGAACCATAATTAGCAACCTAAACCATAAGCGCCCATCACTAGTGAACCATAATTAGGTTTATTAATAGGGACTTCTGAACGAACTTTATAATTTACAAGGCTGCACATATATATGATGCCAGATATAAGAGGCTCAAATCTGCGAATAGCATGCAGGTTCAGACATTTACTTCAATGGTTTACATGTTTAATTTGGTGTTCTTGCTAAAAGGTCAAGCACAATATTCTCACAATACAACTAACGGAGTCCACGTTTATCAGACCATGTGCCCAAGTTTATATAATGATAGCGACATGAAAAGAAAAGTACAGGGTACAGCACAAAACGGGAATAACTTGTAAGAATCTCAAGTTCAAAAGCTTCAAGTGAAATGGTTCCGTACATATAACCCATACGTCAAACGTTTTATCGATGAACAGATGGACCGACAAGGATATATCCTAAAACAGCCCGTCAGTATTGATGAGCTCATGTACAAAGACTGATGGCTCGTGGCTGGGAAAGTCTATTAGTCCATTGCCGGAGTGGTCTCTATCAAAGCTGTTTCATCTCAACTTTTCACTGGCCATGCCCCTGTTCGGATGTCTACCAGTGATTTTCCCGGTTGAGACTTGGTTGAGTCAGGTTGAAGCTGCTGGATAGGCCACTCTTGCTCAAGAACCCTTCGTAAATATGAGGCCAAGAAGAAGGATTTTCTTACACATTTCATCGTAAGATTTACCTTTGAGGATACACTGCCTCACGTGGTCGGCTTCATACGACAGGCCGCAGCTGTTCGGGAAGGTGAATTTGGCGTCCGTTTTCGGGAGGTCAAAGGTCACCCTCTCGGAGGGCAACATCACTTCTGTGGGGCACCACATGGGGCTACTGATCTATGTGGAAGTCAGAGAGGCATATGGCCGTTATATGACTACAATTGAATGTATTCGCATAATTATTTCGTCGGTTATTATTTCAAAAAAATTATGAAAAATATTTAGCTTTCGATTTCGATTCACACTGCTCCATTTCAGTTTCCCAATGGTTGTTTTTGTACATAAAGAAAGAAAAGAACCTGATTTGAAACTATTGTGATCTGAGCTCACAGAGGCTCCCTCTCCGGCCGTATGCCGGAAGGTCAGCAAGCAACCTGCGCAACGCTTTCCCCGGGCTATGCCGACGTGGTAAAAGTTAATTAATTTTGAGCACTGCGTAAAACACCAATCAAAATAAATAAATTGTGATATGTCTATGTATATATGATGACTGACAAAAGTGTTTAGGGGAATACATATCCTATATGCACAGATTCGACATGGGGAATCATAACAAACCTGGATCAGATTATAGTATGTACTGGTATATTAAACCATATTTAAAATCCACCTCGCAGGGGCCTTCGTGGCTCAGTTGGTTAGCGCAGCGTAATGACCCGAAGCCTCCTACCAATGCGGTCGCTGTGAGTTCAAGTCCTGCTTAAGCTGGCTTTCTCTCCGGCCGTACGTGAGAAGGTCTGGCAGCAATCTGCGGATGGTCGTGGGTTTCCCCCGGGCTCGATCCGGTTTCCTACCACCATAATGCTGGCCGACGTCGTAAAAGTGAAATATTCTTGAGTACGCTGTAAAACACCAATCAAACAAATAAATAAATAAATAAAGAGAAAAATAAATAACTCACCTCGCTTTATCTGACCTTCTGTTCCGAGTACAGAAAAATAATACGAGAGACACTCCATTGATACAACAAAATCATCGCACAGCTATTTTCTCATATTTTGTCCCCAAAATAACGTAATTTAAACTCCATCTTGTAACTCACTTTTATCTGACTTTTTCTTCCCACAAAGTGTCATTTGTGCCCCAATTTCTAACTTACCCTTTCTTACCTTTTGTTCAGAATATAATCACGTCATTCGGCCCCCCCCCTCCCCAAATTCGTCACCTACCTTTCCGTGGCACTTTGTTCCCAATAAAATAACCTCATTTGTGCACAAATCTCTGCCTTTATCTTACCTCTTGTCAGGATTAAAATAATGTTATTTATGCCTCAAATCCTCACTTACCTTTACCTCAACTTTTGTTCAGTATATAACGTCGTGTATGCCCCAACAAGTTATGTACCTTTCCGTGAACTTTTGTCCTCAATATAACAACCTTATTTGCACCTCCAACTAGTTATGTACCTTTATGTGAGCTTTTGTCCCAAATATAACAACGTTATATACCTTCAACTTGTCACTCACCTTTATGTGGCCTTTTGTGCCGTATACAACCACCTCATTTGTACCCTGAAAAGCCTCGCTGTAGGTCAACTGAGCCATTCGGCCATCCTTGTATTTGAAAGTAATACAAGCAGCTTCATCCAAATCTGAGAGGAAAGGAAACATCTTAGAGATAATATTACAACCGGCCAGATATAAGATATCAGTCTTTCTTTGCATTGTTTTCATGATATTGTGTGCTTGTATTAAATATGTCAACAGCAAATCATTTTGAGTCATTCTACACCACTGATATCTAGTATATTGCAGTTTTCATCACGGCAATTTTTTTTACCGAATTCTGATTACATGATGACACGGGGAGTGTAAGTTGTTATCTCTTAAACACTTACATGAACAGTTAGAATAAAACCCTAACAGTGGTAAATTGACAAGGGGCTGGATTTCACCCGTATCTTCTGGGCGACCATTCGCTGCTCCGGTTTTACTCCCTACGCTGTAGTCTTTCATATTTTATATTTTACAGCGAACATCCAAGTCTTGGGCTAAATGAAAAGGGGGTTTAAAAAGAACAGGGACAAAGCACCGTCCTTCAACGGGCTCCTAGCAAACCCTCTAAGTTAAAGGCTGGGTCAAATGCCAAACAACGTTTTTAACAACTTTGCAATTTTCAAGACACGTCACCTTGTTAATTTTCACTCCTGTGGCAACACATATCAACCTTGTGTTTCTATTTGATGTATTTATTTAATTGAAAGTTTTTCTTTTACGTCGAATATTTACGCCCACCCATTATGGTGGGAGGGGACCCACGACCACCCGCAGGTTCCTGGCAGACCGTCCCACGTACGGCTGGAGTGGAAGCCAGCATGGGATGAACTCATAGCCACCATATCGGTGAGAGGCATCTGAGTCATTACGCTACACTATCGCGTCTACCACAAGTGAAGCGGAGCCGTGTCCCCTCCCAAGCCTCAAGGTTTAATTTGAGGATACCACATAATAATAATAATAATAATAATAATAATAACAACAACAACAACAACAACAACAACAACAAAAGTAATAATAATAATAATAATGATGATGATGATGATGATGATGAAGATGATGATAATAATAATAATAATAATAATAATAATAATAATAATAATAATAATAATAATAATAATAATAAATAAATAAATAAATAAATAAATAAATAAATAAAGATACCATATAATCCGGTTTGCAAATATTCTACCACACAATAATTTATACCTCCGACCTTTGTCGCCTCCACGCTAACCTTGTCCGGCTTTCCAAACAGGAAGACGGCGATGTTAAGCGGGTAGACTCCAATGCTCAACAGAGCCCCATACTCCATGGCTTTGCTACCCAACTTCCTAATTGTACCCGCAGAGACTGCCAGCTGTGCAGTCAGCATCCGGGCTTTTCCCACCGTCTCATTGGCCATCTCCTTCAAAACGCGGTTGAAAGCCGGGAAAAATCGAGTCCATACGCCCTGGAGGAATGAATATTGATTTATAGATTTACTCTTTTACTTGATGGCTATTTAACTTCATGGGGAAATTGGTGCGGCCCTCACTGACTCGAATGGTGCAAGCCATGTCATACTGCAACTAACGGTTCTTTGACCAGTGAGGTCAGGTCGATATTTCAGTCATTCCGCTTTTACTTTGCAAGACATGCACGCATCTTGAGTCAGTGGGGTCAGCCGTATCATGTGAGGAACGTATTAAATACGAATGATTACGTCATATAGAGTAAAGTCAGAGCAGTAAGTCGTTACTTCCTAAAGCCTTACATGAACACTTAGAGTAAAACCCTAACTGAAGTAAATTGACAAGAGGCCGGATTTCGCCGGTAACGTGTGACTATTTCCCTACCATTACACGGTTGTCGCTCCTCTTGTTTTCTTCTTCGTGATGTAGTCATTTATATTACGTCTGAAGGCAATTTTATGCCTCTATATGACTACAGGGGATCAAACAGGGAACACGTGTAGTACACAAGCACTGCAGTGTTAAAGCAGATTATTTATTTATTTCTTTATTTGATGGGTGTTTTACGCCGTACTCAAGAATATTTCACTTATACCACGGCGGCCAATATTATGGTGGGAGGAAACTGGGCAGAGCCCGGGGGAAACCCACGACCATCCGCAGCTTGTTGATAGACCTTCACACCTACGGCCTAAGAGGAAGCCAGCATAAGCTCGACTTGAACTCACAGCGATCGTATTGGTGGGAGCCTTCTGGGTCATTGCGCTGCGCCAACGCGCTACCCGACTGAGCCACGGAGGCCCAGTCAAAGCAGATAACGACCTGCCTCACTACGATTTGGGTCCCATGTTGTATCACGTCAGAGTCTCCCACTGAACAAGACATGCAAGAGATCAACAGTAGACAAGTATGCTTGTCACCAGATCCGAGCAAAGCCTTCAACCATCTTCAAGGCCAATGATGTCCTTTGCAAATTACCATTTTCTTTTTCACTGGGATCTCACTACATTCCAGCTCAAGTCATATTAATATCTGCATTCATGTTCACAGCACACAGTAGGTCTCTTCGTCATTTCCATATAGGTTAAGTATTCCTGAGATGCCGTTAGGCCATGGTTATTCATTCATAGCAAGTTATATACGTATAAATTTTAACAGTATACGGAGATCACACTTATAGTAAATTAAAGTAAAACGAAATAGTCGCTCCCTGGCAACTTGCACCAAGCCATCTTCACGTTACCATACCAACAGTGCTTCTTGCCATGGTAGTTACGTGCTCTTAACGCTAAGACGACTTCGAGCAAGTGCGCCTTGATGCCTTGCCTCCATAAAGAAAAGTTTCTTTTCCCTAGCCAGTGACGTCATTTCCTTCAGTTGTTTCAGGTTCATGGCGGCCGGTTTTTCAACGAGCACGTGCTTCCCATGGTTAAGGAACAGGACAGTGAGTTTGTGGTGCTCTTGGTGCATGGTCCCTATGTACACCACATCTATAAGATAAACAAGGGCTAATGAGCAATGTTCTCTGTGATACGCGCACCGTATCTGTGACATAAAAAAGAGTTATTTAGCAGTCTTCTCTGTGAATGGTGCCTGCATACACAATGACCTCGTCTGTAAGATAAACAAGAGTTATTTAGCAGTGTTCTCTGTGAATGGTGCCTATATACACCAGTGACCTCATCTGTAAGATAAACCAGAGTTATTTGGCGGAGCTCTCTGTGAATGGTGCCATTATATATCAGTGACCATATTTGCAAGATTATGAAGTGACTAGATGTATGGTGCCTTTACACACACCATGTTTAAGACAAACAAGACATATCGAGCTCCGAATGACTATAATCTTAACTTCTGTATTATTTTATTATTTATTATTTTATTTATTTGTTTTCTTTATTATTTAATTGCTGTTTTACGACGTACTCGTTTCACGTATGCGACGGTGGCCAACATTATGCTGGAAGGAAACCACGGCCATCCGCAGGTTTTGTGGCAAACTTTCCCACATACGACCGGACATGAAGCCATACCATAAGCTGAACTTGAACTCACAGCGACCGCATTTTGAAAGGCTCTTAGGTCATTCTGCTGCACTAGACTTGTATTAATATAGGCCTTCTTCTGTTGGGTAACATATAGTTACTAAGTCCTGCATAATGCAAATGGCGTCAAAATACAAAAATAAACCATTATCTAGAGCGCCATAAGAATCGCTCTGATCAATGTTACCTCGCCCAAGGTGTCTTGAAATACTCACCTACATTAGCATCCTGGGCTAGTTCAATGTAAGAGCCGTAAGCCGTGGGGATTCCCCGCTCTTTGGCAAACTCCTGGGCCCGCGACAGGTCTCTCGCCGCCACAGCAACAGCCTATGAAAGATGAACACAGAGATATTAATGTGTCACGAGACCAGGATTACGTGTCTGATCGATGAGACAATATAATTTTTCTCAACGACTACTGTTCCCTTTTAGGTTTGCACTTCGTCATTTAATTATTAAACTAAACAGGTACCAACGATTACAACATGAAGAGCAAACCAAAACAGCGACGACGTATGATAGTTTACAAATGACACATGTATATAATATGGTCCCTTGACAATTTACTTCAGTTAGGGTTCTGTCCTAGGTGTTCTGGTACATACACACAAAGTGACAACTTAGACATTCTCATTGCACCATGACTTGAGCACAGTTGGGTAGAAAATGCAGTGGTATTGAGAGAAATTTATTAGTCGTCACTGCTTCAGAGTTATTCAAAATGCTGCATCGTCGTTGCATTTAATTTAAACGCTAACAAAAAGTCAGTCACAAAAACAGTGTAAAGGGACGAGGCCTCAGGGATTAATATTACACCAGCAGTTTTATGCAGAAATACAATATAAAACACTAAAGCACACAGAGTAAAACCTGAGCAGTGTAATATTTAGCGAATATCAAATGATCGCACTTTACCGATGAAATCCGGCCTCGCGTCAGTTTACCGGAGTTAGGATTTTAGAGAGAAAAACGTCGAAGCTGTACTCTTGGAATTCAACCGATGAGAATATACTTTGTTTAAATGCGACAGTCAATAATTAACCTTCACTCACCACTTCTGCACACACCCGATTGGTTTGCGATCTAAATGTTTTAATTGACCAATGGCATTATGGATAAGAATTTCGGAATTACTGTTTTTCACCCAAAGAGTAGCCTTTTTTCAACTGATAAACCTTACTTGATTGATTCATTCATCCACTTTATATACCTGTTAAAGCTCACGCTTTTGTCGGAAGGGTCACATTTTTTTTTGATTGAAAATACCTTCTCACAGTCAATGTATAAAATCTCCTGTTTTTTATGTTTTTTCGCAAAAATGTTTCATAACGTTCTTCTATGATGTTTTCCTATGGAATAATGACAAAATATGTCTCGACTCACCAGCGAAAACTTCTATAAGATTACTCCAATAATTAATTTCATTTATCTAGGATTCTTTGGGGTAACTGGGGTTTTGGTGACTGGGAGCAACCGGAAGCAACTCGCAACATTCGCTGATTGAAAGCCTTGGTAGTCTGATTGACTACTGGCAGCATAAAATGGGTTTCTGTAATGGGAGCAACTGGAGGCATCTCGGAGCATCCGATCGGGCTGATTATTGTCAACCAAACTCACTCACCAGTTTCTCGGAGTTGATCATATTCTACTTTTCTGCCACTCCAAACATATGTATCTAATTCCGTGGATCTGAGTGTACTTTCTCCCAGTTTGTCAGAGTTGTTCACGATCGTAAGGTTTTGCCAAAGCTTTCGGCATAAGCGTTACGATTTTAAACTCAGAATACTGACCTCAAAGCTCTGGGCTGTGATTTTTACCTTGTAATTTGGGGCCCGGGGACCCCAGCCAACGCGCTGGGATAGGTTTTAATACACGAAGCTCCAACTTTTAAAACGGTTCGGTACTTTCAAATATCTCTCGGCGCAACAAACTGAGAACTCACCCTTGATAAGTCGCGAAGCTTCCGGGACAACGCGGTCCCTGGACATTCGCCTAATTTGCTTGGACAGGTTTACGTTTTGGAGCTCCCACATTAAATTTTCTAAAACAAAAAGTGTATCCACCATGTTGTTGAACGGCTCAGTACTCTTCAAAGGCCTACTCTTAGTGCCCCGTCATGCCTGAGAACTCATTTACGGTTTTCTGGGACGGTTTTCTTACACGTTTTGAGACAAAATATAACCTGTGTAGTAGAAATTGCTAAAATGCCAATGCGCAAATTCGCTTCGAAATTTCTTTCAATTCAAGAGTAGAAATTGTCTCACCACATTTTTATGAAGCCATCATCACCACCGCCTGTCCACTATAACATACATCGTCCACCTCCACAATCCTATTTTATTCTCCCTCACTCCAATTTTTTTTTTCCTATATATAGATCCATCCCAGTCACTGAAGTAATTTTATTGCTGTTAGAGTCTTTTGGAAAGTTTGATTGTACAAGTTAATGTGAAGTATACGTTTAAATTCGAATAATTTTGCCCTTTTTCATTTTGCTCTTAAATTAGCCTGAGCTTCTCAGTAAAAGCAGACGTCACGGTAATAGTTATGTCCCTTTTACACATTAAAACGTAGCGACCGATCGGTGATCGTTTTGGAGTACAGAAAGTTACAGGAACGCTTTGAATGTGTAGCTTACTGGATGAAACTAATACAAAATGGTATTTAATTACATCATACTTTACAGTATCTTGGCTGAAGCTGCTTTTACTTACACAAAACATATCTCTTGTGTCTTTAAGGCGAGACTGAACAGTCGCCATAATGAATTTAATATGACCCCTTTGACAACTGTGATTCAATATGACCCGGTTGATTAGCCAATCAATATACTGCACTGGGGCGAGAAATTTACTTGTGGGATAATAATATATTGAATTTAGACATTTGCAAAGTTAATATAAGTGAGACATTGGTATATTGATTTATTTGATTGGTGTTTCACAATGTACTCAAACGTATTTTACGTATACAACGGCGACCAGTGGGAGGAAACCGGGCAGAGCCTGGGGAAAACCCACGACCATCCGCAGGCTGCTGACGGACCTTCCAACGAACGGCCAACATGACTTGAACTCTCAGCGACCGCATGAATCTGTGACAGGTACCTTGGTCAATTCCCCGCGCTGACGCGTTAGCTCCCACAGCATCGGAGGCCCCGACATTGATATGCCATTGTTAAACCTTGAGGGGGTGTTGACAATGAGGCTGAGGAAACGAGTTGCTTTGATTACAATTTATTCGCAGTTTTCCGCATATAAAACAAAACAGATTTAACAATCCATACACTGACATCAAATTTCAAATCCTGTGTACCACAAGAAACATTAATCAAAAAACATAGTGAGATTTTTACCTTTGAAGAACAATGCATGATGCTCTGAGGACGAAATAATTGAAAATGAGTTGATACACGGGGTACTAGATACTATCTACCTCGTATTTAGTCATTCAGATATTTAGCCAATCATCTGATTGATTAATCAGTCGTCGGCGTCAAAACGTATCCCGACCTCCTTCTTGACCTGATCCACCAATCCCATCACGCATTCGCTATGTGACATCGGCAACAAGGGACTCTCCGTCAGCCCTAAATGGAAGAGAGAATGATGGCCAATGGTCAGTTCTACGGGAACTCTGGAGGAAGGCGCTCTGACTGACTGACTGTATGGTGTCTTTACACATAACCAATGGGTTTGCAAAGTGCGGGTATCGGATGGAGTTCTTCGCCAAAATTAGCAACCTAGACCAAAAGGATTCACCACTGTAAACCATAATTAGCAACCTAAACCATAAGCGTTCATCACTCCTGAACCATAATTAGCAACCAAAACCATAAGCGTTCATCACTCCTGAACCATAATTAGCAACCTAAACTATAAGAGTTGAAGACTACTGAAACATGCTTAGCAACCTAAACTATAAGACTTCATCACTGCTGAACCATAATTAGCAACCTAAACCATAAGCGCCCATCACTACTGAACCATAATTAGGTTTATTAATAGGGACTTCTGAACGAACTTTATAATTTACAAGGCTTCATGTATATGATGCCATATAGAAGAGGCTCAAATCTGGGAATAGCATGCAGGTTCAGAAATTTACTTCAATGGTTTACATGTTTAATTTTGTGTTCTTGCTAACATGTCAAGCACAATATTCTCACAATACAACTAACGGAGTCCACGTTTATCAGACCATGTACCCAAGTTTAACAGATCTAAGCCAAGAGGTTCTGCCAATATAATGATAACGACATGAAAAGAAAAGTACAGGGTACAGCACAAATCGGGAATAACATATAAGAACCTCAAGTTCAAAAGCTGTAAGTGAAATGGTTCCGCACATGTAACCCATACGTCAAACGTTTTACCGATGAACAGATGGACCGAAAAGGATATATCCTAAAACGGCCCGTCAATATTGATGAGCTCATGTACAAAGACTGATGGCTCGTGGCTGGGAAAGTCTATTAGTCCATTGCCGGAGTGGTCTCTATCAAAGCTGTTTCATCTCAACTTTTCACTGGCCATGCCCCTGTTCGGATGTCTACCAGTGATTTTCCCGGTTGAGACTTGGTTGAGTCAGGTTGAAGCTGCTGGATAGGCCACTCTTGCTCAAGAGCCCTTCGTAAATATGAGGCCAAGAAGAAGGATTTTCTTACACATTTCATCGTAAGATTTACCTTTGAGGATACACTGCCTCACGTGGTCGGCTTCATACGACAGGCCGCAGCTGTTCGGGAAGGTGAATTTGGCGTCCGTTTTCGGGAGGTCAAAGGTCACCTTCTCGGAGGACAACATCACTTCTGTGGGGCACCACATGGGGCTACTGATCTATGTGGAAGACAGAGAGGCATATGGCCGTTATATGACTACAATTGAATGTATTTGCATAATTATTTTGTCGGTTATTATTTCAAAAATTATGAAAAATATTTAGCTTTCGATTTCCATTCTCACTGCTCCATTTCAGTTTCCCAATGGTTGTTTTTGTACATAAAGAAAGAAAAGAACCTGATTTGAAACTATTGTGATCTGAGCTCACAGAGGCTCCCTGTCCGGCCGTATGCCGGAAGGACAGCAAGCAACCTGCGCAACGCTTTCCCCGTGTTATGCCGACGTCGTAAAAGTGAATTATTTTGGAGTACGGAGTAAAACACCAATAAAAGTAAATAAATTGTGATATGTCTATGTATATATGATGACTGCCAAACAGTGTTCAGGGGAATACATATCCTATATACACAGATTCGCCATAGGCAATCATAACAAAACTGGATCAGATTATACTATGTACTTGTATATTAAACCAGATTTATAACTCGCAGGGGCCTTCGTGCTTCAGTCGATCAGAACACTAGCGCAGCGTAATGACCCGAAGCTTCCTACCAATGCGGTCGCAGTGAGTTCAAATCCTGCTTAAGCTGGCTTTCTCTCCGGCCGTACGTGAGAAGGTATGGCAACAACCTGCGGATGGTCGTGGGTTTCCCCAGGGCTCGATCCGGTTTCCTCCCACCATAATGCTGGCCGACGTCGTAAAAGTGAAATATTCTTGAGTACGCTGTAAAACACCAATCAAATAAATAAATAAATAGAGAGAAAAATAAATAACTCACCTCACTTTATCTGACCTTCTGTTCCGAATATAGAAAAATAATACGAAAGACACGCCATTGTTACAACAAAATCTTCGCACAGTTTTTTCTCATATTTTGTCCCCAAAATAACGTAATTTATACTCCATCTAGTAACCCACTTTTATCTGACTTTTTCTTCCCACAAAGTGTCATTTGTGCCCCAATTTCTAACCTACCCTTTCTTACCTTTTGTTCAGAATATAATAACGTCTTTCGTCCCCCCCCCCAAATTCGTCACCTACCTTTCCGTGGCACTTTGTTCCCAATAAAATAACCTCATTTGTGCACAAATCTCTGCCGTTATCTTACCTCTTGTCAGGATTAAAATAATGTTATTTATGCCTCAAATCGTCACTTACCTTTATCTCAACTTTTGTTCAGTATATAACGTCGTGTATGCCCCAACAAATTATGTACCTTTCCGTGAACTTTTGTCCTCAATATAACAACGTTATTTGCACCTCCAACTAGTTATGTACCTTTATGTGAGCTTTTGTCCTAAATATAACAACGTTATATACCTTCAACTTGTCACTCACCTTTATGTGGCCTTTTGTGCCGTATACAACCACCTCATTTGTACCCTGAAAGGCCTCACTGTAGTTCAACTGAGCCATTCGGCCATCGTTGTATTTGAAAGTAATACAAGCAGCTTCATCCAAATCTGAGAGGAAAGGAAACATCTTAGAGATAATATTACAACCGGCCAAATATAAGATATCAGTCTTTCTTTGCATTGTTTTCATGATATTGTGTGCTTGTATTAAATATGTTAACAGCAAATCATTTTGAGTCATTCTACACCACTGATATCTAGTATATTGCAGTTTTCATCACGGCAATTTTTTTTTACCTAATTCTGATTACATGATGACACGGGGAGTGTAAGTTTTTATCTCTTAAACACTTACATGAACAGTTAGAATAAAACACTAACAGTGGTAAATTGACAAGGGGCTGGATTTCACCCGTATCTTCTGGGCGACCATTCGCTGCTCTGGTTTACTCCCTACGCTGTAGTCTTTCATATTTTATATTTTACAGCGAACACCGAAGTCTTGGGCTAAATGAAAAGGGGGTTTAAAAAGAACAGGGACAAAGCACCGTCCTTCAACGGGCTCCTAGCAAACCCTCTAAGTTAAAGGCTGGGTCAAATGCCAAACAACGTTTTCAACAACTTTGCAATTTTCAAGACACGTCACCTTGTTAATTTTCACTCCTGTGGCAACACATATCAACCTTGTGTTTCTATTTGATGTATTTATTTAATTGAAAGTTTTCCTTTTACGTCGAATATTTACGCCCACCCATTATGGTGGGAGGGGACGCACGACCACCCGCAGGTTCCTGGCAGACCGTCCCACGTACGGCCGGAGTGGAAGCCAGCATGGGCTGAACTCATAGCCACCATATCGGTGAGAGGCATCCGAGTCATTACGCTACACTATCGCGCCTACCACAAGTGAAGCGGAGCCGTGTCCCCTCCCAACCCTCAAGGTTTAATTTGAGGATACCACATAATAATAATAATAATAATAATAATAATAATAATAATAATAATAATAATAATAATAACAACAACAACAACAACAACAACCACAATAATAATAATAATAATAATAATAATAATAATAATAATAATAACAACCACAACAACAATAATAATAATAATAATAATAATAATAATAATAATAATAATAATAATAAATACCTCCGACCATTGTCGCCTCCACGCTAATCTTGTCCGGCTTTCCAAACAGGAAGACGGCGATGTTAAGCGGGTAGACCCCAATGCTCAACAGAGCCCCATACTCCGTGGCTTTGCTACCCAACTTCCTAATTGTACCCGCAGAGACTGCCAGCTGTGCAGTCAGCATCCGGGCTTTTCCCACCGTCTCATTGGCCATCTCCTTCAAAACGCGGTTGAAAGCCGGGAAAAATCGAGTCCATACGCCCTGGAGAAATGAATATTGATTTATAGATTTACGATTTTACTTGATGGCTATTTAACTTCATGGGGAAATTGGTGCGGCCCTCACTGACTCGAATGGTGCAAGCCATGTCATACTGCAACTAACGGCTCTTTGACCAGTGAGGTCAAGTCATTCCGCTTTTACTTTGCAAGACATGCACGCATCTTGAGTCAGTGGGGTCAGCCGTACCATGTGAGGAACGTATTAAATACGAATGATTACGTCATATAGAGTAAAGTCAGAGCAGTAAGTTGTTACTTCCTAAAGCCTTACATGAACACTTAGAGTTGACAAGAGGCCGGATTTCGCCGGTAACGTGTGACTATTTCCCTACCCTTACACGGTTGTCGCTCCTCTTGTTTTCTTCTTCGTGATGCAGTCATTTATATTACGTCTGAAGGCAATTTTATGCCTCTATATGACTACAGGGGATCAAACAGGGAACACGTGTAGTACACAAGCACTGCAGTGTTAAAACGGATTATCTATTTATTTATTTATTTGATGGGTGTTTTACGCCGTACTCAAGAATATTTCACTTATACCACGGCGGCCAATATTATGGTGGGAGGAAACTGGGCAGAGCCCGGGGGAAACCCACGACCATCCGCAGCTTGTTGATAGACCTTCACACCTACGGCCTAAGAGGAAGCCAGCATAAGCTCGACTTGAACTCACAGCGATCGTATTGGTGGGAGCCTTCTGGGTCATTGCGCTGCGCTAACGCGCTACCCGACTGAGCCACGGAGGCCCAGTCAAAGCAGATAACGACCTGCCTCACTACGATTTGGGTCCCATGTTGTATCACGTCAGAGTCTCCCACTGAACAACACATGCAAGAGATCAACAGTAGACAAGTATGCTTGTCACCAGATCCGAGCAAAGCCTTCAACCATCTTCAAGGCCAATGATGTCCTTTGCAAATTACCATTTTCTTTTTCACTGGGATCTCACTACATTCCAGCTCAAGTCATATTAATATCTGCATTCATGTTCACAGCACACAGTAGGTCTCTTCGTCATTTCAATATAGGTTAAGTATTCCTGAGATGCCGTTAGGCCATGGTTATTCATTCATAGCAAGTTATATACGTATAAATTTTAACAGTATACGGAGATCACACTTATAGTAAATTAAAGAAAAACGAAATAGTCGCTCCCTGGCAACTTGCACCAAGCCATCTTCACGTTACCATACCAACAGTGCTTCTTGCCATGGTAGTTACGTGCTCTTAACGCTAAGACGACTTCGAGCAAGTGCGCCTTGATGCCTTGCCTCCATAAAGAAAAGTTTCTTTTCCCTAGCCAGTGACGTCATTTCCTTCAGTTGTTTCAGGTTCATGGCGGCCGGTTTTTCAACGAGCACGTGCTTCCCATGGTTAAGGAACAGGAGAGTGAGTTTGTGGTGCTCTTGGTGCATGGTCCCTATGTACACCACATCTATAAGATAAACAAGGGTTAATGAGCAATGTTCTCTGTGATACGCGTACCGTATCTGTGACATAAAAAACAGTTATTTAGCAGTCTTCTCTGTGAATGGTGCCTGCATACACAATGACCTCGTCTGTAAGATAAACAAGAGTTATTTAGCAGTCTTCTCTGTGAATGGTGCCTGCATTCACCAGTGACCTCGTGTGTAAGATAAACAAGAGTTATTTAGCAGCCTTCTCTGTGAATGGTGCCTATATACACCAGTGACCTCATCTGTAAGATAAACCAGAGTTATTTGGCGGAGCTCTCTGTGAATGGTGCCATTATACATCAGTGACCATATTTGCAAGATTATGAAGTGACTAGATGTATGGTGCCTTTACACACACCATGTTTAAGACAAACAAGACATATCGAGCTCCGAATGACTGTAATCTTAACTTCTGTATTATTTTATTATTTATTATTTTATTTATTTGTTTTCTTTATTATTTAATTGCTGTTTTACGACGTACTCGTTTCACGTATGCGACGGTGGCCAACATTATGCTGGAAGGAAACCACGGCCATCCGCAGGTTTTGTGGCAAACTTTCCCACATACGACCGGACATGAAGCCATACCATAAGCTGAACTTGAACTCACAGCGACCGCATTTTGAAAGGCTCTTAGGTCATTCTCCGGCACTAGACTTGTATTAATATAGGCCTTCTTCTGTTGGGTAACATATAGTTACTAAGTCCTGCATAATGCAAATGGCGTCAAAATACAAAAATAAACCATTATCTAGAGCGCCATAAGAATCGCTCCGATCAATGTTACCTCGCCCAAGGTGTCTTGAAACACTCACCTACATTAGCATCCTGGGCTAGTTCAATGTAAGAGCCGTAAGCCGTGGGGATTCCGCGCTCTTTGGCAAACTCCTGGGCCCGCGACAAGTCTCTCGCCGCCACAGCAACAGCCTATGAAAGATGAACACAGAGATATTAATGTGTCACGAGACCAGGATTACGTGTCTGATCCATGAGACTATATAATTTTTCTGTTCCCTTTTAGGTTTGCACTTCGTCATTTAATTATTAAACTAAACAGGTACCAACGATTACAACATGAAGAGCAAACTAAAACAGCGACGACGTATGATAGTTTACAAATGACACATGTATATAATGTGGTCCCTTGACAATTTACTTCAGTTAGGGTTCTGTCCTAGGTGTCCTGGTGCATACGCACAAAGTAACAACTTAGACATTCTCCTAGCACCATGACTTGAGCACAATTGGGTAGAAAATGCAGTGGTATTGAGAGCAATTTATTAGTCGTCACTGCTTCAGAGTTATTCAAAATGCTGCATCCTCGTTGCATTTAATTTAAACGCTAACAAAAAGTCAGTCACAAAAACAGTGTAAAGGGACGAGGCCTCAGGGAGTAATATTACACCGGCAGTTTTATGCAGAAATGCACTATAAAACACTAAAGCACAGACAGTAAAACCTGAACAGTGTAATATTTAGCAAATATCAAATGATAGCACTATACCGATGAAATCCGGTCTCGCCTCAGTTTTACCTGAGTTAGGATTATAGAGAGAAAAACGTTGAAGCAGTACTCTTGGAATTCAACCGATGAGAATATACTTTGTTTAAATGCGACAGTCAATAATTAACGTTCAATCACCATTTCTGCACACACGATCTAAATGTTTTATTTGACCAATTGCTTTATGGATAAGAATTTCGGTTTTTCACCCAAAGAGTAGCCTTTTTTCAACTGATACACCTTGATTGATTCATTCATCCACTTTATATACCTGTTAACGCTCACACTTTTGTCACCAGGCTCACATTTTTTTTTAATTGAAATTACCTTCTCACAGTCAATGTATAAAATCTCCTGTTTTTTATTTTTTTTCGCAAAAATGTTTCATAATGTTGTTCTTTGATGTTTTCCTATGGAATAACGACTAAATATGTCTCGACTCACCAGCGAAAACTTCTAAAATCCTGTTACAAATGCACAAACAAACTATTTTCTCCTGGACGGATTTGCGCCCTAAATCCCTTCTCAGGACTTTACCCTGGATCTGAAGAGAATCTGAAGCTCTTGATGGAAACGCTGGTTTTGGGGGGGGGGGTCCTCATCGATGCAGTCACTGTGAGTTCAAGTCCAGCTCTGGCTGGCTTCCCATCTGGTCGTTCGAGAGAAGGTTTTCCAGCGACCTGCAGATGGTCATGGCTAGCTCCAGCTCGGTTTCCTCCCACCATAATGCTGGTCACCATGGAAGAAGTGAAATATTGTTGAGTACGGCGTAAAACACCAGTCAGATCAATAAATAAATAAATAAATAAATGGAGATTGTAAGAATCTTAACATGGCTAAATATCATGATTTGGAGACCACACATGTTGGTACAACGTACAGCTGTTTTACACCAACGTCATACGTAAACAATGCAAAAGGCTACATTGTAAGGAGAAAAATCAGTACAGTAACGACAGTATGATACATGTATTTGATTTATTTATTTATTTCATTGGTGTTCAAGAATATTTCACTCATACGACGACGGGCATGTAGTTGACACGTACATTGTCACAGATAACCGGTGAAATACGGCCTCTTGTCCATATACTTCAGTTAATGTATTATTCTAACAGCTCAGATAAATGCTTCAATAGTACCACCTTCCACGCACTCTAGCACCATGGCTTCAACAGAATTAGGTAAGGAAATGATGTGACCTACATTACAAGGCGTTACCAAAGAATTGTCGACACATGCACATACACAAGTAGAAAAATCACATGAAAACAACGCCAAGGAACATAGAATCCTGGTTTGTGCAGGAATACAATATAAAGCACGCAAGCGAAAAGCCAATCCTATAACAGTTACTTTGGATAGTTGATCTCACCTTATGTTCTGACGAGGGCAGTGCCGTCAAACTGTTCACAAAATCCCCCGAGATCTTCCCGGCACTGCAGATTCCCCAGCCCGTCGCCATATTGCAGTGTACTGCTTAAGAAATATACGTATATCGCACTTTCTGTGCTGTAAATAGCTGCTTCGTTTGTTGGCTTCGCTGCACGTAGGGCTGAGTGACACTTCTTTAACACACTCACTGCAAACCGCCGGCAAACCGTTAGTCAACTTTGACCTCTTCACCCACGCACACGCTTGTTTAGTCTGGCTTACTTAAGAACTTGTAGAGAGAGCCCTATAACACTCACCAGTGAGCATGGTTCAGCTGTCCGTTAGAATCATCAGTTATTATTAGAAATATCTAGGGTAGAAGTTCCCGCCTCACAATCGGCCATGACCACAGTGATCTTGGAGGGGTTGAATACTACTGTAATGGCAGGGATGTACTGTGACCTTACATAATGGTGTAAACGCTGTGAGGAGTGTGGCCAAAAACTAAGCCACAAATGAGGTTTTGTTGTCCTTTCGTGGGTTACATCATACTTCTAGGTACTTGTGTGCTCAGAAAGCACTTATATTTTTGACACGTTGACAAATGGACTTCGAGATAACTTCTTAATCAGATGTAGCTCGGGTAGAGGATATACAGGGGGAGGGGGACTGGGCACAGGGGGCCTCAATCCGCACTCATGAATATATTACTAATACACGGCGGCCAGCATTATGGCGGGAGGAAATCGGGCAGAACCCGGGGAAAACCCACGACCATCCGCAGGTTGCTGGCGGACCTTCCCACGTACCACCGCATAGGAAGTAAGCGTAAGCTGGGCGTGAACTCACAGCCACTGCATTGGTGACAGACATCTGGGTCATTACACCACGATGGCGCGCTAACCTGCTCGACACACGGGGCCCCAACCGCACTATAAGATTACTCCAATAATTAATTTCATTTATCTAGGATTCTTTGGGATAACTGGGGTTTTGGTGACTGGGAGCAACCGGAAGCAACTCGGAACATTCGCTGATTGAAAGCCTTGGTAGTCTGATTGACTACTGGCAGCAAAAATGGGTTTCTCTAATGGGAGCAACTGGAGGCATCTCGGAGCATCCGATCGGGCTGATTATTGTCAACCAAACTCACTCACCAGTTTCTCGGAGTTGATCATATTCTACTTTTCTGTCACTCGAAACATATGTATCTAATTCCGTGCATCTGAGTGTACGTTCTCCCAGTTTGTCAGAGTTGCTCACGATCGTAAGGTTTTGCCAAAGCTTTCGACATAACCGGTACGATTTTAAACTCAGAATACTGACCTCAAAGCTCTGGGCTGTGATTTTTACCTTGTAATTTGGGGCCCCGGGACCCCAGCCTAACGCACTGGGATATGTTTTAATACACGAAGCTCCAACTTTTAAAGCGGTTCGGTACTTTCAAATATCTTCCGGCGCAACATACTGAGAACTCACCCTTGATAAGTCGCGAAGCTTCCGGGACAACGCGGTCCCTGGACCCTCGCCTAATTTGCTTTGACAGGTTTACGTTTTGGAGTTCCCACATTAAATTTTCTAAAACAAAAAGTGTATCCACCATGTTGTTGAACGGCTCAGTACTCTTCAAAGGCCTACTCTTAGTGTCCCGTCATGCCTGAGAACTCATTTACGGTTTTCTAGGAACATTCAACACATAGTTCGTACACGTTTTGAGACAGAATATAACCTGTGTAGTAGAAATTGCTAAAATGCCAATGCGCAAATTCGCTTCGAAATTTCTTTCAATTCAAGAGTAGAAATTGTCTCACCACATTTTTATGAAGCCATCATCACCATCGCCTGTCCACTATAACATACATTGTCCACCTCCACAATCCTATTTTATTCTCCCTCACTCCAAATTTTTGCTTTCCTATATATAGATCCATCCCAGTCACTGAAGTAATTTTATTGCTGTTAGAGTCTTTTGGAAAGTTTGATTGTACAAGTTAATGTGAAGTATACGTTTAAATTCGAATAATTTTGCCCTTTTACATTTTGCTCTTAAATTTGCCTGAGCTTCTCAGTAAAAGCAGACGTCACGGTAATAGTTATGTCCCTTTTACACATTAAAACGTAGCGACCGATCGGTGATCGTTTTGGAGTACAGAAAGTTACAGGAAAGCTTTGAATGTGTAGCTTACTGGATGAAACTAATACAAAATGGTATTTAATTACATCATACTTTACAGTATCTTGGCTGAAGCTGCTTTTACTTACACATAACATATCTCTTGTGTCTTTAAGGTGAGACTGAACAGTCGCCATGATGAATTCAATATGACCCCTTTGACAACTGTGATTCAATATGACCCGGTTGATTAGCCAATCAATATACTGCATTGGGGCGAGAAATTTACTTGTGGGATAATAATATATTGAATTTAGACATTTGCAAAGTTAATATAAGTGAGACATTGGTATATTGATTTATTTGATTGGTGTTTCACAATGTACTCAAGAGTATTTCACCTATACAACGGCGACCAGTGGCAGGAAACCGGGCAGAGCCTGGGGAAAACCCACGGCCATCCGCAGGTTGCTGACGGACCTTCCCACGAACGGCCAACATGACTTGAACTCTCAGCGACCGCATGAATCTGTGACAGGTACCTTGGTCAATTCCCCGCGCTGACGCGTTAGCTCCCACAGCATCGGAGGCCCCGACATTGATATGCCATTGTTAAACCTTGAGGGGGTGTTGACAATGAGGCTGAGGAAACGAGTTGCTTTGATTACAATTTATTCGCAGTTTTCCGCATATAAAATAAAACAGATTTAACAATACATACACTGATATCAAATTTCAAATCCTGTGTACCACAAGAAACATTAATCAAAAAACATAGTGAGATTTTTACCTTTGAAGAACAATGCATGATGCTCTGAGGACGAAATAATTGAAAATGAGTTGATAGACGGGGTACTAGATACTATCTACCTCGTATTTAGTCATTCAGATGTTTGGCTTGCATCTGATTGATTAATCAGTCGTCGGCGTCAAAACGTATCCCGACCTCCTTCTTGACCTGATCCACCAATCCCATCACGCATTCGCTATGTGACATCGGCAACAAGGGACTCTCCGTCAGCCCTAAATGGAAGAGAGAATGATGGTCAATGGTTAGTCCTACGGGAACTCTGGAGGAAGGCGCTCTGACTGACTGACTGTATGGTGTCTTTACACATAACCAATGGGCTTGCAAAGTGCGGGTATAGGATGGAGTTCTTCGCCAAAATTAGCAACCTAAAAAAAAAGGATTCACCACTCCTGTACCATAATTAGCAGCCTAAACTATAAGAGTTCATCAGTCCTGAAACATAATTAGAAACCTAAACTATAAGAGTTCATCACTCTTGAACCATAATTAGCAACCTAAACCATATGCGTTCATCACTCCTGAACCATAATTAGGTTTATTAATACGGACTTCTGAACGAACTTTATAATTTACAAGGCTTCATGTATATGATGCCATATATAAGAGGCTCAAACCTGCGAATAGCATGCAGGTTCAGAAATTTACTTCAATGGTTTACATGTTTAATTTTGTGTTCTTGCTAACATGTCAAGCACAATATTCTCACAATACAACTAACGGAGTCCACGTTTATCAGACCATGTGCCCAAGTTTAACAGATCTAAGCCAAGAGGTTCTGCCAATATAATGATAACGACATGAAAAGAAAACTACAGTGTACAGCACAAAAGAGGAATACCACATAAGAACCTCAAGTTCAAAAGCTGTAAGTGAAATGATTCCGTACATATAACCCATACGTCAAACGTTTTGCCGATGAACAGATGGACCGAAAAGCATATATCCTAAAACGGCCCGTCAATATTGATGAGCTTATGTACAAAGACTGATGGCTCGTGGCTGGGAAAGTCTATTAGTTCATTGCCGGAGTGGTCTCTATCAAAGCTGTTTCATCTCAACTTTTCACTGGCCATGCCCCTGTTCGGATGTCTACTAGTGATTTTCCCGTATGATACTTGGTTGAGTCAGGTTGAAGCTGCCGGTAAGGCCCCTCTTGCTCAAGAACAATTCGTAAATATGGGGCCAAGAAGAAGGATTTTCTTACACATTTCATCGTAAGATTTACCTTTGAGGATACACTGCCTCACGTGGTCGGCTTCATACGACAGGCCGCAGCTGTTCGGGAAGGTGAATTTGGCGTCCGTTTTCGGGAGGTCAAAGGTCACCTTCTCGGAGGGCAACATCACTTCTGTGGGGCACCACATGGGGCTACTGATCTATGTGGAAGTCAGAGAGGCATATGGCCGTTATATGACTACAATTGAATGTATTCGCATAATTATTTCGTCGGTTATTATTTCAAAAAAATTATGAAAAATATTTAGCTTTCGATTTCGATTCACACTGCTCCATTTCAGTTTCCCAATGGTTGTTTTTGTACATAAAGAAAGAAAAGAACCTGATTTGAAACTATTGTGATCTGAGCTCACAGAGGCTACCTCTCCGGCCGTTTGCCGGAAGGTCAGCAAGCAACCTGCGCAACGCTTTCACCGTGCTATGCCGACGTGGTAAAAGTTAATTAATTTTGAGCACTGCGTAAAACACCAATCAAAATAAATAAATTGTGATATGTCTATGTATATATGATGACTGGCAAAAGTGTTTAGGGGAATACATATCCTATATGCACACATTCGACATGGGGAATCATAACAAACCTGGATCAGATTATAGTATGTACTTGTATATTAAACCATATTTAAAATCCACCTCGCAGGGGCCTTCGTGGCTCAGTTGGTTAGCGCAGCGTAATGACCCGAAGCCTCCTACCAATGCGGTCGCTGTGAGTTCAAGTCCTGCTTAAGCTGGCTTTCTCTCCGGCCGTACGTGAGAAGGTCTGGCAGCAATCTGCGGATGGTCGTGGGTTTCCCCCGGGCTCGATCCGGTTTCCTCCCACCATAATGCTGGCCGACGTCGTATAAGTGAAATATTCTTGAGTACGCTGTAAAACACCAATCAAACAAATAAATAAATAAATAAAGAGAAAAATAAATAACTCACCTCGCTTTATCTGACCTTCTGTTCCGAGTACAGAAAAATAATACGAGAGACACTCCATTGATACAACAAAATCATCGCACAGCTATTTTCTCATATTTTGTCCCCAAAATAACGTAATTTAAACTCCATCTTGTAACTCACTTTTATCTGACTTTTTCTTCCCACAAAGTGTCATTTGTGCCCCAATTTCTAACTTACCCTTTCTTACCTTTTGTTCAGAATATAATCACGTCATTCGGCCCCCCCCCTCCCCAAATTCGTCACCTACCTTTCCGTGGCACTTTGTTCCCAATAAAATAACCTCATTTGTGCACAAATCTCTGCCTTTATCTTACCTCTTGTCAGGATTAAAATAATGTTATTTATGCCTCAAATCCTCACTTACCTTTACCTCAACTTTTGTTCAGTATATAACGTCGTGTATGCCCCAACAAGTTATGTACCTTTCCGTGAACTTTTGTCCTCAATATAACAACCTTATTTGCACCTCCAACTAGTTATGTACCTTTATGTGAGCTTTTGTCCCAAATATAACAACGTTATATACCTTCAACTTGTCACTCACCTTTATGTGGCCTTTTGTGCCGTATACAACCACCTCATTTGTACCCTGAAAAGCCTCGCTGTAGGTCAACTGAGCCATTCGGCCATCCTTGTATTTGAAAGTAATACAAGCAGCTTCATCCAAATCTGAGAGGAAAGGAAACATCTTAGAGATAATATTACAACCGACGAGATATAAGATATCAGTCTTTCTTTGCATTGTTTTCATGATATTGTGTGCTTGTATTAAATATCTTAACAGCAAATCATTTTGAGTCATTCTACATCACCGATATCTAGTATATTGCAGTTTTCATCACGGCGATTTTTTTTCACCTAATCCTGATTACATGATGACACGGGGAGTGTAAGTTGTTATCTCTTAAACACTTACATGAACAGTTAGAATAAAACCCTAACAGTGGTAAATTGTCAAGGGGCTGGATTTCATCCGTATCTTCTGGCCGACCATTCGCTGCTCTGGTTTACTCCCTGCGCTGTAGTCTTTCATATTTTATATTTTACAGTGAACATCCAAGTCTTGGGCTAAATGAAAAGGGGATTTAAAAAGAACAGGGACAAAGCACTTCAACGGGCTCCTAGCAAACCCTCTATGTTAAAGGCTGGGTCAAATGCCAAACAACGTTTTCAACAACTTTGCAATTCTCAAGACACGTCACCTTGTTAATTTTCACTCCTGTGGCAACACATATCATCCTTGTGTTTCTATTTGATGTATTTATTTAATTGAAAGTTTTTCTTTTACGTCGAATATTTACGCCCACCCATTATGGTGGGAGGGGACCCACGACCACCCGCACGTTCCTGGCAGACCGTCTCACGTACGGCCGGAGTGGAAGCCAGCATGGGCTGAACTCATAGCCACCATATTGGTGAGAGGCGCCTGAGTCATTACGCTGCACTATCGCGTCTACCACAAGTGAAGCAGAGCCCCCTCCCCTCACAACCCTCAAGGTTTAATTTGAGGATACCACATAATAATAATAATAATAATAATAATATTAATAATAATGATAATAATAATAAATAAAGATACCATATAATCCGGTTTGCAAATATTCTATCACACAATAATTGATACCTCCGACCATTGTCGCCTCCACGCTAATCTTGTCCGGCTTTCCAAACAGGAAGACGGCGATGTTAAGCGGGTAGACCCCAATGCACAACAGAGCCCCATACTCCATGGCTTTGCTACCCAACTTCTCAACTGTACCCGCAGAGAGTGCCATCTGTGCAGTCAGCATCCGGGCTTTTCCCACCGTCTGATGGGCCATCTCCTTCAAAACGCGGTTGAAAGCCGGGAAAAATCGAGTCCATACGCCCTGGAGGAATGAATATTGATTTATAGATTTACGATTTTACTTGATGGCTATTTAACTTCATGGGGAAATTGGTGCGGCCCTCACTGACTCGAATGGTCCAAGCCATGTCATACTGCAACTAACGGTTCTTTGACCATTGAGATCAGGTCGATATTTCAGTCATTCCGCTTTTACTTTGCAAGACATGCACGCATCTTGAGTCAGTGGGGTCAGCCGTACCATGTGAGGAACGTATTAAATACGAATGATTACGTCATATAGAGTACAGTCAGAGCAGTAAGTTGTTACTTCCTAAAGCCTTACATGAACACTTAGAGTTGACAAGAGGCCGGATTTCGCCGGTAACGTGTGACTATTTCCCTACAATCACGCTGTCGTCACTGCTCTGGTTTTCTTCCTCGTACTGTAGTCGTTTATATTAGGTTTGAAGGCAATTTTATGCCTCTTTATGACTACAGGGGATCAAACAGGGAACACGCGTAGTACACAAGCACTGCAGTGTCAAAGGAGATTATTAATTTATTTATTTATTTATTTATTTGATGGATGTTTTACGCCGTACTCAAGAATATTTCACATACACGTTGGCGGCCAATATTATGATGGGAGGAAACTGGGCAGAGCCCGGGGGAAACCCACGACCATCCGCAGCTTGTTGCTAGACCTTCACACCCACGGCCTAAGAGGAAGCCAGCATAAGCTCGACTTGAACTCACAGCTAACGCGCTACCCGACTGAGCCACGGAGGCCCAGTCAAAGCAGATAACAACCTGCCTCACTACGATTTAGATCACATGGTGTATCACGTCAGAGTCTCCCACTGAACAAGACATGCAAGAGATCAACAGTAGACAAGTATGCTTGTCACCAGACCCGAAAAAAGCCGTCAACCATCTTCAAGGCCAATGATGTCCTTTGCAAATTACTATTTTGTTTTTCACTGGGATCTCACTACATTCCAGCTCAAGTCATATTAATATCTGCATTCATGTTCACAGCACACAGTAAGTCTGTTCGTCATTTCCATATAGGTGAAGTATTCCTGACATGGCGCTAAGCCATGGTCATTCATTCATGGCAAGTTATATACGCATAAATTTTAATAGTATACGGAGATCACACTTATAGTAAATTAAAGTAAAACGAAATAGTCGCTCCCTGGCTACTTGCGCCAGGCCATCTTCACGTTACCATACCAACAGTGCTTCTTGCCATGGTAGTAACGTGCTCTTAACGCTAAGACGACTTCGAGCAAGTGCGCCTTGATGCCTTGCCTCCATAAAGAAAAGTTTCTTTTCCCTAGCCAGTGACGTCATTTCCTTCAGTTGTTTCAGGTTCATGGCGGCCGGTTTTTCAACGAGCACGTGCTTCCCATGGTTAAGGAACAGGACAGTGAGTTTGTGGTGCTCTTGGTGCATGGTCCCTATGTACACCACATCTATAAGATAAACAAGGGTTAATGAGGAATGTTCTCTGTGATACGCGCACCGTATCTGTGACATAAAAAACAGTTATTTAGCAGTCTTCTCTGTGAATGGTGCCTGCATACACCAGTGACCTCGTCTCTAAGATAAACAAGAGTTATTTAGCAGTCTTCTCTGTGAATGGTGCCTATATACACCAGTGACCTCATCTGTAAGATAAACCAGAGTTATTTGGCGGAGCTCTCTGTGAATGGTGCCATTATACATCAGTGACCATATTTGCAAGATTATGAAGTGACTAGATGTATGGTGCCTTTACACACACCATGTTTAAGACAAACAAGACATATCGAGCTCCGAATGACTATAATCTTAACTTCTGTATTATTTTATTATTTATTATTTTATTTATTTGTTTTCTTTATTATTTAATTGCTGTTTTACGACGTACTCTAGAATATTTCATGTATGCGACGGTGGCCAACATTATGCTGGAAGGAAACCACGGCCATCCGCAGGTTTTTTGGCAAACTTTCCCACATACGACCGGACATGAAGCCATAGCATCAGCTGAACTTGAACTCACAGCGACCGCATTTTGAAAGCCTTTTAGGTCATTCTCCGGCACTAGACTTGTATTAATATAGGCCTTCTTCTGTTGGGTAACATATAGTTACTAAGTCCTGCATAATGCAAATGGCGTCAAAATACAAAAATAAACCATTATCTAGAGCGCCATAAGAATCGCTCCGATCAATGTTACCTCGCCCAAGGTGTCTTGAAATACTCACCTACATTAGCATCCTGGGCTAGTTCAATGTAAGAGCCGTAAGCCGTGGGGATTCCGCGCTCTTTGGCAAACTCCTGGGCCCGCGACAAGTCTCTCGCCGCCACAGCAACAGCCTATGAAAGATGAACACAGAGATATTAATGTGTCACGAGACCAGGATTACGTGTCTGATCCATGAGACTATATAATTTTTCTGTTCCCTTTTAGGTTTGCACTTCGTCATTTAATTATTAAACTAAACAGGTACCAACGATTACAACATGAAGAGCAAACTAAAACAGCGACGACGTATGATAGTTTACAAATGACACATGTATATAATGTGGTCCCTTGACAATTTACTTCAGTTAGGGTTCTGTCCTAGGTGTCCTCGTACATACACACAAAGTAGCAACTTAGACATTCTCCTAGCATCATGACTTGAGCACAATTGGGTAGAAAATGCAGTGGTATTGAGAGCAATTTATTAGTCGTCACTGCTTCAGAGTTATTCAAAATGCTGCATCGTCGTTGCATTTAATTTAAACGCTAACAAAAAGTCAGTCACAAAAACAGTGTAAAGGGACGAGGCCTCAGGGATTAATATTACACCTGCAGTTTTATGCAGAAATGCAATATAAAACACTAAAGCACAGAGAGTAAAACCTGAGCAGTGTAATATTTAGCAAATATCAAATGATAGCACTTTACCGATGAAATCCGGCCTCGCCTCAGTTTTACCTGAGTTAGGATTTTAGAGAGAAAAACGTTGAAGCAGTACTCTTGGAATTCAACCGATGAGAATATACTTTGTTTAAATGCGACAGTCAATAATTAACGTTCAATCACCATTTCTGCACACACCCGATTGGTTAGCGATCTAAATGTTTTATTTGACCAATTGCATTATGGATAAGAATTTCGAAATTACTGTTCTTCACCCAAAGAGTAGCCTTTTTTCAACTGATAAACCTTACTTGATTGATTCATTCATCCACTTTATATATCTGTTAATCCTCACGCTTTTGTCGGGAGGCTCACATTTTTTTTAATTGAAATTACCTTCTCACAGTCAATATATAAAATCTCCTGTTTTTTATATTTTTTCGCAAAAATGTTTCATAATGTTGTTCTATGATGTTTTCCTATGGAATAACGACAAAATATGTCTCGACTCACCAGCGAAAACTTCTAAAATCCTGTTACAAATGCACAAACAAACTATTTTCTCCTGGACGGATTTGCGCCCTAAATCCCTTCTCAGGACTTTACCCTGGATCTGAAGAGAATCTGTAGCCCGTGATGGAAACACTGGTTTGGGGGGGGGGGGGTTCTCATAGATGCAGTCACTGTGAGTTCAAGTCCAGCTCTGGCTGCCTTCCCATCTGGTTGTTCGAGAGAAGGTTTTCCAGCGACCTGCAGATGCTCATGGCTAGCTCCAGCTTGGTTTCCTCCCACCATAAGGTTGGTCGCCGTGGAAGAAGTGAAATATTATTGAGTACGGCGTAAAACACCAATCAGATAAATAAATAAATAAATAAATAGATAAAATAAATCAATGGAGATTGTAAGGATCTTAACACGCCTAAATGTCATGATTTGGAGACCACACATGTTGGTACAACGAACAGCTGTTTTACACCAACGTCATATGTGACCAATGCAAAGGCTACAGTGTAAGGAGAAAAATCAGTACAGTAAAGACAGTATGATACATGTATTTGATTTATTTATTTATTTCATTTGTGTTCAAGAATATTTCACTCATACGACGTACACGTACATTGTCACAGATAACCGGTGAAATACGGCCTCTTGTCCATATACTTCAGTTCGTGTATTATTCTAACAGCTCAGATAAATGCTTAAATAGTACCACCTTCCACGACTCTAGGACCATGGCTTCAACAGAATTAGGCAAGGGAATGATGTGACCTACATTACAGGGCGTTACCAAAGAATTGTCGACACATGCACATACACAAGTAGAAAAATCACATGAAAACAACGCCTAGGAACATAGAATCCTGGTTTGTGCAGGAATACAATATAAAAGACGCAAGCGAAAAGCCAATCCTATAACAGTTACTTGGGATAGTTGATCTCACCTTATGTTCTGACGAGGGCAGTGCCGTCAAACTGTTCACAAAATCCCCCGAGATCTTCCCGGCACTGCAGATTCCCCAGCCCGTCGCCATATTGCAGTGTACTGCTTAAGAAATATAGGTATATCGCACTTTCTGTGCTGTAAATAGCTGCTTCGTTTGTTGGCTTCGCTGCACGTTGGGCTGAGTGACACTTCTTTAACACACTCACTGCAAACCGCCGGCAAACCGTTAGTCAACTTTGACCTCTTCACCCACGCACACGCTTGTTTAGTCTGGCTTACTAAAGAACTTGTAGAGAGAGCCCTTTAACACTCACCAGTGAGCATGGTTCAGCTGTCCGTTAGAATCATCAGTTATTATTAGAAATATCTAGGGTATAAGTTCCCGCCTCACAATCGGCCATGACCCCAGTGATCTTGGAGGGGTTGAATACTACTGTAATGGCAGGGATGTACTGTGACCTTACATAATGGTGTAAACGCTGCGAGGAGTGTGACCAAAAACTAAGCCACAAATGAGGTTTTGTTGTCCTTTCGTGGGTTACATCATACTTCTAGGTACATGTGTGCTCAGAAAGCACTTATATTTTTTGACACGTTGACAAATGGACTTCGAGATAACTTCTTAATCAGACGTAGCTCGGGTAGGGGATATACAGGGGGAGGGGGACTGGGCACATGGGGCCTCAATCCGCACTCATGAATATATTACTAATACACGGCGGCCAGCATTATGGCGGGAGGAAATCGGGCAGAACCCGGGGAAAACCCACGACCATCCGCAGGTTGCTGGCGGACCTTCCCACGTACCACCACATAGGAAGTAAGCGTAAGCTGGGCGTGAACTCACAGCCACTGCATTGGTGACAGACATCTGGGTCATTACGCCACGATGGCGCGCTAACCTGCTCGACACACGGGGCCCCAACCGCACTGTAAGATTACTATAATAATTAATTTCATTTATCTAGGATTCTTTGGGGTAACTGGGCTTTTGGTGACTGGGAGCAACCAGAAGCAACTCGCAACATTCGCTGATTGAAAGCCCTGGTAGTCTGATTGACTACTGGCAGCAAAAATGGGTTTCTGTAATGAGAGCAACTGAAAACATCTCGGAGCATCCGATCGGGCTGGTTTTTGCCAACCAAACTCACTCCCCAGTTACTCGGAGTTGATCATATTCCACTTTTCTGTCACTCGAAGCATATGTATCCAATTCCGTGGATCTGAGTGTACTTTCTCCCAGTTTGTCAGAGTTCCTCACGATCGTAAGGTTTTGCCAAAGCTTTCGGCATAACCGGTACGATTTTAAACTCAGAATACTGACCTCAAAGCTCTGGGCTGTGATTTTTACCTTGTAATTTGGGGCCCCGGGACCCCACCCTAACGCGCTGGGATATGTTTTAATACACGAAACTCCAACTTTTAAAACGGTTCGGTACTTTCAAATATCTTCCGGCGCAACAAACTGAGAACTCACCCTTGATAAGTCGCGAAGCTTCCGGGACAACGCGGTCCCTGGACCCTCGCCTAATTTGCTTTGACAGGTTTACATTTTGGAGTTCCCACATTAAATTTTCTAAAACAAAAAGTGTATCCACCATGTTGTTGAACGGCTCAGTACTCTTCAAATTCCTACTCTCAGTGCCCCGTCATCCCTGAGAACTCATTTACGGTTTTCTAGGAACATTCAACACATAGTTCGTACACGTTTTGAGACAGAATATAACCTGTGTAGTAGAAATTGCTAAAATGCCAATGCGCAAATTCGCTTCGAAATTTCTTTCAATTCAAGAGTAGAAATTGTCTCACCACATTTTTATGAAGCCATCATCACCATCGCCTGTAAACTATAACATACATTGTCCACCTCCACAATCCTATTTTATTCTCCCTCACTCCAAATTTTTTTTTTGCTATATATAGATCCCAGTCACTGAAGTTTATTGCTGTTAGAGTCTTTTGGAAAGTTTGATTGTACAAGTTAATGTGAAGTATACGTTTAAATTCGAATAATTTTGCCTTTTTTCATTTTGCTCTTAAATTAGCCTGAGCTTCTCAGTAAAAGCAGAAGTCACGGTAATAGTTATGTCCCTTTTACACATCAAAACGTAGCGACCGATCGGTGATCGTTTTAGAGTACAGAAAGTTACAGGAAAGCTTTGAATGTGTAGCTTACTGGATGAAACTAATACAAAATGGTATTTAATTACATCATACTTTATAGTATCTTGGCTGAAGCTGCTTTTACTTACACATAACATATCTCTTGTGTCTTTAAGGCGAGACTGAACAGTCGCCATGATGAATTCAATATCACCCCTTTGACAACTGTGATTCAATATGACCCGGTTGATTAGCCAATCAATATACTGCACTGGCCGAGAAATTTACTTGTGGGATAATAATATATTGAATTTAGACATTTGCAAAGTTAATATAAGTGAGACATTCGTGTATTGATTTATTTCATTGGTGTTTCACAATGTACTCAAGAGTATTTCACCTATACAACGGTGACCAGTGGGAGGAAACCGGGCAGAGCCTGGGGAAAACCTACGACCCTCCGCAGACTGCTGACGGACCTTCCCACGAACGGCCAACATGACTTGAACTCTCAGCGACCGCATGAATCTGTGACAGGTACCTTGGTCAATTCCCCGCGCTGACGGGTTAGCTCCCACAGCATCGGAGGCCCCGACATTGATATGCCATTGTTAAAGCTTGAGGGGGTGTTGACAATGAGGCTGAGGAAACGAGTTGCTTTGATTACAATTTATTCGCAGTTTTCCGCATATAAAACAAAACAGATTTAACAATACATACACTGACATAAAATTTCAAATCCTGTGTACCACAAGAAACATTAATCAAAAAACATAGTGAGATTTTTACGTTTGAAGAACAATGCACGATGCTCTGAGGACGAAATAATTTAAAATGAGTTGATACACGGGGTACTAGATACTATCTACCTCGTATTTAGTCATTCAGATATTTAGCCAATCATCTGATTGATTAATCAGTCGTCGGCGTCAAAACGTATCCCGACATCCTTCTTGACCTGATCCACCAATCCCATCACGCATTCGCTATGTGACATCGGCAACAAGGGACTCTCCGTCAGCCCTAAATGGAAGAGAGAATGATGGTCAATGGTCAGTCCTACGGGAACTCTGGAGGGGTGCGCTCTGACTGACTGACTGTATGGTGTCTTTACACATAACCAATGGGTTTGCAAAGTGCGGGTATCGGATGGAGTTCTTCGCCAAAATTAGCAACCTAGACCAAAAGGATTCAACACTGTGAACCATAATTAGCAACCTAAACCATAAGCGTTCATCACTCCTGAACCATAATTAGCAACCAAAACCATAAGCGTTCATCACTCCTGAACCATAATTAGCAACCTAAACTATAAGAGTTGAAGACTACTGAAACATGCTTAGCAACCTAAACTATAAGACTTCATCACTGCTGAACCATAATTAGCAACCTAAACCATAAGCGCCCATCACTAGTGAACCATAATTAGGTTTATTAATAGGGACTTCTGAACGAACTTTATAATTTACAAGGCTGCACATATATATGATGCCATATATAAGAGGCTCAAATCTGCGAATAGCATGCAGGTTCAGACATTTACTTCAATGGTTTACATGTTTAATTTGGTGTTCTTGCTAAAAGGTCAAGCACAATATTCTCACAATACAACTAACGGAGTCCACGTTTATCAGACCATGTGCCCAAGTTTATATAATGATAGCGACATGAAAAGAAAAGTACAGGGTACAGCACAAAACGGGAATAACTTGTAAGAATCTCAAGTTCAAAAGCTTCAAGTGAAATGGTTCCGTACATATAACCCATACGTCAAACGTTTTATCGATGAACAGATGGACCGACAAGGATATATCCTAAAACGGCCCGTCAGTATTGATGAGCTCATGTACAAAGACTGATGGCTCGTGGCTGGGAAAGTCTATTAGTCCATTGCCGGAGTGGTCTCTATCAAAGCTGTTTCATCTCAACATTTCACTGGCCATGCCCCTGTTCGGATGTCTACCAGTGATTTTCCCGCTTGAGACTTGGTTGAGTCAGGTTGAAGCTGCCGGTAAGGCCCCTCTTGCTCAAGAACAATTCGTAAATATGAGGCCAAGAAGAAGGATTTTCTTACACATTTCATCGTAAGATTTACCTTTGAGGATACACTGCCTCACGTGGTCGGCTTCATACGACAGGCCGCAGCTGTTCGGGAAGGTGAATTTGGCGTCCGTTTTCGGGAGGTCAAAGGTCACCTTCTCGGAGGGCAACATCACTTCTGTGGGGCACCACATGGGGCTACTGATCTATGTGGAAGTCAGAGAGGCATATGGCCGTTATATGACTACAATTGAATGTATTCGCATAATTATTTCGTCGGTTATTATTTCAAAAAAATTAAGAAAAATATTTAGCTTTCGATTTCGATTCACACTGCTCCATTTCAGTTTCCCAATGGTTGTTTTTGTACATAAAGAAAGAAAAGAACCTGATTTGAAACTATTGTGATCTGAGCTCACAGAGGCTACCTCTCCGGCCGTTTGCCGGAAGGTCAGCAAGCAACCTGCGCAACGCTTTCACCGTGCTATGCCGACGTGGTAAAAGTTAATTAATTTTGAGCACTGCGTAAAACACCAATCAAAATAAATAAATTGTGATATGTCTATGTATATATGATGACTGGCAAAAGTGTTTAGGGGAATACATATCCTATATGCACACATTCGACATGGGGAATCATAACAAACCTGGATCAGATTATAGTATGTACTTGTATATTAAACCATATTTAAAATCCACCTCGCAGGGGCCTTCGTGGCTCAGTTGGTTAGCGCAGCGTAATGACCCGAAGCCTCTTACCAATGCGGTCGCTGTGAGTTCAAGTCCTGCTTAAGCTGGCTTTCTCTCCGGCCGTACGTGAGAAGGTCTGGCAGCAATCTGCGGATGGTCGTGGGTTTCCCCCGGGCTCGATCCGGTTTCCTACCACCATAATGCTGGCCGACGTCGTAAAAGTGAAATATTCTTGAGTACGCTGTAAAACACCAATCAAACAAATAAATAAATAAATAAAGAGAAAAATAAATAACTCACCTCGCTTTATCTGACCTTCTGTTCCGAGTACAGAAAAATAATACGAAAGACACTCCATTGATAAAACAAAATCATCGCACAGCTATTTTCTCATATTTTGTCCCCAAAATAACGTAATTTAAACTCCATCTTGTAACTCACTTTTATCTGACTTTTTCTTCCCACAAAGTGTCATTTGTGCCCCAATTTCTAACTTACCCTTTCTTACCTTTTGTTCAGAATATAATCACGTCATTCGGCCCCCCCCCCTCCCCAAATTCGTCACCTACCTTTCCGTGGCACTTTGTTCCCAATAAAATAACCTCATTTGTGCACAAATCTCTGCCTTTATCTTACCTCTTGTCAGGATTAAAATAATGTTATTTATGCCTCAAATCCTCACTTACCTTTACCTCAACTTTTGTTCAGTATATAACGTCGTGTATGCCCCAACAAGTTATGTACCTTTCCGTGAACTTTTGTCCTCAATATAACAACCTTATTTGCACCTCCAACTAGTTATGTACCTTTATGTGAGCTTTTGTCCCAAATATAACAACGTTATATACCTTCAACTTGTCACTCACCTTTATGTGGCCTTTTGTGCCGTATACAACCACCTCATTTGTACCCTGAAAAGCCTCGCTGTAGGTCAACTGAGCCATTCGGCCATCCTTGTATTTGAAAGTAATACAAGCAGCTTCATCCAAATCTGAGAGGAAAGGAAACATCTTAGAGATAATATTACAACCGACGAGATATAAGATATCAGTCTTTCTTTGCATTGTTTTCATGATATTGTGTGCTTGTATTAAATATCTTAACAGCAAATCATTTTGAGTCATTCTACATCACCGATATCTAGTATATTGCAGTTTTCATCACGGCGATTTTTTTTTACCTAATTCTGATTACATGATGACACGGGGAGTGTAAGTTGTTATCTCTTAAACACTTACATGAACAGTTAGAATAAAACCCTAACAGTGGTAAATTGTCAAGGGGCTGGATTTCACCCGTATCTTCTGGCCGACCATTCGCTGCTCCGGTTTACTCCCTGCGCTGTAGTCTTTCATATTTTATATTTTACAGCGAACATCCAAGTCTTGGGCTAAATGAAAACGGGGTTTAAAAAGAACAGGGACAAAGCACTTCAACGGGCTCCTAGCAAACCCTCTATGTTAAAGGCTGGGTCAAATGCCAAACAACGTTTTTAACAACTTTGCAATTCTCAAGACACGTCACCTTGTTAATTTTCACTCCTGTGGCAACACATATCATCCTTGTGTTTCTATTTGATGTATTTATTTAATTGAAAGTTTTTCTTTTACGTCGAATATTTACGCCCACCCATTATGGTGGGAGGGGACCCACGACCACCCGCAGGTTCCTGGCAGACCGTCCCACGTACGGCCGGAATGGAAGCCAGCATGGGCTGAACTCATAGCCACCATATCGGTGAGAGGCATCTGAGTCATTACGCTACACTATCGCGTCTACCACAAGTGAAGCGGAGCCGTATCCCCTCCCAAACCTCAAGGTTTAATTTGAGGATACCACATAATAATAATAATAATAATAATAATAATAATAAATAAAGATACCATATAATCCGGTTTGCAAATATTCTACCACACAATAATTTATACCTCCGACCATTGTCGCCTCCACGCTAACCTTGTCCGGCTTTCCAAACAGGAAGACGGCGATGTTAAGCGGGTAGACCCCAATGCACAACAGAGCCCCATACTCCATGGCTTTGCTACCCAACTTCTCAACTGTACCCGCAGAGAGTGCCATCTGTGCAGTCAGCATCCGGGCTTTTCCCAACGTCTGATGGGCCATCTCCTTCAAAACGCGTTTGAAAGCCGGGAAAAATCGAGTCCATACGCCCTGGAGTAATGAATATTGATTTATAGATTTACGATTTTACTTGATGGCTATTTAACTTCATGGGGAAATTGGTCCGGCCCTCACTGACTCGAATGGTCCAAGCCATATCATACTGCAACTAACGGTTCTTTGACCAGTGAGGTCAGGTCGAAATTTCAGTCATTCCGCTTGTACTTTGCAAGACATGCACGCATCTTGAGTCAGTGGGGTCAGCCGTACCATGTGAGGAACGTATTAAATACGAATGATTACGTCATATAGAGTAAAGTCAGAGCAGTAAGTTGTTACTTCCTAAAGCCTTAAATGAACACTTAGAGTTGACAAGAGGCCGGATTTCGCCGGTAACGTGTGACTATTTCCCTACAATCACGCTGTCGTCACTGCTCTGGTTTTCTTCCTCGTGCTTTAGTCGTTTATATTAGGTTTGAAGGCAATTTTATGCCTCTTTATGACTACAGGGGATCAAACAGGGAACACGCGTAGTACACAAGCACTGCAGTGTCAAAGGAGATTATTAATTTATTTATTTATTTATTGATTTGATGGGTGTTTTACGCCGTACTCAAGAATATTTCACATACACGTTGGCGGCCAATATTATGATGGGAGGAAACTGGGCAGAGCCCGGGGGAAACCCACGACCATCCGCAGTTTGTTGATAGACCTTCACATCTACGGCCTAAGAGGAAGCCAGCATAAGCTCGACTTGAACTCACAGCGACCGCATTGGTGGGAGGCTTCTGGGTCATTGCGCTGCGCTAACGCGCTACCCGACTGAGCCACGGAGGCCCAGTCAAAGCAGATAACGACCTGCCTCACTACGATTTAGATCACACGGTGTATCACGCCAGAGTCTCCCACTGAACAAGACATGCAAGAGATCAACAGTAGACAAGTATGCTTGTCACCAGACCCGAAAAAAGCCGTCAACCATCTTCAAGGCCAATGATGTCCTTTGCAAATTACCATTTTCTTTTTCACTGGGATCTCACTACATTCCAGCTCAAGTCATATTAATATCTGCATTCATGTTCACAGCACACAGTAAGTCTGTTCGTCATTTCCATATAGGTGAAGTATTCCTGACATGGCGCTAAGCCATGGTCATTTATTCATGGCAAGTTATATACGTATAAATTTTAATAGTATACGGAGATCACACTTATAGTAAAGTAGAGAAAAACGAAATAGTCGCTCCCTGGCTACTTGCGCCAAGCCATCTTCACGTTACCATACCAACAGTGCTTCTTGCCATGGTAGTAACGTGCTCTTAAGGCTAAGACGACTTCGAGCAAGTGCGCCTTGATGCCTTGCCTCCATAAAGAAAAGTTTCTTTTCCCTAGCCAGTGACGTCATTTCCTTCAGTTGTTTCAGGTTCATGGCGGCCGGTTTTTCAACGAGCACGTGCTTCCCATGGTTAAGGAACAGGACAGTGAGTTTGTGGTGCTCTTGGTGCATGGTCCCTATGTACACCACATCTATAAGATAAACAAGGGTTAATGAGCAATGTTCTCTGTGATGCGCGCACCGTATCTGTGACATAAAAAACAGTTATTTAGCAGTCTTCTCTGTGAATGGTGCCTGCATAGACAATGACCTCGTCTGTAAGATAAACAAGAGTTATTTAGCAGTCTTCTCTGTGAATGGTGCCTGCATTCACCAGTGACCTCGTGTGTAAGATAAACAAGAGTTATTTAGCAGTCTTCTCTGTGAATGGTGCCTATATACACCAGTGACCTCATCTGTAAGATAAACCAGAGTTATTTGGCGGAGCTCTCTGTGAATGGTGCCATTATACATCAGTGACCATATTTGCAAGATTATGAAGTGACTAGATGTATGGTGCCTTTACACACACCATGTTTAAGACAAACAAGAGATAAGGAGCTCCGAATGACTATAATCTTAACTTCTGTATTATTTTATTATTTATTATTTTATTTATTTGTTTTCTTTATTATTTAATTGCTGTTTTACGACGTACTCTAGAATATTTCACGTATGTGACGGTGGCCAACATTATGCTGGAAGGAAACCACGGCCATCCGCAGGTTTTGTGGCAAACTTTCCCACATACGACCGGACATGAAGCCATAGCATAAGCTGAACTTGAACTCACAGCGACCGCATTTTGAAAGGCTCTTAGGTCATTCTCCGGCACTAGACTTGTATTAATATAGGCCTTCTTCTGTTGGGTAACATATAGTTACTAAGTCCTGCATAATGCAAATGGCGTCAAAATACAAAAATAAACCATTATCTAGAGCGCCATAAGAATCGCTCCGATCAATGTTACCTCGCCCAAGGTGTCTTGAAATACTCACCTACATTAGCATCCTGGGCTAGTTCAATGTAAGAGCCGTAAGCCGTGGGGATTCCGCGCTCTTTGGCAAACTCCTGGGCCCGCGACAAGTCTCTCGCCGCCACAGCAACAGCCTATGAAAGATGAACACAGAGATATTAATGTGTCACGAGACCAGGATTACGTGTCTGATCCATGAGACTATATAATTTTTCTGTTCCCTTTTAGGTTTGCACTTCGTCATTTAATTATTAAACTAAACAGGTACCAACGATTACAACATGAAGAGCAAACTAAAACAGCGACGACGTATGATAGTTTACAAATGACACATGTATATAATGTGGTCCCTTGACAATTTACTTCAGTTAGGGTTCTGTCCTAGGTGTCCTCGTACATACACACAAAGTAGCAACTTAGACATTCTCCTAGCATCATGACTTGAGCACAATTGGGTAGAAAATGCAGTGGTATTGAGAGCAATTTATTAGTCGTCACTGCTTCAGAGTTATTCAAAATGCTGCATCGTCGTTGCATTTAATTTAAACGCTAACAAAAAGTCAGTCACAAAAACAGTGTAAAGGGACGAGGCCTCAGGGATTAATATTACACCTGCAGTTTTATGCAGAAATGCAATATAAAACACTAAAGCACAGAGAGTAAAACCTGAGCAGTGTAATATTTAGCAAATATCAAATGATAGCACTTTACCGATGAAATCCGGCCTCGCCTCAGTTTTACCTGAGTTAGGATTTTAGAGAGAAAAACGTTGAAGCAGTACTCTTGGAATTCAACCGATGAGAATATACTTTGTTTAAATGCGACAGTCAATAATTAACGTTCAATCACCATTTCTGCACACACCCGATTGGTTAGCGATCTAAATGTTTTATTTGACCAATTGCATTATGGATAAGAATTTCGAAATTACTGTTCTTCACCCAAAGAGTAGCCTTTTTTCAACTGATAAACCTTACTTGATTGATTCATTCATCCACTTTATATATCTGTTAATCCTCACGCTTTTGTCGGGAGGCTCACATTTTTTTTAATTGAAATTACCTTCTCACAGTCAATATATAAAATCTCCTGTTTTTTATATTTTTTCGCAAAAATGTTTCATAATGTTGTTCTATGATGTTTTCCTATGGAATAACGACAAAATATGTCTCGACTCACCAGCGAAAACTTCTAAAATCCTGTTACAAATGCACAAACAAACTATTTTCTCCTGGACGGATTTGCGCCCTAAATCCCTTCTCAGGACTTTACCCTGGATCTGAAGAGAATCTGTAGCCCGTGATGGAAACACTGGTTTGGGGGGGGGGGGGTTCTCATAGATGCAGTCACTGTGAGTTCAAGTCCAGCTCTGGCTGCCTTCCCATCTGGTTGTTCGAGAGAAGGTTTTCCAGCGACCTGCAGATGCTCATGGCTAGCTCCAGCTTGGTTTCCTCCCACCATAAGGTTGGTCGCCGTGGAAGAAGTGAAATATTATTGAGTACGGCGTAAAACACCAATCAGATAAATAAATAAATAAATAAATAGATAAAATAAATCAATGGAGATTGTAAGGATCTTAACACGCCTAAATGTCATGATTTGGAGACCACACATGTTGGTACAACGAACAGCTGTTTTACACCAACGTCATATGTGACCAATGCAAAGGCTACAGTGTAAGGAGAAAAATCAGTACAGTAAAGACAGTATGATACATGTATTTGATTTATTTATTTATTTCATTTGTGTTCAAGAATATTTCACTCATACGACGTACACGTACATTGTCACAGATAACCGGTGAAATACGGCCTCTTGTCCATATACTTCAGTTCGTGTATTATTCTAACAGCTCAGATAAATGCTTAAATAATACCACCTTCCACGGACTCTAGGACCATGGCTTCAACAGAATTAGGCAAGAGAAAGATGTGACCTACATTACAGGGCGTTACCAAAGAATTGTCGACACATGCACATACACAAGTAGAAAAATCACATGAAAACAACGCCTAGGAACATAGAATCCTGGTTTGTGCAGGAATACAATATAAAAGACGCAAGCGAAAAGCCAATCCTATAACAGTTACTTGGGATAGTTGATCTCACCTTATGTTCTGACGAGGGCAGTGCCGTCAAACTGCTCACAAAATCCCCCGAGATCTTCCCGGCACTGCAGATTCCCCAGCCCGTCGCCATATTGCAGTGTACTGCTTAAGAAATATAGGTATATCGCACTTTCTGTGCTGTAAATAGCTGCTTCGTTTGTTGGCTTCGCTGCACGTTGGGCTGAGTGACACTTCTTTAACACACTCACTGCAAACCGCCGGCAAACCGTTAGTCAACTTTGACCTCTTCACCCACGCACACGCTTGTTTAGTCTGGCTTACTAAAGAACTTGTAGAGAGAGCCCTTTAACACTCACCAGTGAGCATGGTTCAGCTGTCCGTTAGAATCATCAGTTATTATTAGAAATATCTAGGGTATAAGTTCCCGCCTCACAATCGGCCATGACCCCAGTGATCTTGGAGGGGTTGAATACTACTGTAATGGCAGGGATGTACTGTGACCTTACATAATGGTGTAAACGCTGCGAGGAGTGTGACCAAAAACTAAGCCACAAATGAGGTTTTGTTGTCCTTTCGTGGGTTACATCATACTTCTAGGTACATGTGTGCTCAGAAAGCACTTATATTTTTTGACACGTTGACAAATGGACTTCGAGATAACTTCTTAATCAGACGTAGCTCGGGTAGGGGATATACAGGGGGAGGGGGACTGGGCACATGGGGCCTCAATCCGCACTCATGAATATATTACTAATACGACGGCGGCCAGCATTATGGCGGGAGGAAATCGGGCAGAACCCGGGGAAAACCCACGACCATCCGCAGGTTGCTGGCGGACCTTCCCACGTACCACCGCACAGGAAGTCAGCGTAAGCTGGGCGTGAACTCACAGCCACTGCATTGGTGACAGGCATCTGGGTCATTACACCACGATGGGGCGGTAACCTGCTCGACACGGGGGCCCCAACCGCACTATAAGATTACTCCAATAATTAATTTGATTTATCTAGGATTCTTTGGGATAACTGGGCTTTTGGTGACTGGGAGCAACCGGAAGCAACTCGGAACATTCGCTGATTGAAAGCCTTGGTAGTCTGATTGACTACTGGCACCAAAAATGGGTTTCTGTAATGGGAGCAACTGGAGGCATCTCGGAGCATCCGGTCGGGCTGATTATTGTCAACCAAACTCACTTACCAGTTTCTCGGAGTTGATCATATTCTACTTTTCTGTCACTCGAAACATATGTATCTAATTCCGTGGATCTGAGTGTACTTTCTCCCAGTTTGTCAGAGTTGCTCACGATCGTAAGGTTTTGCCAAAGCTTTCGACATAACCGGTACGATTTTAAACTCAGAATACTGACCTCAAAGCTCTGGGCTGTGATTTTTACCTTGTAATTTGGGGCCCCGGGATCCCAGCCTAACGCGCTGGGATATGTTTTAATACACGAAGCTCCCACTTTTAAAACGGTTCGGTACTTTCAAATATCTTCCGGCGCAACATACTGAGGACTCACCCTTGATAAGTCGCGAAGCTTCCGGGACAACGCGGTCCCTGGACCCTCGCCTAATTTGCTTTGACAGGTTTACGTTTTGGAGTTCCCACATTAAATTTTCTAAAACAGAAAGCGTATCCACCATGTTGTTGAACGGCTCAGTACTCTTCAAAGGCCTACTCTTAGTGCCCCGTCATGCCTGAGAACTCATTTACGGTTTTCTGGGAACATTCAACACATAGTTGGTACACGTTTTGAGACAGAATATAACCTGTGTGGTAGAAATTGCTAAAATGCCAATGCGCAAATTCGCTTCGAAATTTCTTTCAATTCAAGAGTAGAAATTGTCTCACCACATTTTTATGAAGCCATCATCACCATCGCCTGTCGACTATAACATACATCGTCCACCTTCACCCCACTATTTTATTCTCCCTCACTCCAAATTTTTGTTTTGCTATATATAGATCCCAGTCACTGAAGTAATTTTATTGCTGTTAGAGTCTTTTGGAAAGTTTGATTGTACAAGTTAATGTGAAGTATACGTTTAAATTCGAATAATGTTGACCTTTTTCATTTTGCTCTTAAATTAGCCTGAGCTTCTCAGTAAAAGCAGACGTCACGGTAAAAGTTATGTCCCTTTTACACATTTAAACGTAGCGACCGATCGGTGATCGTTTTGGAGTACAGAAAGTTACAGGAAAGCTTTGAATGTGTAGCTTACTGGATGAAACTAATACAAAATGGTATTTAATTACATCACACTTTACACTATCTTGGCTGAAGCTGCTTTTACTTACAGATAACATATCTCTTGTGTCTTTAAGGCGAGACTGAACAGTCACCATGATGAATTCAATATGACTGGGGCGAGAAATTTACTTGTGGGATAATAATATATTGAATTTAGACATTCGCAAAGTTAATATAAGTGAGACATTGGTATATTGATTTATTTGATTGGTGTTTCACAATGTACTCAAGAGTATTTCACCTATACAAGGGCAACCAGTGGCAGGAAACCGGGCAGAGCCTGGGGAAAACCCACGACCATCCGCAGGTTGCTGACGGACCTTCCCACGAACGGCCAACATGACTTGAACTCTCAGCGACCGCATGAATCTGTGACAGGTACCTTGGTCAATTCCCCGCGCTGACGCGCCAGCTCCCACAGCATCAGAGGCCCCGACATTGATATGCCATTGCTAAACCATGACGGGATGTTGACAAGAAGGCTGAGGAAACGAGTTACTTTGATTACAATTTATTCGCAGTTTTCCGCATATAAAACAAACCAGATTTAACAGTATATACACTGACATAAAATTTCAAAGCCTGTGTACCACAAAAAACATTAATCAAAAAACATAGTGAGATTTTTACCTTTGAAGAACAATGCATGATGCTCTGAGGACGAAATAATTGAAAATGAGTTGATACACGGGGTACTGGATACTATCTACCTCGTATTTAGTCATTCAGATGTTTAGCTTGCATCTGATTGATTAATCAGTCGTCGGCGTCAAAACGTATCCCGACCTCCTTCTTGACCTGATCCACCAATCCCATCACGCATTCGCTATGTGACATCGGCAACAAGGGACTCTCCGTCAGCCCTACATGGAAGAGAGAATGATGGTCAATGGTCAGTCCTACTGGAACTCTGGAGGGGTGCGCTCTGACTGACTGACTGTATGGTGTCTTTACACATAACCAATGGGCTTGCAAAGTGCGGGTATAGGATGGAGTTCTTCGCCAAAATTAGCAACCTAAACCAAAAGGATTCACCACTCCTGTACCATAATTAGCAGCCTAAACTATAAGAGTTCATCACTCCTGAAACATAATTAGAAACCAAAACTATAAGAGTTCATCACTCTTGAACCATAATTAGCAACCTAAACCATAAGCGTTCATCACTCCTGAACCATAATTAGGTTTATTAATACGGACTTCTGAACGAACTTTATAATTTACAAGGCTTCATGTATATGATGCCATATAGAAGAGGCTCAAATCTGGGAATAGCATGCAGGTTCAGAAATTTACTTCAATGGTTTACATGTTTAATTTGGTGTTCTTGCTAACATGTCAAGCACAATATTCTTACAATACAACTAACGGAGTCCACGTTTATCAGACCATGTACCCAAGTTTAACAGATCTAAGTCAAGAGGTTCTGCCAATATAATGATAACGACATGAAAAGAAAACTACAGTGTACAGCACAAAACGGGAATACCACATAAGAACCTCAAGTTCAAAAGCTGTAAGTGAAATGATTCCGTACATATAACCCATACGTCAAACGTTTTGCCGATGAACAGATGGACCGACAAGGATATATCCTAAAACGGCCCGTCAGTATTGATGAGCTTATGTACAAAGACTGATGGCTTGTGGCTGGGAAAGTCTATTAGTCCATTGCCGGAGTGGTCTCTATCAAAGCTGTTTCATCTCAACTTTTCACTGGCCATGCCCCTGTTCGGATGTCTACCAGTGATTTTCCCGCTTGAGACTTGGTTGAGTCAGGTTGAAGCTGCTGGATAGGCCACTCTTGCTCAAGAACCCTTCGTAAATATGAGGCCAAGAAGAAGGATTTTCTTACACATTTCATCGTAAGATTTACCTTTGAGGATACACTGCCTCACGTGATCGGCTTCATACGACAAGCCGCAGCTGTTCGGGAAGGTGAATTTGGCGTCCGTTTTCGGGAGGTCAAAGGTCACCTTCTCGGAGGGCAACATCACTTCTGTGGGGCACCACATGGGGCTACTGATCTATGTGGAATACAGAGAGGCATATGGCCGTTATATGACTACAATTGAATGTATTCGCTTAATTATTTCGTCGGTTATTATTTCAAAAAAATTATGAAAACTATTTAGCTTTCGATTTCGATTCTCACTGCTCCACTTCAGTTTCCCAATGGTTGTTTTTGTACATAAAGAAAGAAAAGAACCTGATTTGAAACTATTGTGATCTGAGTTCACAGAGGCTCCCTGTCCGGCCGTATGCCGGAAGGACAGCAAGCAACCTGCGCAACGCTTTCCCCGTGCTATGCCGACGTCGTAAAAGTGAATTATTTTGGAGTACGGAGTAAAACACCAATAAAAGTAAATAAATTGTGATATGTCTATGTATATATGATGACTGGCAAACAGTGTTCAGGGGAATACATATCCTATATACACAGATTCGCCATAGGGAATCATAACAAAGCTGGATCAGATTATAGTATGTACTTGTATATTAAACCAGATTTATAACTCACCTCGCAGGGGCCTTCGTGGCTCAGTCGATCAGAACAATAGCGCAGCGTAATGACCCGAAGCTTCCTACCAATGCGGTCGCAGTGAGTTCAAATCCTGTTTAAACTGGCTTTCTCTCCGGCCGTACGTGAGAAGGTATGGCAGCAACCTGCGGATGGTCGTGGGTTTCCCCAGGGCTCGATCCGGTTTCCTCCCACCATAATGCTGGCTGACGTCGTAAAAGTGAAATATTCTTGAGTATGCTGTAAAACACCAATCAAATAAATAAATCAAGAGAAAAATAAATAACTCACCTCGCTTTATCTGACCTTCTGTTCCGAATACAGAAAAAAAATACGAAAGACACGCCATTGTTACAACAAAATCATCGCACAGTTTTTTCTCATATTTTGTCCCCAAAATAACGTAATTTATACTCCATCTAGTAACCCACTTTTATCTGACTTTTTCTTCCCACAAAGTGTCATTTGTGCCCCAATTTCTAACCTACCCTTTCTTACCTTTTGTTCAGAATATAATAAAGTCTTTCGTCCACGCCCCCCAAATTCGTCACCTACCTTTCCGTGGCACTTTGTTCCCAATAAAATAATGTCATTTATGCACAAATATCTGCCGTTATCTTACCTCTTGTCAGGAGTAAAATAATGTTATTTATGCCTCAAATCCTCACTTACCTTTATCTCAACTTTTGTTCAGTATATAACGTCATGTATGCCCCAACAAATTATGTACCTTTCGGTGAACTTTTGTCCTCAATATAACAACCTTATTTGCACCCCCAACTAGTGATGTACCTTTATGTGAGCTTTTGTCCCAAATATAACAACGTTATATACCTTCAACTCGTCACTCACCTTTATGTGGCCTTTTGTGCCGTATACAACCACCTCATTTGTACCCTGAAAGGCCTCACTGTAGTTCAACTGAGCCATTCGGCCATCGTTGTATTTGAAAGTAATACAAGCAGCTTCATCCAAATCTGAGAGGAAAGGAAACATCTTAGAGATAATATTACAACCGGCCAGATATAAGATATCAGTCTTTCTTTGCATTGTTTTCATGATATTGTGTGCTTGTATTAAATATGTCAACAGCAAATCATTTTGAGTCATTCTACACCACTGATATCTAGTATATTGCAGTTTTCATCACGGCAATTTTTTTTTACCTAATTCTGATTACATGATGACACGGGGAGTGTAAGTTGTTATCTCTTAAACACTTACATGAACAGTTAGAATAAAACCCTAACAGTGGTAAATTGTCAAGGGGCTGGATTTCACCCGTATCTTCTGGGCGACCATTCGCTGCTCTGGTTTACTCCCCACGCTGTAGTCTTTCATATTTTATATTTTACAGCGAACATCCAAGTCTTGGGCTAAATGAAAAGGGGGTTTAAAAAGAACAGGGACAAAGCACCGTCCTTCAACGGGCTCCTAGCAAACCCTCTAAGTTAAAGGCTGGGTCAAATGCCAAACAACGTTTTTAACAACTTTGCAATTTTCAAGACACGTCACCTTGTTAATTTTCACTCCTGTGGCAACACATATCAACCTTGTGTTTCTATTTGATGTATTTATTTAATTGAAAGTTTTTCTTTTACGTCGAATATTTACGCCCACCCATTATGGTGGGAGGGGACCCACGACCACCCACAGGTTCCTGGCAGACCGTCCCACGTACGGCCGGAATGGAAGCCAGCATGGGCTGAACTCATAGCCACCATATTGGTGAGAAGCGCCTGAGTCATTACGCTGCACTATCGCGTCTACCACAAGTGAAGCAGAGCCCCCTCCCCTCACAACCCTCAAGGTTTAATTTGAGGATACCACATAATAATAATAATAATAATAATAACAACAACAACAACAAAAACAATAATAATAATAATAATAAAAATAAATAAAGATACCATATAATCCGGTTTGCAAATATTCTACCACACAATAATTTATACCTCCGACCATTGTCGCCTCCACGCTAACCTTGTCCGGCTTTCCAAACAGGAAGACGGCGATGTTAAGCGGGTAGACCCCAATGCACAACAGAGCCCCATACTCCATGGCTTTGCTACCCAACTTCTCAACTGTACCCGCAGAGAGTGCCATCTGTGCAGTCAGCATCCGGGCTTTTCCCACCGTCTGATGGGCCATCTCCTTCAAAACGCGTTTGAAAGCCGGGAAAAATCGAGTCCATACGCCCTGGAGGAATGAATATTGATTTATGGATTTACTCTTTTACTTGATGGCTATTTAACTTCATGGGGAAATTGGTGCGGCCCTCACTGACTCGAATGGTCCAAGCCATGTCATACTGCAACTAACGGTTCTTTGACCATTGAGGTCAGGTCGATATTTCAGTCATTCCGCTTTTACTTTGCAAGACATGCACGCATCTTGAGTCAGTGGGGTCAGCCGTACCATGTGAGGAACGTATTAAATACGAATGATTACGTCATACAGAGTAAATTCAGAGAAGTAAGTTGTTACTTCCTGAAGCCTTACATGAACACTTAGAGTTGACAAGAGGCCGGATTTCGCCGGTAACGTGTGACTATTTCCCTACCATTACACGGTTGTCGCTCCTCTTGTTTTCTTCTTCGTGATGTAGTCTTTTATATTACGTCTGAAGGCAATTTAATGCCTCTATATGACTACAGGGGATCAAACAGGGAACACGCGTAGTACACAAGCACTCCAGTGTCATAGGAGATTAATAATTTATTTATTTATTTATTTGATGGGTGTTTTACGCCGTACTCAAGAATATTTCACATACACGACGGTGGCCAATATTATGATGGGAGGAAACTGGGCAGAGCCCGGGGGAAACCCACGACCATCCGCAGCTTGTTGCTAGACCTTCACACCTACGGCCTAAGAGGAAGCCAGCATAAGCTCGACTTGAACTCACAGCGACCGCATTGGTGGGAGCCTTCTGGGTCATTGCGCTGCGCTAACGCGCTACTCGAAGCCACGGAGGCCCAGTCAAAGCAGATAACGACCTGCCTCACTACGATTTAGATCACATGGTGTATCACGTCAGAGTCTCCCATTGAACAAGACATGCAAGAGATCAACAGTAGACAAGTTTGCTTGTCACCAGACCCGAAAAAAGCCTTCAACCATCTTCAAGGCCAATGATGTCCTTTGCAAATTACCATTTTCTTTTTCACTGGGATCTCACTACATTCCAGCTCAAGTCATATTAATATCTGCATTCATGTTCACAGCACACAGTAAGTCTCTTCGTCATTTCCATATTGGTGAAGTATTCCTGACATGGCGCTAAGCCATGGTTATTCATTCATAGCAAGTTATATACGTATAAATTTTAATAGTACACGGAGATCACACTTATAGTAAATTAAAGTAAAACGAAATAGTCGCTCCCTGGCTACTTGCGCCAAGCCATCTTCACGTTACGATACCAACAGTGCTTCTTGCCATGGTAGTAACGTGCTCTTAACGCTAAGACGACTTCGAGCAAGTGCGCCTTGATGCCTTGCCTCCATAAAGAAAAGTTTCTTTTCCCTAGCCAGTGACGTCATTTCCTTCAGTTGTTTCAGGTTCATGGCGGCCGGTTTTTCAACGAGCACGTGCTTCCCATGGTTAAGGAACAGGAGAGTGAGTTTGTGGTGCTCTTGGTGCATGGTCCCTATGTACACCACATCTATAAGATAAACAAGGGTTAATGAGCAATGTTCTCTGTGATACGCGCACCGTATCTGTGATATAAAAAAGAGTTATTTAGCAGTCTTCTCTGTGAATGGTGCCTGCATACACCAGTGACCTCGTCTCTAAGATAAACAAGAGTTATTTAGCAGTGTTCTCTGTGAATGGTGCCTGCATACACCAGTGACCTCGTCTGTAAGATAAACCAGAGTTATTTGACGGAGCTCTCTGTGAATGGTGCCATTATACATCAGTGACCATATATGAAAGATTGTGAAGTGACCTAGATATGGTGCCTTTACACCCAACATGTTTAAGACAAACAAGTGATATTTAGCTCCGAATGACTATAATCTTAACTTCTGTATTATTTTATTATTTATTATTTTATTTATTTGTTTGTTTTCTTTATTTAATTGGTGTTTTACGACGTACTCTAGAAAATTTCACGTATGCGACGGTGGCCAACATTATGCTGGAAAGAAACCACGGCCATCGGCGCGTTTTTTGGCAAACTTTCCCACATACGACCGGACATGAAGCCATAGCATAAGCTGAACTTGAACTCACAGCGACCGCGTTTTGAAAGGCTCTTAGGTCATTCTCCGGCACTAGACTTGTATTAATATAGGCCCTCTTCTGTTGGGTAACATATAGTTACTAAGTCCTGCATAATGCAAATGGCGTCAAAATACAACAATAAACCATTATCTAGAGCGCCATAAGAATCGCTCCGATCAATGTTACCTCGCCCAAGGTGTCTTGAAATACTCACCTACATTAGCATCCTGGGCTAGTTCAATGTAAGAGCCGTAAGCCGTGGGGATTCCCCGCTCTTTGGCAAACTCCTGGGCCCGCGACAGGTCTCTCGCCGCCACAGCAACAGCCTATGAAAGATGAACACAGAGATATTAATGTGTCACGAGACCAGGATTACGTGTCTGATCCATGAGACAATATAAATTTTCCCAACGACTACTGTTCCCTTTTACGTTTGCACTTCGTCATTTAATTATTAAATTAAACAGGTACCAACGATTACAACATGAAGAGCAAACTAAAACAGCGACGACGTATGATAGTTTACAAATGACACATGTATATAAACAGGTTAAATATGGTCCCTTGACAATTTACTTCAGTTAGGGTTCTATCCTAGGTGTCCAGGTACATGTATACAAAGTAACAACTTAGACATTCTCCTAGCACCATGACTTGAGCACAACTGGGTAGAAAATGCAGTGGTATTGAGAGCAATTTATTAGTCGTCACTGCTTCAGAGTTATTCAAAATGCTGCATCGTCGTTGCATTTAATTTAAACGGTAACAAAAAGTCAGTCACAAAAACACTGTAAAGGGACGAGGCCTCAGGGATTAATATTACACCGGCAGTTTTATGCAGAAATACAATATAAAAGGCTAAAGCACAGAGAGTAAAACCTGAGCAGTGTAATATACCGATGAAATCCGGCCTCGCCTCAGTTTACCGGAGTTAGCATTTTAGAGAGAAAAACGTCGAAGCAGTACTCTTGGAATTCAACCGATGAGAATATACTTTGTTTAAATGCGACAGTCAATAATTAACCTTCACTCACCACTTCTGCACAAACCCGAGTGGTTTGCGATCTAAACGTTTTAATTGACAATTGCATTATGGATAAGAATTTCGGAATTACTGTTTTTCACCCAAAGAGTAGCCTTTATTCAACTGATAAACCTTACCTGATTAATTGATTCGTCCACTTTATATACCTGCTAATGCTCACACTTTTGTCACCAGGCTCACATTTTTTAATTGAAATTACGTTCTCACACTCAATATATAAAATCTCCTGTTTTTATGTTTTTTCGCAAAAATGTTTCATAATGTTGTTCTATGATGTTTTCCTATGGAATAACGACTAAATATGTCTCGACTCACCAGCGAAAACTTCTAAAATCATGTTACAAATGCACAAACAAACTATTTTCTCCTGGACGGATTTGCGCTTTAAATCCCTACTCAGCACTTTACCCTGGATCTGAAGAGGATCTGGAGCCCTTGATGGAAACACTGGTTTTGGGGGTGTCTCACTTTTTAGTGCTATCCGCATCGACGGCTCCGACCATATATACTTCAGCGCTTTTGGTGAAGTTTCATTAATTTCTCATTACAAAAACTGAAGTGCTGACACATAACAAATATCATTTAAAGGCTTTTACGTTCCTCTTAAAACCCACTTTTACATGGTAAGCTTCACTCAGCTCAGCTAAATTATTCTCGCCGCTTAACTACCGGCTACTTCCCCCCATTCCGCATTACCCTACAAAAGTAGTGTATACAAAAGCCGTTAATCGTACATATGTTAATATTCATGGGGCATTTTTCTAAGTAACCATGAAGTAGATCGTGTGTCATCGTTTCTGCCTAGGTCAATGCCCTCAGAGTAGATCAAGCGTACTAGAATGTCATCTTTTCTGCCTACATGTAGGTCAATACCCTACGAGTCGATCACTTGTGCTAGCACTAATTTTAAATCAATTATACATTAGTTTATACCCACAAGTCCGCGGCCTAGTGATTAGGGTGCTGTGGGTCAGTACAATGACACAACGTGCTCCTCATCGATGCGGTCACTGTGAGTTCAAGTCCAGCTCTGGCTGGCTTCCCATCTGGTCGTTCGAGAGAAGGTTTTCCAGCGACCTGCAGATGGTCATGGCTAGCTCCAGCTCGGTTTCCTCCCACCATAACGCTGGTCACCATGGAAGAAGTGAAATATTGTTGAGTACGGCGTAAAACACCAATCAGACAAATAAATTAATAAATAAATCAATGGAGATTGTAAGGATCCTACCACGGCTAAATATCATGATTTGGAGACCGCATATGTTGGTACAACAAACAGCTGTTTTACACCAACGTCATACGTCAACCAAATGCAAAAGTCTACCATGTAAGGAGAAAAATCAGTACAGTAACGACAGTATGATACATGTATTTGATTTATTTATTTATTTCATTGGTGTAAGAATATTTCACTCATACGACGACGGACATGCAGTTGACACGTACAGTGTCACAGATAACCGGTGAAATACGGCCTCTTGTCCATATACTTCATTTAGAGTATTATTCTAACAGCTCAGATAAATGCTTAAATAGTACCACCTTCCACGCACTCTAGCACCATGGCTTCAACAGAATTAGGTAAGGAAATGATGTGACCTACATTACAAGGCGTTACCAAAGAATTGTCGACACATGCACATACACAAGTAGAAAAATCACATGAAAACAACGCCAAGGAACATAGAATCCTGGTTTGTGCAGGGATACAATATAAAAGACGGAAGGGAAAAGCCAATCCTATAACAGTTACTTTGGATAGTTGATCTCACCTTATGTTCTGACGAGGGCAGTGCCGTCAAACTGTTCACAAAATCCCCCGAGATCTTCCCGGCACTGCAGATTCCCCACCGCGTCGCCATATTGCAGTGTACTGCTTAAGAAATATAGGTATATCGCACTTTCTGTGCTGTAAATACCTGCTTCGTTTGTTGGCTTCGCGGCACGTACGGCTGAGTGACACTTCTTTAATACACTCACTGCAAATCGCTGTCACCGTTAGTCAACTTTGACCTCTTCACCCCGTGAGATGCACACACGCTTGCTTAGTCTGGATTACTAAAGCCCTTGTCCAGCCCTTTAACACTCACCAGTGGGCATGGTTCAGGTGTCCGTTAGACTCATCAGTTATTAATAGAAATATCTGGGGCATAATTTCCCGCTTCACAATCGGCCCTGACCCCAGTGATCTTGGAGGGAGTGAATATTTCTGTAACGGCAGAGATGTACTGTGAGGAGTGTGGCCAAAAACTAAACCGTAAATGAGGTTTTGTTGTCCTTTCATGGATTACATCATACTTATAGGTACATGTGTGCTCAGAAAGCACTTATGTAGTACACAAACACTGCAGCGTCAGAACAGAAAACGATATATTTCTCTGCGACTTGGATATTTTGGTATAGCCCGTCAGAGTCTCCTATTCGGCGAGCTGAAAGGCGACAGATATCCGGCGAGCATGATCGCGGAAGGAACAGACAGCCTATCAGCTTTCAGGTTACATAGCAAATTTATGTTCTCCCGAGAGCGTTCACAGTTGGATAGTAATATACCAGAGGGTCCAACAACAGAGGGTGTAGGGATTTTTGATTTCATGAAGCCACTGCATTGGTGACAGACATCTGGGTCATTACGCCACGATGGCGCGCTAACCTGCTCGACACACGGGGCCCCAACCGCACTGTAAGATTACTATAATAATTAATTTCATTTATCTAGGATTCTTTGGGGTAACTGGGCTTTTGGTGACTGGGAGCAACCAGAAGCAACTCGCAACATTCGCTGATTGAAAGCCCTGGTAGTCTGATTGACTTCGTAGTTTGCGAGTGGTATGTACGAAAGACTTGACGTTTCTGTTCTTATTATACCTGACAGGTGTCGGACAGGACACCTTTCAACTTGATGGGAATTCGCCCCCCCCCCCACCCCGTCTCCCAGGCCGATTTCCAATCTGCTCACAGTGAAAGATTTTCCCCCACACGACGAAACGGTTTCCTCGATATGCCGTTGAAAATCTTATATGACAGGTCTAATCGATGAAATAGGCCAGCTAAAAAAGTATTAGCACACCATGAGCGTGTGCAGCGTCTGTTTTAAAAATACATCGACTTATATACATCGACAAATACATCGATTTATCTTTTCCCGTCAGATATGTAACTTGGATTTTAAGCAACTTGAAATCTGATCTTGCCATAGAACTGCCACGTGAATGTATGACTGGGCCTCTGTCGAACATTTGATAATACCATAGTAAAGTGCTCAAATTTTCAATTCCAGCACACCCATGCAGAAATATAGAAATGAAAGAAACCGGTCCCCTTTACGTACACCATCAGTTGCCTCCCGAACTTTAAACTTGCTATATATCAACTTTGGTGTGAAAAGGTATCGCTTGAACGAAATTATCTCCGTGCTGATGGAAACTCAACGGCCACGACACCCCCTCTTTCAACAATTACCGACTAAAAAGATCATTTCAAGAATTTCTTTGAATCACAATCTGTGCAATATTGAGCTACCTTTTTAATTAAGGCCTCTCAATTACGACAGTTGGACGAATATGATACTTTGGAATACTAGTAGCTTACAACTAAGCTTAATAGCATAGAACTCTCCAACTAGGTATCAAGTATACACAAATTTGGGTCTCGTTATCATATTTTTGTTGTGATGGGAATTCCCTCAACAACATGCCTTATAAACAACAAATAGCTATACCTGTTATCAACTCTACAGATATGTCTTTGTACAAAACAAAAACTATGAATAACATCACTCCAATTTTTCACAGAAATGTCATATAGAAATTGAACTTTGATTCAAGCAAAATATTTATCTAACTACTGTGCCAGCGTGGGACGATTAAGCACCCAGTTGCAAAGGTGCCCTTTCTGAATATATAAACTTCCCATAAAGAGAGCAAATCTGTTGCCATGAACTCAAAGCCGCCAAACAGTCTCTTCGAAGCACGACAAATTCCGACATTTGACTGCCGAAATATTGCGTGATTCGATTGGACACGCGAGATTTGCTGGCGCATTGAATGGAAGGCCATGTGTTTTCTTGTCACACAGTGGTGCAATATGTACACATTCCTTTGTTGCCGGAGTTATACAAGCTCGTCGGCGTACGTTATACCTGGCAGAGAAAAACTTCCCTCTCTTCTATCGACAGAGGTCAACTCATACATGTACATGGCCACACACCACAATTAATTCATCTGGGTCGGGACGGACGAAGCTTGCCCCTTTCTATTTTTAGAGATATTTTCTTTTGCTTCCCTGAGCTGCCCTTTTTCATTTTTCTGCTTGATGGGTGGTATCATTTTGTAAGACAGGCTTCAAAGTTTCATTCCAGGTATACATTTGTGTGCTTTTCAGGAAATGGAGGCGGATGCACACAAGGCAAAAGTAATGATAAATCAGGGCTCACTGATCTGTCACTTGGTCGGATTGACCCCTGTCAGGTGTTTGTCAAATATGCGAAAAATTTCAGACTTCATGCCCTATCAGGAATTTGACTGGAGTTTTCTCAGGGAACAAGGACTATGAGGCCCTGAGGGTTTAGGACTTGCCGATTTAGGGACAGTGCTGTGAGACATGTATACATATGTTAACATGTATGTAATGGGAAATTAATTGTGGTGTATGGCACATACACTAAGCGTGTGAGAGGTCTCATGGCTAATGCTGGGCTGTACAAGGCACGTCTATATACGCTAACGTGGGCCTAGGCAACTGTCTGAATGTCATTTGTCCTACTTTTATTACAAATCCTTTACTGTTGTTGTTGCTCGTTAACATATCTGTATATATTAATCTCTCCACAATATGGCTGTCATATTGACGAGGTGGATATAAATGACTGCTGCATGGAGAGTAAAATCTGGACAGCGACGACAGTGTTATAGTTGGCAAATGGTAACACTTAACAGTGAAATCCGGCCTCTTGTCAATTTACCTCCGTTAATGTTTTGTTCTAACTGCTCATGTCAGTGTTTAAGAAGTAACAATTTATACGTCCTTAGCATCATGACTTAAGCAGAATTTTTTGAAAGAAATTGCAGTAATGTTAAATGGTATATGCTAGATGTCACTGGTCTAGAATTACTCAAAAATGCTGTGTTGTCATCGTTGCTTTTATGATAACTGTCATACGTAATGACAACACTGCATTTTGAGTAATTTTTTAACCGTACGTGAGTCTAACATAGAGCAATGAACACCAAGTGGATTGAAATTAGCAACACTTTCCCCTTTTTTATTATTTGAATGTCCAGTAATGTGCTAGCACGTTTTCCGTTATTCGGATCCGGATCAATTGATTGACTGATTGATTGACAGTTACAATGGAGCTATTTCCTTATTCGCGTCTCAACTCTTTTACTTTTTGTTACTGGAATATTCACGTTTTCCAATGATTCCGGATTGTTTGGTCGACTGATTACTTGATTTCATTGAGTAACAGTTACAACCACAGTTACGATGGAGCTGACATATTGCCTTATTTGGATTTCAACACTTTTACTTTTTGTTATTGCAATATGGAATATCCTTCTAGAACGTGTTTTCGTAACTTGAATGCCGAATCAATCAATCAGTCAAACCAAATCGGGACTCGAATAAGGAAAAACGTGCCAGCACGTTATTTCACATTTGAATAAACAATAACGAAAACCGAAAGTGGTGCATACTTCAACATCCCTTTACATGAAAGGTAAGAATATTACTTTGGCAGGAGGCCAGATCTCTCCTGTTAGGTGTGAGCATTTGCGAACTACCGCATTGTGGTCTTCGCCATGCTTTTAACTTTCACGATGTCGTCTTTCATATTGTATTCCTCCATAAGCCTGTTTTTTCTGGTGGACTAGGCATTCCCGAGGAATGGCCCTCTGTATTGTTTTCGCGTTACATGTTATATGTGATGACAACACAGCATTTTGAGTAATTTTAGAACAGTGAGCCTAACAAATAGCAATGAACATCACTGCATTTTTTTTTACCTAGTTCTGCTGAAGCCATGGTACCAGGAGGCGTTAAAATTGCCACAATTTCTACCTTCGCACGAAGAGTTAGAATAAAACCCTAGCTGTGTGAGTTGGCATGTAGTCGCTCCTCTGCTTATGCCTTAAAAATGATACTTGTATCAAAAGGATTGCTTGCGCACTCAATGTGATTTCTCCGTAGCGGAGATTTTATTTATTTATTTGACTGGTTTTTTACTCCTTACTCAAAAATATTTCACTGAAGCGACGGTGGTCAGCATCATATGGTGGCAAGAAACCGGACAGAGTCAGGGGAAACCCACGACCATCCGCAGACTGAGCCCAGGGGAAACCCACGACCATCCGCAGACTGAGCCCAGGGGAAACCCACGACCATCCGCAGACTGAGCCCAGGGGAAACCCACGAACATCCACAGACTGAGCCCAGGGGAAACCCACGAACATCCGCAGACTGAGCCCAAGGGGAACCAACGACCATACGCAGATTGAGCCGGGCGAAACACACCACCATCCGCAACCTGAGACATTTTAGGACAGCAACCACGACACAATAGACCGGCATACCAAAAATGTTGATGATCCTCCCAATTCGCCTCCCTAATAGACCGTAGCATATTCAATGTCGTTGATCAGCGCACTTCTGATACCAAATTACTATGTGACGCTTGACAACCGAAGAAACTTTGATAAGCTTTATTCATAGTTATGCAAAATGAAGGGGGCCTTGAAACTGAAAGAACAGCGGTGATGAACTGAGTTAAAATGAAGTTACACGTCAGATAAAGAACTGTTATATGGGTATTATATCTACATGTATAGCCCTTTGCTCTTCGTATTTCTTTATCCAAATCTACAGGCTAGATATCAGACGGATTAATCAGTCGTCGACGTCATATCGCATCCCGACCGCCTTCTTGACGTGATCGACCAATCCCATAACGTATTCGCTGTGTGACATTGGTAACAGGGGACTCTCCGTCAGCCCTAAATGGAAGAAAGAATGCAACCCTTTCAATCAAGGACAAGCACAATTCTAATAAATAGCCGATCATCAAAGAGAGAAGTACAACGGACTACAGTGCAGAGAGTAATACCACAACAGCGGTGAAGGTGTCATAGTTGGCAAGAGGCTAAACCCGAGCGGCGAAATCCAGCCTCTTGTCAGTTTACCTCAATTTAGGGTTTTATTTGATCTGTTCATGAAAGTGTTTAAAAAGTAACAACTTATATGCTCGCTAGCACCATGGCTTAAGCGAAATTAGGTGAAAATGTTACAGTAACGTTAAATGCAGTTTATTAGACATCATTGGTCTAGAATTACTTTGAACCACACCTAACCTTTTCTTCACTGAATGTTCATAATATAGGACCGCCTATTCAGACTATATCTGGTCCCGCTACAAATTCTTCTAAGTGAAGATAGATTATACACCATGTATATGGCCAAGATAAGCTTTCTCGGGACAAAGGATTAAAGCTGCGTTACATTATGTGAATGGAGGCTCAATGCTTCTGGTGTTGAGAGAGGTTAAGGTGAGCAGTTTCTTATGTCTACCACTTTTGGCTTTCCTTTTGGCAGAAGCGCATGCTGGACACGCCTTGTCGCTCATTTTTCTGGGTTAAACCCTCCAGCAGGATTTCAGTTCGGACCAGTTACATACTCTCCTGTATCAGCACTCAATCCGTTTTCAGTGGACGCTCTCCAGCTGCACTGACTTTAGCGCAGGCGCAGAAAGATGGATTCGTTTATCCTGAAACGTCCCATATTCCTCGCAACCATGGACATAGCGTGACTGTTCCCGGTGCAGCCGCTGCCTGGGTTGATACCGTGGAGAAATTTGGAAGTGGAAAGGTACTGTTACACAGTTTCAGCTCGAATATTTGTGCTTGAGGTAACATTACGATCGACAGCTCGTAACAAGCTCCCTGGTATACCATTTTCTGGTTCTTGGGACGGCTAAGGGAAACCTACTGCAACCCTCCCAGAAGGGTCAGATTGGCTCACATCCGGTGGTAAAGCTGAAGACGATCAATAAGTTGTTGGATTTGAACACGCTCTCTCGATGGTCAAGGCCAGTGGTCTGATGTATGTATGAGTTTATTAATATCTACGCAAAATAAGTCATGTATGAAAATATCTTTATCAAGAAAAATCTGCCGAGTGATTGAAATATTTTGCATTTCCTTTTCCTTAGCTGAAATTGGCGGAGATTCTTCAGCCTGTCATAAAGATGGCAGAGGAGGGATTTCCGGTGCAAAAACTTACTTCTTATTTTTGGAAGAAAGGTAAAACTAAATTTGCATCACGACAAGTTGTTTACCTATAAATTAACTTGACTCTGTACAGGTCCTATGTGAGTAACTTATACTATGAACGACGAATACCCACGATTTTGCCATGAATTGTCATGTAAAATAGGTAAAATTTGTGGCTAAATATTAGAGGTTAAGTATGCTAATGCTGACATGAAACCAGACATTTTCGTTTCCCGTATGTAAAATATGTGAATAAAAAATAAATGTCTATTTTTTGTACATTTTAATTATATATATTTTTTATTTATTATTACCTTATATTAAGTCTTGATTATCAACACCAGGGGTAGAAACCGTCCTGTCACAAGCCGGCAATACTCACGGCAAAGATATGATGATTGATGGGAGAGCTCCAAGGCAAGGGGAGATAATGAAGATGCCTTTTCTTGCTAACACTTTCAGGGTGAGATTAGTGGTGGAGCATCAGTTTACACAAGTGAAGACCGTTACACTGTGAACTAAAATCCTTGAGCTACGATGATGAAAATAATATTGTTACTCTACTTTGTGGAGAGCAGTGCTTCTTAATAGCTTCTTTACGGTTATCGGGCGTATAACTTTAATACTTTGAACAAAAGAATGATAGCACTTCACTGGGAAAACATGATAAGAATTATCATAAGTTTAACGGTGGAGAGCAGTGCTTCTTAATAGCTTCTTTACGGTTATCGGGCGTATAACTTTAATACTTTGAACAAAAGAATGATAGCACTTCACTGGGAAAACATGATAAGAATTATCCGCTGGTTGCTGGTGGACCTTCCCATGTACAGCCGGAGACTTATTATGAAACTTCACAATATTTTATGTTCATATTTATTCAGTTGCAATGCTCATTTTCCACCTCACGCCGTTGTTTGGATAGATGAAGAAATGTTTATCAGATCCTCACCATGTTGTGATTTGTCTATGTCTCAAATGCTTTAAAGTACGTAATGTGTGAACCTTTTGTGCCAGTGGGGTTTAATTTCCCCAAATACTTTGAAGTACACAAAGTGCGAATGCTGTACGGCCGTGAGGTTTCATTTCCTCTAAAGTACGTAATGTGTGAATTTTGCGGACCAGTGAGGTTTCATCTGTAATTTCACATTATTGTAAAGGAACATAGGAGGCACTTCGGGTTGGCTGTGGATATTTTTAGGAGTTACATAATATCAGCATCAGGAATGATAACACACCCGGATAGGTCAGATGAACGCGTGTTATTCTGAACTAATAAGCTTTATAAAACCTACCTTTATCTGACCTTTTGTTCCGTATATAACAACGTCATTTGTACCCTCATAAGCGGCACTGTAGTTCAACTGGGCCATTCGACCATCGTTGTATTTGAAAATAATGCAACCAGCTTCATCAACATCTGACAATAAAAAGGACATGTGAGTATGGCAATGAAGAAATCTGTCTTGTCGCATGAGATTGGCTTTGTAAACACAGCCTGCAATAAGATTTCCGCAATATTCAGTGGTAAGGAAATCCTATAATCGGTGGCATTAGCTAAGTTTATAAAGCCGGTGTGAAATTAAAATAATATCTAAACAATACTTTTAACAATTAGTCATAAGAATGGGTAAACCGGGTTCCTGACAAACCTCTTAGCCACACCACGGAGAGATTCGGTAGACAATACTAAACTATATTCATACTTGACAGGTATACCGTGATGCTGATAACACTGTCTTTCGTTGAGATAGCCTATAACCTCTTAACTCCCCTGGCAAATCCCATTTTCCCAATGACTCCACAAAATGCTGTGTAAATTTGATAATTTGTCAAAGAACCCTACATACCTCCTGTCATTGTTCCTTCCACCGTCACCTTGTCCGGTCTCCCAAACAGAAACACGGCGATGTTAAGCGGGTAGACACCCAGATCTAATAAGGCCCCACCCCCAAGAGCCTTGTTCGAGATACGCTCCATGGTGAGGGCCGGGAAAGCGAATTGCACGCGCAACATCTTGGCTTTTCCCACTGTCTGCTTAGCCAATTCCTCCAAAACGCGTTTGAAAATCGGGAAAAATCGAGTCCATACAGCCTGGAAGAACGAACATCGATAGACACAGTGAGCATGGGATCAAATACATAACTGTTGGTATCATGGGACATTTTTTTTCATTCATTGGCTTGATCGGGATTTTACTTAGAAATTTCAATTATCCTATTTACACGTAATAAAAACCACCAATCACTAGATAGCTTACAACACTCTCAAATTAAAACTACAAGCAATCCAGCGAGACCTTGATTCGTGCTTCCAATCTCATTTTGTGAATCCAGCGAAGTGGATTTAACGACTGAGCTTACCTCCGAACAATTCAACCATTTACGAGTTATATGTGGAATACATTTTTGTGCCTGGGAAACTAATCTGAATTTTAAAATCTTAAGTGTGAAAGTAATTGCTCTCGGTATGTCAAGAGTTTAAAATCACAAAAAAACTTTTTGGTAAACGGCAACAAGCAGTATTATAGTGCGCCTGCCGGGTCACATCGTAAAAAGTAATACTTCATTTTATTTTCGACACCATCTTTACTCCCACCATTAACCATCTTCAGTGTTTTTGAATGTGTACTTTTTTAATTGGAAAAAATAATATATTCTTGTTTGCTCCAAAAATGTCCCATAACAATGAACACTGTACATCATAGTTTATTTACATATTACATTTCTCAAGTTGAAGAATTAAACAAAATGAATAATTTCATTTATTACCTCCATAAAGAAAAGTTTCTTTTCCCTAGCCAGTGACGTCATTTCCTTCAGTTGTTTCAGGTTCATGGCGGCCGGTTTTTCAACGAGCACGTGCTTCCCATGGTTAAGGAACAAGAGAGTGAGTTTGTGGTGCTCCGGATGTATGGTACCTATGTACACCACATCTGTAAGATAAACAAGGGCTAATTAGCAGTGTTCTCTGTGATACGCGCACCGTATCTGTGAGATAAAAAAGAGTTATTTAGCAGTGTTCTGGATGTATGGTGCCTATATATATATCCCGTCTGTAAGATACAAAAAACTGCTATTTAGCAGTGATCTTGATAAATGGTGCCTATATATACCACATCTGTAAGATAAACAACAGCTATTTAGCAGTATTCTGGATAAACGGTGCCAATATACCTCACTTGTTATTAGGGAAAGCAGAGCCATTTAGCAGTGTTTTCCACGAATGGCACCAATATGCACCACATCTGTAAGATAAAGAAAACTTTCGTAGCAGCAGTGCCTTGAATGAGTGTTGCCAGTGTACATTTCTGCAAGATAAGAAAGCGCATTCTCAGTGGCTTTCAAGCTGACTTGTCTCTGCGAAAAGAATTGCGCTGCCAGTACAAATCACGCTGTAAGGTCCACACAAAGTTTTACAGTAAAACTAAATATATATATTTTGTATATACCCAAAAATTTTTACTATTTATTTGGATTCATGTCTTTCTTTTTGGAAGTTTCCATAAATTAATGTAATTGTATTTGAATGTTTTCCCTATATAACATTTAATTTTGACCAAACTATCATCTGACCATCAGTTACCTTTTAAAGCTGTGTCTGTTTTGTGTTAGAATTAGCGACATACTCACCTACATTGGCATCCTGGGCCAGCTCCAGGTAAGAGCCATAAGCCGTGGGGATTCCCCGTTCTTTGGCCAACGCCTGGGCTCGGGACAGGTCTCGGGCCGCCACAGCAACAGCCTATGCAATATAAAGAAGCCAGTATCCTCCTATCAGACGACCCAGACTGACTGACTGATACATCTACAGATAAACGGGTTGCATAAATGCATTTCAAGGTGGAGAAAACATAAAAGTTACATAGAATTCAGATGAAAGAGTGCGAAAAGTTAGTCGCAAAAGTTGCAAAAAGACACTTGAAAATATTTTTGTATGGTAGGTATATGGGATCACTTTTTGATGTATAGAGTCTTTGAAAAATGATGTTATAAATCAGGATGTAACACATGTTTAATAAATATTTTTGCACTAGAATTTGTCCTTTTCAGCTAACAAATGTGTTCAATCTTGATATGGATCATATTTATATTTTATTTATTTATTTATTTATTTATTTCATTGGCGTTTTACGGCGTACACAAGATTCTTTCACTTATACGACGGCGGCCAGCATTATGGTTGGAAGAAGCCCAGATCTCGGGGAAACCCACGATCATCCGCAGGTTGCTGGCAGATCTTCCCACGTACGGTGTTTATATTTTAAAATGTTCATAATTATTATCATAATTTAGGTTAAATGCAAATGTTTGCATACAAACAACAAATTTACATCCAAATAAAGTTATTAGACATGCATCACATCCTTAGAACATCCATTTAGAACATTATTATACAACAACGATGAATACCAAAAAATTGGCCCCAAATACCCACCATACAAAAATATATTTCAAATACCCTTTTCTCCTGAAAACAAAATAGAACAAAATATTAAAGACCATATATGCAAGTAAGTCTTGATGCTCTTTGGTCTGATTCTGGCACCATGTTTATGTTTTCTTCTCCTTGAATGGACTTGTTGATAGTTCGTGCTCCGGCGTTTGCAAGGCGATCAAGAGAAGAAACGATTGAACGGCGTTAGCACTGGATAAAAGACTACCACACTGTCGTGATATCGCCAGTAATAAATATGTCTAATAAACAAACAACGTTACCTCAATCAAAATTTATTTTCAGTGGACGTTACGCTCATAAGTCTAACGCTAATTAATGGCCTCCTGGCCATTGGAGACTGTGGCGGTGATGTCATGGGTTAACACATCACCTTCTGCTCTGACGATGACATGTTATAAAAAGGGCGCACAAGGTTGATCCCATTAACCATGGTTGGCATATAAAGAAATCCTACAAGGCTGATACAACCTTGTGCTCTGACGGTGGCATATAAAAAAAAAACCCCAGAAGGTTGCTCTCACATTGTGCTCTGACCATCGCATATAAAGGTGCAGGGGGCTTTCACCTTATGCTCTACCGATGACATATACGGAAAGCCCAGGCGGCTGATCTAACATTATACCTCTGACAATGATGGGCAAAGAAAGCCCAGAGCTGATCTCACCTTCTGCTAGCTCTAACGGTGGTATACAGACGAGGTTACTAGGATACATAAAGCCTAGTAGGTTCATCTCACCTTATGCTCGGACGAAGGGGTATACATAAGGTCGAAAAGGCTGATCTCACCTCATGTTCAGACGATGACAGTGTCGTCAACCCGCCGGCAAAGTCTCCACAGATTTTCCCCGCGCCACAGATTCCCCAGCGAGTCGCCATTGTCCAAGTCCACGGAGGGTCGGAAAGAGTGATCTGGGAGTAAATAGCTCGTAGTTCGCCAGGCTGTAGGACTTGCTGGTATTTATCAGTACACAAGGTATCAAGTTGTCCACAAGTGGGTCAAAATATCGTTTCACTTGATACTCAAGATAACGCGAACAGTACTCGCGTACGTAAGCGTTGCATCTCGATGTCCGGTAGGCCGTGTATCTGGTTTACAGAGATAACCAATAGGTCAGGTCATTTTGTGTTCCCCGTCTTCCAATGCACCTTTGGCCCTTCATTCCTCTTGCTCTGCACTATCGGCTCTTAGCACTATTAGCAATAGCTTGACTCCCCACCGACTCCAGACCACCTACCACCTCATGGGTCAATAAACTACATCTTGGTTCATAGTCATAACCTTTCTGAGTCATTTCGGACATCTACATTAAGAATTTATACATTCACGAGGCTTCCCAGACCGAATGTCACACCGAACTAGGTTTACTTCCTTGCGAACATCCATTGATGTCGTTGTTATTCAGCATAATATCTTTTCAACATAGTCATAATCATCGGATCATCTGCATATGGAGTGGTGTGAAATTAGAACAATCAATTCAACAACATTATCGTTGCAAAGTTATATAGTTGGATAGTTGCTGGAGCTCTCAAAGTACAGCGTCTTCCTTATCTCCTTAGAGAAATAAAATATTCTCAGGGATCATCAAACAATAGCTGTAGTTTTACCACATGGGCATGGAGTAACCAAGTAAAGGTGAAGATGACTATCTTCTTGCGTCTTTCTGTCATCAACGAAAACTGATGATTTTCTTTTTGCATGAATACGTAATTATTTTTTTTATTTCACACGCTTTTGAAATTCTTGGGTAATTCATGCTGAACGACATTTTGAGGAGTGGTTCTTTAGTGTTATTGACCCGGAAAGCCCATGATGCACCGTCGACGGCCTGGTATAAGAATGTTTGCTTCGACACCTTCAATATAATGTAAAAGGCTGAAGCATAGAGATTAAAAGAGCAGGACATCAAAAGTAACGGTTAAAATTCGGCCTCTTGTCAGTTTTCCTCAGCTGGGGTTTTATTCTAACTGCTTCCGTAAATCCATGAATATTATCAGCTTAAGCCAACCAACCGCCATACCCGCCCCCACCCCACCACCACCACCACAAACAGGCCACCTCCATGGCTTAAGCAGAATTAGGTAATGGAAAAATGCAGCGGCATTAATTCAATATTTTGTCATTAGCATGCCTCCATCCGTTGACCCAGCCGCCATTGTATAAGTGAAACATTCTTGAGTGTGGTACAAACAAACCATTCAATGTTTCACATCTTTACCTTCCATTTGATTACCACAAGGCTTAGAATGCCCATGAACTGTTTGCACCGATATTTTTCGATAATGTCAGCATTACATTGGCATCCATTAAATGCTCCAACCAGTACCATAAACAGTCGTGGAAATAAAATTCAAGAAGACTTGGCCGGGAGATCCCGGATCAATCCCGAGTCTGGTCATACCACAGACTTTAAGTGCAGCAGATATGTAAGTAAATTGTGCCTTTGATGATAAAAGCAAGAAACTTGGCACACAGTTGGAATATACCTCAACTTACATTTTTGGACATAGGGCCGTCCTGAATTTGCTCCGGATGCTGAATTGACAATTATAGTGCATATTTGCGGCAGTACATGCCCTTTGCTGGCTTTGAAAAAAAAAAGAAACAACAGATTTACAAGAACTACTAAGCTTATAGAGATTGTCTTTCTACTTGTCTGTTTACTCTACAGCGCTAAAAGGTACTCTAATGGGTCTTCAGTTTCTTGACGTGTTCAAACCACTGAAATGTATTATATTAAATGACTCCCTTTCTGCCTTGAAATCTTTAAAATGCCTGAATGTCACCAAATGCTTACCACTTGTCCTAAAAGTTTTAGACCTATATACTACACTAGCCCACGGAGGTGTCTGTATTCTTTGAGTGGGTGCCCAGTCAAGCTAGTGTCTCTGGTAACGAGTAAACTGATACACTGGATAAGGTAGGCCTCTTAATGAAAGATGTCATTCATGTAATACCTCTTTCTGTCTCAGGCTTTTTCATTAGTTTGTGAGAGTGTGATTGGGATAACAATACAAAAAGAAGGTTTTTTCGATCAGACGGCCTCCAGGCTAATGTCTCTTTTTTGCTACGACATAAGAAATTCTAAGATACTGTGTAGTTATTATTACAGCAAAGATTTCCCTTTCCATCGTCTTTGAAATGCTCTCCATCCATTTGTATATCTGTATCTATGTAAAATCCTACACCTGTGTTTATAAATATATAAAATATAAAAATATATATATATATATATATATATATATATATATATATATATATATATATATATATATATATATATATATATACTAAGCTTACAGAGGGAGAATATACAACTATACATGCACAAGTCTGCCAAATACTTGCTAATTACCATTACGAAGATCCACCATGGCCGACATCAACTCATCTTTATTTTACCAAGTCAGACACTTCGCCTATAGCTACGTTTTCTGATTGGTTCAGCAGGCAGAAATAATCCAGCCACCCGACTCAACAGCTGATGAATATTAATTTAAATATATTATTATCCAATCAAATAGCAGTTCCCCTAATTGATGGACAGCACAGTGTCCACGCACACGCACACAGCTGGTGGCATTTAAAATCTTAGAAACACAAGACCTTTCCACACCTCTAAGGATGTCGGCAAAACCGACATAAACAGACAGATGCTGGCCAGCTGCCGTATTAAGACGTCGCGTCAACATACTGCTTGAAGCCTTCGATCATGGCGATAGAATAGTATGCTACCTCTTGATCATTCAACAAGTCATAAAGTGGCCGAAGGGGTAAGACCAGAGCCATACAAGCCAGCCTAAGGTACCCGTTGTGCCTTTCTACTCTGAATTAAATGTTATACGTAAAATTCCTTGCTGGGGAATAGGTATACGGCTCGGCCCCTTGTAATGTTCGCCTACCATATGTTTAGGAGCTTCCAGGTTTGAAATCTACCACGCGCAAAAATTAATGGCCAAGTCGAGCAGGTAAGTATCTGATTGGATAATGATGACGGCTTTTCAATTTCCGGCCGGAGAGGATTCGCCTAGCCGATTGATCAAGGCAGAACACGGAGTCATAAACACGTAGCGATACACGGAGTGTCTGGCTTGATATAATGAAGATGACACCAACTATAATACTACATTTAATAACTTAACCAAGTGTAATATACTTGCTATATTTGTATTATGGAAATAAGAGTTGTTTAGCTAAAAAAGGATTGTAGGGGGCCTCTTTGGCCAAGTAGTTATTGTGCTAGCGCTGCACAATGTTCCATTTGCCTCTCAATGAATCGGTCGCTGTGAGTTCAAATCCGGCTTGGGGTGTCTTTCCAGTCGAAAGTAGGAATATCTGCTAGAAAGCTGCGGGTGGTCTTGGTTTTTTCCGGTTTCTTCTTATCATATAGTACTGGCTGCCGTTGTATAAATGAAATCATATAAATGCTGGTTACCGTCGGTGGTTGCCGTTGTTTAAATGACATCATACAAATGCTGGTTACCGTCGCATGAATGAAATCACATAAATGCTGGCTGCCGTTGTATAAATGACATCATATAAATGCTGTGTAAGTCGCATAAATGTCGTATAAGTGAAATTCTTGGGTATTTCACCAATTAAATAAACCAGTAAACCAGTAAACAATAACTGAAATTTCTTCTTTCAAGAACATGACATTTGCCTAATGATGCAAACTTGAGTTGACCATCTGGAGCTAAGACTTGATCCATTCCAGCAGTTTCAACAGTAGTCTGTTCGATCCGTTCGGATCAAGCACTGAGCGCACTGTACTGCAAGGCGCCTTCTAACAGGCCTTATTGCACAACATACAAACTCTTCACCAGCTTGAATGACTTCTGGTAAAGTTGTCGAGAATGTTTCCCAGTTCTTCGCAGTTACCGTTGTTCAGTGACTTGCTAAGTGACGGAACCTGTGGCATCGTCATCTTCATTTCGGCCTACTGTTGAACACTTTGATAAGCAACCCTCTTCGTCTGATGAATGACGTCACCCTGCAGGTAGAGTTGTTCAGCCGGAACCACAAAACTGCTTTAGTGTCTTTATCGATGGCTGTATGTCGGCTCCATCTCTCGAAGTTCGCAGAATAACCATTCGAAAATCTAAAACATGTCACACAAACCACCAGGCGGAGCTTCCGTTGGATCATGGACTAGAATTGAGCCAGACAAAAGTGCCTTCCGTTCATCAGTTTTACTTTGTTTGTGGTCTTACACTCTGTGCTGTAGCATATATGTGTCCTTCAGCACTGTATATAGAGATTATCATTGCTTGAACTAATTGTTGTTCCGGGTGCGTCAAACAATCTACTAAGCTGCGCATTCGAGCGCATGGGCCTTATCCAAAGGATAGAGGAAATCGACGATGAATTTTTTTTTTGGCGATATTGGTCTGATATCTGGTTCACCGGTGAAAAGTACACTTGTGATGAAATAGTGATGAAGCAATTCCGCACTCCGTGCATGCTCGAAGGTACGTAGCCAATTCGTTACTGCTGAAAGTCGAGGCAGAGCCGAAACCTACGGAAGATGCTGGTCACGGAACCGAGCGAATGATGTTCTCCAATGGTGCCAGTTGCATGTTCTTCAGTCTGATGAATATCGAAAGCTACAGTATCAACTGGAGAGTAAAGAGAGCAGCGATTATAATGTGCTGGCTGAGAATGAGTCAAAATACGGTGAAATATGGCCTCTTGTCAATTTCTTAACAAGGATTTCAGTGTAACTTTTTATGTAAATGTTTCAATAGTAGCAGTTTACACGCCTCCTAGAACAATGGTTTGAGCAGAATTACTGCAGAAAAAATGCAGTAAAATAAGTCAAATGCAGCAAATACGAAGTTACTGGTCAAGCTGTTGTCGTTGTATGTAAAAAAAAAACAACACGAACATAATAATAAAGGATCAGGCTTAGAGGATTTTTAGTCCACGGACATAATGTCGATTTATGCGGGCATGATCGTTTATGGAGAGAAGTAGAGAAAATAATTCTCCATTTGTATAGAGAAGGAACGCGCTATGCGTTTAGAAAATCCTTTCACAATTACTGACCGCAGCGTCTTCCATAAACACTGTAATCGCCACCTGGATCTGAAAAAGCTGATGATTTGAATTCAATTAAAAAATAACAAGAATAAGGACACTGATTGCAGCGGTGTGTAATTTAGAACACAACCAACAAACGTCATCATTCTATAGACATTAAAATATTTTTTAATCATATTTCTCACTTGGTTACAATATAAATTCACCATTATTTCAGTCTCGAACTTCACCGGCGAAAGGAACAATGAAGGGGACACAACTCTACCCCGTATTCGACTGTCGTCAAAGATAGATGCACACACACGTACTTAACAAACCAACAGTTCTATACCATTCATGGTGGATTTTATCACGCAAATTCCATACACACCGAATAAATCAGCAAGACACTGTGCCTTCAACTATGAAGATGACGACGAAAGCTAACCTTTCAGATATATTCGTTACAATTTAAACACAGCATGAACTCCCAGGAGGTCATTATTATTACTGACAAGACCCAATTCATTCGCATTCCTCCTATGGGGTACTTTTTCCTCCGCAATGGTTTTTCAGGTCAAAGCCGGGCTGTCCATTGTTCTATTTTAACATACACGTATTGACAACACACGATTAGATTGAAGGACTACACAGCTTGGACCCGAAGTACTTAAAGTGGAAAAGGTTCATCATTCGGAAAACACCCCGTCCGTAACAAACCTATCCTACACAGGGCTCTCCCTGTGTTCACTCTGCCACGCATTACACACAAGCGCAATTAAATGCAGGTGGAACATAACTATTAACGCGCCACATAGGGTAATACCATTTATCTCCTCCTTTGGAACCGAGTTCAAAGGAGGCTGCCCTACTGGTGTCCTTTTTAAATACATTCATTCAACAGTCACAATAATGGAGACTACATTTGTCATAGATACAAAAATACTACGGTTTTATAACTTTATCTAAATATTCTGAATTCCATAATGCTAGACATGAACATTGACTAAAATCTGACACAAAACTTCAATAACGGTAATAATTTTACACCCTGAAGGAGATCACATTTATTCGTGACCTACAGGTTATATATACAGGTATACTTTTCGTCTTCAATTTAGGTAGAATGGACAGCTTTACCCATTGCGCCACACGGTTGAGTATGAAGAATATTTACACAGTATGTAAATACGATTAACATACACATGTAATACGTATTGATTTCTGAGTGAAGCCAAAACATCTGCTGTTTTTAAGTTAACGGACAACAGTCTAAACATTGTCTACTAAAAACCATTTCGATTCCCAAGGAATGAATCGTGTATTACTGTCTCACAACGATTTAGCTGTAGTTTTACGCACGGCGAGGAACTAACATATTCTGCAACAATCATTTTCGACAAGTAAGTATTGGGCCAATCCACAGTAACAATCGTAAATGTGTACCCTTGAAACAAGAGGGCTTGGTATATATTCGTTCAAAAATTCTAACAAAAGCAACGCACACTAAATTTTACATATTTAACAAGGGTTTTTTTTTTCTGACCTACAATGAGCCAAGTAATATACATGTATAATGTGTTGAAAGTCAGTTCAGAATTTTGTACCTGAATTACTTAATACTGAAGGACGGTAAACGTCAAGAAAGTCAATTCTTCAACCTTCGACACAGAAAAAAATACAATATGAAATAAAGAATGCAGTCTTGGAGGTTGAATTTTTGTTTTGAAATCTTCCTTTCCGAAAAATCTGTCCTTGACCACATGATGAATGAAATATGGAATAGCTGCTGAATGTATGACACGCCAGTTTCTGAGTCTTAAAACACTTCATGTGGATACAGAGAGTAGCATGAGGTTTCAACCAAAAGCGAAGAGAAAGAAACTGTAACAAAATATTACACAAGTTCACAGCTTGTAAGAAAAATATACGACTAGTTGTATACATCACAAATATAATATAACAAAACCTGTGATTTATTCCAACGAAATAACACTTTTGTGCATATGAACAGCTACCTACACAAATTTGTGATAGAAACCTGTTATTGCACACTGATGCAGATATTATCAATGATTCGAACAGCAATGCAGCGAACAGTTGGATGGTTTTGCCATGCAAGACTACCGTGTGATCAACACTGATTCAGGATCAATATTTGTAAAAAATAAATTAGCAGGATTTATGAAGAGGGAGTATCCATTAAAAAAAAAACAAAAACAAAAAAACAAATAGAAATGGCAAAAAGGCCTTGTAACATAATGGCACGACAGAATGACATGTCGAACATAAAAAGGAAAAAGACAAAATGTAAAATAATGCTTGTAAGAAATAAATAAGAAAAACAAAAGGAAATCAGATCAATAATATGATGTACAGCTTCATGGGGGTATTTTTTTACATAACTCTTTCAAGGAAATGAAATCCTTTGACGTCCTTGGAACTGTTTTATAAAGGGTCACTGTGGCATCATTTATTGTAACAAAAACGTCAAAATCATGATTATCAATAAAAGAGAGAGTTTTTTGTGACAGTAGAGCACCGTTCCGCCATAACTAGCACCTGGCAACAAAGGCTATTCGTATGGTTTGTCCAGTGGTAGACTTTCAGTACCAGTAATGTAAACCATTGACACTGCCGTTTCTACAATACCACAAAAATTAGCGACTAGAAACCCTCCCAGTGGTTGAAGATGACCATTACAAAGTATGGTACTCCTACCTCAAACATGACACTGGTTCTGTTCGTCATTTAAGTTCTGAAATAGTAACTAGATCAGCCAGTGGTACACACATGTATGCGAAGGGCTATCATCTGTTGAAATGCATTCGAACAACTCGGAACACACTATCATAGTACTTTCATCATTTCAAGTAACAAATCATAACACTGCATTCTCTTCCTATAAGAAGAGCATTTTCCATAACAACTCCCTCTTTTCATTCTTCCTGTCCGATGACTCAAAACTTATACCGCCCTCTACTGTGACAAATCCCCATACAATCCGTTACCGACCCACTCTCTGTACCCTTATGATGGGTATCAACGGAACCTGGAGTGCTCAGAATACATAAAGACAACCTATCTGTTGATTCCCTTCAGCCCTATATCAAACCGAATATAAAGTGAATCACTGGCCACAACCACGAAAATTCGCCGTTAAATCTGCAAGAACAGTGACCATCTAACTATTCTTATTCTGTGTGAATAGAAAAATATACAGTAACTCTAGAGTAAAACCCAAACAGGGGCTTGGTTCTCTGTATGAAGAATTCAACTTTGAAAGGGAAGACTGAGACGAAATTAGCAATGTTACCATTTGGGTTGATGCATGCACCAAAGACATCTCAATGAAGAACTTTAGGTTGTATATTGGCTTCATCACAGAATGTAAAATACGGATGGCTCAGATGACATATCACTTCACTCATGAAGTGAGAAATGTCTGCACCTAAAGACAAAACATCTCTTCCAATGTCTTGAAACTGTGCTACATTCTATCCAGCATTCGACCATTGCTATTTAAACGTTCACTATGTAACTGATAACTGATAATGTAAACCTTTGAACTTTGCCAATGATATTTACAGCATTAGCCCCAAAACAGGACACAGACACGCTATCTCATTCAGCCATGTCTTGTGAACAGTTAAATGTCATGTAACACTTTTGTACATCTAACTGTATATGACCCCTTTATATAATACAATGAAAATACTCCCCTTTTCCGAACAAACCACAAAACTTTTTTTTTTCTTCTTTGTATAAGAAAGCAAAAAGCTTGTTTTGGTCAGCACTTGAGCCTGTCAATTTGACTACATTAATATACGTTTCCTTTTTTGGTATTCCATCAAGGGACTAATCCAACTAACGGCATGACATTCAAAAAGATACGATGAACAAACATTCCTCAATATATTTACATTCAACTAATAATGCAACAAACACGTCCCTGTTGGGAAATCTATTTTTCAACACCTTTAAATCTGTGATCCAGCAACAGTGGGCTTATATCCCAGCTTCCAAGGCAATGACTTTTTACATCACAAGATGATTTGACAATTTTAACTCTAAGTTAATATTTTCAGACTCAACAAATAGATTGGATTCAGCAACAATCATCAATATTTAAATTCTATACAAAGCATGAACTCAACAGCTGTTGGCACATTACAATTCATATGGATTATACTGATATTCAGTTCCCCAATAATCTTGTTCTTTTGGGGTCACAACATCTTTATACTTAAGAACAATTCCATTGTTATCATCATGGTAACCACTGCTTTGTTAAAAATACAAGCTTGGTACTTCAGAGATATGTTTCAATTCATATCCATCCGTTAAGACTCCAGAGCCGACACAATAATATGCTGATGTCCATTTTGGGTTGTTGTCTAGCATCACACACAAAATGGTTATTGTTTTCAATATGGCATTTACCTGATCACGTGTTATTCTCAATGTTGTTTGACTGGCAACACACCTCTTGAAACCATAGGCTGTCTTTTTTCACTGAACACTGCATGCCATTCTGACTGTAATCACTCAGTATGGAATTTCCATTATCACTGAGACAATCCTGAATACCCAGGACGCATTTGTCAGTGTTATACAAAATCCTATTAATCGTCCCACTCCTGAAACCAAACACACTGATATTCCTCATCACCCCATGGCCATCCTAGGCGATAAAACTTCATTGCAGTTCCTTGCAATTATGTTGCACGTTCCACAGCATCTGCCCTCTCAGTGTCCCCTATGATGTTGCATCTCTGCCGTGAAATTTGTTGTTTACACCTGCAATACGGACATCACTCTGATGTGCTCATTCAATTGCTTGGACAGCAAATGTTCCTATTCTGTCTCACACAATTTTGCGGATGTCTTCTACATCATCTCTCACTTATCCATTCATTTTTGAATTTTGCTGGATGGAACTGTAACAAAACCTATCCCATAATGGCCAACCACACACTCTACATGCAACAACAGACCAATCATCCCAGTCTTAACAAGTTTACTAGAACCATTCCTGCCCACCTTCTTCACTCAAATGGTAACTTTTGATTTAACATCTTATAAACATTAATGATTTCAATAATTATTAAGGTTGTACCTCATTTTTAAATATCCCACTTCTGACACCAAATTTCAGTTTGAAAGCAAACAATGTTTCTCAATCAAGATATCACAGTGTATGCCATGCATTATATGTATACAAAATTGTTTTTACACAAGTTTTCCTAATTTAGTTTTAACTGTTCTTTAATGAACACAGCGTTACCTTCTCTTACTCGTCACTCTACATCTGCAATAGATGATAGAAGAAATACTTTTTCGCTCTTTGCTATGTAAAGCAGTCGAACAGTGTCACTGATGGTATTTTGATATCTCTTGGCATATTGAATATGTTTTTCCTTTGCCAAACCTCCGAAAAGGCTAAACATTTTCTGAAGTTGCTTTCAGTATGTAATTCTCATCGGTGCTGCCACAGGTCATACAACAAGCGCTAAAAATAATTTATATCATGGCTAGTAGTTCCCTCAAATTCTTACTGCAGCAGGTTCCTTTAGCTTTTGAAAAATGCAATATAATGCCCTCTACAGCAATGAGCCATGGCACAGCACATCTTCACAGGTGTTTCTCTTTCAGCGAGGCCTGACCATGACCTTATTCCCATGTTTTACATGTCTGTCTTACAAGTTCACATAGATATATTCTAACAGTGTACTATGCGGTGTAAACACACCTATCTATTAACACTCATGAATATCCTTCACAAGGTCTTTACACAATGTGCCGAATGTTCAACTGCCTGTGTATCTCAGAATCAAGTGGAAGTGAACTGTGAGAGCTTTCGGCCAGGCTACATGTGCATGAACTCCTTGGTGAGTGGCCTATAGGAGATAAACTCCAAGATCACTCTCAGGAGGGCGTTATGAGAACTCCATTGGGCTCTTCTTCCAACAGTGTCATGGATGATTGGACGCTGAGATTGGTGGGCGTGGCTCTACTGGTGGTGGACAGCGCGGAATTGGACATGGCTCCGGTGACAATAGAGGCTGTCTCCACAAGCTTGTTCTCCTCCGTCTGTGGGGGTGAGTGGTAGAGACAGAGGGACATAAAGAAAAAGAAAAGCGCAAGTGCTTTGCCAACCATACTGATGCCCATCAGGTACAGACCCATGTCCTGGTCGTCGTAGAAATAACACGACCCTCGCTCCTCACATTTCTGCTGCCAGAGTAAACATGTCGAGTCTATCAGCTTCCCAAACAGGATGGGGCCCGGGATGGAACCTGGGGACAGGCAAGAAAAAAATAATAGTCACTCACACTAAAATTTATTTCTTTATTTGATTGTTTTTTCACGCTGTTTTCAAGAATATTTCACTTATCTGACGGCCGCCATATGGTGGGAGGAAACCGGGCAAAGCCTGTGGGCTGACAATAAAATAGTGCTTGTGACTGCAGTCTTATGTCATACTGCACAGTTGTTCATTTATATGACAGCTTTCAGGTTTATGGGTGGGGATTAACCACAGACATTTGCCATATGCCTTACAAACCTCATGACTTCTCCTTGAGGCAGAACGGCAAGAGCTGGATTTGAACTCGTGATGTTATTCGTCAAGGGACTGACAGTTGCAGAACTTTAATAATCTGGGCCAGCTACGTATTCATTTGACTGCAGTTTTACTTCCTACTCAAGATGATCAAGATCTGCCATGTAACTTAAATATCCCTTTAATAATGTCTTCAATATCGATCCACAATTATACTGGCTTTACCATTTATTATTTGACCAAAGAATAATCTTAACGCCTGTACCAACTTTCCAAACCAAACATTACATCATCAAAAAGACACATGACACCCAGTCCTTGTGATGTCATATCACCTAGCTAGTGTTCACTTTATTAAGAAATTCCAGGCTCACTCAACCACGGCTCACCTAAGCACCTTGCAATTATCCACTGAATTCCCAGAGCAAATGAGCGAGTTTCGTGTGGCACACATCTGCAATAACAAATGTATTAATCACATACAATTAATTGAGTATTCTAACTAGAGACATTGAGGACCCAAAAGGGCAAACATTCACAAAACTTCATACTCAATTTTCCATTACTTTCTATTACATCACCTCACCTCAAGACATTCTACCGCAGAAAACTGTCAATTACAGAAAAAAAAGCTATGCAAAAAACTGTTTAGAAACAGCTTTGAAAATAATCCCATGCTTTGTACTAGAACAATAATCCCTACGACACCAACCTTTCCACTGGACAATTCATGATTATTATTTTTCATAGCGCCTTTTCGTGACTGAGTTATCTCCCTTGACTAAAGGAAATTCATGAATGAGGGGCAAATAGTTCCTGCAAGTTTGACACCTTGGAGCACCATATGAGCCAGAATAAGAATTGGAAGTTGGAAAGAAAAACAACAAAGTAATCAGAAAATGTGTGTCAGCCCTCTTGTCTGGAAAAACAGAAATATAGCACAACGAGACACTGCACAGTACTAATATATTTTTAAGAGACTGAGTGCACTTGTGTGCAAATGCACAACCTGCATAAGGTGCAAATGAAAGGAAACAAAAGACATACATCACAGAGTATGGATTCAATAATGACATGGACAAATGCATGGCAAGAAAAATAGCAGGCGGAGGTTACAATCTGTACCACTCTGTGTTGGTGAACACGAAGTCAAGGGGCAAACTGGGTCTTTGCCCCTTGACTTTGTGTGCACAACTGTCAGGTCATTTTTGCACACTTTGTGTGAGTTTGAGAATAATCTGCCTAATTGTTGCTGAGATACACTCTGTACAAAGTTGATCTTAGATGTGGTAGCAAGGCTACCAAACATCTTGCCTGCAAAGTCGTCAGGAATTCGGTAATTTACGGTATTTAATATGCGCACACAGAATCAACGATGGAATATCCCCCTCGTGTTATAGCGCTCTTCATGTGTGCAACCCTGAAGTCAATACATGCAGACTTTTTTTGGATACCACCCCTAAAATTTTGTTTAACACAGATTCTAATACACAGTACACTTAGTGAGGAATTCAGTAATTTATGGTATTTAATATGCACACAGAGAATCAACGATGGAATATCCCCCTCGTGTTAACGTGCTTTACATGTGTGTAAACCCTAAGTTCAATGCCTGCAGTACTTTTTAAGTTAACACAGATTATAATACACAGTAGTAGACACTATGTCAGGAATTCAGTTATTTACAGTATTTAATATGCACTGACAGAGTCAACGATGGAAGATCCCCCTTGTGTTAACATGCTTTACATGTGTGTAAACCCTAAGTTCAATGCCTGCAGTACTTTTTAAGTTAACACAGATTATAATACACAGTAGTAGACACTATGTCAGGAATTCAGTTATTTACAGTATTTAATATGCACTGACAGAGTCAACGATGGAAGATCCCCCTTGTGTTAACGTGCTTTACATGTGTGTAAACCCTAAGTTCAATGCATGCAGTACTTTTTAAGATACCACCACTTTAACACTGCTTTCCCTGTTATTGGACCCCGACGTCGACGTTCAGGGCACAACATAAGCCATGCCTGTACTTAGTATAGGCGAGCTAAAAATACGGTCAAGGGCAGATAACTCCTCAAATGGATCGAAATGTGAACAAATAACATGACAGTGCCCAAATTCAGGTCATTTTGTACACTTTACGTGAGTTTGAGAATCCCCTGCCTGATAATTGCTCAGATATCCTACGTACAAAGTTGAAAAATATGGTCCTAAAATAGATCCAAAGGCCAAAAAAATAACCTGACAGTGCATAATTTCACGTCATTTTGCCCCGCATTGTGCGAGGTTGAGAATCCTATGTGTAATAGCGTCCGAGATATATTTGGCACAACTTTGAGCGGTACGGACGGACAGATGGGCGGAAAAAGCAACCGCTATATGACTCCCCTCTTTACCCCACAAAACATGAATCCCATTAACAAACCTTAATGTTGCTTGCAGTGCTGGCATACTGGTGACAAATGTTAGCAGCATAATGAAGCCAAAGAAGGGCATAAAAATGGCCAGGTAGATGCAGTCACTGCTGCACTTGCCGTCGATGGCATCAAACTTCCAGTTCTGTCCAGCGGGATGGTCAATACAGGAACAGTTTGTGTACCTCTGAAGAAAAATACACAAAATATACACATGTCAGGGAAGTGCATAAATTGGAATTAACCCTTAAATGTACTGGCATATACATTGGAATGGGCCTAAGTTAACAAACCTTTTTTCCTATCATTTCAGTTCAAAAATCCAGGTGCTTAAATGGCTTTCAGTCAAGAATGAACCTTATCAAATTTTTATTCCAGTATTTTATATCTGGCACGTATAGTTGTCTTTTGAACACTTTTGTATTATACGTTAAATGCTGCATTTCAACTGAAGATTAGCATTTAGTGATACTGTATCATGCAGTGATACAGTTCGCTTGATTCTTAATGAACCTTCGTGCTTTGGCTCTCATGCTGCCTTCCTCCTGCTGTACGTGGGAAGGTCCACTGGCAACCTGCAGATGGTCGTGGGAAGGTCCACTGGCAGCCTGCGGATGGTCGTGGGAAGGTCCACTGGTCCTAACATAATGCTAGCCGCCGTTGTACGAGTTAAATATTCAGGAGTATGGTGTAAAACACCAGTCAAATAAATATAAAAAATACCCTTTATGCTGGGAGTCTTCAGAGAAACTTTCATGCACTTTGATTAATTTCTTATCAGAAACTTTTGACTGTTTGCAAAAAAAAAGTATCATTATAAGGCCTTAATGTACTTCTGAAGGTCAAACTGTAAGTGAAATACAGCAGGTATGAAATTCCATGCGAGTGAAATGGGCTATTAATTACAGTACAGGTAAATCCAAAATTACTATCAGCATAACACCATTCTTGCTCCAGGAACACATCCGGCTAACTTTCCAAACCTTACCTTTTTCTCGCCCTCAATGGTTACTTGGCAGCCAGCATAGCACGGTGAGAAGTACATGATGTTGTCCTTCCCACAGACGGGATCCCAGATCTCCCGCTCACAGTGACAGTGATCATTACACTGCTCTGTCAGATTGGCCCCCAGGTAAATCAGCGTTCTGTTACAACAATACCAAGTCCTAAATATTTTGCATTCTGTTACAACAATAGCATGTTCTAAATATTTAGGATTCTGTTACAACAATAGCATGTTCTAAATATTTAGGATTCTGTTACAACAATAGCATGTCCTAAATATTTAACATTCTGTTACAACAACAGCATGTCCTAAATATTCAGCATTCTGTTACAACAATAGCATCTCTGAAATATTCAGTGTCCTGTTACAAAAATATCATATCCAGAATACAGAGGGCTGAGTAACAACAGGTACATATCCTATACACATTCAGGATTCTGTTACAACGGCATGTCCTAAACAGTTTCACTACAACAGCAACATGTCCAAAATATTCAGCAAACTATAACGGATCCTGAAATTTTATTATTATTTTATTTATTTTACAGAAAGTCCTTATTTGATTTTTTGACAAAATTCTCATCATGCGCAGCGGGGTAAAACGGATCAAAATAGCTGTGCATGTACGAGCAAATGCGACATCTGTCAGTTCTTGATGCAAACACACTGGCCTCACGCTCATGAAACCGCCAGTAGTGCCCTGTTAAGCTGTAATTCGTGACTATATTGCTAAACGTCTTTAGTAGATTACTTTGACGTTTTTTGACGTACCAATTTCATAAAAAAAACACTTGATTTTTTATGATGAAAATTACATTTTTTCAAATTTTAGCCCATTTGATTTTTTCAGAAGAGTTCTTTTAACAGACACAACAAGGCCCTGTATCCATCCCTGTTCAGAGTCCTGTTACAGCAGTCTACTGTCTTGTTAAAAATATTCAAACCTGTGGTAATGTTTACAGTTCTGAGCACCCCATTAACAGATAGTCCATAATACAGGCATCTCTGTTTTGGGTGCTCACACAGGCTTTGTAGAATGTACAGATTATTCCTGTCTTCTGGCATGAAGGATAACACAAGGCACAAGACATGACAGATGTAAACAAATGTCTTAAGCGTCATGAGTTAATTTTGGTGTCTCCTTATACAAAGAACCACCCCTTAATTGCCATAAGCTGGAAGGGAATAGTTAGATGTTGAACAGGGATACTGAATAGATGCTCTAACGATAAAGATAACGAAACAGGCATTCTAGAAATCTATCTGTGTTTTCTAAATGTTGTTTCTGGTGGATGAAACATATTTTTGTGGTGATTGGCTTACGTGTTATCAGCGTCAGAGTGGTAGGGAATGTTGACCCCAGCGAATGGGACGGTGCGACACTGGACCAGGAAGACGAAGATGAGAGTGAGGCTGGTGACCGTGGTGCACAGACACAGACGGATGATCCCTGGGACACGCAGGTCAAACCGCTTCACCAGGTACCCACCCAGAAGCGTCCCACCACCCCCAGCAGGGATCGCCACGAAACCTGGCACAACAGGACAAAAGCAAAGCATCATTATCATCATCTTAGACACAGAGGGATGATTCCCAGGGCACGTAGGTCAGACTTCTTCACTAGGTGCTCCCCCCAACCATCCCTACAACAACCTAACCTGACAGAACAATAGCAAACTGCAGGATTAACACTGACAACCTACACTCAAGCAGCTACACTGTGTGTACGTTCGTTTGCCTTGATTGGCACAAATATACACGCAGGTATCATGTAACATTACTTTGGTCATATTAAAATGACCAAGATCTTCTTGAAGTCAAAGAGTCTTCTTGTGGTCAGGCAGACGCTTATATATAGTACTGCCTCACAGAAAGGACATGCTGATAGTACCAGTCATCTCTCTCGGTCACTGCATAAACAAGGAATTACCAAAACCTTATTTCCACCCACAACCAATGACGTAATTTCATTTCAAGGTCTTGTTCACAATTGACATCACCTTGAAAACTTGATTTGAATTTTACCATGAATAAATAATCTGCTAGTGACCATGGTTACTTAAAATGGTCACTGCCATGGTTACTTGATAATGTGCTGGTTACCATGCATACTTAATGCACTGATTACCACGGTTACTAAATAAACTGGTCACCATGGTTACTTTGTAATGTACATGTCATCATGGATACTTAATGCACTGGATGCCATGGTCACTTGATGTGCTGGTTGTCATAGTTACTTAATGCACTGGTTTGCATGGTTACTAAATGAGCTGGTTACCATGGTTACTCACCCACAAACTGAGCAGCTTGTCCAGAGGTCAGGCTGAACTGAGACTCTATAAACTTTGGGGTGAATGTTGAGAAGCCACTGAGCAAGATGCCTGAAATGAGTCAAGTTCAATACTGAATTGCAAAAATTGTACATCTTTATCACATTAAATTTGATAAGTGCAAGATCAAGCAACACATTTAAAATTCCTTCCAGCAGTTCTACTCTGTTGGTGCGCTTAAATTCTTTCATAATTATTTGAAGCAAGTTCTCCCATGAAATAAATGTCAGTGTGGAAGGTCATATCTGACGAATGTCCAGACCTGTGCAATGGCTGAGTAATAATGGATGGCAATGCATTCACAAAATACTGCATCCAAACTTGGAACACAACCCAAGATGGCTGCACAGTGGGCTGCGAAACAGAACCAAATTTCAAGTATGTATCTAAACTCTTACCTCTCCAATTGTTTCCTGGAGTTTTGAAGAGAATATTTTAAAATAATAATTTAACATAACCACACGTCCTCTTTTCAATTATTACAAGGCTCTAATCTAAACCATTGTTCTCTGAATTTTGAGGAGAAATTTTCAACAACTACACACAACACAAAGGTTCCCAAGGCTGCATGTCCAAATTTACAGGAAAATTTAAGATGGCTGCAAAACAGAAGGTCCTCTCACCAAAACAGCTTGGTTATCAACAGGATACAAGCTCCCCAATGTCAAGATTCTGTGTTAAAAGTTAAAAAACAACCCATGTATAATGAGTTCACAAGCAAGGGTCTGGGGATGCCATGAACACTACAACAGATGCCAGATGTTTCTTAAATTCCATACACACCTCTGCATCATTACGCAGCGTTACGTGAACCATGTCAACCATGACATAAGAGGTGTATGCTGTTTAAGAATACTATAGACTGGCATCCGAAACGAATTTACCTATTTATCTGATTGGTGTTTTACATTGCACATTTTACTTATACGTCAGTGGCCAGTACTACAGTCTGAATATAGGGACACTTTTATTGGGTAGGTAGGCTCATACCCCAAACACATATTTTCCCTTTCTTTCAACAGAGGCAGACCAGAATATCTGAGCTACCTTCACTTGTACAAAGACATCATTTCAGCCAACAACAAAAATGAAACCAGGTAGTCAGTCTGTTCCTTTGATTCATCCGTCATCTCAGATACATTTACGGACACGTCTGTACTTGATTCCATTTCAAGGAGATGAATCTTACCTTCACAGGCCGCAGCCAGATTAAGGAACATGAAGGTTGGGTTGGAAACGAGGACGCGTACAGAGTTGAGGATGTCTTTGACCCCTAGCTTGTAGCCGGGCTTCTCCAAGGTAATGTCTTCCTCCGTTCCTCTGTGATAGGTCTCCGAACGTCTCTCTGTCCGATAATCTTCTGCCCCTAGGAGGATAGGTTACCAAAAATCCACAAGTAGACTACCACATCTAAACTTTCATTATCGAATTTACTATTTGGTACAGGAATCCACTATCCGATTACTGACTCCACAATTTGGTTAATGAATCCAACATCTGATTACCAAAATCACAATTTTGTTACCAAATCCACAGTTGCGTTACCCACTCGAAATTACATGTATCATCCCACAGTCATAATTTGTTTACTGGATATGCAATCAAGTCCACAATATGGTAACAAAGATTTTTAAATGATTTAAACTAAATACCAATTTGTACAATTAAGATAAAATGGTGAGCGTCTCATTAATAAACAGTTTGAAAACAGTTTTGATTACAAATGATACAGAATTGATTGCCTGAATTTCTACTGTTGTGTAGAAACTGCTCTTCTTGCAGCTATTTAAAATGATTAGCTGTTACACCTACACCATAAGGACCAGGAAACAATAACTTAGCTCAGCTATTTAAAATGATTAGTTGTTACACCTACACCATAAGGACCAGGAAACAATAACTTAGCTCAGCTATTTAAAATGATTCGCTGTTACACCTACACCATAAGGACCAGGAAACAATAACTTAGCTCAGCTATTTAAAATGATTAGCTGTTACACCTACACCATAAGGACCAGGAAACAATAACTTAGCTCAGCTATTTAAAATGATTGGCTGTTACACCTACACCATAAGGACCAGGAAACAATAACTTAGCTCAGCTATTTAAAATGATTAGCTGTTACACCTACACCATAAGGACCAGGAAACAATAACTTAGCTCAGCTATTTAAAATGATTAGCTGTTACACCTACACCATAAGGACCAGGAAACAATAACTTAGCTCAGCTATTTAAAATGATTAGCTGTTACACCTACACCATAAGGACCAGGAAACAATAACTTAGCTCAGCTATTTAAAATGATTAGCTGTTACACCTACACCATAAGGACCAGGAAACAATAACTTAGCTCAGCTATTTAAAATGATTGGCTGTTACACCTACACCATAAGGACCAGGAAACAATAACTTAGCTCAGCTATTTAAAATGATTAGCTGTTACACCTACACCATAAGGACCAGGAAACAATAACTTAGCTCAGCTATTTAAAATGATTAGCTGTTACACCTACACCATAAGGACCAGGAAACAATAACTTAGCTCAGCTATTTAAAATGATTAGCTGTTACACCTACACCATAAGGACCAGGAAACAATAACTTAGCTCAGCTATTTAAAATGATTAGCTGTTACACCTACACCATAAGGACCAGGAAACAATAACTTAGCTCACTTTTAAGCAAGGCTTGAAAGACTCACTTCAAACGCAAATTTAACAAACACAAAGAAATATGGAAAATGTGAAAAGTGCTTTAAAATGAACTTATGGACAGGAACAGGAAGTAACGAGTACCATCTTGTGTCAACACCAATGTTAATACTGAAGATAAAAATGTGATTTCAAGCAAGTTCCACTGTTTTAACGCTGTTGCATCTAAACTGGAGGCAAAAATACCTGCTGTTTATAACAAAACCTTCACATTCTCCTCGAAGCAACATTAAAATTCCCCTGCTTCTTAAAAATGGTAACAATACTGCTGGGACAATCATTTCTAATCCTTGGTTACACACTGCTGCTGGGTAATATGGCATTTGGTATACCAAAACTAAGTCCCCTCTCCCTCATATTTTCTATTATTATGGCAAATAATTAGTTTATTTTCCCATCTGAATGTGTCCTCAACTGCCTTAAAGCTGCTAAAGCTTCCCTACTCTCAGTACAAATCTGGTCTACCCTTTTTGGCCAATATACAGGTAACTGTAACCAGAACACAGTAACATAATATCTACACCTTTACTTTTCCCCAAAAACTGGGAGAGAAATGTGATTTTTTGCTTTCAGAAGAACTGCTATCTGTCCAAAAAAATTTCAGCAAAACACTTGAAAAAAGAAGAAGATTTTTAATTTAAATAAAACACAGCTATCAACGTTATTGTTGACTAATTGGATATAAATAGCATGACTGACCATCATCAGTATTATTTTGAATACCATAGGCTGTTGTAGAATTGGAGTGTCAGCTTTCTAGTTACCACTGACTCGCTCACCTGGAAGTTCCCGTGGAAACGCGGACAGAGGCAGACTGACCATGAGGGCGAGGGTACCACTGATGAGGAAGCCTATCCACCAGGCACCCACGTACTTAGGGTCATCAGGGGTGGGTCTGTAACAAAAGGTGCATCACTGACTCAACCAATATCGACAGGAGTACAGTAAAACACCGAACACTGTAAACGTCCATGTAATTCCAGGAAAATTTCAACTCTTAATCAACTGAATGACATTTATGATTGAAAGCCTTGTATGAATAGGAGACTGAAGTAATATAATTACCCTAAAAATTGCAATTCCAGAGGCAAGTAATTATTATGCATGAAAAAGGAATTTTGATGCTGAAACCTGTAATTTCCCAGCTGAATGTCAATCTACCTCCTCGACTGAACTTCTCAATCAATCAAAATTAGTCACTGAAGAAAGACTTTCGTTAAATACAGTACATTAACTCTCTTCCATGACTGGTCCGCCTTCGTATAAGTGAAATACTCTTGAGTAGGGCTTTAAACAATAAGCATTCATTCATTCATTCATTCATTCCATGACTGTTTCTGTGTCCTTCACTACATTATCCTCTAGACGACATGATTTAACAGATCAGCTGGGACAGTACATGCGAAGTTTTCAGGGGTTATCTCCCTTAGTCTACAGTATGCTAGGGTTCAACAATTTTCAGTCATATGACAAGGAGGATTCCTTCGAATGTATATATTCCATGTCTCCTTTAAACAAGACGATACCATGTCGCCAAAGTACTGCTGCCACTGGGACATCATGCTGAAGACACCCAACATGACACCCCATTCAGTCACATCATACTGACACCAGATCAACCAGTTCTGTTTTCTTATTCTAACTTCTCTGTCCCGAGTGCCGAGTGAGACAGCAACAAGCGCCATTTTTAAAGCATTGCTATGGCCCGATCCAGGAATGATTCCTGATCTCCTGACCTTCAGACATACACTCTAATGACCAGGGTTGCCAGTTCTGGGTACAGTTTGCTATCAGACATGGGCACCATTTTGCTGATCACTGTCATGAGCATGGTGCATAAAAAAAGCAATAAAACAGGTAAGGTATGTAACAGACAGAGCAAAATAAGCTGATTTCGAATATTATGAAATTTAAAGAAACCTTTACTTAAAAACTGGACACTGTTCAATTTGTCACATTCAGATAAATAGCACTGGCATGGCTACACCGACACTTCGCATGCCTAAGTACAGAATTAATTTTTATTTAAGATTTTTGGATAACTTACTTGGGCCCCTCCTTGTACCAGTCCCCGACATCTGTGAAGGTGTTCAGGAATTGACCCCCAGCCAGGTAACCGATGGCTGGACCCACAATAGAGAAGGCATAGTAGATACCTGGGGATGACAATGTCAAACAATCGGTAAACAGTGCTCAACCGTCTGAAACATTTCGAATATTTAGACTTCCGAAGAAACAAACTCAAACAATGAATAAATTTCAACTTCTAGGATACTTCCATGCCCAAAACTTTCATCTGTCAGCCAGACTATGCTAAGTATTGTACAGTGCTGCAAGCTATGAAAAATGATCTTTTCAGATGCAAGAACTTTCACATCAGTGAGTACATCAAGATATTAGAAAACAACTTTTAGCTTTAGGCTGGTTTATTAGGTTTGACATGTCTGCTTATATAGGTCAGCCCAAAGTATGCGTGCGTGTCTAACTGGTTCTCCATTTCAAGGCTCTTCAAGCTTTTAAATGGTCATAACCTGGGCCCACTGTCACATCAACAGAACATGGACATTATAACAGCGGGATAAATCTTCTTACCTATATAAACTGGAGAGACTCTGGTGGGAAGATTTTCATCAAGGTAGGTAACTCCGAGCGTGTAGAGCGGAGAGGCGCCGGCTCCGTGCAGGAGCTGCGCCAGGAAGAAGACATACTTGTACTGAGCGAGACTGTACGGAAGTGTGTCCGGGTCGCAGAAGTCAGACACGTTGTTACGACTGTAGCAGATGCTCTCCCTCGTCGCCGTCACCTCGTAAATCCCAGACGTGAAATGCGGGAGAGCAAAGATGAAACTGCCCAGTCCCAGGACGAGAATTCCTATCCCCAAATAGCGCGGTTTGTGCCCTAGACCTCCAAAGTAGCTGACGGGGATGAGGCAGAGGACGGAGGCGATGTCGTAACAACTGGCGATCGTTCCTGTCTCTGTGCTACTCAGGTCAAACCGACGTTCGATGTTCGAGATCACCACATTGATGAAACCATTGACAACCATGCCCTGAAATGTACAACACAAAGAAAAGCATTTTAATAAAACAGACAATGATTAGGTTTCAAATTATTGTTACAATTTCAAGAGTATTCACCTTTATTCCTGGATTTGAGTGTAAAATTATAACTAACAAAACAAAAAAAACCCCAAAAAAGTCTTTGCACATTTCTTTTTATAGGGCACAAGACAAGAGGTTAGAATGTTAAATGCAGGTTATATACAGATCGTCAGCAGGTAAGCAGACATTAATACCACAGGTAATACAGCTTTATGTAATTTATTCACAGTCTGCCAGCAACCTGCGCATGGTCGTGGGTTTCCCCCAGGCTGTGCCTGGTTTCCTTCCAAAATAATGCTGGCCGCCGTCTTATAAGTGAAACATTCTTGAGTACAGCGTAAAACACCAATCAAATAAATAAATAAATAAATAAATAAATAAATTTATTTATAAATTGATTGTTGCTCATAATTAAGACCATACTTAAAGGATTAGTGTCCAGATTTAGTACTTATTCAAAATTAGCTACCCCCGTGTACGTTTTTATATTTGGATTACAAAAATATTTAAAAAGTGTACATTGATACAAGTGATATACCACAGAAAATCACCAAATAATGAGCCGATTTCATGCATATTTTCCGCCAACAAACGAATGTCTCTGCCAAATGACATTATACAAGCTCAACCTTTACGAGCTGTCAGAGGTTCGACGTTCAGTTCAGTGTTGAATTAAATCTACAAGGGTGACAAGCCTCCCTTAAAACTCAGAATCCGAAGTCTGGCCAGAGATGTCAGTGTGATAAATCGGAACCTAAAGTGGTCTTTCTACATCGTTCTAATTGATATGGCTCTATATCTGCTTCTGTGTAACTAGAAAATGAAATCGTGATGTGATGTAGAGCGAATGTATCCAAGAGTTTCTTGCTCATAAGAAGGTGTATGCCTTGTTCATGGATGACAGGTACATGCAGATCTCAATGAATCAAATAAGCCTAAGTTCTGTTCACTGCCTATTGGCATTAAGACTCCCAGAACAGAGACAGCTGGAGAATCCCAAAGATTATAAAGCGGTAGAATCTCAAGGATCCCAAAGATTATAAAGCAGGAGAATCCCAAGGATCCCAAAGATTATAAGGCAGGAGAATCTCAAGGATCCCAAACATTATAAAGCAGGAGAATCTCAAGGATCCCGAACATTATAAAGCAGGAGAATCCCAAGGATCCCAAAGATTATAAGGCAGGAGAATCTCAAGGATCCCAAAGATTATAAAGCAGGAGAATCCCAAGGATCCCAAAGATTATAAAGCAGGAGAATCCCAAGGATCCCAAACATTATAAAGCGGTAGAATCCCAAAGATTATAAAGCTGTAGAATCTCAAGGATCCCAAAGATTATAAAGCAGGAGAATCCCAAGGATCCCAAAGATTATAACGCGGTAGAATCCCAAGGATCCCAAAGATTATAAAGCAGCAGAATCTCAAGGATCCCAAAGATTATAAAGCAGGAGAATCCCAAGGATCCCAAAGATTATAAATCAGGAGAATCTCAAGGATCCCAAACATTATAAAGCAGGAGAATCTCAAGGATCCTAAAGATTATAAAGCAGGAGAATCCCAAAGATTATAAAGCGGGAGAATCCCAAGGATCTCAAAGATTATAAAGCAGGAGAATCCCAAGGATCCCAAAGATTATACAGTGGGAGAATCCCAAGGATCCCAAAGATTATTAATCGAGAGAATCCCAATGATTATAAAGCAGGAGAATCCCAAAGATTATAAAGCAGGAGAGTCCCAAGGATCCCAAAGATTATAAAGCAGCAGAATCGTAAAGCAGGAGAATCCCACGGATCCCAAAGATTATAAAGCAGGAGAATCCCAAGGATCCCAAAGATTATAAAGCAGGAGAATCCGAAGGGTTTCATGTTAACATGAAATGCTTGAGATTCTCCTGCTTTATAAAACAACTTGTTTGATTATTATTAATTTATTTGGTGGGGTGCCAAGACATAATCAAAAATTATCAACATACACGCTGATTTAAACACAAATCAGAGTCCCAAGGTTTGAGGAAACTTGTCAGACGATAGGCGAAACAAATGCACCATGGGCATAACAACTGCACCTTAGGGAAAACAACAGCACCTTGGGGTACATAATTACACCTCAGGAGCTACCTGATAATCCTCATTACACCTCACATACTACCTGAAAACCCTCCTCATTACAGCCCACATCCTACCTGATAACCCTCCTCATTACACCTCACATGCTACCGGATAGCCTTCGTCATTACACCTCACCACACACGCTAACTGATAACCCTCCTCATTACACCTCACACACTACCTGATAACGCTCCTCATTACACCTCACACACTACCTGATAACGCTCCTCATTACACCTCACACACTACCTGATAACCCTCCACATAACACCTTACATGCTACCGGATAGCCCTCGTCATTACACCTCACCTCACACGCTAACTGCTAACAATACTCATTACACTGCACGCTACCTGATAACCCTCCTCATTACACCTCACACACTACCTGATAACCCTCCTCATTACACCTCACACACTACCTGATAACCCTCCTCATTACACCTCACACACTACCTGATAACCCTCCACATTACACCTCACACACTACCTGATAACCCTCCACATAACACCTCACATGCTACCGGATAGCCCTCGTCATTACACCTCACCTCACACGCTACCTGATAACCCTCCACATAACACCTCACATGCTACTGGATAGCCCTCGTCATTACACCTCACCTCACACGCTACCTGATAACCCTCCTCATTACACCTCACACACTACCTGATAACCCTCCACATTACACCTCACACACTACCTGATAACCCTCCACATAACACCTCACATGCTACCGGATAGCCCTCGTCATTACACCTCACCTCACACACTACCTGATAACCCTCCACATTACACCTCACACACTACCTGATAACCCTCCTCATTACACCTCACACGCCACCTGATAACCCTCCTCATTACACCCCACACGCCACCTGATAACTCTCCTCATTACACCTCACACGCCACCTGATAACCCTCCTCATTACACCTCACACGCCACCTGATAACCCTCCTCATTACACCTCACAAGCCACCTGATAACCCTCCTCATTACACCTCACACGCTACCTGATAACCCTCCACATTACATCTCAGGCTATGCATATAGCCAACACAGTCAGCTCTAATCCACTGTGCTAGTTTTCAGCAACTCAAGACTAGCAAGAGTGATAAGAAATTAAATTCAAGGACCTTTCCAGGCCTAAAACACCAAATTGTAGTACCTACCAGAACTTACAATCCAAGTGATAGTACCATCACTCAATACGGAAAGTAAACATGACACTGATAGACTGACCTTCAATCAAAACCAAAAGGCTTTAGCTCATTTTACTCTTCCACAAATGTGACATTTTACTTAGACCTCTGAAATTCAAGCAATCTCAGTGACCTCAACTACAAAACAGTCAAATTCAAGCAAATTTCCAGGCCTGGAATTTCTAAAAAAAACAGTTCAGATTCTTTACACGTTTTCAAGCAATTGCGTGAGTCCTGGCTAGTTTGCTTCAAGTGTATACCACAGAGAAGCGTGGCACCTTTCTTGAAGGATGAAACATATGATGCATGCACCTAAGGAAATCCTAGTATATTTGTAGGTAACTGTACATATATTTAGTTAGGCATGCAATGGTACCTGATTCAAACTTGTTTGAATGGAACAAAGACATACTCATCTGTTTAGAATTACAACGACAGAGATTTTTTGTCAGGGCTAAGGATCGTCAAATTCTTGTACACCAGCCCGAGCAAATAAACAAAGACATAAATCTCTGCTCTGTAGCACAAATGATTTTTCAACATGTCAATGGATTTGAGGAAGACGAGAAAAAAAAAACAAGCAAATTATGTAACATACATCAAACAAAAAACAGATGTCAAGCCTGCATCTGAAGGATATGGGAACCACTCGAAAGACATTGAGCAAAATGTACACAATTTCTGCAGATTCTGATACTGACCGTAGCCAAATAAAACCAAAAAAGTAACTCAACCCGCTCAACAGTTGTAAATCACATTTATCAACTTCAAGCAAAATGGGATAAAAGCAACAACATCACCAGACTGGGAAAAGTGCATTTTTTTTTTTAACAGAGGCCGAAAAAAAAAAGCTAGCACTTTGTATGTTTGGGTTATGGAAAAAGACAAAGGAAATGTGAACATAAGGAGTGTCGAAGTACAAACATTACACGGAAAACTGAGAAATGGGCGCCTTTTTGCATAAGCAAGTAAATAATCTTTCAGCCAGAAGAAACACCTTCATAATCTTTAAAGGGAAAGGCCATGCAAAAATCAAGTTATGATCAGTGAAAAGACCATGAAAAATTGTATTTGAAAATACCTTCACTGAATGTTTTAGATTTTCGTTTTCACCAAATTAAACACAGAGAAATATTTTCACTATATGGTGGGTTTGCGGACCATACTGACAATGTGGTTCACCCGTGACGTCACACAACTTTGATTACACCTACATGTGATGTCACACAACTTTATGTACACCTACATGTGATGTCACACAACTTTGTGTACACCTACATGTGATGTCACACAACTTTGTGTAAACCTACTTTTTCAGCTCTGAATACAGTTCTTTTGAAGAGCACCCCTGAAATTGCCTGTGTATGAAAACGCCAATATGACATTAAATTATTGCTTTAGAATCATACAAAAGTCAGCGTGATGTCACTAGTGAACGAGATCATCAATATGAATCATATTGATTATTATTATTATTAAAACCCACCATACAATCAATACATTTGACTTCTTTTGCTTTGGTGCAAAAAAGACCAAAAAATTCAATGAAGGTTTTTGATGATTCTTTTCACTCACCATAACTTCAAGTTTGCAGGGTATTTTCCTTTAAACACTGACACTCAAGACTGGGTGAATGTTTCTTTGCTTTGTTACCATAACCCGTACGTGCATCAAGATAACACCACTTTTGAAACTTATTTTCACGTGAACCTTGCTTTTCATTTAGGAAAACCTACACATCACCTACCTAATGCATCAATGTGACCTTTGAGATTCTGCCACAGACATGACAGAGGCTGTTCCATTGTAGGAGATAACGTTACAATTCTCTTAATTATCCCCTTTTCTGTTGTTTCTGACACCTGCCCAAATGTACAAAGCTCTCATCTGTCAAAATGGCCCAGGAGAAATCTGTTGCTGTTCTCACAGAGAGATGGATAGCTCCATCAAGGTATGTAACTCTAGACAACACGGCTACAACTGTCCTGATGCCAACAGAAGCCAAGAACTTCAGAAAGTGGAAGGTCAAGAACTTCCTATGTCAGCTTTATTGTAACCTAAGGCATTGATTTTCACTGCTACATTTTGGATGCTTTGGCAACTTTCTTTTGCGTGTCTGTCTCACATTTTGACATTATAGCATCGAAATGCCTAGCCATAAATCTGGCACAAAAAGTCTAACGATCTTTATCCACGGACCTGGCACATTTGTTTGTTATTAAGTCTCCAAGCCAGCTTAATGAACTGCAATGAAAAATGTTTGATTTTTTTTTCTGTCACAAGGTAAAACTAATGTATTTTTTTATTACAAAAATTCATCTCCTTTGAATCTTATTTAGAACAATCTGTCTGTTAGCAGAAAATATTAAACATCTCAAAATCAGCCACCACTGGATATACCACCAGGGCCACATCAATTCACTGAGCAAAAATTCTCCTAAACACTGTGATTGAAAAAAAAATTCATACTTCATGTGACTTGCCCCTATATGCCATCATGATACAGTTGAATTGGCTGCGTAATTTTTGTTTTTGCCCTTGTTTTAAAGTTTAGCTTAGTTGTCTGCATCATAAGAATTTAATATGAATGTCCCCTGAATGCATTTCTCATTGATCCACCTGAAAGACAGACCCACAAAGAACGTACTAACACCAACACTCTGGCAAACCCTTAGGTTATTGTAAAGTTAAGCCTTTAAGTGCATGAAAAATGAAACTGGTGGCATCAACAATAATCTGCCCAGGAATAATACAGTACAACTTGTCTTTACCTCACTAAAGTTGTCCACCAATGAAAAGAGAGGTCAAAAGTAAAAGACAAAAAAAAAAAAAAAAAACCCCAAAAAACAACGTGTGAACCACTGCTGACTAGATCATAGCTTGATAACAAATCTCCTTCTGTTGAAAATTACAACTTATTATCATGTTTTCTTATCCACTTTTGTACCCAGTGGGTTTGGTCAAGTTTACTGAATCTAATGTCACAAATACTTTTATTTCCAGGCCTTACTCAGACTGCATGTCTGCAGCTCCCCATCGCTGAGGCCAGAAAACATCCATAAATGCCAGTCATCCACTGCAGAAGAATTCCTCAAGGACTATAAAAATATGATACTGCCATTAGATGCAGGGTTTATACCAGATCCCTGTGAAAGCACCTCATCCGTTGATAACTAAGGATGGAAAAATGCAAGTCTGGAGTTTTTTTGGTAAAACCACATTAACATGAAAACTTGAAAAGTGAGAAGAAAAAAAACACCATTTTCTAAATAAATAAAAAAAATAAATTGTGCAAAAAGACATTGGCAGGTGAATAAACAAAGCCGCTAGGCTACATTTATGCCAGATACGTACTTAATATTTTAATATTTAAAATTTAATTTTAGACAAACAGTTTCTGGACACATAGGTGTCAAAATTGTCCTTTTAAAAAATTACTCAAATTACAAAAATAAAGAATAAGATTTTTCCTCATTATTTTACTTTCCAAACACTCATAGAAAAGTAAGTAAATTCCTTACAAAATATACGGCGTTGATGAAATGCATAAAGTCAAAAAAAATGAAAAATAGAAAAAAAATCTCCAACTACTGAATGACGACAACTTTCTGCCCAGAGATCCCTTGGGTGAAATTTAAAAGGAACTGTGGCCATTTTTCCTTTCATTCGGAAGAGCATGGTTGGATTGATTTCTAGTGTTCTGCTCAGTATCCCACACTCTCTCATAGCTCATAAAAGTACAAGTAGATTTTCTTCCACAGATTCTGTGATTGTCTATGAAGAGGTCAAAGAAAACATCCCCTAAAAAAGCACCAGCGAGGGTTAACCCTTTCCATGTTTATCAAATTTCTCTCATCAGGAATTCTGTTCCAGTAAAAGCCTTGGAGCAGAGTGAGACCACTGCTGGGGGGTTTTTTTTAGGTCAGTAAAACTGAACAAAACCCAGATGGCGCTGCTAAATTCTCTCCCTGTCTCAACCGAATCTTGGTTTGTTTTGTTCACAGAACTTACCAGATATCAATATCCTTGACATTGCTAGACCTTGACAACAGAAGTTTTGTTTATTCAACTCAACACTTGTTGAAAACATTACATATACACCCTGAAAGTCTTGATCTATATCTCTAGACATTTCCACAGAGAACAGAAGAACAGTAAACTCACGATTTTCCAAACAAAAATTGAAATGGTTTCTGCAGCCCTAAGCAAAGCATTCTCATAGAAGATGCTTTTTCTCATAGAAAAAATCGCAAAGCTAAAATGGTCCATTAACTTCACCACAATGCATGTTCAGGTACATTTAACGTCTGAACAATAAACTGTTTCAGTCCCCACATTATGTTTTCTTTTTATCTACAAATGCACGTACATGTTTTATTCCATTCAGCTTTCATAACATATCCAATCATATTTTGTGAAATTGCCATTACAATGAATTTACACAATTTATATATTGACACCTCTTTTGCCACACTGTGAGTATTACACTGTGTGAACACTGATCTTGTGCTACAAGTAGGTAAGGAAGTCAGAACAGTATTCAAGTAAATGTGGCAATCGTAAGCAACTCAAAACATTTGTTGCTGAAAGTTTAAATTTGGGCAAATTGGCCTGAGGGTAACACATCAGAGATGGTCAAAGCTTTAATTCCTAGCCTGAGAATGGGCTCTTACACTATACATCAAACTTTACTCCAGTCATTAATTAGGCTTTGCGGAATTGGCCCTTGCAACTAAGGCCAGTGACCTCACTGGTCAAGAGCTGATTGCATGAGGCCAGCGTGATTATTTAGCTATTAATACGGAGAGACTGTCTAATCGATCACTGTAAATCTTCAACCTTTTCAACCACCAAATGACTTTATTTTCAGTGGAATTTATGAACACGATAATCATGAAAATGACGCATAAAATGATTTGTATGTGTAGATAAAGACACAAGCTTCATGAAGCTGTGCAAATTATTTCTTTATTCTTCATAGCACTGTCAGAATGTTTCAAAATATTGGTTGCAGAGGTGGTTGAAAACGCTGAGGAATTAGGGTATGTATTTATAAGGAAGTCATGAAGATATCGTATCACCTCAGCCTCATGAATAATCCACAAGATATATAACCAAATTACAGGCAATAATTCAAAGTTAGCATAACTCAATGAAATATCTCATTTATAACAGGTAGCCTGAACTTGTCAACACCTGCTCCAGTGGGGATTTCACCTGAGCTATCAGCAACAGGCGGCTGTTCATTTCCACCAGATGACACCTGGCTGGCATCCTGCCAAAGATGCACAGCTGTGCAGCAAGGGAAATCAACATTTCCCCCATTCACAAAGAAGACTAGCTGTCCATCACCTAGTACATTTAGCAGTGCTTTAGTTTTACTTTTACAGCTTAACTGCACGCAAAATGGCAAACATGAACACAACATCGGCATGTAGAACATCACTCTGGTAATAAACAAAATGGCAAACATGACCACAACATCGGCATGTAGAACATAACTCTGGTAATAAACAAAATGGCAAACATGAACACAACATCAGCATGTAGAACATCACTCTGGTAATAAACAAAAAGAGGGAGAATATGCGCACAAATTTACAGAAAGTCACATCAAATAATACTCAACATATAATCAATGCCTCCCACCAATGCGGTTGCTGTGAGTTCAAGCCCAGCTCATGCTGGCTTCTTCTCCGGCCGTACGTAGGAAGGTCTGCCAGCAACCTGCGGATGGTCGTGGGTTTCCACCGGGTTCTGCCCGGTTTCCTCCCACAATAATGCTGGCCACCGTTGTATAAGTGAAGTGTTCTTGAGTACGGTGTCAAACACCAATCAAATAAATAAATAAATAAATAAATAAACATATAATCAACCATTCGGTTTCCAATCTGAAGAGTTGCAAAATTAATGGCTGTAAAATATTTATGAAATGTTTCAATATATAGAAAAGAAAATGTGGAGGCCAAATGGACTAAAGAGAATGATAATTTAAAAAAAAAAAAATACAGGTAAATACATGTATCAGTAGAAAGAAAACTATACCCATCATTACTTTATTTATTTTCTTCTTCATATATTTTCTGCAGTCTAAATGAAAAGGAGTTAAATGCTTAAATTCTACAGTGGGCTTAATGGTTTACACATATGAACAGTGTTGGATAGGAATGTCATGAATTCAAGGTTTGACTGCTTCTATTAATTTTCACTTAGATCTAGAAACAATTACTAGTAGTTTTGGTGTGTTTTTTTTTTTTAGACTTATCATGCTTATGTATAACGAAGATCATTAGACACAGAGGTTAGCAGTAAATGAAATAAAATAAAACACGAGATTGATCCACTGGAAACACTTGTGTATATTTCAGCACTAACGTTGTGGTAATATTTTTCCAGTAGATAGGTCTCATATTTCATTTTCCTTACCATTTTTACTTCATTCTTGTATTTTCTTTCACTTTCAGGAAAATCATGAGTTCCTAATTAATTTCTGGAAACATGTACGTGAGACAGTAAATCATGAAGACATACTACTTCATTACTGCCAGTATTGGGACAAGTGCTTTTCTGTTGTAGAGTTTTTACACTGATAACAAGTTTTTCACCTCTCGGTATTGCCAGTTCAAAATGAAGACAGTGTGACAAGAGCTCCACTCGGAGAGCAATCCCTGTCACTTTTAACTTGATATCAATATGCTACATGATAGATAAGAAAGCTAGCGGCCTTTAATTAAGCATAAACATGGTCAGAATTCTCCAGCCGAAACATGATGCCTTTCCAAAAAAACCTCATTCCTAGTGATATATCCCCGAATGCCACTCTGCTGAGGAAAGTAGCTGCAATTCCAAGTACGTCAAACATTTCACCCTCCAAGCACAAAAGAGCACGCCGACCTTTGGCCCCGACAAGTTCCAGCTTTCAACCAGCTATGTACTCTGGGCATTTTTTTACGGAACATTTTGACAGTAAAGAAAGGTTGGAGTCTGTAAGTCTCCCCTTCATTGTGGCACGCTTTTGGTGTATCCGTGGTATTTATTTGCTTAGACAAAAGTTACCTAGCCTTAGAGATGAACCTAAGCAGGAGTCATCCTGGCAACACTAACAATGCGAGGGCCATAGCCTCTTATCTGGCAGACATTTGCTTGGTGTTTGGAGTGCGAGGGAATGGAGAAGGTCGGCATTACCGCAGCAGATACAGCCAAATCGGCCAGATCAAAACAAACAGCCAAGATCACTGACAACAACGTTAAGCTGCAAAATAAGCCGATGGTGGTAACATTTCTAGCAGGTTAGAAACAAACATTACTTCTTAGCTTCGCATTAAGACTGTTCTGGGATGTACATGTGGTAGTTTTACCACCAGGGAGTCCATGTTGTTTTTCTAGCCACTTTCTTGCTATGGTAACCACAACGAGGAATATTGGAAAATTGTGTTTTAGACAAATTTTGTATTGAATTTTGATGAAATAAATGAGTCTTAGATACATTTTACATGGATTGGTGAGGAAAAATATTGAGTCCTCTAATTTGTTCAAATTGAGTTTCTATACAGAAATTGGCTAAAAAAACCCCTGGAGTCTTTGTCTTTTGGTTGAAGGCTTGTTCATCCATTTGAACCTATCATCATTTAGAACATTCCAACTTTCAAAAGAATCTAAACAAATTTCTTTTATCAACACTTCATTTTCAAAATTTATTTATCTCTTGCAAATTCAAGGAAAAAAAAAGCATTATGCATTTAGCTGAACATTATATCATTAATACTACTTTAGCTAATAAATTTCATGCAATCAGCAGGAAAAATAAGGCAACATTTCGAAGAAAAAGTAAACATCCTGTTAGATTCACATTTGGTCAAGCAAGCCTATGAAGGCAGGTGATACTTCTGCAATTGGCAGACTATTTATAAATAAAATTAGTTGGAGTTTGAAGCCTTCTGTTGTAGAGCAAAGCACTGATTTTATTTGAGCCCTTAGGGTGCCTATTTGTTCGTTCAAAACACAAACCAACCGTTAATCATACAAAATAACAAAATATTAATTTTTCAGAATGGAAATGCTGAGCAAACAAGAGATGTGCCCTACTTACCCCTAAAATTTGGTGCACGTCATAGTTGCTTATTAGCCCCCCCTCCTCCCACCCCCCACACTGTGAAAATTCTGTTGATTTTCGACAGTTGTTTTGAGGTTTGTTTGGAAGGTATGATGATGCCTTGGTACAAAAATGTAATGTTCAGAACCAGAAATAACATTTGATGACATTTATTTGCATCTCAAAAGGCACTTTTTTGGATGAAATTTTTGGTCATTCACAGTGATCCTAAACCATCCCAACAATTGTAGCATATACATATAATTTAATATTAAAAGCCTTACACTTGAACAACAAAAGACACATACCAAAGGTATTAATGTGGGTAAATAAATAGCTCCAAATCCCAAAAACATATCATACTGGACTCAACAGGATACTGGAGAATCATAAATTCCTAATCTGACAAACGTTATACCCACAATCCATCGGGGAAACCTCTCGTCAGCACTACCAGAGCCCAGGTTTTTTTTGCTTCCGTCTTTTCCCCATTGTTGTAATTGACTGCTAGCGTACGGCAAATTGATCAGAACATCTTCTGACTGTTGACTGTTTACGAAGCCTTTGCACAGACACCGGCCAAACACAATATCTGCCCTGAGGCCAGAGAAGTCTGGAACTGACCGGCTAGACTGGACATGCTGGATGACTGCCAGATGAAGAACCATTGAGGCCGAAGAAACACTAGAGTTTGACCCAGGGCAAACTCTGAAGGACTTGCTCCTGACCAAAACATATAGCTACATGTAATTACTCCATAAAAACATATTCTAATTTCTCAACCCGTGTGAAAGAGTAACTTACAATGCAATTTCAGCACATTTTTTCTTTGATTTTGGAAACTACATTGGTTGGATTGGCCAGTTGCAGGGCTTCACCAAAAAGTATAATTTTATCAGTCAACACAGAAAAATGCCTCCATAATATCCCTGAATAAACACCTCGCAAACATCCGAAACGTTGAAGAACTACGGTAACCAATTCATCTTTTTTTTCTTTCTTCTTTCAAATGTTTTAGATGCAAACAACAAATATCTGGTGAAAATGGAAATACCAATGGAGGTAACCTGTAGGAAAGAGAAATAATTAACTGATCTAGTTAATTAATTGATCTAGTTAATTACTATACTGCTTTAGACTCACTTTTGTACCTACGTTCTGTTATAATGAAGACCTGGAGGCATCACCATGTACCTGTAAGATGGTAACGGTTTCACAAGCTTTTAACGTTCTTGCAACTTTTTAAAGTAAGAAGGTTGAAAACCTATGTGATGATGTCCTGAATTCTTCATTATCAGTACAATAGTTACTTAGTATCAGTTAGTTTCACAGCTACTGCGGTTACAGAACTGAAGCTGATAAATGAATCAACTGCACAAAATACAACTCTACAGAGTGAAGTATCATGGATTCTGAAGGCTACAAGGAATCTATGAGAGACGTGGATTATATGTTAAACAGGGCAGTACCATTGCTCTGGCCTAAGTCTCTCATTGTCCAAGCAAAAGTGGCCTGACAGCAGCTTATGTTGTCTGGGGCTGATGGAAAACCCTCTGCGCTATTGATTGGGGATCACTTTGTAACCAGACAACAGGTGTCTGCCGAGTACAACGCACACTACGACGAACACGACAAAGGATTAGCGATCCCATTGGATGCTATTTCCTGTTGGCGTTTCTCTCTATCATCCTTACGACCTTCAGACTTTGTCGGAAATGGGGCAATGTTTTACCATCAGCATTCCACTCGTCCTGCCGGATTCAAATGTTTTCTCTTTGTGCGAGACTTTGCTCTGAGATTATACTATACCCAGGATTTCTCAGAAGCAGCCTTGACCTACTTCAATCAGATCTGGATCAACCATATAATTATGTCACATAAATTCAATTCCAGCCTGCATTATGATTTCATACGTGCCCTAAGCATTATTTATTGATTTTTTCTTTTTTTTTTGATTGGTGTTTTACGGCATACTCAAGAATATTTCACTTACACGATGGCGGCCAGTTTTATAATGGGAGGAAACAGGGCAGAGCCCATGGAAAACCCACAACTATCTGCATTAAATGTGAATCTTTTTGTACACGTACAGTTATTGCCTTAGTCATTTGCCAATATTATTCCTAGGTCCAGCCGTTCAAAAGTGTATTACAAATCAAGCTTGATTATTAACATTAGTCTGGACCAGAGTGCCAGTTAACTTTTACTACATTTTTGAAGTGATTCTCTGTCACAACTATGTACCAACTGAATAAGAAAACTGTTGTTTTTTTTTTCTGACAGCTGTCTGTCATTTAATAACCACAATATGGCTGAATATTGCTGATGCGGTGATAACTCATGATCATTCCCTCTGTTATTTAATGACTTGCAGCTAAATATGTCACTGACGAAGCTGCCATTTCATTTGAGGCAGCAGAAAAGTAAAACACAAATTCTCACTGACTCAAATGTTTGCATCGGTCAATATTATATTTATACTTCTGACCGACACTGCAACAGCTTTGCGAGAGTAGAAAGTGTACCTTCTTTCCTCTTCAAAATACAAACTGAATTTTATGCAAAACGGAGTCATTAATTAGGATGGTGATACCGAAAAACATAACCCACAAAAACCTCTCTTATTGTCTCCACCCTCACCCTCTACCCCCACCCTCCTCTGTTTCTCTGTAACTACTTTCCTACATGTATCTCTCTAAGCCCCAATTAGTCCTCATAATAACAGATCCCCATTGACCAGTTATTAACTGTCCTAATAAAGAGGTAAGTCTTCCTCCATCCCTACTGAGGCAGACAGCCAACAACGTAGGGGGTCAGAGTGCCTTCCTAAGCGCTGGCGGTTTACACATTGGCAACCAAATCAGCCAGCTCATCTGTAGTAAGGCAGAATTAGGTCATGAGCGGCTTTGTCTACAAACCAATGTTGAGGCACGATGAAACAGCGCCAAAGCAACTGATGCATGACTAGAGACAGAGAAATGCAACATTTATTTATTTGATTAGTGTTTTACCCCGAACTCAAGGACATTCGACTTATACGCCAGCATTATGGTGGAAGGAAAATGGGGAGATCATGGGGGAGACCCACGACCATCTGCAGGTTGCCGGCGGACCTTCCCGCCTATTGCCAAAAGGAACACAGTGAGCTTGTGATATATATGGTCAATTCCATGTTACAATGAAGCTTAACTCAACAATTCTGAAGTAGCATAAAATAAGGACAGTAATAAATATAATCCTAACCAAGCCCACATCACAACCGAAGCAAACACCTGAGAATTCCAAGACATGTCCACAGTATAACTGGAGCATGGCCAGAGGAGAGGAGCTCTCTAGCTACAGGTAAATCAAAACATTCAGAACAAGAAACCTCAAAACGAGCCATGGCAAACTAATTGGTCTTCAAGGCATGGTTGTCTACACAAGGCTCATGGTTATACATTTATCTGATTGCTGTAAGTTACAAACTGTAGCTATAAACCAGTGGTCAGTTTGATCTGTACAGCAATTAACTAAATTAAGTGCCTAGGTTATTCTGACCACTTTTGGTGCGAGTTACCGAAAAACTCTCCCTCACTTAGAGAGAAGATTTGGAATTTGTTTATTTATTTATTTGATTGATGTTTCATGCTCTACTCAAGAATATTTCACATATACGACAGCGGCCAGCATTGTGATGGGAGGAAATCCACCACCATCTGCAGGTTGCTGGCAGACCTTCCCACGTATGGCCAGAGAGGAAGTCGGCATGATCCGAAAATAAATGCACAGCGACCATACAGATGACAGGCACGGGGTCATAACAATGCGCTAACCCCCTTGGCCACGAAGGCCTCCTAAAGGCTCAAAGAAGTCAACTGGATGTCATCTCCTTCAATTGGATGTCATCTCCATGTTGCTACAAACTGTCAAACTTGATGAATTGAGGCAAATCGTCCTGCTCAATTAATGCTTTCAAGCTCAGGCAGCAATAACAGGAAATTAAATTCTGCAGCAATGTATCATCAATAATGTGATCCATTTTAACACCAGACAACAATGGACTACAGGCTAGTTATCTTCACAGTGATTATAGCCGGCTTCCTACCACCGAGTCACCCAGACATGGCTGAAATACTGCCCATGTGGTGTTTAACCTAAATCATTCTTTCCAATCATTGGGCAAGGGAAAATTGGACATCATGTCAAGGTAATGGAGCGTTGAAAAGTTCCATTTTTGGAACACAACAGTCAGTCATTAGGTGGGGTTCTTTTTTTCTGTAGCATATGACTACTGCATTCAGAATAATTTTTGAAGTGACATATTTTGGTTGAATCTGATCAATTCGTCCACTTTACACGGAGCTTCTAAACTGCTTTTTTTTGTTTTTTGTTTTTTTGTGAAGCATGATATATTTATTACGTGAAAAACTTGTAAGCTGGTATCTAATTTAAGTATGATTTCAAGGCCTGGATGTGCTTCTATAAGTACAAGTTCACATTCTGATCTTCAGGTGATTTGCACAGTATTTATACTCCAAAGGAACTAAAATTTTATCCACGACTGAAGTTACTCATTTTGTCTCTTTCGGAGACTTCTAATGACCTTGAGAAAGGTGTGTTAAGGTTTGTTTGGAAGACATGGTGTTATCCTGTTGAGAAGAGTCTAAGCTCCAAACCAACAGAATAATATTTTATGACGTTCACTTGGTTGTTGAAATGCACCTATAGGAGGTGCAAATCTAAGTCACATATAATATAAGTAATTTCCAACATACACAGATCAAGTCCATTAAGCAGAGAAAGCATCATCCCTAAATCTAACACATTTCCCCAGGAACTAGGTTGTTACAACAACAACAGCAGCACTGTGATAATCTTCAGTACACCTCTGCCAATAATAACTGTGGCTGACATCAATCCCTTTGGTGCCATGGCAACAACAGGTATAGTGTTACATAACTGAGTTCTGTTGTCAGACTAAATGGAATGATGGCAAGGTCACACGGGATGCTTCAAATCATTGATGTCGCAGGGATGGGTCTTACGTCAATAGTTCATAGAGTGATTCACAAAAGGGGAAATAAATGTAAGTGTGCTTGGGGATTTGTGTATGTGCGTGCGTGTGTGTGTGCTTATGTGTGTATGTGTGTACTTATGTGTGTGTGTGTGTGTGTGTTGGGGGCAGGTGGCGGGTGATGGGATTACAATAGGGGAAATGAAAAGTAAGGATGACAGAGAGCATCACGTTTGCTGGGAGTAGCTCCCTGAGCTGAGAGGTTTATCATGGACGTCGTTGTGAGTAAATAAAAGCCTATGTTTAACAATACAATTTACATAGCCACTACATGAATTTACTTCGCTTTTCTTTTTACACTGCACAAAGGAAAATATCACTAGCACGGTCAGTTTTCTGTGAGGTACAGACCGAACAGCACTTCACGGAAACCAACGACCCTTCCCGGTTTCCTGGCACACCTCTCGAGACACCATACTGTATACTGATGGGAGGGTCTCACACTTGAATCTCAAGTGACCTCAATGGTCAAGGGCTATACACATCTTCACAATAAGATATCCCACAGGATGTGGTCAGCAAAGCCTCAACCATGTAACCCTTACAAGTTTAGTTTAACCGATGCATGGTGCTTCAACAAACATTAAAGTGAAAGAGACAGCTCATGTTCTAAGTTAAGTTTACCAAAAAGGTTGGATAATATTATGTTTATTTCGGCAAAAGAGTTTTTTTCTAACAGCCACTATGACATTTGGCTGTGCTCCATCGATTAGCATGAATCGCAGCCATTCTGACTGGGCTAAAATGTGACTGTTCCAAGCCCGGCACTGTACACTGTAGTATGCTGTATCGGTTGAGGTTGAAACTTAAGTATATCTTGTACGTAAATGTATAACCTGTCATGGCCACAATGCTTTTTTTGTTGGTTGAACTGAGATGTTATGTTTTTACTCTTGTGCATGCGTTTTCACGTATCGCTTAGTTGACTAAGGGAGACTATATCCTTAGGTGTCGCTTTGGTATGTTTCAGCCCGTGAATGTTAGACGCAAACACGGCGAATCCCTATCACAGACCGTGAAAACAGAAGAACGTAATGAAGCGCAAAATACGGTATACAGTTTTACTATTGCCTCAAAGTAACATGTGAGTATCTTCATGAATGTCTCTGTGCCTAAGCCGCATATATTTTGTGTCAAAGAGAAGCATAACTTTCATGGTTTAAAGTAAATAGTTTTCTTCATTGACATTGCTTTCTCTCGCCTAGCAAAGCATTGCGTTTCCGCCTCGCCGACATTGTTTAACGCAGAGTAGCTCCCCTTTATCTTTGGTAGATTTGAATGTGATGAAAATAACGTTAAACGTAAGCAGTAAAATGCAGATGTTTTTCAGCCATTGCTTCAGTATTCTTTAATCGTTTTTAGTTTACCTGTCTTGTTCTGTAATGCGTAATTTATGTAACTGATCAAAGTTACTGATTAAGGTATCTCTACTAGTGTAAATTGCACATTTTCTCATTTGTCATAACAGAGAATGTGTGAGATAAAACTGACATGTCAAATATTGTTGTTTATGTTTGATTTCAGTCAGTCATGTGCCAGACGTAGAGCATGTACCAAAAGAATGTGCCCAAAAAGTATATCAGTAAACGCCATGAAATTGAAAACCTGCATCATCTATGTGTATTGGGTTCTTTATTAGCAACAATTACGACATGAAATGATCTAGAAACTTACTCTCCTCATAACACAATGGTCCGGGAAAAATTGGCAGTGTTCTTCACACCTGTACCAGTTATAATTAAAACATGTAATATAAAAAGAGTCTTCGGTTATTACATGTTATTACATGTTATATTAACATTCAACTCAGACACAAGAAGTTAGTTCAACAGACGCAGCCATTCTGACTGGGCTCTGACGTAATTGTTCCAAGCGAGGGACATTCTTGTAACCTAACACTGTAGTATGCTGTAAGGGTGGTGGTTGAAAGTTAAATATATACTGTATGTAAGTGCATAACATGAAATGATCTAGAAACTTACTCTCCTCATAACACAATGGTCTGGAAATAATTTTCAGTGTTGTTCACACCTGTTCTACTTATAATTAAAAAATATACCATTAAAAGATTGTCTTGCCCCATTGTAATTATATGTTATACTGACATTCAACTGAGAACATTTACATCACAGCTAATAAACAGCTGATATATCCTGGCTCTCTGATTGGTCAGTCTCTCGTAAGCTTAAAATCAGGAGAGCCTTCAGATCCCCAGTCGGCAGCAAAGTACTCCACACTTCAAATGAAGACAATTCAGCAATGAAGTCATACAAACTCAAACAGGTTTTTTGCATTCAAACCAGGACTTTGTAATCTTTTTAAGGAGGAAGGGCCACTCTCCCCAAAGGTTGTACAATATTTATTTGTTGTAAACTATCATACATCACGTTGTACGATAATTTACGACATTGCCCGTTTTGATAAAGCATGCTTTGTGAAAGAAAGAGGCTTATACGTGAGGTACGACATCTTACATAATTGTCCTACCCTGAAAATTATCGTTCATGTACCACATTTTGATGAAAGCTGCCCCAGTGCCTCAGTCATGAGCTGTCTTTCCCTTTAGCAAAACATCACGGTTTGGTTGTAGTGTTTCTATGACTTTCCTTACTGGAGATCAAGCCACCAAAATCATTTTGATCCTTAGTGCATGCATTTTTTCTTTGGAGTACTTGTTACCTAAGTTATACCAGATGTATTCATGGGGTCTTTGTTTTACATCCAGGACAGAGAGTTATTATCCTGGCTGACGCTCATATCTACATCCTGCTGTTTGTTTACGTTCTGATGCCAAACAGCTTTTGTTCAGTTCAGGTGCTATCAAAAAGAGGAGTTCATCCAGAAACCTCGGCCCAGTGTTCCAATCCAGCCAATCAATAAGGATTCTGTCGTGACCTTATCAAGACTCGCCTCCACTCCCAGGCTGCGACCTTCCCCTGCGAGATCGCATCAGCCTAATTACCATACACGCCATTGATTGGAGATGAACGGATTAACTCCAGCCAATAGGAGCCCTTGGTTAGCGTCAGTCAATTCCGATGCTAATAAGCGATGGGTGTCTTCATCAATGTAACTGTCAACGAGTTTAGGGTAGAAATAAATTGCTTTCTTCGGATGGGTAGATAACAGTACTGAGCTCTGGACCTGTTGAATATATTCCCCATTAAATCCTGCTGAAGACAATCTACATACACGGAGTAAAGACCGCATACTCAGTATCCGTTTAAGATTGCCCTTTAACATGAATGTTATGCAAGCAATGACAACACAAACAGACATAATGAATCCAAAAGAATCTAAACAAGGTTAGAAATGTCGTCACTTAGAGCAAGCTACGGTTGCAGATGACATCAACATTGGGCTTTTTCAAATCGTAGCCAAACTGGTGAGTGGAGAATTCCAGCCTTGATCAGAGGGCGATTCACTTCAGTCACAATAATGCTCTGAACGAGAGGGTGTCACACAACTATTTAAAAGAAAAGACAACACTAGACCAAATATATATATGTATTGATAAAGAATCCCATTCACAGTTTTTAAAAAAGTCGATTTTTATTTTTGTGGTGCAGGATAACCCAGATATCGCAGTTCAAAGTAAGCCAAACTGTCCACGTAGGGAAAATCAAACAGGTCGCCATGGTCTCAATTTTAACCAATCAAAGTCGAGATATGTCTACCACTCAAGAATGCATCTGTTTCTACTGTGACATCACCTATTCCTATTTCGTCATTTTACCATGTATAAGTAGTGCTAAATCAGCTGTTTTCCTTCTGATTACAAGACAATTCTTATATACTATTAAAGCCATTTTCAACAAGAAAGTGGAAGTAGAATACGTCAGGGGTTAATTGCCAAGGTTTCAACCAGGAGGGCACAATGCATAGCCTTCAAATATAGTAATAAAGGGGACCATACTTTACACACAAAAAGAGTGTCTCACTTCTAATACTGAAGAGCGTAGGGTACGGATGACGCGACATCGTGTTTCCGATTTCTCTAACATGGTGTGTCCCGTGGCCTCGTAAGAACTTCAGATTAAACGGTGATTTATAGAGTTATACAGCATGGTTATCTATGTATGGACTCCTCTTCTGAAATAACATTGGTCATACTTTTTGTTGTCTTTTCTTTTAATCTCTAGTTGATCATGTTATATACCATCACCTTACATGATGCAGAGGGCAGGTGAACAACAACAATCAACAATTCAAGACTGATATTAATGTACTGCACCCCATAGTATCTGACAGGGGCTAGTCAGTAAACCCAGTTCCAATACTGCTTTGAGTCAGTAAACCCAGTTCCAATACTGCTTTGAGTCAGTAGACCCAGTTCCAATTCTGCCTTGAGTTAGTTGACCTAGTTCCAATCCTGCTTTCAGTCAACAAACCCAGTTCCAAACCTACTTTGAATCAATAAACCAAGTTTCCATCCTGTTCTGAGTCAGTAGACCCAGGTCCAATCCCTCTTTGAGTCAGTAGACCCAGTTCCAATCCTACTCTAAATCACAAGACCAAGTTCAAATTGTGCTTCAAGTCAGTAGATCCAGTTCCAATCCTGCTTTGAGTCAGTGACCCCAGTTCCAATCCAACTTTGAATCACCAGACCCAGTTCCAATACTGCTTTGAGTCAGTAGACCCAATTCCAGTTCTGATTTGAGTCAGTAGATCCAGTTCAAATCCTACTTTGAATCACTAGACCCACTTCCATTCCTGCTTTGAGTCAGTGCACCCAGTTCCAATCCTGCTTTGGGTCAATCAACCTAGTACCACTCATTATTTGGGTCCTGCTTGTTGCTCAAAAACAGGAATGTACCAGAACAGGCTGTTGGCAAAAGGGTGTATACTTAGCCATAGTCAGCCCATGTTTGTAGGAAGTTTACATGTACAATGACTGGATGACTGTTTGGATGTCAGGTTTGGTGTCACCCAGTGTCTGTAATGAGTTTACATGTACAATGACTGTTTGGATGTCAGGTTTGGTGTCACCCAGTGTCTGTAATGAGTATACATGTACAATGACTGTTTGGATGTCAGGTTTGGTGTTATCCTGTGTCTGTAATGAGTTTACATGTACAATGACTGTTTGGATGTCAGGTTTGGTGTCACCCAGTGTCTGTAATGAGTCTACATGCACAATGACTGTTTGGATGTCAGGTTTGGTGTCACCCTGTGTCTGTAATGAGTCTATAAGGACTTTGAGGGACCTCCGGTTTGGTGTCACCCTGTGTCTGTAATGAGTCTATAAGGACTTCGAGGAACATTGGTTTGGTGTCACCCTGTGTCTGTAATAAGCCTGTAAGGACTTTGAGGGACATCAGGTTTGGTGTCACCCTGTGTCTGTAATGAGCCTGTAAAGACTTTGAGGGACATCAGGTTTGGTGTCACTCTGTGTCTGTAATGAGTCTATAAGGACTTTGAGGGACCTCCGGTTTGGTGTCACCCTGTGTCTGTAATGAGTCTATAAGGATTTTGAGGGACATCAGGTTTGGTGTCACCCTGTGTCTGTAATGAGCCTGTAAAGACTTTGAGGGACATCAGGTTTGGTGTCACCCTGTGTCTGTAATGAGTCTATAAGGACTTTGAGGGACATCAGGTTTGGTGTCTATCCAGTGAAAATTACAGCTCAAACATGTACCATGTGCATAATACAGGATCTTCTAGATGGGAACGAGGCAATGTCGCACAAAAATATGTCTAAAATGTGTAATCAGATCTAAGTGTACATGCAGCTACATGCCACGTTTTCATTCAATCACAGTTAATGAACGCACTAAAGGTGGTCCCATACTTTTTGAATGCATTCGCATTCACATCATTATATTTTCTTACCTTCGAAAACTGCATTTCTTTTACACTCGTCTGGAAATGTTGGAGAAAGGTTCAATACAGATTTGAGGGAGGGTGAGAATGGATCTGCAAAGAATATGTTTAGAAAAGAGTAAAAAACAAACACATACCTGTATAGCGCCAGCAAGGCACAACAAAACCAGCATCCATTTTGCGCTGCGAAACTTCTGGCAGGAGTCCAGCGTCACATTTCCCCAACCACATGTAGTTTCCTCCCCTACACTCTCCTTCGGGAGACTCGAGGACTGCGGGGGCATCTCAGGGTTCAAAGACGGAGGGTTGCCATGGTTACCGTTCCCGTTTTTCATCTCCTTTACCGGGCCATTTGAACTCATTGGATCACAGACCTTGGCCTTTGTCATACTGTTATGACAACACCAGCTCACGTAATCCTACCTCACTGCCCAGAACAGTTCCAGTAAATTCAAAGTCCTTTTCAATTGTAAATCCATGCTGGAAATTATCCTTGAGCTGCAAAGATACGAAAAGACAACAAAAATTAGCATCAGTTTGTAATTTATTCAGGCTGTATAAATAATAGTACAAATGTTGACCATATGGATTCCTGAAATCAAATTATAAAATGTTAAAGTTGCCTGGAAAAGAAACCATCTTTGCTTGATATTTGCTGCTAAAATCTCCATGAAATCTAATTTTTGCTGTTACATATACAGGTCTGACTATGATTTAGTTATTTATTTGATTGGTCTTTTACGCCGTACTCAAGAATGTTTCACTTATACGGCTGCGGCCAGCATTATAGTGGGAGGAAACCGGGAAGAGCCCGTGTGAAACCCACGACCATCCGCAGGTTGCTGGCAGACCTTCCCACATACAGCCGGAGAGGAAGCCAGCATGAGCTGGACTTGAACTCACAGCAACCGCATTGGTGGGAGGCTTCTAGGTCATTGCACTGCACCAGCACACTAACCGACTGAGCCATAGAGGCCCCCCATCTGACTGAGATGTCCAAAGAGTATTACTTACTGGTTAGAAAACAAAAAAATTTTTGTTGTCCACGTAATGAATGACAACAGGTGTCACTGACTTGAACCCTTCTTAAACAAAGTCAAAAAATGCATGGCTACAGTATTCAAACAAAAATAAACTGGAAAGGAATACAACCTGGGTTTGAACTTGGAAGCTGAACACCTGTGACTCAACACATGCCTATGGTTCCCTCCCCTCCCTTTCCTCCACCTCCGAAAAATGAATTCAATGTGTCTGTGTTGATCGAGTCACAACATTGTGGTAATACATGTTACATATATAAGTAAGCAAATAAACACAACCAGACTTAATTAAGACGTATCATAGTAAAATCACAAGCATGTTAGTACATCAACAGGGTGTAATAATCATCCAGAAATGAGAGATCCATGGGATTCTGCTGTTAACAACCCTACGGTCCGTCTTCCACACTGCCTCCCTATGTACTGCCCCCTCCCCTCCCACCTCGGTGGCTCCACACTTCCAGCCCAGAGCGCTGTCTATGAAGAGAACACTTGGGGCTAAGCCAAGTCACTTCATTCATACAGAACCTCATCTGACAAACTTGGCACCTTCAGGTTTTGGAAACTCACACACATCTGATACTGTAGCTAGGGACTACGTTCAGTCAGAACACGCTGGCCTTTTATCTGGCCGGGTATTGTTTTGCATGGACGAAAATAGAACATTCGGTGAACTTAATATTTTAATCTTGCACGTATCATGGGAATTTTTTTCTTTTTCTTTTGGCTTCGTCCACTTGGTCAGGTTGATTTTCTTGTATTTCACACAATGCTGATTTAATTCTTCTTATCACTGGATTTATAGGCTGTTTATCCATCATGTTAAGTATGTTCGCCACAGATGAACAGTTGCAATCAAAGTGCAACTGAGATCTGAGATACATATTTGAAAAACAACACCATACATACTAAAATGGTACACAATCTGGATACTGATTTTACTCATCTGCCTAGAACATACATTGCATTTTTCGTCATCACTGAAAAATGTTGACGGCTTCTCTCCACATGAATCTGTTCTAATTTATTTATTTTACACATACTTTCATTGTTTTCTTGCAGTTAGAGTTATTTGTGGTTTTGGAAACTGGTCCTGATGCGCAAATGATGCGCAACACCCATTTTGGTTGATGGCTGGTACATGAAAGTCAGTTTCGATGCCTAGGTTTATCATAATATCCAGGAATTTTCCATTTCTAAGATGTTGGTTCTTTCCAGGAATTTTCAATTTTTATCCTGTTGGTTCTCTCCAGGAATTTTCAGTTTTTATGATGTTGGTTCTCTCCAGGAATTTTCAATTTTTATGATGTTGGTTCTCTCCAGGAATTTTCAATTTTTGGTTCTCTCCAGGAATTTTCAATTTTTATGATGTTGGTCCTCTCATGGGTGAAGAATTGACTAAGAGTGACTGGGATAAATGACTAACCTTTGGCAAATTACAGATAAACTTTCCCAACTGTGACACAGATAAGCACTCACTGTATTGCTCCTCCAACGGTAGAGACAATGATCTGTAATAAGCATTAAGGGTTATCACTTCTAAAACCTTTAAACACTGATGTTTACATAGATTAAAATTATTTTCTAGGAAATGAAATTAACTGATATTTACTGCAAAGATATTTTGGTCCTTTATCAGCACAACTCAAGCCAGTTTCAGAGATGCTAGCATGCTAATGCACAAAACTGACATTAGGAGCCTCTCACCTATGCAGTCCCTGTGAGTTCAAGTCCAGCTAAGCTTAACTCTCTCTCTATTCATAAGTGGGAAGGTCTTCCAGCAACCTGCAGATAGGCCGTAGGTTAATTTCCTCTGGGTTCTATCTGGCTTCATCCCACAACAATGCTGGCCGCCTTTGCGTAAATGAAATATTCTTGAATATGACATAAAATACCAATGAAATAAGTAAATATATAGACCTTACTGAAATTCCAACAAATTCCAAAGCTTTGGTTACATGGCCATAGTGAACTGCAGCACATAGCAAAGATCCAACAGACTTCAATTGCACCTTGATACAACCTAGCCGTCTGGACAGATAATCCACGCCTTCGGGGTTGATTCCACGAAATACCGCAGCTGACCGATTCCGATAACATTTGATCCAGCCAATCAAACTGGAGAAGTCTCCGTGCAGTACTGGCTTAAGTTGAAATTCATGGGAGCAGCCTTGGATTCTGCTTGAGTCTCTTGCTTAAATAGAACCGATACAACATACAACCAGAACTTAAGAGGTATGCTGTGTATCAAAGCAAGGATGGAAGTGCTGAAAGCCTTGGTCAGTTATACACTGTGCATATAAACACTAGAAGTGATGCCAAAGTGTTTGAATTCCTCTCCGCCTCATTTTCCCCTGAAATCTACCTCACCTGTCCATCAAGCTGACAAGCTGTCAATCACGGTGATGGCTTCACATGAAGAAGTCTCAGGTGGGAACAGGTGATGGGGAATCCAAATGGACGTGTTTAGCTAATTAACCAGCGCAGGTATAATAATCAAGGTGATTCTGCTGAAGTTTTGACATGCTAAGTATTTCTCCTCTTAAGCTGAGAGCTCAGTATAGAGCGCACTTTACCGGCAGGAAGCCAGAGTATGTGTGTGTGTGTACACATGTAACTGGTAATCTACAGCTCAATAACGTTTTACCTACATGCCGCAGATCGAGTTAGGCAATTCTACTATCAGAGAAGGTTAAAAAGGTGAAAATAGATTTAAGAACGAAATGTTCTTACCTACTAAATTACAGATCTCATACACGAAGACTCTAAGTATGGAAACTATACAGTCGCACTGTCCTACAAATAAAGAAAAAATGCTTCCGATGTTTGCTGATTTATTTCATTCATTTGTTTGTAGGTCATCCTCTAGAACAAATAAAAAAAATACCTGGTGGGAACTACATCTGGGGGTAAATGACCTAAAAAACTGCCCGCAAAATTCCATTCTTTGAGGCAAATAAATGCCTGTTGCAGTTGTTGTTAACACATGGATACTAAATCTATAAACTGCTAGATACATGTACATTTATAACACAGACATGCATTCACAACAAAGCCATTTGTTCAATCAAGCCCCAAACCAGAGCCTCTGACGAGACAGTAACTCCCAGACAAAAACTGCTGGAGAAGTAGCGTTTGGAAAATGTTACCATATCCTGTATTAACAGACAGACAAATGGACAACTGATCATTGGAAATGAAAAACTGATACTATCAATTGTGTATCTTTTGAGGTTGTCGACACTTGACCCAAGTTTTGCTGAAATCAGACAAAAACTGTAGGAGGAGTAGTGTTTTGAAGGAAAACAGACCCCTGAGAGACAGACAGACAACTTGCTAATACATAACCTCTTGTGGTTCTTGACCAGTAGAGCTAAAAAGGAGCAGTATTCCGATCGATATATATACTTAAGTTTGTTTTTGACAAAGTTCACATTTACCACTTCATTTAAGTGAGACCCTCTGTGACATGGTGAGCTAAAGTGCTGTTTTGCCGCAGCCACTTCGCCCCACCATCCCGTACCTGACAGGAATGAAGCCTTACTTCCTTAGCTAATTCGGCTGCATGCCTGGTGGTTTATCAGATATCCGCTGATGGGTTGTCGATTACTGTGGGCACCTAGGATTTGTTCATCCGTACACTTAATGGCCGCAGAAAAACTGACAACTTTAACATTAACAAATCTCTTTACAGCACAAGGATTCATTAGAAAAAATCACAGGATGTCTGAATAACAAAACCAAATTCCACCCTGCCAGTTTAGATTGATGTGACAAAGAAAAGTTTAAGACAGCTAGCCCTTCAAATATCTCAGACCTTGAACAATAATAGACCATTATAAAGCGAAACCATACAACTCCAAATCAATACGGATATATATGTATAGCCTGCTTATTCATGGCCTACCAAAGGTTAACCCCAAAAAATCTAACCTAAGATAGGTACCATCTTTGTCCCATCCACAATCACAGTGTAACAGGAGATGAAATTCTCGCCTCATCCATTAACTCACTCACCAGATTCTGAATCAATAAGAAGAAAAAGTACACATAGCACGTAGCATCCAGAAAATGTAGAACTTGTAGAACTCCAGAAATGTAGACACTGGCTTATGGTCAGGATCATACACTAAGAAGGATGCCTCTCTTTCAGGTGGCAAGCATCACTATAGCAAGTGCATCAGGATTAGACACAACTTAGCGTACATATGTGCACTGTAGAGTCATTCTAGCACTGGCAAGTTCAGTTGTATAACTGCAATTGATAATACGATACAACTGTTGATATTGAACAACGCCTACATTATGAAACGCTGACCTGGAAGGTAGATGGTAATCCCTATGGATATATATGCCTTTCATAAATCCTGATTGGTAATTGAACGTCACAACCAGTTGCATCAGTGCATATATGAATATAAAGCCCACTTCGCTTCAAATCAGGGTCGTCATTCCCTCCCTTGGTCGAGCACGATGCACTAATCAATACGTCATTCGGAGGAGTGCCGATGTGGCGGGGTGGGCGGGCGACATATTACGACTGCTGCTGAGGAAATAACAAACTCTTCACGGCGTTCACAGCAACAAAAGCCAGGCAGATCTCATCCGCTTCACCGATCACACATTAGCTTAGCGAGCGCATCGGTCCCAAACGTCTCGTGCCCCATACATCATCAGCAAAAGCCCCTTACATCATGGGGAAGTGGAAAACAAAACGCTCCCTCGGTCTTTCTAAACCACTGATTGACAAATGGTAAACTGATATGATTACATGTTTATTGATCTTACCTACAGGGCATGTATGACCTTCGAAGACCTGAATTAGGTAATGTCGAACTGCGAGAAACCAAATATAATCACTTGCATGTATAATAAATGATTATGGTGTAACAACACTTAAGGAATATTTCATCAGTATTGTGGAAATAATCACTTATGGCTCTATCAACAATGAGTTGATATCAACAGCTAATATCACGCAATACATTTCTAGTAACTGATGAAAGGGGCATTCTGAGACACAAATATTTCTACGCAATGGCTGCTCATGTCCAAGCTGGTGTGACAAATGTTCTCTAGTAATATTTATTTATTCCTTTATTTGAGTGGTGTTTTCTGCTACGTTCAAGAATATTTAACTTATAAGACGGACGGGAGGAAACTAGGCAGAGACTGGGGACACCCACAACCATCCGCAGGTTGCTGGAAAAACTTCCTATGTATGACTATAGAGGAAGCCTGCATGAGCTCACAGCAATCACATTGGTGATAGGTACCAGGCTTTTGTGACACAGGAATATTACAGTTCGCCCATAACTCACCTATGCAGATGCAGGCATGAACGAAAGACTACAAAGATTGGGTCTGAAATCACTTTTGGCAAAAAATGTTGATGAATCTTAGCATGTACAATAATGATTTATACAATACCTTGTTGTGTATTACACGTAAATGAAGCTCTGTGCACAAACAACAGATCTAGAGCGTTTGTACAATTACATGTAGCTCAAGTCTGATCCAGTTTCAATGCACTACAGCTCTGATCAACATGATTTCGCACAACTGTTGACAATGTAGCAGCACAATGCTACTTCTTGATATTGTGTAAAAGCGCAACCAAACAATTATCACAACTAAGCCTGTACTGAAAAATGTCCTGCATGAAATAAGAATGGCTTTATTAATTCCGTCCTAAAGCACAAAAACAAGCGAGACTGCCGCAATCATATTCCAGGTGTTGGAATGTCATGCGAGCATCACCTATGTGGGCAGGTTATCGCAGCAGGATCCAGACTGGGTTCAGGCCCCTGGTAAATCAAAATGCGTTAGGCTCACATTCATGTACATGTGCTCCAACAGGAAACAAGTCCTTCAAGACACGGATGGCAAAATCAGAAACGGGAGCAATGTATCTGGCTAAAAATAATGTCCTTCAGAACAATAACTCTGCATATAAATGTGTACGGGCGTTGTAAATTTATTATCGTTTGAGACAAAATCAGGAATTAAATTCTGGTGATCACATCTGATCTATACCAAGGTAATTTATAATTAAAGCAGATATCAACAGAAACATCCCAGCAGCAATAATGCAGTGAAGGTTTTCCAGGTTCCTGGCAATGTCAAGTGGGGATGATCCTCATGGTGGGAGGTAAGAGCATTGGGGCGTTAACTTGTCTCGCCTCACTACATCCCCCAGGTGCCTGTTACATCATTCCCATAAGGGTCTGGGTAATCCTGCAATGGTCAATCTGGCACCATCCAGTTGGCGGTGCTTGAAATTAAAACCAGGAAATGCTCTTTCCTGAAGGCATGGATAACTTGTGCTTTAATTGGCTGGGAATTTTCCCCAGCTGGAGTAGAAAACATGTACATGAAAACATAATCAGAGCATCAGAGCTAATGTACAGCTTTGAAAATTTCATCCTTGAAGTGTCCCAATTTCTGGAAAATGTTAAGGATGAAATGCTTTCAAAGTTTATTTATTTATTTTCCTTGACTGGTGTTTTATGCTGTACTCAAGAATATTTCACTTATATGATGGGGGCAATATTATGTTGGGAGGAAACCAGGGAGGGGTTCAAAGTTGAAATTTTATCTTCAGTTAAAATGTGAAAAGTGTATGTGAAGTATATGAAACAGGGCAATTAAAGGAGAGAAAAAGTTTGGTCTGGTATGACTGTAAAGGTTTAGGCAGCCAAAAGATATTTTACCTCACTGTAAACTACATACATACCCCACCTCCCTTGCACAGAAAACTCTTCATCCTTGGGGGGTCCAACTGATCCTTGACCCCTCAAGGTCTAGAATGTCAGGCTGCTCGAAAGTTCCCACTGAGCCATGTACATCACTAGTGCATCTCGTACCTACGCGTATGAACTTGTTAACAAAACTTAAAGCTTCCACAATCGTCCACTAAAACACTGTAACAACTGACTTGAAAATTTTTAAATGACAACATGATAAGAGCAGTCTTGAATGATCTTATTCATACATTTTTTTCCGGGTGAAATCAAACGTAATTCATCTTTGCACTGTAACTAGTCAGGCCTACTTGGCTGGGTAATTACGACTTTACTCTGCTGTTACAATATTTCAGCCTTATGATAAAGGAGACAAATTTTTATAAAGGGCCTTCTGAAAAGCACAGTGGCCTACTGTGATCACCACGTTGGATATAGGAACAGTAGCAATCAAAGCACAACTAAGATACATAGTTGATTATCGACATCATACATACTAAAATGGTACATGATTTGGATACTAATTTTTATTCATCTGCCTAGCGCATTCATTACGTCCTTTCATCATCACTGAAAACAGTTGACTGCTTCTCTTGACATAAACCCATCCTAATTTTATATTTACATATTTTCTTACTTCTTTGGAGGTTTGTGTTATTTGTCATTTTTGAAAAGTGGTCTTGCGATCATTGGCCCAGATTGCTCATTTTGGTTGATGGCTGATATACGAATGTCGGTTTTGACGCCTAGATGCGTATCAGACATTCATACATGATACTGATCATCAACTATAATCGACATTCTAATGAAAAGACCTATTTCCATAACAATGCTCTGCACATAACCACTATGGAACCAAAGGTTACGTAAAGGTCCTCTCCCCTCTCCTCCACTCCCCAATCCACAAATGACCAGATTATCTGCAGTGTAAAGACACTGCAAAATGGTTTTCTATCACCACTGCTGTCTGTGACAGCAATAAGGCACAAGAGCAAGTAAAACAGAGCAAGTGACCTAATGTGAAAAACAGCAAGTATCACAGTATAGGCCGTCAACCAGTAAAACAACATCCAAAGCCAAATTCCCAGGGACCAATCACAAGACCAATACATGCCAATCATATCAGCCATGTCTTGGTAAAAATCAACTGGTGTAGTTCTCTGTGGCACTGAAAATGTAAAACTAAAACATTTCGCAACAAGAGGCTACAGTTAGGTCACTCTTTACCTTTACTTTTCATGCAACTATCTAATGCTCTTGAAATTTTCCTAACTTAATTTTATTCCCACACAGGTGAATTACATCACGATGTGAGAATGTTATCGGACAAAAAATGTTGTTGATTTCTAACATGGAATATACCTTTCAAGTTGCACAAGAGTAAACAATTTTTGCTCTACAACATGCAAGGTGGAACATAACATCACTCATAAAGACACTAACACAGTATGGCAAGTTTACGACATACCCCGCAGGACAGCCATTTTTATGGGTTCAGTTAACAATGATCAAGAAATACTGGCATTCCCTGAGGAGGTTCCAGTGCAACCACACTGGGATCTGACTAAATTAGGAATTTACACTAAGCTAATTTCCAAAAATTTGAAGTTCTCCAGAAAACTGGCCACATGGAAAAGTGAGTCAGCAGAACGAAGAAAGCCTTAGAAGTTTAGGGTTTGCTAAGTTGCTTATCAGCAATTGCCACCACATGGCTACTACAACAAGCATGCCCAGTGGAGTGATCCCCATACCCACTTACCCGTTACCACAAAAACTCCTCTCCATATAGTGACTCTCGCATATAGGTCTTTGTCACTGTGACTTGAATCACTGTGAAAGAACCTAAACGAAATTTTCAAACAATGCAATGAGGTCACATTTGATCTTAATCACTACTGTGTTTACTTCATTAGATTTTTCCTTTTCTTTTCTCCTTCTTTAATTTTCCATATTAAAGCCTTGAATGTGTTGTCATAGTTTGGCCAAAAAGCAAGATAATGTGATAAATGAAAAGAGAGTTTTTCAAATAATAACCTCACATGCAACCTTGAAATTTAGTGTCTTGCACGTCTTGCAAGTTATGGTTAAACTGACAATTTATGCAAACAGGCAATATAACTATTTCACCTCAAATTCAATACTTGTTTTTCTAGATTTCCTGACCAGTTGGGATAAAACTTAAGCCATACTGTCTACAGCCACTCCAACTTGTACTAATGAGCTAGCTCTTTGTCCCATGATCAACTGTCTAACACTATGTCAGATTTAGCTTTAACTTCAAAACAGTTATAATTTATAATAAGGAAATCCTGCAGTTTAATCTCAGACTTGTCTAAAGCTTTCAAGGTCCAGGTTCAATTATAAATTAAGAACTTAATACCCAAAGAAAAGGTAAAGCATGAGGCTTTCAACACAAAATTAAGTACTACAGGATTGAGTTTAATTCCATGTTTACACATAGGAATATTAGAAGACGTCTGAAACCCTCATGTCAGTGTGAGTTAAATCTAAGGGAGCTTTCCAATCTCGGGGCATGGCCAGGATTTGGCATGGCATTTGAACACCTACTGAACAGCGCAAGAAAAACTTGATCTAGAATTGTGTGTGGGAAATTTCAGGACAACGGCCAGCTGCCAGGAATTAGAATCCCACATCACTGGACTTGCAAGATGCCAGCCCCCCCCCTTACCCCCCCCAACCTCCTGGCTTCCCATCCATCCCCAAACCAACACACCAACCACACACACATGTTCTCAATCTAACTAATTGCCTGATCACAAACATTACTGAAGGATATCTCAACTATGAGTTAACAGTGTTTAGCATCCAGAGAGGATCTGAAGGCTCTAGACTTGGATTACTAGAGCCCTAATAGCCCTGAGATAACACCACACATAAAGCATTGCTAACTATCTCAACCTTGTCAAAGTGCCAACTCACGCATTACAATATGCTTATTCGGTCTGTATAGATATATCTGAATTACCACTGATGAATGCTATAGAGAAGACAAATCAACTTAAACAACTTATTTGTCAAATTTTTGCCATGAATAAAACAGAAAAAAATTTTCACTTAAAAGAAAAAAGAACATTCGACCAAATGTATATGTATCAATAAAGAATCTGATTTCAGTTCACACAACATCACTATTTTATTTCTGTATGTAGGATAACCAGTTCAAAGTAAGCAAAAACCTCCACCTTGGGAAAATCAAACGGGCTAACATGCTCTCAATTTTAATCAATCAAGGGCGAGATATTTCTACCACCTGAGAAGGCATCTGTTTCCGCTGTGACGTCATCCATTCCTAGTTTACCATTTTGCCATGTAGAAGTAGTGTTAAATCAGCTGTTTTCCTTCTGATTACGAGATATTCTGATATAATGAATTTCAATGAGAAAGTGGTAGGGGTATATGTCTGGGGTTATTCCTCAAGGTCTCAACCATGAGGCCACAACGTGTGGCCATCTGTTGTAATAATGAGTGTCTGGAATCCAATACTTAAGAGCGCAGAGTGTGGATGAGGCTTCATCGAGTTTCCTGTTTCTCCAAAATGGTGTAATTCCCATGGTCTTGAAAGAATTCCACATTAAAAGTGGTTTAAAGAGTTACCAAGTATGTCATAAACAAATGCCAATGCCTGTTCAGGTCTGCATGGACTCCTCTTCTGAAATCACTTCTGTTATATTTTTAATTTGTCTTTTTTTTTAAATTATTTTAATAGGAGACAATCACATGTTAGTCACCATAACATGGGGAAAAGGGAAATACAGGTAGTAGGATGGGATTTATACTATGCTTATCGATGCCTTAATTTGTTCCCATTTACTTCCCCATATATTTAGGCACCACCAGCTTTGCAATCAGGCTTAAACATAACAGTCAAACACCAGCTTTGCAATCAGCCTTAAACAAAACAGTCAACCACCAGCTTTGCAATCAGCCTTAAACAAAACAGTCAAACACCAGCTTTGCAATCAGCCTTAAACAAAACAGTCAACCACCAGCTTTGCAATCAGCCTTAAACAAAACAGTCAAACACCAGCTTTGCAATCAGCCTTAAACAAAACAGTCAACCACCAGCTTTGCAATCAGCCTTAAACATAACAGTCAACCACCAGCTTTGCAATCAGCCTTAAACACCACCAGCTTTGCAATCAGCCTTAAACATAACAGTCAATCACCAGCTTTGCAATCAGCCTTAAACATAACAGACGTCCATCAGCTTGACAACGAGCCTTAAGCATACATGTATAACAGACAACCTTCAGCTTGGCAATTAGGCTTAAACACAACAGACAACCATCGTCTTGGCAATACGGCTTAAGCATTACTGACCATCTTAAACTTGGCTTAACAACAGTACAGGCAAGCTAAAAAGCAAACCTCCCACAAGTCTAGCCCCTATCTTGATCTGAACCTGGTGTCTCTTGGTTTTCTGTGTTACATTACTTACATCTCTATCAGATCTTCGGCCCTCAATACCCTCTACCCTAGAGTTTTGCAACCATATCCATGTCATACTGCCTTTGTGGTATAAAGTCATAATCATTCATTCCCCCTTAGCCCTAGTGACAGTCCTCTTACTTATCCCATTTCATAATGTTTATATCTTATTTCTCTCTGTTTAGAAACACCCAGTAGCAGTATGTGACTGGAGATCTGGGTTATGTAAAACCTTAACCATAGAGTACAGAGTTCTGTATGCCTTTTCTACCGTCCTGTACATGTAATTGTAGCTTAGATCAGACATTCTTTATGTAAATGGATGTTATCCCTGGGAGGGTTGTTCTACCAGTCCATAGTCATTAACAGACAATAAGCGGTCAATCTTTATCTTTAGCAAGAAGAAGATAAACAAAGAACCTCCATAAAGTACATGTATAAGTTAGTAGCTGTTCTTAAGCAGCTCAGCATTTTTCACGTTTGACTTGCTTTGCCGTTTTAACAAGATTTCATTTATTTATTTGTTTGATTGGTGTGTTATGTCATACTCAAAAATACATCACCTGTATACAATGGCAGCCAGCATTAGCAGGGGAGGAAACAGGGCAGAGCCTGGCTGAACCCACTACCATTTGCAGGTTACTGGCAGACCTTCCCTCATACAAGAGACAGCCAGCTTGAGCTGGGCTTGAACTCAAAGCTATCGCATTGATAAGGGACATCTGAGTCATTACGCCGCGCTACCCGCGCTAACCCCCTTGGCCATGGAGGGCTCCCAACATGACTTTCACCATTACCTCCAAATTCCTTCTACCATCTCCTTACAGCGGAGGTAAAGGGTTATTCTCTTTGTACTCTTATAATCCTCCCTGAATGAAAACATTACAACCATGACACTCCTCCCACCTAGCTATTGGGTACACTGACTCAGTGGCAGCACCAATACATGGCCAATCCTCTTGTACTGGTCATCAAGAGACTTGGTCTTTGAATACATTAACCCAAATCAGGTATCAACATGGACAGCTCCGTACACATTACAGCCAGGAGAATAATTCCACAATAACAACAACAAAGCCTGTGTCATACTACTCATTTTTTTTTCCAGATCCATACTGGTGTGAGGACAATGCGCCTTGACTTTAAACCTTAGCCACAACTGGTCAACAACCTGTGGTTTCAAAGGCTTTCCCAGTCTCAAGGCTTGGGAGATGTTTTCTAACCTGTTTACCCTGAACTAGATTGACTGAAAACAAGGCTACTGTAATTCTTCAACATTTTCACATGTTTGCAATGTGTGTATTAAAGTACATTCTGAACGCATTATTCTGTGTTGACTGATAAAATTATACGTTTTGTGAAGCCTCGAAACTGGCCAATCCAACCAATGTAGTTTGCGCCTCCAAAATCAAATTAGAAATATGCATTAATTGCAATGAAAGCTGATCTTTCATATGCGAAAACGTTCAGGAATTAGAGTACATAATAGCTCTCCTCCGTTTCCTTACGTCATTAGTCTGTCCTCCGCACACTGGTTACTATACACAAATTCAGCTCAGAAAACCCGTGACATCAAATCTAACTGCAAGCGGACAACTTAATGACTGATTACACAGCATCCTCTACAAAATCCGGCTCTCAGAGCGATGACCAGAAAGGTCGACATCATTACGGAAAGCTGAATAATCGGACAAACCAAGGTATTGATCAGTGGATTTGATCCCAAGCCGAGAAGCATCCGGCCTCGTATGAACGCGGTCTACACAGGGCATTAATGATCAGGCGATTTGGACAATAAGCTAATAGTGAGGCCCAGAACAATACCCACCCTCTCTCCCCCCACCCCCCAGCCTCTAAACAGCCTCTCTTCCCCACCACACATATGCTCCTCTGAAGGTCTTAACCCAACAAGGCATAGAAGGTCAATCAACAATCTGCTAATGGCACGCTGTGAATTTTGCACAATAGAGTGATGGCCTTACAGGGCATATCTCCTAAAGCTAGGAGATAGCTCTATCAATAATGATGATTAATCACTTCTGAGTTTGTCTACTAAGCTGATACCGACACTCATTAATGTGGAGTTTTAAATCAATCAATTTGTCTGGCGTAATGATGGGGGTGATGTGGATGTAAAGACAAAGAAACACTTGGGAATGGTGAAAATACCGATGAAGACACCAGCAAGCAGACAGTCATTCTCCAAAGTTAAATTGCGCTTTACAACTTCGTCATTTGGCTTCGAACTGAATTTGATGTGATTCAGCCCCCTTTACTTGTTAATACGTATACATCACACAAAGTTAAATATTGTCTGCTACAACATTAAAACATCAACAAAGCTCTGAATTAGTGGAAGAAACAAGAATAAAAACAGCCATGAAGCCCCATCGGCCCAAACAGCTGATTTTGAGGACAAAGTCATGGTTTACACTGGACTCTGCATATCATAAACAAAACAGATCTCCACCTACACATATGTATGAGTATAAAAACACGAATTCCGTTTTGTATCCATGATTCAGGTACACAGAAAAAGGTGGGGATGGGTAGGGATTGGCTGTATCTCTAAAGTGTGTTGAAGTATTGCCAGGCACTTTTGCAGGTATAAACTATGACAAATAATGGTTGAAAAAAGTCAATTACTTGTAGCTACAATTAAACAGAGAAAAATATTATCCAATGAGCGAGTACTTCCTACACCCTGTTTCTATGGCGACAGGACACTAACACCCGCAATCCAGCTGATTTATTTTGAGAAAATGTTGACCTATCTGTGAAGATATTTGGATATGATGTAGGCCAGGCACGTAGTTATTTGACAGCAAGTGTCATTTGGGCCAACAAAAATTAGGGAATGCAGTTTTAGCTGGGTGTTCTTGGTGAATTACTATATGAATAGAAAGGGTATTTTTTAGTGGTTTTACACCTATAGCAGAAGTTAAGAACAGGGAATAATGACTGGGTGACTCTGTCTGCCATTAGCATGTTACATACAAGTGTATTTAACAATCAATCTGTAGTGAAAGCAGACAGGAAGAGAGCATGTCATCTCTATTGTACAAAGGATGAATTATACCCTGATATGAGCTGAAGGCCTCATGAAACTATTTCATGGGATTGAAAATGAATAAAAATATCAGAGTAGCAGAAGAAATAATGCTACCATGATTTCTTCACCTCTTTAATACTTAATTATCTATTTCAAAGCTTCAAATCCAAGCAGTCAAAATAGGTGCAACATTTAACAACTTAAATTTGCCTGTCCACATGCAGGACTCTCAAGTGTTGATATTTTTACTATACATTTTTCTTATACTCCCCCACCCCCAACCAACCCCTGTCATTAAAACTTCTAAAGCACAGTAAGTTTCAAACTCCATTAAATTTTAACTGGTCTTTAGCCGAACCAAGAATTCAAATCAGTGCATGATCACTTTTAGGAAAGACTTTAATTGATTCAATCACATTCCATTCGCATGTTCCTACTTAAGCATCAATTTGTCACATTTGACAGGTATAATGCACAGAAAGCCTGAGTCCTATCAGGTGATTGGTGGCCTTGCGTCATCTGTCTGTAGTCACCCATCATGAGATGACGTGTGAGACAATTTACCTGTCAAAACCATTAATAAATCTGGTGCTAACTCATCTATGCCATAAAACTGGCAATCAGAACAACCAATCAGCTGGTAGCTCCTTCATAACTGCCAAAAGCAAATTCACGATTAAAAGTTTGATAGAGTACATCCTGAACAAGAAAAAATTTCAACATAAGAGTGAAAATTCAATTAAACAAGAAAACAGCTGCATTTCCAATGGAGGTCCCTCATAAATATAAGGAACCTGGGTTGGGTCATACCAAAGATTTTTTAAAAAATGGTACATCCTGCTTCCTCGCTAGGCGCTTAGCAATAAGAGGATAGAGGGTGGACTGGGTGGACTGGTCGGCCCGGTGTCAGTATAATGTGACTGGGTGAGGGGGCTTGTTGGGTGTCTTCGGCAAGTCGTCTCTGTGAGGCAGCACCAGATTAAAGATATGGTGGAAATCCATCCTGTCCCAAGGAGACACCGCCTTTGTATAAGTGAAATATTCTTGAGTAGGGCGTTAAACAATAAGCATTCATAAATATAAGGGAACAAACAATGACAAAGAAAATTCTGTAACAACTCAGGTTAGGAGATGTACATGCACTACTAAACTTGAATTCCAGGCTCCTGTTCCACAGAGCAGTCATAGGCTAAGTTAATTGTAACTACCGAGAGAACCCATGTTAAAGACATAGGCAGCAATGGTAGTTACAATCAACTTAGCCTACTTTGACTTTATGGAGCAGAGTCCAGGTAACAAACTGATCTGACTATCATTCGTATTACAGTCTGTTTATTATTACAGCTATATTATTACAGATCATGAGCTCCAATCCCCCCACCCCCACCCCATCCTCTCAGATAGCTGTTTCCTTTGCAATTGGAGAATCATACTAGACATTGGTATAATACCATTCTTCCTGCATTTCTATATATCATACATAGGAAGCTTACGGGCAGACCATAAGTTCATAGATTTACTTAACTTTCCCTTTTTCCAAGACCTCACCCTCCCTCCATAACCTGTGTCATGCAGTTCAATTCTGTCGCGACACGTTTTATGATGCAGGCCACCACTGTAACGACACACCTGACCAGAACCATTCATTTGCTACAAAAATGTTTTGACAATCAGAAATAGTAATACTGGCTATTGTTGCCATTTTTGGTTTCAGTGCTCAGGCTGCAAATGGTCTCTTCGGTGTTAGATTTAATTACCTTAGCTTTTTCAGGATTCCTCCCAGTCCTTGCAGGCTGGGAGGCAAACTTATGGACAGATCATGAAGACATTGAAATTACCTTACATGTGCCTTATTCAAGACTCTCATGTCCACATAATCATACTCTACAGAAAATTATCTCCTGGTAGATGGCCAAGTTGTCCCAGACAGAGCTGCCATCTAATGCTTGTGGGTGAGGATTTCTGTCCCACCCTGGTTCATACCTCACTGCTTCCCCTAACCCCCCTCCCACACCCAACACCCTGGGCTTCTCTCCCATACTTTACAACTCCCTGTCACATCTCACCAAAACCTCTAAAACAGCCTGTTGATACAAACTTCCACATCTGTTCAGTTAAACAGGGTCCTGGTGGCCTGGGACTTAAGTGATCCTGTCCCTAAGGGCCACCCCCCACCCCCCATAACACCAGGGAGAGGGGGAAGGAGGGTAGAGCTTTGATTTTGGAGTCAACAGCAGTGTGGGAACAAGAAAGCTGAGATTATCTTAACTGGTACATGTAACCCCTGGGGCTGGGCAATAAGCCTAGGGTTTGGGTGGGAACTCAGCCCGTAAATAAACCAGTAGTTAAGGAAAGTTAAGGCAGTGCTGTGTGGTGGAGGGGACTACAGTGCTAGTGCAGAATAATGACCCAGGTGCCTCTGACCAATGTGATCACTGTGAGTTCAAGCCAAGCTCATGCTGGGTTCCTCTCAGGTCGTACAAGAGAAGGTCTGCCAGCATCCTGTGGAAGATTGTGGGTTTCCTCCTACCATAATGCTGGCGGTCATGGTATAAGTGAAATATTCTTGAGTACGGCATAAAACACCAATCAAATAAATAAGTAAAATGAATATTACATGTAGCAGTGTTACCTGTAGTCTAATAATGTCACTGCAGTCCAGGCTAAAGCCAATAAAAAGTTATATGTGAAAGGCCACTCAAAAATAAAATTGTGTTGAGTGAGCATAAAAAACTGAAACCTGAAAATGGCTTCAAATTAAATGCAGTCAAATGTTTTGACTACACGGTGGGCTGAAAAACAGTGACATCACACATTCCTATTAAATAGCTTCTGGCTGTCAAATGTTTCCCTTCTACCAAATATACATATAGTACAGCAACTGTATCTGTATTAAATGTGGAAATAGGACGATCGTTTAGCCTTTACAAGGAATATGTGATGCTTCTGTTCTCCAGCCTCTTCAATGTGGTCCATAAATTACACCATACAATCAGAACATTTTACTGCATTTAATTTGGTGAAAAAGAATCTAAACAAATTAGTGAAGGTATTTTCAGACACAGTTTTTTATGCACTTTTCACTCAGCACAACTTCATTTTTGAGTGGTCTTTCACTTTAAGGTCCAGATATGCTTTCAAACAACTGCAGTTCCTTTGTGAAAGACCTCCAGCCAATTACTGGGGGAGTTTAGAGACACGTCCATTTTTTATAACCAATCACATCATTTGAGCCATGAGACAGTTATTGTAATACTCACGATATTACATAACAGCTGAATACTTCGGCAGCTCCAACAAATGACAGACGGAAATACATGATTAAATATTTCGGTTTCACTTTATAAACTTATTTTCTGGAAGGAAAATGGCTCTTGAAAAAATTTTCTTGAAACTGGTTTAAATAAAACCGAAATATTGAATCAAATATTGCCTTGCGCCATTTGTTGGCGATGCCACTCTTCTTTACCTTGTGAAGGATATGAGGGGAAATGAAAATACAAAACAATTCTTCCAGCAGACACAAGTCCAAATGGTTACAACAAATGTTCTAACGGTTATACGGACAAATATTCCAGTTGTTATGACAAGTTACAATAGTGGCCCAATGTCAAATCACACATTCGAAGAAAAATGACGTTATATTATAGGTTTGTTCATTACACGTGTTCCAACAGTCCTATGACATGTGTTCCAATGGGTATGACACAATCAGCGGCAAATACAGTAATCAAAGTCACATCCAAAACCATTCCATCTTCAGGTGAATTATACACGATATCCCACTTAACCTCAGGTGAGACTAAATATTATGGCTCATATTAAGGTGGACCTAACAACCTCATAAAGTTAACCATATTTAAGCCATATGAAAAATAAGGAATTAGAAGCAATCGAGCACTATGTGAAACATAAAAACCTCAAGTCTCAGCCGTTTCTCGGTCTTACCTATGGAAATGTTCACAATGATGTCTTAAGGGGCTCTTCTGGTTTTGCAACCCTGCGCAATGCTGTGCAGACGCTAGGGAAAACCCTTCAGCCACACCAACACGATCGCAGCTGACAGCCACATACCTATACATGTATTCTCAAGATCTCCGAGGAAAAAAAAAAAAAGAAGACATCTGGTTTCTACACCCCTGCCTCTGATAGTTCCTCCATCCTTGCCCCTTTAATAAGTCTTGAGCCCCAAAGAGCATGGATTTAAAGGCTGCTGCATGTAAAAGGGTCCACTGTTGGGTTCTAGGGGTGAAAGAAGTGAATCCAGCTACAGAAAACTTCAATAATAATAATAATGTCTTTATTTTCAGAGGGCAACAAACTCAGTCAATATGACAGTATTGATCTTCCCTGAGGCCCTCCATTCACTCACACAATCACTCTGCAGTCACACGGGTAAATTGTGGTTTAAAAAAAAAAATTACACAAATCAGTAATTAGTTCAAAGTTATACATGTGTATATATATATATATATATATATATATATATATATATACAAAGATACAAGGCTTTACTATGTGTTTGGCATTTTCTGCCACTTTCGGTGCAAATTTTTAAACAATTTGACTAAGGAGGCAGATTGCACGGATGCAGGCAGACTGCTCCACTGAACAGCTGCAGAGTATGACAAGCTTTTCTTGATCAAATGCTTTCAATATATACACGTCTTTATGTAGACATGTAAATTGTATTTACGTGCATCCACAAGATTTTACAAGAAGATCTCATTAAGGCACACTGCCTTTCTCTCTCTGTCATTCCGCTCCGGTCATTTGTGGAAAGGTTCGCCAGCAGCCGAGGGTTTTCCCCAGACTCTGCCCGGTATCCTCCCACCATAATGCTGGCTGCCAACGTATAAGTAAAATATTCTTGAGTGCGGCATAAAACAACAATCAAGTAAATCAATAAATCAAGGCACACTGCAGCAAATCCAGCAGTCAGTAAATTCTGTTCAGGCTCTAAAAAAAGAAAATATTAAACTAGTGTTACATAAACTTGCCAAAGAAAAATGTTGTCTGTGAAGGGAAAATAATTTCTGGAATAAATTTAACAGCCTTATTATCAAACTGCAATAACTAAATAAGCACAAACCATTAAAGTAGATAGATAGATAGAGCATTTACTCCCTCCCAGCTCCTCCCCTATCAAGGGGTCTGTTTGATTGATTGATTTATTTATTTACTTGATTGACGTTCTTCGCTGTACTCAAGAATATTTCACTTATACGATGGCGGCCAGCATTATGGTGGGAGGCAACCGGGCAGAGCCCGGGGGAAACCCACGACCATCCGCAGGTTGCTGGCAGACCTTCCCACATATGGCCAGAGAGGAAGCCAGCATGAGCCGGTCTTGAACTCACAGTGATCACATTGGTGGGAGGCTTCGGGTCATTGTGCTGCGATAGCGCACTAACCGACTGAGCCACGGAGGCCCCCAAGTCTGTTTGAAGAGAAGATGTATAAATGTATCGATCCCAATTCTTCAACGTTTCCAACCTCCACTGAAAGCAGTATTTCAATATTTTCTTGGGGAGCTACATCTAGAGAAATAACTGCCAAAGTAGTAACGAGCCTATACGTGTGGAGACACAAACAAATCATTTTTGGCTTCATTTTTACAATAACTGTGTGCATATAGTACCCTTTAAAACAGTTTTAATGATTGAAAAGTTTGAAGATTTACAGTAAATGCAGGTTACCTTCAACGTTTCCAATATTAAGACAGCCACTGACCATTAACTCAACCATGGCAAGGGATCATCTATGACAGTGATATGTCTTTCATATTCATACTTTTTAGATAACAATCACACTACAGGTGGAAAATGACAACAGCATTTCAACCTCTCCTCACTCTACCTCTCCTTACTCAACCTCTCCTCACTCTACCTCTCCTCACTCAACCTCTCCTCACTCTACCTCTCCTCACTCAACCTCTCCTCGCTCTACCTCTCCTCGCTCAACCTCTCCTTACTCTACCTCTCCTTGCTCTACCTCTCCTTGCTCAACCTCTCCTTGCTCAACCTCTCCTTACTCTACCTCTCCTTACTCAACCTCTCCTTGCTCTACCTCTCCTTACTCAAACCTGTCCTTGCTCTACCTCTCCTCGCTCAACCCCTCCTCACTCTACCTCTCCTCGCTCAACCTCTCCTCACTCTACCTCTCCTCACTCAACTTCTCCTTACTCAACCTCTCCTCACTCTACCTCTCCTCACTCAACCTCTCCTCACTCTACCTCTCCTCACTCTACCTCTCCTCGCTCAACCTCTCCTCACTCTACCTCTCCTTGCTCAACCTCTCCTTGCTCTACCTCTCCTTGCTCAACCTCTCCTTGCTCAACCTCTCCTTACTCTACCTCTCCTTACTCAACCTCTCCTTACTCAAACCTCTCCTTGCTCAACCTCTCCTTACTCTACCTCTCCTCGCTCAACCCCTCCTCACTCTACCTCTCCTCGCTCAACCTCTCCTCACTCTACCTCTCCTCACTCAACTTCTCCTTACTCTACCTCTCCTTACTCTAAGACAAAGGACTATGACCGCAATAAGCGGTTTGGTTTCTAATATTTTAATATAATCTATGCATCAATGCCACTTACGAGGTATGTATCTCCCGAGGATATCGCAGAATCAGTGGATGCACCACACACGGTCTGGTGTTCCTGTTCACATCCCACACTGATCAAGTTCAGATGTCCTGTGGATCAAGTTTGTATGTCCTGTAGACCCAGTTCAGACATCACACGGACCTAGTTCAGACTTAACGCGGACCCAGTTTGGATGCCTTGCACATAGCATTCTTATAATCACCATGGAAAGAGATTCCAGACTCTGTATTCACTTTGTCCCAGGCTGGAGGTTTACTCCTCAACAGCAATTTCTGTCGCTAGTTAAATGCATTGAATAAATCCTAATTTCTGGGGTCAAACATATTTACCTGTACCGTATATGTATGAGGTTTGCCCCAATCGAATGATGTTTCCAGCCATGCGATAAATCCTAAGCATGAGTTCACAAAGGCAGGTTAGCTGTTCATATTACATGTCTAGTAGGACTAGCTTTTCTCATTTCCATTAAATTAATGTCTGTAAGACATACAGCTGTGTGGTTAAACTCCAAGGACACAGAATTTGCTAAACTCTTCCATTTATTTCCAAAGTGGCAGCTTCTGGGATAAACTTTCTAAAATGCATCCCCAAAAAAGAGATTGGAGCCAAATTACAATTTTTCACATCGAATGGAGAAGAAAAAAGACAATAAGATCACAGAACACGTAAATTTCAGCTGTCGGCTTCTTTTCAAAACACAGTTCTAAAGAGAACAAAAGCATGTAAGTACTGGTACTTCTGCGATCGTTACCGCGACAGTACAGATTATTTCCGGTTAGACGAAGGTTCAATGAAGCCATCCATATCAAGAAGAAAAAGCCAAAGAAAGCCAAAAACAAAGCCTGTCCATCGCTTAGTACGGCGAGATAATCCAAGAACCCCACCAAGCAGATGTATAATCCTTCACTCAATAATCCTTGGACGAGATGCTCACCACCACTGATGCTTATATAGGGGGTATAATTTTAATCTCCTTTGTTTACCCAATCATTCAAACAACACCAAACATTCAACTCATTTTGCACTTGTAATCAGTTGACACAGTTTAGTGTTTCTCTACAGGCGAGTTAGGCTCTTTTCCATTCATTAATTCGCATCATTGGTATACTATGTACTCTCCTAAATCTGTGATTATCCAAAGAATGAGGAGAATAGTACTCTGTGATTTGGGCACAACCATGTCATGGAGAAAAATTTACAGGCACAAATAATCCATGTATGAAACAGATTCAGCTGCAACAAAAGAAATGGGACTTGGTGTGTAAGATCAGAGAAAGACTTTTCTATTAGTTTATCCATTATATCAGTCTAGCAGAATGTCTGTCACTGCTCACTGCCAGTGAAACCACTGTGAAGAATGCAGAGTGTAATAAAGCAAAATCATTTTCCATTGTGTTCTAATCCTAAGAAAAATATCAGTTCGCTCCTAAGGGCAAATATTTTTCCTACCTGCATACACTCTTGGTCTCCTGTGACAAGCTGGCAACTGGTAGGCTCCAGCACTCTGCCTAAATTTTTGTAATGTACATATATTGCTCAACGTTTCAATCTGAATCACATAATTGAGAATTGTGCTGATTAAAATGGTCGTGACCAAATTCTACTGTCCGCTATAATGCCATAAACTGGTTTGGCAACTCCTTTGGTAAGATTACTCTCCCTGGAAGGTGTTCATATCTCCCATGGATGGAGTTCAGACGCACTGCGGATGGCGCTCAGATTTCCCACGGATGGCGTTCAGATGATCCACTGAACCTTGTCGTACCTTGCCGCAGACCCATCACCAATCCAACGTAGACACCCCGCGGGGAATCCATCGATCTTCCACTGCGGATCCGCAAAGAATGTATACGTTGTAAGTGGTGGTACTGTATCTGCATTCCAGAAGTCAACTAAAATGGGTGTTACAGGTCAAGAAGCAGAAGACCAACTTCCTAAACAACTTTTAATACAAATCACCAAGAACTTTGAAAGTATGTCAACTAAGAAATTCGGACAGATTCATGGCCAGAGAAGCAGTCCACAGTTTTCAAGGATGATGGAAGAACGCGATTAGGCGGACGAATTAAACTAGTATCCAAATCATTTACCTGGTGCTAGTATTTAAGTTGTCATAAACCACCCTGATTTAATGAGACTAGTGATTCAAGGTCTACAGACTAATTAACACAAGTCACTGTCATGGTCGTCCGGGAATTATGTCAATATATTTGTTTAATTTCGGGAACTGAAAACCGTTCCGTTGTCCGTTGATCATGTAGGCCTGTTGGCAGAGTGCAGGCTTTAGAATCAATTTATATGCGTTCCGAACTAGCTCCAGTCAGCATCTTCCAACAGTTCAGGATAACTTAAGGCCTGGGACATCAGTTTAGAATGTCCAAGGACATGTTAAGGATGACTTAAAGACTATCTATGGACTGAATTGCAGATGACATTCAGATGACTTCAACCTGAGCAAAACGCTGTCAGAGACAATACACATATATACAGAGTAGCTATACCTCCAAGCTAGGCCATGAAGCCAGCCTCTGCCAGTTGTGCAGGCAGCTCAATACTGAAGCTATTATGGCACCAGCTGTTTGGAGAAATCCCACTGTGTACATACAGGTTGGTCAATGACCTGTTCCCAGAGTTGTACTCTTGTCCCTACACCATTATCGTGATAGGTATCAACAAAGGCAAGGAACTGCACATACATACAGGTTGGTCAATGACCTGCTCCCACAGTTGTACTCCTGTCTCTTCACAGTTATCATTATACATATCAGTAAAGACAAGGAACTATACATACATACACGTTGGTCAAAGACTTGTCCCGTTCCCATAGTTATACCCATGTCCCTTCCCCATCCCAAGGATACAAGTATCACTAAAGACAAGGATCTACACAAATATACAGGTTGGTCAATGACCTGTTTCCACAGTTATACTCCTGTCCCTTCACGATCCCAAGGATACAAGTATCAATAAAGACAAGGATCTACACATACATACAGGTTGGTCAATGACCCGTTCCCACAGTTGTACTCCTGTCCCTACACCATTATCGTGATACGTATCAACAAAGACAAGGAACAACACATACATACAGGCTGATCAATGGCCCTTCACCATTACCAGGAGTGAATGAGTCCTTGGGGCTTAATGTCGTACTTAGCAGTGTTTCAGTCATATGAGGAGTCCTTCTGGTGTGTGCATATAGTGTGTCTTCTTGTAGTAGGGTGAGTCCATGCTGCCAAAGTGCTGTCCCCACTGGAACAGCATGCCGACGACACCAGACATGACACCCTACCCAGTCACATTATACTGACACCGGGCTCATCAGTTCTGTTTCCTTGCTCTGACCTCTCAAGGCTGAGCGCCAAGCGAGGCAGCAACAAGTAGCATTTTTAGTCATAGGTATGACTCGACCCAGGCTTGAGCCTGGATCTCCCGGCCTCGAGGCGGATGCTCTAACCACTAGACCACCGAGGCGGTCCAACCCCCAAGATAAATCATCAATAAAAGCAAGGAGCTGCATGTACACGCTTGTACAAACACGTAGTTAATGCCGGCTTTCAGGTCGCATGTACCTTTTATGCCAAATGCACTTTGGTACCAGCCAGTTTCCTGAATGCCAGAATCTACCAATATCCATAAATTGCCTATCAAACTGATGTACATTCATAATTTAATGAGCATCAGAATTTTCCAACAACAAAACAAATATACGGAGAGGCCAGGAAATATACACCGCTGGCCCTCGTTAGCCTTCAGTCATAAGTGTCCAAGCTCAACGGGATCTGTAATTTGGACTCGGCCAGGTGCTGTGTCCATACAATTGACACAATGGACATTACAAGGGCCTATCGAATCAGTCAATAACATTCATCATCTGTTACGTCTACACTCCTGTTACAAATCTTCCAGAGGGAATTCTGCTAAATGTCAAAGCCGACAGTTATGCAATTATAGCACAATACTGCACGCCTCGTAATAATGCACTGGAGATTTTCTAGTTAACACCTGTAAAGAGCAACTTTGTCTCAATAGTAAACAGGGTGGCATCTGAGCTTCATTAAAACAGGGGATAAGATGACAGCTAATCACAAGCTCATGTAGATTTATATCTCCAACAGGATTTCTTTATTTATTTATTTGATTCTGCACAGTACTCATGAATATTTCACTTACATGGCGACAGCCAGCACTATCGTCTAAGGAAACCGAGCAGATCCCAGGGAAAACCCACAACCATCTGCAGGTTGTTGGCAAACCTTTCCACGTATCACAGGAGAGGAAGCCAGAATGAGCTGAACTTGAACTCACAGCGAGCGCACTGGTGAGAGGCACAGAGTCTCTCCGACAGGACAACAGGAAACATGCCTGATGACCACGCATTCAATGATACAGTTTTGGAAATCAAATATCAGTGATGCTCGTCCTAACACACCACCCCCTCACTACAACACCTGCTTCAGTATAATAGTCACATGTGTCCCCCAAATTCTTAAAAACTTACACACACCTGTACACAGTTTCAAAAGTTTCGGGAAATCTTCAGGTTTGGTTCATTCTGTGCACTCAGCAACTTGGTTATCAAGTAATTATTCAATCAAAAAAAAACCCATAATATTACGTTGATCAACATTACAGTTAATGTCCAGCATCAAACCATGCCTGTTCCTGCAATACATAAGTCACAGGCTATCAGTACATGTCACTAACACACTTCACGCAACACGCTTCACTTATGTTGTAATAAGGAAGAAGTGTATTTATTTATTATTTATTTATATGTACATGTATCTGACTGTTCTTTAGTACTCAGATACCTGTAAATACTTTTTTATGGAAATACATAAGAATTACCTAGACGTACCCTTGCAAGGATCGTGTTCCTACCTTAATTCTTCTCATTTTTGGGACACCTGATCTGTCATTTTTAGCTAATATACATATAATTGTAACAGGGATACAAAGTTTCTGGATTCTTCTATGGTTAGATCATCTAGCACCCAACATATCCATATATTTACTTTTTCAAAAAACTGGAAGAGAATTTTTGTAAACATTTTGCTTTCCACAGGAGTAATATTTGTCCCAATAATTTGAGGATATTAGAGTATACTGAAGTGGAGGTAAATGGAGGTGTAATATATTTAGTGCTAATACTGATTTTTTCTTCTTTCTTGTTTTTCTTTTCTTATTTCATTACTTGTTAGGGTATACTCACATGCAGGTAAATGGAGGTGTAATATATTTAGTGCTAATATTGATTTTTTCTTCTTTCTTGTTTTTCTTATCTTATTTCATTACTTGTTTAATGGCTATTCAAGAATTTTTCAATCATGTGATGGCAGTCAGAGAAAAGAATGTGAGAAAACAGAAATCTGTGGTTCAAGATCTCAGTACATGTAGCTTAACAAATGCCCAGATTTAAGCAAATATTACTGCATGGTATATCCTTAGATGCTACATTAACATGCCCAATATATATATTTAAAAAAAAAAGTAATTTCAAGATCTCCTTCAGATGCCAAATTGTCTCATTTTAAATGGCTACATTTTTGTCATTAATTCAGTATCAGTTCTTCATCTGATGCAATCAACTGGACAACAAATGTACTATACACCACTGGCCGTGTCTCTCGTGTGGGGCTAACACAGCTAGATCAATACAAGACTGATGCTCAACACTCAGATTGTATTGTAACAGGAACGGCTTAAATGCAGTTAGGGAAATTCATACGGATTCCTCTATTGCCATGATGACAGCAAGCAAATTCCACATGTTACATACACGTATGCTACATCAATTCAAAACCACGCTAAGTGCGTGAAAAGCTTTACATCGCACAGTCAACTGATAGTCCTCATGTTCAACTATATGATTGTCCTTGCACTGCATAACAAGTAATATATAGGCAACAAGTAATATATCGATTCATACAGAATGCAACTGCATGCTGCAATATCATGTGGGACTATTAAATATGTAGACTAATTCTGCGTAACATGCTGGCTGACAAAATCCCAGCAGATCACCTCCACAAAGACTACAGTGGACAAATTCCATATGTGTTTGCCACCCGAAACCCACTATGCCTGTAAAGATACAGTGCAAGGCTTACAACAAACCATACTGTATTGAAAACTATACTGGCACACATATGCCTCGGAGGGGGGGAGCCAAATTCATACAGATCCAAGTCATGAAGATACAACCGACCAGACCAATGGAAACCTAACAAATATTTTATAAATTACAATTCGCTTCATGTGCAAAAGTATAATGACACGCTCATCATGTCCCGAGAAAATGCACAAAGATCATATATCAATAATACTGAAAAATACATCGACGTTCCATCTTAGTTGTAAAGTATCAGTATATATCCACAGTGCTATAGGTGTATTTCCTGTAAAATAATGTTTATGTAAAGTACCATGTAGACAATACAGTACCCACAATACAACTGTTCTATTGCCAATACAATACCATTTATACGTAACTGTCAATACAATACCATTTACAAACAACTGTCAATACAATGCTATTTACCAACAACTGTCAATGCAATGCCATTCACAAACAATTGTCAATACAATACCATTCACAAACAACTATCAATACAATACCATTTACAAACAATTGTCAATACAATGCCATTTACAAACAACTGTCAATACAATGACATTTACAAACAATTGTCAATACAATGACATTTACAAGTGGCAAGAAGCTGATGTTTAAAACCATGGTACTCACCAAAACGAGCAAATCTAATCAGTAAAATGTGTTCATGAACACAGCTGAAGTCATCCAGATAACCCAAGATTAACAGGCAACCAGCGATGTTGAGCCTTCAAGAGCTCGATCACAGCGACAAGGGTATTCCTCCCCCGAGTGGTGTCAGCACATCCACATCGTTGTGTCTTCAACACACACACACACAAACAAACCGCTGTTTTCGGCACAGTCAGTCCTACGGCCCATGCAGTTCTCAGTCAGTCCGACTCCAACCATGTGGGCGATGTGTTGCCCTAACAGACATTAGCGGTCCACGAGGAGTGGGCAGGGTCTAACGTCACCACCGCCACCTCAACCCAATTACATTAACCCTGTTACTGTGAGTGACAGGGACTGATTGACGTTCCTACAGCTGGTGAAGAGTAACCAACAGCTGTCAGACAGAGGACTGAGTGACTGGCTGACACTGCCAAACAGGGGAGCAAGAGTTCTGTCCTCAGAATCCTTTACAAGGAAAATGACCAGACTGCCATAGAGTCTGCTGTAAACACATGCCCTTAACACAAATCCAGAGCAGTTCTGTCTGTGTATGTAATGTAGTTCCACTATCTGCCCGAGGATGAAGACGTTCCACACTGTTCACAAAGTAGGTTTTGACAGCGGGTGCCTTGATGTGTTGAGACTCTATTCTGACAACCAGCAAGTCAGGAGAGATTAATGAAAAGTGCAAATGAGATGCCTTGATTTCCAATTCTGGCCAAATCTATGTCCCCCAATGAGCCTGATCTGCTTCTGACAGTCTATAACAGCAGTCAGGTTTGTCTGTTTATTTGACTTCGGGTTTAACACCATACCCAAGAATTTTTCAATAGCTTTTTTTAAAATTGGTGGTCAGTATTTTTATGGATAGAAGGCATTGCTGTGGTCAGTGTAACGAAACCTCTAACCTTCAGCAATTTTTTTCCTACTTGCTCCTGTTTAGACTTGGTATCACGATGGGCTCTATTCTTCAAAGGGTTGCTGACATCAAAGAAAAATACACAGAACGATGTGATGAAAACTGTATTTCTGTCCATTTTTAAGTAAACAGTTCACTCTCCACAAGGAAATCTGGAATGAGATTCTACAGGGTTGCCACAGCTAAATCCCAAAACCACATAGAGCAAAGGTGATTTGAAATTTGTTCTTTTGATTGTTGAAAAATCATTTGAAATTTGTGTTCTTTTCACTGTAAAAAGGTGATTTGAAATTTGTATGGAAGGTAGAATGACATTCTACTGAAAAAAAATTTAAGTTTTTTAATGCAATATTTAATGATACTTATTGACTCTAAAAATGTACTTTTTAGGTAGATTACATATGTAACCCGGGATTAACACCATACACAATAATTTTACTGCTTCTTTTTCAAAAAATGATTGTCAGTCTTTTCATGTGCTCAGCGTAACTAAACCTCTGACCTTCAGCAAGTCACTTTGATCTTTTCCACTTTCTCCCCTTTAGACCTGTATCACCGTGTATTCTTGTGTTCTTCAAAGGTTTAGTGACATCAAAGGAGAACTTTCAAAAAAATGTGATGAAAGTTGTTTTTCTGTCATAAAAAAAAGTTGTATTTCTGTGCGAAATCTAGAAAGAGATTCTATAGGGTTGCCACAGCTAATCCTGACATATCAACCGGGGCGAAACATGTTTGAATTGAATGAGCAACTGGTAATAGATATCCATACATGTAGAACAATCCAAGAGGATAAAACCCATTCACTAGAGACTTAAAATTTGAAGGGATTGTATGGTGGTGATTACAAGCGTAAGAGTGACATTTAAAAAAACTATATATAGCATTACATAACGAATGAGTAAACTTAACAACTGCTCCAAGCGTGAAAGAATCTACTAGATGGCTTTTCGCGCGGAGTAATGTCGCAATGTATTTACACTGATGCAGCTTTGTGTTACATATGTACCTACATCTACATGTGTAGCAGGATACATCACCAATTCGAGACTGGACCGCAGGAGACTCTATCAATTACGAGAGCTCAACTGCAGGATTACACTCAAGAGCTATTATTCAAGAGCTGAAGTGTAAGATATTATATCAGCCAGAAGAGTTAAACTGCAGTATACTCCATCAATTAGGAGATAAACTGCAAGATACTCCAACAATTAGAAGCTAAACAGCAAGATACTCCATCAATTAAGAGATAAACTGCAGGATACTCCATCAACAAGGGCTAAACTGCAAGATACTCCATCAATAAGAGCTAAACTGCAGGATACTCCATCAATTAGGAGTTAAACTGCAGGATACTCCATCAACAAGGGCTAAACTGCAAGATACTTCATCAATAAGAACTAAACTGCAGTATACTCCATCAATTAGGAGTTAAACTGCAGGATACTCCATCAATTACTTTGGTGTCAAAACTGTGTCTTAAAAGTAAGGTGAAATGATAAAGACTGCAATAGTGTGAATTGCTTTCATATACTGTGAAAATATTGCAGCGAATTAAAACCAATATTCTATGTTTCGTCAGAGTATACAGAAACAAAATATTTCTATTACTTCCACTTTGCCTGGTGTGACCTCAGCCACGAACACATGACGTCATCAATCGCTGACATGTATACACATACACTGCCCTTTCAAACACTCTTGACATCATCCAACCATAAATGCCTTACTCATCGTCACATCTGCCTGATTCAACGTCATACAGGGAATATCATCACGTCACATCAGGAAAATTTTACAGCCACAGACAAAGACTTTGTTTTTCAAGGAATCTTCAGTTATATGGGTTAAATAGTATTATTCATCAAAATCCTTTTGAAACATGGTGTTAGGCCTACTCTGCAGGATTTCTTTCATATCACTGTAATATTTCGACGCAATTTGCATTCTGACCAGAGTGGCATTTTAAGAGTAAAACTGCAGGATACATTTAAGTCATTAACTGCAGGATATTTTATCAGTTAAGAGCTGACCTGCATGATACTTTATCAATCAAAAGACTTAAACTGCCAGACACTTTATCAATTAAGAGCTGAACATCAGGATACTGTATGATTTAAGAGCTACATTAAAGGACGCTCAATCAATTAGAACCACTGAACGTACACTGCTAGATTATAAATTGAACTACATCATTTTTGAGTGATATTGCTGAATTATCAAGATGCCAAGGATGTGTCTCTGGGCATATCTGATTATTTTTGTCTTGGAAATGAGAAATTAATTCCTTATTTACGACACAACAAATCATCAGAATACATGCATGTATATCAAATATCATAAAGTCTAAAAAGCATTAAATCAAACAGAAATTAATTTCGCTGCACACAATAAATATGGTCTGGGGTATAAAATATTCAGCAATATGCAGTAGGAATCAGTTGTCTGCATTTCTGCACAAAACCAATCAATACTGGCTTGAAAAAAAAACACAGCAACCTACTCGAACACATGAACATGTGTCTGCAGGCAAAATCTGACTGTCCTACTTAACATCCATGTTATGTACATGTATATCAACAATGCCCTGTTTACTCAACCTTTTCACACATGAAAGAGCAGTTCTCAGGGCAATTTACACACATGCACCTTTCTAATTTCATTTCACAGACAAACCACATCGGTTGAGTTGACCAATTTCTGTATTCTGGATTGCTGTTAAAAAACTACAAGTACATAACGATATGCCTCAAGAACACGTCTGAACAGACATCTAACAAACATGCAAGACGCTGACGAATTACCCATACACATAACGCACATACCTCGTGCTTGGCTTGGCGTGCAACCTGTTACATCTGATGCATGTCCATCGTAACGATGAAACGAGTACACGTCTTTGTTCTGTGTTAACGTAAACAACAGCAAAGCACATACACATTCACACGGCTTGTTTACGTGTGCTGGTTGTGTCTGCCACAGAGACGTTGTTGTTGTTGTTGTATGCGGTAGGCTATGCCTAAATGTCGCCTGGAATCACAGCGACATGTATCACATATCACACGTGTACATGTACATGTATCGCAGGCTTCACGTGTGCAAACACGTGTAAGCTGGCCTATAAACGCAATGAGGAGTCACAAACGAACTGGCTGGCAAATTGCATTGATGTCAAGTAACCTCTGTCGAAGCAGAGCATGGGAGTGTTGCTTCAAACACATTCCTTGTCAGAATAGGCAGATAAGAGGAATACTTTCTGACCAGTCTTCATTCATCAATTAGTGCTCACCAGTTGCTAATGAGCAGTGTACAAGGTAAGCCCGATATTACAAGCTCTGACTAATAGGTGCGTCATGAATACTTATCATGTTCAGGCCAGCATCCTTAGCAATGACATCATTTTCTCGGCCGCTGCTTCCAGTTCATGGGATGGGGGGGGGGGGGGTTAATCACAGTTATAATCGTCACTATTAAGACTGTTACACCAGTACTGGTCTTATATGTACACTGAGTCTCCAGCCAAATGGAGATGCCAGTTAGCAAATCAGCCTTTGTACAGCAATAGCAATAGATCACAGTCTTCTGGTATCGGGTATAGGCTTGTTACTGGTCGTCATAACAAAAAACAGCAGTCAACCTCTTCAGTAAATGTCCCTGAACACTTCTGTTAGGAACTGGTCAAATCTTGCATTGTCAACAAAAACTTCCCTCATAACCTTAAGTCTGTCGAAACAAGTCCATGCATTTCGACATTCGTATCAACTGTTCATTTCCTTATACAATCCAGCTGATGACCAGGTAACAGCCGATCAAGGTGAACACGGATGATCATGAAGATGAAAGTATAACTGTCACACCTGGATCACAGTCCTAGCCGACACACACAAAAAGTATCACACCGCAATGGCTTATATGAAGACATCCTGGCTACACTACAAAGTCCGGGTGATCATGATCCGAGGTGAGAATCAGCTCAGAGGTTATCATCGCGCAGCTATGACCGAGCAGACAGACACAGTAGCCATTCTCACCCCCTAGGTAACACTCACAAACACGAACACTCGTCCAGTAAGGTTTAATTGGAGGCCAGGGTGGGGCATAATCCCCTGTGTTCCTGTTTTTTAAAAATCACACACCTTTAGGTGAAGGAACCTTACACGATTCCCTGAACCACTGGCAGCTTAGGAATCAACAGCAGCCTGCACTTCACTGGTACAGAGATGGAGGCTGGCTGTAGCGCTAGGATCCTGCAGATGGAGGGAAAAGCTACAACCCTGGTTTCAACCACTGACTGCCCTTAGGGTGCCTCCAGCCGCTGTAACCCTAACTGTCACATATGCCAGTGGCCCTAACATCCCTTGCCCTCTAACATGGATGCAGATCTGACCGGTGACTGCCAGTATTGAGGCCACTGTATGGCTGGCAAACAGTGGAAGGGAGGAAAATCAATGAGGCCAGAAGCCTGGGCTTCAGTGAATGATATCGGCCATCTACCCAGAGCTAAAACCTATGTGGCACGAGGAAAGAATGGCCAAAATAACAACAGCAGCGGCAATTATGTCTATATGCCTATTAGCCCATGGTCATATACATGTAGCTGTGTATAGATACACATATTAATGGAGGACAGATGACAAAAACATATACATACACATTGTGTGCACAGGTAGATGTAAAAAAAAAAATTAAAAAAAAACAAAACAGGATTACATGAACCCTTGTTACCTTGACATGGAGGCAAATATTGAATCAAAAAAGCAGTTGTACACATCTCAGAAAATTACATCATTTCTTTCAGTTTTTCATTCCAGCTTTTGGGCCCGGTGGGTATCTTGGTTTATGGATAGAGAAAACATATTAGCTGGAGGATATCTTGATAGGTACAGGAAACTGCATGGGCAGGTGGAGGAAACTTGGACGTGTCAAGGAAACAGAGCATTAGGTAGGTGGGGGAAACTAGATGGGTCAGGAAAACGTAGGTGGGTTAATGGAACTGGGTAGATGGAGGACACTGGGTGGGTGGAGGTAAATGGGTAGAAATGGGTAGACAGGGGAAACTGGGCAATACTGGCCAGATGGAGGAGACGGGGGGGGGGGGAGGAAATTGGGCAGATGGTGTAAACTGGGTGGATGGAGGAAACTGGGCAAATTGAGATTGTAACTTGTGTACATTCATGTCCGTGTAGGTGACCTAATTATGTTTTAATTATCTGTCTTAAAATGGCAACATTCAGAGACACTGATACATGTATCATTATGAGTAATTATTATGTGCAGGTAATTTCTGTATAAATCGATTTAGACTGACGCTCCTCTAATTCACAAGTAATGTCAGATATTAATTGGCGAATAAATAATAAATCATAATAAATTTTGTAGTTTGTACATATTGTACCAATAGTAAATAACTGCATTGCTCCATTAATAGGAGCTCTGGTTTAAACAATAAAAATCTCAAAGAAATTAACTGGCCTCAAAATGACACCAAATTTTGTGTTCGTTTACGGACATTTTTACGGAAGTCCTGAAAATTCTGAACTAACCATGCTTTAATGCAATAATGATATGAATAATGATATGAACAATAATATGAATAATAATATTAATAATATGAATATGAATACTGCATGGCAAGTTTGAAATAAATGCAACATATTTTCATGTGCATGTAGGAGGCCTAGCAACATTGTGTTAATCACATTTATTTTCCCTTGCTTAAATTGTAAGCCAATAAGGAGTGTGTTTTGTGACATTTGTATTGATATATACACACATTATTGTGTATTGTTTTGTTTTTAAAGTAAAAACATATGTTGTCATTATTTAGAAAATTGTTCATGAAAGGCAACTTTTACGTAAGGAATATAAAAAAATGCCCAGAACTCCTTTAGTTCCAAGATCAGGAGGAAGGTGTGTGGTTGGGGGGGGGGGGGGACAGAGGGCTATAGCGGTGCTATTTCCGCTATAGCCCTCTGTCCCTTGGGCCAGTCTCCTCTCTGTTTATTTGTCTATCATCCCCTCTCACTTAGCCCCTCAACCCCTGACACTAAGATGTAGACAGCTAATTCAGTGTGTCAGCCATCCTGATCGCTTCATCCAAAACAATCAAGTGCCAGTCTCAAATCTTGACCCACATCACAGAACACATTACTTCTGGGGACGAAGCTTTTCTTATCACATGTCAAGCATAGCTGAGTTTTTAAAAGGACTTGCGGGAACTTCTGTGATTTTCAAGAAAAAGGTGATGAACATTAACAAATTTAAAAAAAGAAAACACAAACAACATTTTTCACCACTTCATAAACATATTAATGAACCTTTTCCTCTGACCTGGCCGCTCATCTAATTTTGCTATATATATATGTATTTATTAATTTATTATTACTTTTGAATCAACAGCCTCTACAGACTAAAGGAGCTGAGCATGCGAACACCCAAAAAATGTTCACCTCACTTATACACATGTATAAGGAACAAAATAAAGAACAAAAGTAATATTCCACACAATGATTCTTCCAGGTGTGCTTTTTTTTTAGTTCCAATAATTTATTCCTCGCTTCTTGCCACGCTCCATGTTGTAATGTGTTTTATGTTCTAAAATGCTTGTCTTCCGATCAAGAACTTTTACTGGTAGATATCATCAAAAATAAGCATCTATCCAAACATTGCACAGGGCATCCCTTGTATATATACTGACTTCGCAATGCCAAATATAATATCAAGGGGTATTTGGTAGCAACTACATAAAGTTTTTTTTTTGTAAATTTTTTTATGTGGCACACAGAGAATGTTACCTTAAGCCATTTAATGTTTAGTTACTTCTGAGTCAGACTCAGAGGCCATTATTCACACTACTTAACTGACTTAAGCACTTAAGTACATCATGTATTTACCAAACCCAAAGACAAAGCAAATTTACCCATTCACCTCAGCATGGTCTGGCTACAACATCGTAATTTGTGGGGCGTGATGGTTTCAATTCATTCATACACCTCATCATCTTTGCATGGGTGAAAAATTCTGGAGTCTTCTTAAATGAATCCTATATCAATCAGCATGCAATATGTCACACATCAGAAGTAAAGACGACACACGTACAATACCAAAAAAAGGAAGGCTCTCTTTCACAGATCGAGGATTAGCGGTTTAAAGCGTCCAATCCGAAAACTAAGTTTCCCAGAAATCTCGAAGCTTTCTTAGACTTAAGTCAAACATAGTCTTAACTTCAAAACAGTTTACGGTCATTAAAACTGAGACTATCATCTGAACGATTGTCATCTCAATACTATGAGTTGCCCTTGACCTTCATGCCAAACACCAAAATTAGCCTTTAAGTTCACACTGAAGCCCAGAATTTATCGCAGCAGTTAAGACTAACTCTGAGTTTAGTCTAAGACAGCTTGATGATCCTGGGGCCAGAACACCTACTCGTATATACAAGTATATAGTTTTCACAAGCCTCAACATAGATGCAGCCATGCACAAATCTTAGTATTTTTTTTTTTTTTTTTTTTTTTCACCAGTTTATTTCCCCATGTGTTTTCAGTTGCTTACTAGGCCTGACAAGGTTAATTGTACAGGGCATTCATCATCCCCTTTGCCCCGCCATTTTCTGCCAGTCAGTCATCCCAATTCCTCCCAGGCCCGTAGTTGCACAGGCGGACACACAGACACACGCTCCAGCATGCGCTTGGCAGTTTTTCATCACTCCAGCTTTCCACAAAAAGTCCAGGAACAGAGCTGTCCTTATCACACTTATCAAGTGTAGAAAAGGTCAGAGCAGTGCCGCTGACACCTTGCACAAGAATAAAAAAAAGAAAAGACACACCTGACGGATCATTCTGATGTATATTATTACACAAACAGTGCAAGTTGAAGAGTGTAACATTGCGCTTTACTGGCTCGAAACAGCTGACATACAACAAACGGGCAGCACAAGTTGCACGTGCTGTCCAGAGCCTGCAAATCATGATGTTCCAATCCGTAACATGCACTAGTTGTTTTATTATGCAGAATGACTCGTCATGAACTCGGATATGACAGCTTGTTAATTTCCACCCTGCTTGAATGAAAATATGAAAATAACAGTAGCAGAGCAATAGCGAAAGTGATAACAAGGGGATACAACTCAGGACTGGACCAAAAATGTGACGTGGTGACTGCTGAGAGCAGGACATTTTATTGGTCACGCCGACCATGGCACTGGATGCAGCATCACACATTGTTGAACCCCACCAGGCGTGGTTTTATCCCATGAAGGGAAGAGAAACATAAGTGAGGAATACTGAGGTGTAATATGTTTGAAGAATCCATTTCAACAGACTTGCTGGGACAATGACAGCATTACAAAGGACAGTACTGCGACCTGTGCCGCAAAAGTAGCAAGTTTTATGATAAAATAAGAGCTGCAAAAGGTTGCATGAGCCAAAAGGTGAATATCAGTTACCTCTCTTAGTACATGCCTGACCCTCAGCACAACAAAATGTGATGAAGTCCAAGCTTCATCATCAACATAGCGCACGCACCCAACTCTGGCTTAACAAAAGAATCTGTATCTGCCTCACGGCTGCCGAGATCCAGGAACAATCCTGGATTTGGTGTCATAACAGAAACTTTAAAAACCACAGTTGCAACTGCTGCTGCTGCCTCACTTTGTACTCAACACTGAATGGTTATAGAGCGAGGAAACAGGACTGGTTAGTCCTGTGTTAGTATAATGTGACTGGGTGAGCAAAAATACATACAACAAAAGAATTCATTACTGATACGGACACCTCACCATTACATTAACCTCATAAATTAACATTAATCATTACATTAACCTCACAAGTTAACAGTAATCATTACATTAACCTCACAAGTTAACATTAACCATTACACTAAACTCATAAATTAACATTAACCATTACATTAACCTCACAAGTTAACATTAATCATTACATTAACCTCACAAGTTAACATTAATCATTACACTAACCTTACAAGTTAATATTAACATTACACTAACCTCATAAATTAACATTAGCCATTAAACTAACCTCACAAGTTAAAATTAACCATTACATTAACCTCACAAGTTAACAATAACCATTACATTAACCTCACAAGTTAACATTAACCATTACATTGACGTCATAAATTAACATTAACCATTACATTAACCTCACAAATTAACATTAACCATTACATTAACCTCACAAATACCTAGCCCTACTCTGTAACAGCAAGCTGAAAACTGGTTTTATGCACTCTTCACTCATGTCATTTTTCCCACTTTCCTCTAAAACACGCATGCAAACTGTTACATAAGTTGAGAAACTTGAAGATGAAAATCTATCCTCACTGAACATAAAGGAAACTTTGAGGGTAAATAGTTCCACATGTAGCAGTCTATACTGTCAATCAGATTGCAGTCATTCTAGAAAATGTCTCTGAACAGGCTGACTGTTTTTTCATTTCACCAAAAATATCACAAGCTGACTATTTAATCCCAAGGAAAACTACATAAAAGTATGCCATCCGACAGTAATGTCTCAAATTTTATTTGTTTATTTATTTGATTGATTGGTGTTTTATGCCGTGCTCAAGAGTATTTCCCCGTGCATGGCAGTAGCCAGTATTATGGTGGGAGGAAACCGAACAGAGCCCGGGAGAAACTCACAACCCTTTTTTTATCGAGCTGGATTCCAGCATCACATAACAATTTCTTACAAACACTGAAGTCAATGAAACCTTGAAGAATTCAGCTGTCAGAAATAAAGACTATACACGTCATCAGAACTGGTCATCTGCATATCCTCAAATTCAACGTGACTGTTGTTTCATTTTGGAGCACAATATGCTGGCACCACCAGGAGCCCATCCCCCATCACCGTGGCTTGGTGGAGCCAAATGTCTTGAACATTTGCCATGTAGTTTATCAACTGTGCCTTTATGTCAGGAGCACAGCGCAGATAGACTTTCCCAAACTCCTCAATCTTTTCGCATATGAAAGAGCAACTTTCAGCGCAATTTATGCATATTTGCAGTTTGATTTTAGAGACAAAACCACACTGGTTGGATCGGCCAGTTTCAAGACTTCACAGAAAGTATAATTTTATCAGTTGAAAAAGAATCATGCCTTCAGAATATGCTTACAAAGACACCTTGTTGATAAATGACGATATTTCATCGGTACAGTACGTACATGTAGGCCTACGACAAAACCGCTGCCTGCAAAAACACACCAGACAGACCCCTAGCTAGGCATATCTGGCGTGGCAGGGAGCCACGCCCACCCTCTCGTGCACCACTTGCTCCATGTCACGCATACCCCTTAGCGGTACCAAGCCTTTACATGTCTCCAAAGTATTTCCCTGGCTTGCCTGCTTTGTAATTCAACAAAAATAAGAGGATGTTTTGGTGGTGTTTTCTCCCAATCATAGCAAACGTTTAAATTAGAAAAGAAAATAACTTAAAAGCTTCGAAACAACAAGTCTTGGCGCATAGCAGTGATGGTAACTTTTCTGTGACAGGAGAAACAAAATGTTCTTCTTTCAGTTTAGTGAGATCCTTTTGCAATACATATTGTAAACAGAATTGCAGAGATAGTCATATATGGCCAAACTGGGAAGATAGTTGTATAGAGCAAGCTGTCACTTTGTCAGAGGTCAAATTGTTATGCCGACAACAGAAAGAAATGCTGAAAATCGTGAAGGACAGTTGTTGCTTCCAGTAGGCGTGCAGCAGCATTAACCAAAATTCAGCAGCATTAACCAAAATGCAGCAGCATTAACCAAAATTCAGCAGCATTAACCAAAATTCAGCAGCATTAACCAAAATTCGTCTTCTAGTTCTAGGGCTGTAAGCTGTGTGAATTCAGTTGAAACGACAACAACGCTATGATAAATTTCAGCCTCACAGGCTTTCAATAAACGTTTGAAAAACAATCCAGTGTGGGTAGAAAATGAAAACATCTGATTATCCCAGGCTTATTTGCTTATCAGCCACCCTTGAAAACTGGAATACTTATCTGCAAACTACCGCAAAGTGAACAACCGCTGTGAAATAGCTGTGAAGTAGCTTAGACCTGCCATAAATTGATTATTTTTTTCTTTTTCTGTTTAGCTCTCCCCATTTCCTTATAGGCCTACCACAAACCTGGCTGCCATGGTATAAGTGATATATTCTGGAGTAGGGCGTGAAATACCAATTAAATAAAAATTACTGGCTAGGGGTCTGTACCAGTATTAAATCTGCAGAGCTAGTTTCACTAATCTTTGTAAATAATTTGGTTACAACTGTCTCCTAAATCATGATCCTGTCACCTTATAGAAATATAACCAAATCAGCAATAACAGTAGTATTTTCATTAGAGATTACAATTTCTGGGTAAAAGCACAGAACCTTGTGCTGAAAAGCAGCAGAGACCACTCTAGATTTCAAACCAGTGATCTCAGATCAGGCATCAAACCGCCAGCAATAAATCTCAACCGTCTAGACCACTTCACCAACCAGCCTTCCTCAAAAAAAAAAATAAGTTACATGTACATATACATATAGCTCTCCGTTATACTGTACAACAAACACATTATTCCTGTGTCAGGAAAGACACAGTTCCCTAAGCTTTGTTCGGTCGGCAGTGGTCTCAGAAAATTTTCAGCACTAGAACCTGTCATGCCTGTAGTGCCATTCCCAGAAAATTTTCAGCACTTGAACCTGTCATGCCTGTAGTGCCATTCCCAGAAAATTTTCAGCACTTGAACCTGTCATGCCTGTAGTGCCATTCCCAGAATATTTTCAGCACTTGAACCTGTCATGCCTGTAGTGCTATTCCCAGAAAATTTTCAGCACTAGAACCTGTCATGCCTGTAGTGCCGTTCCCAGAAATGGTACAACCTCTGCTAATGATGCTACTACCGCTTAAATTCACTTTATAACTGACACCTACCAATTTTTCAGAGCATTTTTCACAGGCAAACAATGGGAAACATGGGTTTATAAGCTGTTACAACATAAATCAGTTTCCAGGATTGTCAAACATGGCATAGCAGCTTAACGCATCAACCTGTCCACCTTCACTGAAGCATGCTGTGTTTGAGCGGTACATGTACAAGTATTTAGACATATGAAGGTAAAGAACTAGAGTTTAACGGCATACTTAACGTCTCAATCATATGAAGACGAGAAGTTCTTCTGCTGTATGCACATAGTGTGTCTTCTTGTGGCAGGGAGAGTCCATGCCACCAAAGTGCTGTCCCCACTGCAACACCATACTGATGGCACCAGACATGACACCCCATCCAGTCACATTATACTGACACCGGGCTCATCAGTTCTGTTTCCTTGCTCTGACCTCTCAATGCTGAGCACCAAGCCAGGCAGCAACAAGTGCCATTTTTAAAGTCTTTGGTATGACCTGATCCGAATTTGAACCTGGATCCCCGACCTCGAGGCGGACGTTTTAACCACTCATCCCCCAAGGCAGTCCATTAAAAACTAGAAACAGGTCTACATTAATTATGTGGACCCATCAGAATAAGAACATCAAAGGTGGATACTGATGTCTTTAACACTAGTTACAGTGTGCCTGGTGTACACTAGATCAAATCATGTCCACATGCATTAAAATCACATTCTTTAACAAAGGTTCTGAGGGAAAGTACAAACAGATATACATTTCTACATGTCAGCTTTGAGCAGATGAATGTACAGTGAACAGCCCTGGAACCCAATGTTCTTTGGAAGAGAGGGAGAACGATATCCTTGATGTATGGTAATGAACTTGACAGCTTGGCCTCACCAGTTGGGACTGATCCACAAACCTCTACACAGCTTCATAAAGTAACACTCCACTTAAGGTTTTAACACAACAAACTGAAGATCTGTGTTAAATGCATATACAAAGTGAAGTTCACTAAGGTAACCAGAGTCTCTGACGAGACAGTAGCCCTACTGGCTGGCAGTTGATTACAACATTACGGATAACGGACAATGGATAATCAGAACTGAAAATCAGTACTACAAAACATGTATCTTGATTCACTTTTACCAAAATTTGCTGAAACTCGACAAAAAGTGTAACAGTAACTAGTAGCATTTTGAAAGAAAGGTTAACGTATGCTGGACGAACAGACAGACAGACAGACAGACAACCGATCATCAGAATGGAAAATTGATACTACAATTTATGCATCCTGATGCAGTCTACACTAAAACCACGTTTTGTTGAAATCAGTCAAAAACTGTAAGAGGGGTAGCATTTCAAAATATATGTGATCGTATACTGGACAGACAGACAACAGATCACCGAAATGGAAGATCAATACTACCAATTATGTATCTCCATGTAGTCTACACTTGAGCTAAGTTTTGTTGAAATTGGAAAAAAATTGTAGGAGTACCTTTATGAAAATGTTAACATATTCTGTATAAAGCCAGACAGACAGACAGACAATCAATCAGCGAAATGGAAAATCGATACCACAAACTATCTTGATGTCGTCTACACTTCACCCAAGTTTCATTGAAATCGGACAAAAACTGTAGGTGTAGCGTTTTGAAAGAAAAGTTAACAGACGCTGGAGAAACAGACGGACGGATGCCACACAACTTGCTAATATATAATCTCTTCTGGTCTTTGACCAGTAGAGCTAAAAAGCAGCTAAAATGACACCTATAACCTTCACAAGGTTACCTCTGGTGTCATACAGACAGAGACCGACAGACATCAGACAGATATCTGTATCACTGAGAGTACTGTAACATAGTAACCTTGTATAAGGTAATAACATGTGGATGATAAGCTGGAAAGTCCAGACAGCAAAAGTGTGATTACCATGACAACGGGATGACCAACTCAAATGCAGACTGACAGACCTGGTAGGACTCAGAAATTTATTGCAGATCAGCCATCCTCGACAAAGAGAACAGCTACACCACTGCTACACATATCATTGGCAACTTGAGGTAGACATACAGGGAAAAACTTATTTCTTTATTTGATTGCAATTCTTATGAATCTGTCATTTTCACATGTACATGACAGCAGCCCGGCTTATTGAAGGAAGGGGGTTGGCTAGAGCAGGCTGAAATTTCCAGTGTAAACCATCACCCTCTGTGTTGTACCTCAGGCAAACCTTCCAACTTAAGAGATAAGATTTTAGCCTACAACCACGTCGGTCCTAACTTGATCCCCTGTAGAAAGCAGCAACAGACCATTTTGTAAACTGAAAAAGCATCATCCAAGGTCCAATATGAAATGTAAACGCCTGAATTTGTCTTTTACAGTATTACATATGCAGATGACCCATGTGCAGAAGAAAACTGACATGTATGCGCATCTTCAAAACTAAGGTGGTTTGCAATCAGAGTCTGGCAGACAGGGGACAATAAAGGCAGGCATCCTGGCCAGAGAGGAAGTAATACAGCCTGGCATTGATTAACTGGATGTCCAGTCCTATGTTTTCTCAGCTCAGGATTAATTTCCGGCATCCCTGGCCACCACACAGGAGCTAAGTGAAAACTGGTCAGGGTTTCAACAAAAACACTAACGGTGTAATGTTTAGCCCTGAAAACTGAACAGTTTAACCTGGCAGCTGTTTTCTGATGGTTTGGTAAATAAACATCCCTCAATCTCACAAATGCATTTCGTTCTGTATGATCAGTTTAAAGCAATCTGTCTCACACATATGTATAATTCTCGCACTATTTTAAAAGCCAGTTGGTGATTTTTTTTTCTCACAATGGTAACAGAATCTATAACTCTCCAACCCAGTTCTATACATAAAGGGCAAAACACAAAGACCTGTACTAGACACAACACATGTGAAAGGTAAAAACTTGTAAAATGTATATTATATATACATTACATGTTAATATGTTCAATGCAAGAATGTACATGTGTGTATCAAGGTATGAACATAAGCATGTGATCTGTAGAATTTCAGCCTGCAAAAATGTTAAGAGTAACAATACCCATTATGATCCAAGCCATTTTTCAAAACACCCCTTTGATGATGGTGGTATGACAGAAGAGACCTTTGTCTAGTAATATACAGCACTGAGAACAGTGTCCTGCCACTTCATCCAAAGGGGTGGTTCAAAAAATGTCATGCACCAATTTGCAGACTTGAATGCCATTATTCAAAATGCATTTTGTTTTAATCTTTTCAGATTTGCAAAGTCACGATGTGAGAACTGTATCATTTGTGACAAGTTTGGCGCTCTGTTGATCATGTGTGACTGAACCACAGATTTAGCCTGAGGGTCGGCCCCTGCCCCAGTGTCTCTGAAACAATCTATCCGATGAAATTTACATTCGTGAAATATTAAACATGAAAGAAAGTGCAGGTGAAAACATATGTTTGGTTTAATCCATGATGTGGAACAAAATACCCATTAAAAAATATTTTTCAATGCTTTGATTGCAGATAGTCATGGGTTTCATCAAGGCTACTGTTTGGTTTCCTGCAATCACTACACAATGTTAGCCGTTAGCATATGAGCGTCTAATCTCAAACACCAAATAAATACATCAATCAATGCTTGAATTTTTTGCTAAGTTCAAAAGGTTACAAAAGAAAGCATTCGCATAACACAACCATTCCACTCTGCTACAAATCAATCCACCAAGAAAAAATTGTAAAGCATCTGAAACTTTGCGCCAAGAAGTGCATTTACAGAGGCAAAGAAAAGTCATAATATCATTAGATTTGGTGATGAAATGCAAAATCGAACATTTATTCATGGGCAAATTTAAGGTCATAATGCATATATTGTGAGACGGTATGTGAATTCAACATTTTCATCACAATCATAACCCAGAATTTTAATAGTTCAATCCCAAAATCAATCAATCAATAAAATCTGTCCTGTTTCAACTCATTTCTTTCAATGTTATTATGTAACGTAACAATCTCAAAATAGAACCAGTGCTGATTTCGAGAGGGAAATTAACCAAATGAAACACTGAAAAAGTTCTTTTTTACCTGTAAAAGATCACGAGTGACCTTAGAACCTAGCGCAGAAATGTTGCTTAATTTCAGTATCGGGACAGTCAGTCTCATAAAAACACAAAAACCTTCTTCCCAATTTCTTCTTCTAGAGCAACGGGCCAGCTACAACTTTTTGCAGAGTGATCCTTGTTCATCATCACAAAAAGCCCGATGAGTGGAAAATTATTTTCAAATCTCATGTATTTTTGCAGGCTTTTCGAATAGTTTAACTCTGCTAAAGAACAAGATTCAGGTTAGGCCGAGCTGCTCATCTTCGCAGCTACAGGCTGATGGAAAAGAAAACCAACAGTTCATGATGACAATGTTGTCCTGGTTCAGAGCAATTCATGGGCCCCTTCACACAAAGTAAAGGCTCAATCCCAAACCTGAACACAGAATTTCCACATTCCCTCACTGCTGTCAGGGTTAGTCGGGACTAGATGACAACTGTAATACGCAGTCCGCTATGCCCAGGCGTTGAATCTTATGCTTGTCACCACCAGTTGTCTTCCACCAAAATGAGGTGCATAATGAGATGTGTGAAAGTTTGTCAGTTATTTGCAATAGGTTGGTGGTTTATCACAATGCAAAAGCACAGATACTCTGAAAAAAAAAATTGAGAAGTCGTATGTTTGACGCTTCAGTATTTGGACAAAATTTTATTTCTCATCTTCTTGTCGAAATATTGAAACGTCAAACAGTATTTTTTAGTATCTATGTTTTCGCATCATGCTAAGCTTATTGGTTGATCAAGATTTTGGTGGTTTATGCCACGCACTCTGGTTTCCTACAAACAGAATGTTTCATGATGTCCATCTTGTGACTGAAAAACTCTTTAGCAAACAACAAAATTAATAGATGCAAAATCATTCTTCACTGTTGATTGTTCAGTTCTTCTTTAAATATTTACATCATCAACAGAGTGTACTTTGTAAAGAAAGTATACAGCAGAAACCATGCTTAATGTGAGGCAGGAACCAGAACACTAACTCATGATGATATGTGATAGCATGTGTGACAGTCACAGAAACCAACCCTGAATGGAACAAACAGAATGACCAGATTACAGTTAGTTGTATGTATACCACAAGACAATTATATTGATGCAAGCAGTTTACACAAACTACAATTCCATTCACATCTACATCCACAGTTCCATACATATATTCTGATAGCTAGGGTGGAATTCCAAATTTGAGTGTCCTCATTGCGACAGGGTGCCACCGCTCCTAACAACCTACCTAAACCGTCTTGCATATAACAACTATATGAAGAGAACAGCAGAAACTGTAGAATGAACAGCATCAAAAGAAACTAATGCCTGAAACGTTCCAAACCAAACGGTACTGGCAAAATGTAGATATTATTACTTCTGGCTACTGCAACACAGCAACGCTATCTGATGTCCCCACGCGTCTTAAAACAGGACACTTGGAATAAACTTTGAACACTTGCATAAAAAATCCAATAACCAACAGAATTAACATACATTCATCCTAACGCACTTGTTATACTAATTCATAACGTACCTACGTTACTTTGTAACGGTGTAACATATTATGCAATCATATAAACTAAAACATCTAAACTAGCGGTATCATTACTCCATACATGTGTCACTTACCCCTAACATAACACAGCAGCAGCCATTATAATCAGATGGCAGCATCGGACAGGTAGTTCACACGTCAGTATTCTAGGGCATATGACTGCAGAGTAAAAATATAAAAATCCACAACTATACAGCAACACTAATTTCACATGACATGTACAAAACTCCAACAGAACATGAGAACAACACACCACAACCTACCTGCATGATCGCCACCCACTTATATTGCTTAAGTTGTACAAAAGCTCACTTCCTACGATTTCATAATGAACGAGGTAAGATCACACGGTCCGTCTCAGAACTCCACCAAAATCACAGCAGCTTCAAAGCATACTTGTAAACAACTGGACACTATAGCCATCTTATGATTATATTATACAAATCTTATGCCATTATGTTGCATAAAAATTGAATCTTTACCTAGTTCTTTTCGCAGTGTTCTATCTCGTGTTTCCCTCGCTCACAAACATGGATGCCATCTGGTCATGTGACCAGATGCCAGTTGCATCTAAAATCATATAAATTTACAGCACCAAAGGAAACGAACGGTAGGACCGTAACTAGCCGTTTTCAAACGTCGTATGCAACGAACACTAAAAATAGCATGTAACATGAAGAAATCCTTTAAAGGAAACCCAGTAGCCAATTTGTAGACTGCTGGCAGTTTATATACTGCCTCAAGTATTTAACCCGTACATGTACTTTCAATGACCTAAAATTTTCATCCCTGACTAAGCTGATTAAATTTTTCCTGATTTTGAGAGTTTTATTGTTTGTAGAAAGTTGTTTAGAGGTTTGTTTGGAAGGTTGGATGATACCCTACTGGAAATATGAGAGTGTCATCCTCAGAAGTAATATTTTATGACATTTCGTTTGTCTTTAAAGATGCTCTTTTAGGTCATTTACTACATACAGTACGTGTCTGTGGTTTGTTCAGCAAACCCTTGTGGAACAATGTAAGAAAGTTCTAATTAGCTTATCACTGTCTTTGTCCAACACGCACTGACTTCATTCGGACAACCTGGCCCCAGTTTCAAGACGTGCACTTCACTAAGTATTCCCTTAACTGCCATGACAAGTGCTAAGTGCACTTAGCTAAGGACTACTTAGCACTAAGTACGCTTCATGACACCGGGTCCTGGTACATACATGTACATGCACATGAAGAAGATGAATTCCATGGCTTTTTGTATGCATGCAATGTCGAACTGTTGGAAAATTTAAATTTCAAATTGTGATATGCAGAGTGGTAATTTTAATGTACCCATAGTATCTGTATATTACATGAGGGAAAGTCTATCAGTAACTTATCAAAGGTCAGTGGTTTATTCTGCTCTTTGCAGTCTCAAAGAAGAAGAAAACCGATCACCATCGTATAAGTTAAAAATTTTGAAGTATATATATGTATACATGTATAGCACTGAAAAACAATCAAAAAAAATAAAAGATGGCTAAAATGTCTGTCCTCACATCCCTTTAGAAAAATATAAGTACAGCACAATCAGCCACTGCACAGTATTAATATATTTTTAAGAGACTGAGTGCACTGGTGTGCAAATGCACAACCTGCATAAGATGCAAATGAATGAAAACGAAAAAAAGACATATTTCACGGAGGTATGGATTCAATAACGACATGGACACACGCGTGGGAAGAAAAACAGCAGGGGAATTACAATCTGTAGGAAGAGGAACTGGGTCTGCGCACATATCTGAGGAATATGCATAAGGGAAGTGTAACACAGGTCCTTTGTTATGGTTCACTGAGCTTATTTACTGGTAATACTTATCCAGGAACATATAACTCACTCCCCAACCCCACCCCGCTCCACCTTTACCTGATACCTAGCCACTGGCCTAGACATGTGTATTAGAGATGCCTGACAGTGATGCCATTCTAGTATATGTGTTTGTGTTTTTATTTCAACATAAAGGTCTTTATAACTTGTAAAGTTTGTGCCTCTCAGTGATGATCTACATACCGTTTTGTTTATCTTGAAACAAGCTTTCAAATGATGTAAATTAAGTGAAGGTTAGAAACTATGTAGAATATATTAGCAGCTCAAAGAGGTGAAAAACTACTAGGAAGGCTGGTCATTGGTGCCTTTAGATGGCTTTAACTTTTTGACCTTTGGTTGTGTATTGTTTATTTTTATCAGTTCTAATAGCTCTTGTACCTAACATGGTTGCTGAGATATGCTCTGCACAAACTTGAAAAATAGGGTCATGGGTCCTAAAACAAATCGAAATGCAAAAAAATAACCTGATAGTGCACAACTTCAGGTCATTTTGCACACTTTGTGTGAGTTTGAGAATCCCATGTGTTAACGTTGCCAAGACATGCTCCGCACAAAGTTGAACAGGACAGATGGATGGAAAAAGCCATAACTATGTGTCCATCTTAACGAGGGGAGACATAATATAGATTAACCAGCCAAACACACACACACAAGCCAACAGGCGATTGGTCAAGATTAAGGATAATACCATGATTAAGTATCAATCCCTTAGCCTGGAACTTTATGGCCAACTCCTGGCCACCCGCTTTCCAGAGATACATTATCAACTGAAAAAAAAAAAAAGTGTCAAACAGCATACTCCTCTTACACCCAACATCTCCAGTTTCAAAGGCAATCTAAGAGTTGTAAAGCCATACAAAGAAAATAAAACACTATAACAAATCTCCAGGCTTTTGTACAGAAACCTGACCTTTACAAAAACAGTTTGCGAGACATCAAGTTGCATTTTAACGAGCGCTTAATTCACAACAGTAAAATTTTTGCAGAATTCCTTAAATGTCTTGATGTTAAGTACTTAACAATACTGGGTTTTTGTTGTTTTTTTCCAGTTCCCTACAAAACATCGTTCCAGTGAGAGATTAATGGTGGAATATTCAGAGTATGATCAACATTAGAGATTTATTATTATTATAATCAACCTCTATAACTATTATAATATTAATATTATCATATTATATTATATTATTATCATATTATCATTACATTATCATTATAATCAATCTCTAGAGTTTTCTCTCAAAACCAGCTTCACACTGCACAATAGGGACAAATGGCCATAGGCATCTCATCTACTAAAATATATTTGAGTGAGCCAACAAAATACAACTGTAGCTCACAAGAGGCAATTAAGCTTCTATGCCAAAGCACATGCAGGTTGAATTTGGAATCAATCTAAAAATTTGAGCCAATTAAGACATCTTGTGGAAACCAAATACCGACAAATGAACTCAGACTAATGGTCGAGCCCGGTTGCTGTTTATTGCAGCGGCCATGATATCTATTAAAGTTTATGATCACTCCAACAGTTTGAAAACTGTATTGAAAACAAGAAGGGAGCAGACAATCCAGGTACCAATTACACGGACATCTACCAGGCAGACATTGTATAACAAAATTCTTACCCAAATCGCTTTATTTCACATAAACGGAAAAGAACAGCAGACTCGAAAATTATCAACTGAAAAAGTTGATCAAACTGAAATTGATTGAAAACTCAGTGTCAATGAAATTAACCACTTTAATGAATTCTGACACATTTACTTGCAATACCTTTTTTTTAATCTCTCTCTTTTCAATTATCTAAGCGTTATAGGTAGGCACATCCTTTCAATTTGCCAGCAATTTAAGTCTTACTGTAACAGATCACCTCGTAACTGACAGCCACTCTCTTGAAAGTAGATCAGTATGAGCAAATTGACTCCAGTTCCCCCACCCCTCATCTGACAGGTTCTCCTTCAAATCTTAATTAGTGTCTCACAACACTGAGTCATGTAATGTAATTTCCCCCTGATAACCAAATCCATCTTTAATGTCTCTTCTACACAGATCAGGATTGAAATGTTGTCCTAGGTATTTAACACCTGAGGTCAAATCATTAACTTAATGGCTGACTTCATGGAGATCTTAAAAATTTGTCAATTTCTACAACCTTATTCATTTACATATTTAATTTCTCCAAGTCTTCGCTGATGGGGAGTGGTTTATGACTACATTTAACAATGCCAAAACTGGAAAAGAGAAGAAAACTGCAATAAGCAGAAATTAGACCTATAAAGAAAGTATGTTCTTAACTGCATTTATTCATTTATTCAGAATTCTTTCCCTAAACTAAAGGAACTCCAATGCTGAATTCTGCTAATACATATATGTTATCCTTTCACTTTAAAAACTGTGCTAATGTTTCTGTATTTAATTACATAATGAACTTAGTGTTAATTTGTCCAAATGAATATTTAATGAACTTTTCATCTTAACAAATGTGTACTGTCTATGTAGAAGTACATGCATGTTATTAACCTAAAATCTTAAGAAATCCAAAACTAAGGCTACAACCATATGCATACACCCATGCTTCTAAGTTCCCATCATCTGGAGAAGTCCTTAACTAAGGGCTGACACTGCCAATTAGTTAGCTGTCTACACCATGAAACCCAGTCTTACTAATGGCTCTCAGACTGACCACAGATGACCAGAAGGATACCCTGCTGGTTGGTGGCTGAGTAGCAGGACAGCTGAGTTGGGGTGAAAAATGGACTTCAGGGCTCATTTAATCCACCTGATACATACAAGTCTAACCAACACTGACAGCAGTGTATCAGAATGTTAGCAAACAACAACCTCTGAGCATTCCCTGAGTATTCCCTGGCACTCAAAGACAAGTCCATCAAGATGCACCACCAAGTGAACATGACAACCTGATGTTTTCAAAACATTTGCTTTCCTGTCACAAGTAGATGAAGTGAAATCAGCTTCTTGACACAATTCATTTACTTATTTGATCGGTGTTTTCCACTTACATGCTGGCGACCAGCATTATTGTGGGAGAAAACCCGGTCAGAGCCCCTGGGAAACCCACAACCATCCGCAGGTTGCTGGCAGACCTTCCCACACACTGCCCCTGGGAAACCCACAACCATCCGCAGGTTGCTGGCAGACCTTCCCACACACTGCCCCTGGGAAACCCACAACCATCCGCAGGTTGCTGGCAGACCTACCCACACACTGCCCCTGGGAAACCCACAACCATCCGCAGGTTGCTGGCAGACCTTCCCACACACTGCCCCTGGGACACCCACAACCATCCGCAGGTTGCTGGCAGACCTTCCCACACACTGCCTTGGCACATTCCTCAGGAAGAGGACATGTACAGGGCCTCTTATAATTACTCAACATCCTTCATCTCGACAGCAAAGACAGTTTAACTTTTTAAGTAACGTTTTGTGTGCAAAGGCAGAATGCGAGTGTTCATGCCAGTCTTCAAATGTGACAAATGCTTTTCTTCTCTTTCTAGCTATCTGAGGGCGACAACATTCTAAGTCACCAGGACTACATGTATACTATATGTAAATATCTATTGAAGTAAGACGGGAGTAAACTGTAGCATTGTTCACTGTTTACATACAAAAAACAACACTTGGCATTTAAATTGCATTCCTGTAATCTTGTTCATTTCCTGTGTTAAAATGAGTCAATTGATATGCAATATTAACAAGTGCAAGTCTTTAACCAAGTGTAAAGTAAAGGGTCTTGAAATGGGTTATCTGTTAACATACCCTCTTCATGCCTGGCATCAGGCACACTGTCAAAAGTATGCTACAGTGTGTCAGTACGTTTGCCCACACCAAAAAACTTCAGTGATAGGAATCTTGTCAAAGTAATGAAAGAGAAATGTTTGGCCTCTGCTAGACACCCAGAGAAATCTACGCCAGTAAAAAAGAAGCCCAGAGGGAATCAGTCTCTGCCAGGGCAACAGATGAATAAATAGTGGTTCTGTGCTGGAGTTGGTGAAACACGATCCCACTTCTGACACCAAAATTACCAGCTGTTCCCCCTAATCTTTTGAGGTTGTGAGGTCAGTGGTCAGGGCACAAGCAAACCCACTGGAGCTGACTGGAGCTTGTAAAGAACTTTGAATTGGCATACGCGCGATAGAGGGGAGTTTGAGATCTGGAGATCACAAGAAGTTGTTAGCGAGAAAATGATACCCTTTTAGTGGTCTAACCAAGGCAACAAAGATGGGATTCTGACAGGAATTGCAGAGTCAAATTATCAACTAGCCAGTCAAGCTTATTGGTCAGTTTGTACACCTGGGGTCATTTAGCCAGATAACAAGACAGCCTACAGGCCCTTTACTGGGGCTGAAGGAGCCCCATATAAAAACACACTCCTGGAACACTGCCAATCACCATAAAATGACAGTTATAAGGCAAGGAAGTTAGGATGATAACAGCTCGTGCTGACGTTTATTTATCTCCACAAAACATCCCCAGAATGAATGTCAAACTGGTATACTACCCATTTATCCTTTAATAGTAAGGTTTCATTTCTTATGGCCTTGTATTCAATAGGACATTTATCCACTACAAACCTATGGAAGAAGAGTCTGTATTGTTTTCAATACAAGCGGCCTTGTTTTTCATGTAAAACACGATTTTAAAGTGTTAACACCAGTGATTAGAGCTGGGTCAGAAATGGGCCTCGGGATTACAAAAATAAGTATGAGATAGGTAAATGTCAAGAGTGTTACTATGTGACAACTTGTGTTTATCTTCCAATGATTTTGCTACAGAACGAGTCAGGACTGGATCTGGGCCTACATCAAACATATAAATTTCAAGGATCTGACTGTTGTTTAACGCCAGACAAGTTTAAGTATAGAGGCATACGAATTGCAAAGAATCCAGACAGGCAATAAAAAAGTGAAAATAAATATCAACCTTATGATCACACGCTTACATCTGTTGTAAACAAACACACCATGAGCTGTGCCTTTAGCTTGGATACAAGACAGGTATGTGGAAGTCTCCTGGCATCTGGACAAAAAGTTTAAATTAATTCCCTTCCTCACCCCCCACCCCACTTTATGGCCTTAAGATTCTTGGCCAATCCAAACCAAATTTAACTCATCTTCAATGAAATATTTAACTTCAAGATCAAATCCTGTGAAGAAAGATAAAGAAAAATCTCAGGCTTTCAATCTCCTTTACTAGTTACAGTTCACATGACTTTAATACACCACTCAGAAGTGGAGAGTTGTCTGACACCTCTTATCAGGGAGCGTCAGAGACGGGAGGGTCACAGTTTTCCACTCCACAGCCGCCATTCCAGTTCTCCCTGCCACTCTCCCCCTTCTCCTCCTCACACAGTGTCTCCTCTCTTGTTATCTAGCACTTTGTTGACAATCTGTCCATTTCCATGTCAATTTGTCTTCATCACAGTTAAGAACATGTGCTGTCATAGCCGTATTCATCAAACAGCTCTTAGGATGCCTAACCTTCTAGTTCGACAGGGAAAGTACGATGTACAAAATCTGCAGGAAAAAGATAGCTGTAGGGAAACAGATTCTGAACAGACGCAGCAAACAGGACAGCAACTGCATGAAGCTCAAAAAGAAAACTTGGCTTCTGGAAATCTCTACCTACACAATACATCAGTAACCACAGATGATTTTAAATCAATATGTTTTTAACACTTTCAGTGCCAATTAAATGACAAAACTGTTATGGATGTAACTTGATCACTGACTTTATAATTAAATGTTAGTTATATAATCGAAAAATAATATGTAAATACATGTAACCAGAGTCTCTCCCCTTTTATGCAATTTATTTTTTGCCAATCTGGCTGACAGACAGACAGACAGACAGACAATGGTCATGAATATCTGTCACAAAATTACTTGATTATGAAGGCAGTGGGTTACATAAAGTCATAATAAATGAACAAAAACAAAATGAAATACAATAACATTACAAAAGAAGTTCAAATCTTACCTTGCATCGACTGGCTGCAAGAGAACTTCTTGGACACTTAATTGTAACTAGCAGGTAACACCCACACGAAGACATCCTTGTCAGTAAAAAGAAAAAACCTGGTTTGTTTTCCCTGGCTCTGGTTTTCTTGCCTCCTGTCAGCACTCTCTCCTGGGAAGTCTCAGGGACTTCGGGTGGTGCTTTGTTGATATTTCTGTGACTCCAGACCTGTCAAACAACAACAGCAATCATGTTAGAAAACAATGGGAGATCTGTCAGAGTGTCTGCCCCACCCTTCATCACAGGAAGAGAGATAAACCAATGTAAACATGTGGTATCTGTGTTTGTCTGACTGATGCTGGGGGAATTATAAAAATGGTACAACCATAAAATTCAGGCCAAACAAAACACCTGCATTTTGTTCACAGGGACAGGTGTGTCGATCAAGGGCCACGGAAATTCGAAATGGCCCACAGCAGCCATGCAGAATGACTCTGACCTTAAACCTCTGTGTAACTGTACATATGAAATGTACTTGATTCACTGAAAACTGTCTGAAAAAAACTTGTTCACACAAAACAATGTGTGACATACGGACAAGCTGAAATTTTATGTTCCCTTGGTACCATTTCTGTGGGATGGGACAAAGACAGTTCTCTTTTACATACAAAACATCCATGTGGTACATGTAGTATGCTATTATCCTGTTTTTGCTTGTTGGGAGTTTTTGAGAACAGCAGTGGTCTTATAACAGAAGACAGAACAGCAAAAAATATGTGTTTGTGTCCGAGATTACAGGGTGGTTGGAGAACATTTGGCAGTGAGAAGAATGTGCAAGTCTTTTCAACTGATGTCCGTCATGTTGTGTATGCCACCCTCCTGTCTTTCGTTTGCTTTCTAGGAGGTTTTAGGAATGGCACCATATTGGCTTGGAGAAAGAGGAAAGTTTCTGGGGTGTTTTCTCATATACAGCACTTCCTGGAAGCCGTATGCAGGGAGGACAATCTTTTCCATCAAAATCAGATGAATTTCCTTCTACCAGAGAAGCCCCCATTAGTAAAATAAAGAGTTTTGGCCATTCTGGACAAAAGATTAGATATTTTAAAAATCCTGACTTCCTTTAAAATACCAGACGAAATCGGCTGATAAGCTGAAAAGTCTCATCCCTGAGTATGTTGTGTGCACAACAAAGTAACATAAGTTCCAACCCAAGTACATGTACATTTATTTATTTATTTGATTACTCAACACTAGTTCACTTCTACAATGGCGTTCAGCATTACGATGAGAAGAAACTGGGCAGAGTCCGGGGAAGCGCAACCATCCGCAGCCAACTCAAGTACAGACAAGCGTTTCTAATCACCTGTATAAATTCTACACATAGCCAACCCTAACGCCCACGGCAATCAACACCTGATGTTTTGCACATCCTAGTTTGGCTTCGTGTACTTTTCAAACAGGAAGCCGAATTCTTTCATCTGTGAACTACATGCAAGACTGTGTGTTAAAATCTGCACCAGGGCACGTGTGGGCCTCTGGGACAGTCTGGTGAGTTACCAGTTGATGCTGCGACCATGATTACAAGGTCTACATTGCCAGCTGTTCAAGGGCGACCTTCAAAACCAAACCATTACATCAGAAAAGCTCAGCTTAATGATCATGCACCAGATAGGTACAGATTTCAATCTGTGAACTTCAACATTTAAACCACTTGAATTTCACATCATTAAAATTTTGTTCTCTCCGCCATGGTCATTATTCTAATGATATCCATGGCCTTGATCGCCTGGGGAAAGACTGCTTAGGTAATTCAAGAAGAGAGGCCAATTTTTTTTCACTTTAATTAACTTTTTTTACAGAAAGCCCCTCGCATCTAAAACTTGGGGAGGGCATACAGATATCAAATCCCAGCCCATATGGGCAATGTAAGCTTGCTAATAAACATGTTCATCAGTAACAAAGATAAAGTTTAATTTTCATCTGCAACTTAACAAGAACCACATGTGCACTAATTCGCCCTTCAACCAGTCACAGTGTTTCCGTGCTCAATCTATTCATTTGACTTTTTGTTATTTACATGCCACAAGTACGTGTACTTGAATCACAAGTTTTTATGAATGCTTTAAGGCCTGTAGACACATATGTACATGATCTTAACTGCCCATGTATGCAGAACCCATTTCCTTTAGTCACCTGACAAACTGCTTACTGTCACCAAGGCATCGCAAGCTGTGACCGTTGGGAAATCTACAATTTCCAGCTCAAGGCTGAGTTTGAACCCAACCCATCATGTGTTCTGTAAGCAACCGAACACATAGCTACAATTGTTAAATTCAAATATTACTCAGAGCACGCACTAACTAACTCTCCTACTGTTTCACATGATACACCTCCAGTTCGTAGTAAGAACATGGACAAAGAAATGTGATCATTCAGATCGGGCTAAATTTCAGCTGGCTAGAATTTGCAATTACCTGTCAGCGTTTGAGTCATAAATGCTTCCAATCTGAATTACTATAATCTTGGTACATGTATTTTTGCAGGTCCTAGTTATCAACTTTCCCAGTGTTTTTCCATCAGCAAAAAGATTATCAGGGGCAAAAGCAACTGTATCTTTCACAGGAGAAGTACTGTTTCCCCATGCACAAAAAATACTGAGAAATATCAAATGACAGGTGGACTGTCATTTATCTGTAATCTCTGTCATTACGAGAAACTTACCCAATAATCCCTTAACTGAAAAATGTGTCAAACCTGTAAACACACAGGAAGTCGGGGTAGGGGGGGGAACAACACACTGTTGCCTAGCAACAAGTACTTTCCAGAAAGGGTTAGAACCAATCGAGTCAAAACAGGGAAGCAAGAGTGCCTTTATGGCCAGAGGGATCGAATGATTATCACGTTGTCACAGTAATCAGAGTGTCTGTCCATTTACGTCAGGAAAGGACAAGAAAACAGCTCACTTTACAAGATGTCGCGTTTTCTGGACATGTAACATGAGTCATTGTCATTCAGGGATTTACAAAATGGCTCCTGGCAAGGACATAACAGGGATAAACAAGTGCCGGAAATATTTCAAAACCCCAGCAGAAAGAAAAGACAGCACTGGACCAAGTACATACATGTACTGATAATTAAAGAATCCCATTCACAGCTCAAAAAATATCACTTTTACTTTTGTTATGTAGGATAACCCAAATATTGCAGTTCAAAGTAAACAACAATGTCCACGTGGGGAAAAATTGAACAGGCTCTTAATTTTAACCCATCAAGGGCGAGATATTTCCACCACCCGAGAAGGCATCTGTATCCCTTGTGACATCACCCATTCCTAGTTCACCATATTGCCATGTAGAAGTAGTGATAAATCAGCTGTTTTTCCTTCTCATTACGAGACAATTCTGATATACAATAAAAACCAGTTTCAAGGAGAAAGTGGTAGCAGAATACATCTGGAGCTATTTCCAAAGGTTTCAAGCAGGAGGCCACAGTGCATGACCCTTCGACTGTAATAATGAAGCGGGCAATATATATATCTCGCACACAAAGGAGTGCCTCTCCTGGAAAACTGAAGAATATAGGGTACGTTTCTGGTTTCTCTAAAAAAAAAAAAGCGTATCCTATGGCCTGGTAAGAATTTCAGATTAAAAGGTGATTTATAGAGTTCCATGTACTTGTACCAAGCAAATGATAAAAAAATGCCTGTATGTTTCCCTCTTCTAAAACAACATAGGGTTATACTTTTCGTTGTCTCTTCCTCTAAGTTGTAATCTACTGTATATTTTGACAGTGACAGACCCAGCATATCTTCATACAAGTACTGCATACTGTTATACATGTATGTAAATGGGAACAACTTCAGTAACTTTTTTTTTTTTTCCAAAAGTCAGTATTTGTTTTAAGTCGTCTCTCTCTCCAGATAAAATAAATAAATGATATCTGGGCTAGAAATCTGGATGTGACTCTCCCTACCAAAAAGCAGAACCAGTTGGCTCTTCTCAAATTAATGACTAGCTTTACACAAGCTGATGTAAAATTCAGTAGTAAGAGCCTCGTTTTTCATGGAATGATGACAGACCCTTACTGTGCTTATCACTAGGGCTACTGAGTTTTGCTGCCGTGGCAATTACACAGGTCAAAGGGTATGACCTTGGCTGACCTCACTATTGCCATAAAAAGGGAATTCTCTGGCTTTACCTGCTATGGTTGGAAATAAACAAACCTGTATTTATGTATCACAGAAATCACATTTCAACACACCCATTACCAAGATTTAAATAAAATGTTAAGAGAAGTTCTTTTTTTTATCAGTACACTATTTGATCTCCTAGCGTGCGATGATGTTTTCATTTTATTTTATACCTTTTTTTTTTCAAATTTCTTTTACTTCCGTATCTTTACAGACAAAAACATCTCAATTTTTGGCAAATGATGTTTGTAAGATGATGAAGAATTCATATTTCCATATATTTCTTCCATTTCATTTAGTAGCTGAGAGTTTCACAAGAGGATTAAGTGAATGCCATCATATACTCAACCATTCTACCTCAATGCCTTTCAAACCACAATGAAACACTTGTCTTTTGGCTCTAAAGACTAATTCAGACACCATATTACTTTTTTTTTTTAAAATTAAACATGACACAACAATCCTTCTGAAATAAATTCCTCTACTTAAAATGCATTTCAGCCTAGCTTATATGCACCTACATACAGCACACCTACAAGAACATGTACTTTCTCAGGGCCAGAGATCATATTTGACTTAAGTATCTATGGTAGGCAGATCTGCAAATAAATCAGAACATTAACAACGGCCATACATGTAGCATAGATACATATACAGCACAACTCAAGGTGATGTGCAAGAAAACAATATTTGTGAATTGTGATGTTACAATTCTGTACTTTTTCACGACCTGCCTAATTTTCCAAGGTTTTTCAGGGCCTGGAGATCTCATTTTTATTTTCAAGTATTTTCAAGATCTTTTTCAGGTCCTGTATAAACCCAGTTAGTTCCTTCCATGATGGTTGTTCCAAAGCTTGGGACACTAGGCCTTCTGGATAATTATATGAAACAAATCATGACAGTTTTCATGCTGATACAATGATATACAACCTGTTGATGCCATAATTCACTTCGGATTTTTTCTTCTCTCTTTTTTTTCAGAAAAGAAGTGCAATGAGTCGTCTAGACAAACTGATGGCTTACAATTAATCAAAAGGGTGTCAAAATGCATATGTTAACGAGCAAACCAGAGAAAGAAAAAAATTATAGAAAGCATACAAGTATGCACTGGTACTGGGCCAAAAAAAAAAAAAAAAAAAAACAAGTTGCTTTTTTTTTTTCAACCTGTTATCAATTTCACAGTTGGTAACACTGATGTATAATGACTTACCTCCACAGCCGACCTGAAAGGGTAGAGCTGAATGCTCAATCTTGCCAAACTCATTTACGGCTTACATAATAACCTCGCACCTGGATACAATATGGTCGCCACAACCATGCTACTCTGGCACGAACTCAACACGCACAGCATAAACATCTTAAAATAACTATCCCTTTTCTCAACTTTTACAACTTTTTAAACTTCCAATATTTCCTTCAAGCTCCAGAAAGCCATTGACTTTTTCCCCAATGCGTGTGCTCTGTAAAATAAGAGCTTCGCTAAAAACCGAGGAGAATAAAGAAGATCTCTAAATTTTAATCATTGCTTTAGTTTTTTTACAACTTTTTCTTTAAACAACTTTTACAAAGCCACGGAAACAAAGAACTTGCTAACCGTCACGTGCATTGTTTACACGTGATGCAGGCTGTAAACATCTTAGTAAATATCTCCTTCGCTTTACTTAACTTTTACAAAGTCACAGAAACAAAGGACTTCGTGACTGTCACAGGTATCTCGTCATGTCACAGGAAATTACGCTCTTTCTTTAAAGACTTATTAAGTAGAGCTGCAGTCAGTACTCTACATGTACTTCTTACAATGTAAGATCTTCAGTCTTTTGAAACTGATCATAGCAATGACCTGGTTTTAAACCATATAAGTGAAAAGAATCCTTTGCATCAAAATTAGCTGAAATTTAAGTTTCAACTTGCCCCATTTAGCAATCAAATAAGTAGCTTTGGCCATATTAGTCAAAGGCTAGATACTTTAAAAATCTTCATTTCTCTTTAAGTCAGCTGAAATAAGCCAATCAGCTGAAAATTCTCATCCCTGCACAAAAAATTGGAACGAAGTCTGTGTCATTGCAACACCAGCTAAAACTGATCCCAAACTTATTTCTACTTGCTTTCTTAGAATTTCTGTTGCACCATATAAAGCATTGAAGTGTTGTAGAACATGATGGCACTTTCAAACTACATCTATGCTATCATGCATGTGTCATACAGAATTTCCCTATGATTTATTTTTTTATTTGAGTGGTGTTTCACATCGTATTCTAGAATATTTCACTTATGCGACGGCGGCCAGCATTATGATTGGAGGAAAACAAGCAGAGCCCAGGAAAACCTACGACCATCTACAGGTTGTTTGCGGGCTTAATCCCACATATGGCTAGCAGGGACGTCAGCATGAGCTAGACTCACACTGACCGCATTGGTGAGAGGCACCTGCATCATTATGCCGCACTAACGCCTTAACCACAGAGGCCCTAATTTTCCTTGTGTGTCTAGTAAATGTACATGTGTATATATATATACAAAACATTTTGAAAACAGATAATTTCTCAGAAACCATGTCTATAAACTACCGTGGTATCATTCTGGTAAGTTTTAGTTCATTTTCTGTGCTACAAATAAAATGTTAATACCTATCTGATCTGCTACAAAAGGATGGACACCATTACGACATCACCCACGGATATATTTCATTGGCGTTAAAATCAAGCTCAAGAATTTTCCCACGGTCAGGTCAACAGGCGGAGAAAACTGAAGCGCCCAGGGACCCCAACAGACGCTATGAAGCAGCGTTTTGAATCAGACAGCCAGCCAGGCTCCCTGATATCACCTAAGAGTATAAGGACGTAAGAGATGAGAATTAACCTTCAAAAAAAGACCTCTTCATCCTCCCACTTATGAATTTATCTGTTTGATTGGTGTTTTATGCTGCACTCAGGAATATTTCACTTGTACAATGGCGGCCATTATCAATTCATGGGAGGAAACCAGGCAGAGGGTAACCCACGATTATTCGCAAGTTGCTGGTGGATCAAGTCATACATGTATAAAGCCAGAACTTAAAAGATTAAAAACTTGACATGGTGCGAGGTAATTTAGCAATAGCAGAGTTTTATCCAAGACAAACAGCTCTCGTCTGAATGAAACCAGCATGGGACTGAGGATAGGGGTGCTGGGATGCAAGGGGACGGGAATGGAGAATAAGACCCGACTTGATCCAAGACAGCTTTTATCTTACTAATTAGCGCTGGTAATAGCCAAGTTGTGAAAGGTGATTAGAGAGACAAGGGGGATAAATGAGACATTTCAGCAGACACTATTTAGGAGGTACGTTAGAGGGATGCACCATGCAGACATAATATGTTTAAGAGGGGAGGAGGGATGGAGGGGGGAGGGTTCTCCTGTAAAATTATGTCATCCAAAGCCAGTTCAGTGAAAGCTTCACAGGCTGCAGCACTGGAAGTCCTACATACACTGATTACATCATCCTACAACAGGATTTATTTATTTATTTGATTGGTGTTTTACGCCGTTCTCAAGAAAATTTCACTTATACGATGGCGGCCAGCATTATGGCGGGAGGAAACCGGGCAGAGTCCAGGGGAAACCCACAACCATCCGCAGGTTGCGGGCAGACCTTTCCACGTACAGTCGGAGAGGAAGCCAGCACAAGCTGGACTTGAACTCACCGCGACTGTATTGGTGGCTTATTGGCTTGACTTAATCCTAAAGTATATGTAGCTCCCATCCACGAGACTGACTGCAAACATACAACCTTAACATTTACACCCGCATGGGCAAATGCTGCAACTCACAAAATCAATCAGTCATTTCATTTTTTGAACTGTTTTCTGCAAAATTTCAAGTCAAAGAATGACGAACCCAAATCTGAGCCAAGTTGAGGTAGAACTGAAGGGAGCCTCTTGCAGCAGCACCAGGCTCTATGTCCTTCACATTCTAACACTACTTCCTGTAGTGAAAGAATTGCTATTGACAGTTTATTTCCAGCAGGCTTGGGTGTTTACACCTATCATTAGTCTTACATCCCAGTTGGTAACAGGGCACCAGACCTCAACAATCTCAGTGGGTGACATGACCATTCCCCAGCTGTTCAACCTAAACAAGAGCAAATTGGCAATAGCTGGGACATAACCAAAAAGCTTAATGTCACCTTGCACTCTGCCCATACTAAACATAAGCAGGCCAAAAATTTGATAACCCAACCCGTCTGTCTTGGCCAAAGCAAAACTAAACACCATGATCACAATGCAAGAACAGTGTATTTCCCTAACGACCTTTCTTCTCGCTGTAATCTTGCCATACAATGTAACCGTGGGTGAAACCATATACACATCCACTGAAGCCATGTAGTGTCAATGTACATGTGTGTAAGCCACTCATGTTTACTATCAGACAGTCTTCATAACACATACCAAAACATACTGTGCAGTGCACTTAAACGCCTCAGTCTAAAGCACATGTAGGGGGGCCTCCCGTGGCTCAGTCAGTTAGCGCATTATCGTAGCACAATGACCCGAAGCCTCCAACCCATGCGGTCACTGTGAGTTCAAGTCCAGCTTATGCTGACTTCGTCTCCGGCCATACATGGGAAGGTCTGCCAGCAACCTGCGGATGGTCGTGGGTTTCCCCCGGGCTCTGCCCGGTTTCCTCCCACCATAATGCTGGCTGTCATTGTATAAGTGAAATATTCTTGAGTATGGCATAAAAAACCAATCAAATAACTAAATAAAATTAAGCACATGTACAATGTAACCAATATATACAAATTCCAAGAGATATTATTTAGAACACCAGCCAGTTATAACACTGTGTAGGTGGTGCATAATTTTGGTGAACTTGGGACAAACTGTTCAAGAGATAGAGTGTTTACAAGCCTTTTATAAAATTAAACTCAAATGACCCCTAAGACCTTGAAGGAAAAGGTCCAAGTCACTGAAAATCAATAGGGTTAATCCTCAAGTGCAAGTATAGTGTAAGTTTGGTGAACTTGTGCCAAACTGTTCTACTGACATCATGTTCACAAGCCTTTTATAAATTTAACTTATATGTCCCAACTGACCTTGAAGAAAATGGTCAAGGTTGCTGGAAATCAACAGGGTTCTTCCTCATGCCAATATATATATAAGTGTCGTGTAAGTTTGGTGAACTTGAGACAAACTGTTCAAGAGATAGAGCGTTTACAAGCCTTTTATAGAATTAAACTCAAATGACATCAATGACCTTGAAGAAAACGGTCCAAGTCACTGAAAATCAATAGGGTTAATCCTCAAGTGCAAGTATAGTGTAAGTTTGGTGAACTTGTGCCAAACTGTTCTACTGACATCATGTTCACAAGCCTTTTATAAATTTAACTTATATGTCCCAACTGACCTTGAAGAAAATGGTCAAGGTTGCTGGAAATCAACAGGGTTCTTCCTCATGCCAATATATAAGTGTCGTGTAAGTTTGGTGAACTTGAGACAAACTCTTCAAGAGATAGAGCGTTTACAAGCCTTTTATAGAATTAAACTCAAATGACATCAATGACCTTGAAGAAAACGGTCCAAGTCACTGAAAATCAATAGGGTTAATCCTCAAGTGCAAGTATAGTGTAAGTTTGGTGAACTTGTGCCAAACTGTTCTACTGACATCATGTTCACAAGCCTTTTATAAATTTAACTTATATGTCCCAACTGACCTTGAAGAAAATGGTCAAGGTTGCTGGAAATCAACAGGGTTCTTCCTCATGCCAATATATAAGTGTCGTGTAAGTTTGGTGAACTTGAGACAAACTCTTCAAGAGATAGAGCGTTTACAAGCCTTTTATAGAATTAAACTCAAATGACATCAATGACCCTGAAGAAAACGGTCAAGGTAGCTGGAAATCAACAGGGTTCTACCCCATGCTAATGTAAAGGTGTCATGTAAGTTTGGTCAACTTGGGACAAACTGATCAAGAGATAGAATGTTTACAAGCCTTTTATAAAATTGACCCCAATGACCTTGAAGAAAACGGTAAAGGTCGCTAGAAATCAATATGGTTCTTCCTCATGCCAATGTGTAAGTGTGGTATAAGTTTGGTGAACATAGGATAAACCGTTCTAGAAACAGAGCATTTACGAGGAATATAGACGGACGGACAGATACTGGCCAGAACAGGCTGAGGGGTAACAATGAACATTTTCCTCAACTTTCCTGCAAAGTTTAGGATAAGGTACACAGTAATCCATGGAGAAGTTGTAAAACTCCTTCCCAATTTCAACAAAGCCGTCCAATGTGCTCCCTTGTTCTTTGGTGTAATACCAGCGGTTTTTCTAGCCACTTTCTCCTTGTGGTAACCACTTCGAGAAATGTCAAAACATTGAGTTTTAGACCAATTTTGTTCCGAGTTTTCATGAAATAAACTGAGATTTTCATACATCAAAGATGAAAAAATACAGAGTTTTCTGATTTGTTCAATCTGAGTTACCAAAAAGAAATTGGCCAGAAAAAACCCTGAATAAATACATCACGCTTCTTGATACATGTATGCTCACATAACACTTACACAGATAAATGTACATATAGATAACACAGGCACTGTAGCCTAGCTCAAAGCAGACAAAGCTTTTAGGTCATTTAGGGAAATTGTTTAATGCATGGGCTCCGAATCACAGAAGACTGAAAGACTGATATACTGTACACGTAACTTCTCAAAGTTTAAACCTTGAGCATGAAGGAAATGGAAAATGACACACAATGGCAATTCCCACCTTATTCCTGTAAATGTACATGCACATGTATGCAAACACTTTATCTCAGCACGAGAACATTTGCAATGTCTTGGTCTTCCCAGCTTAACTTGACATGACTGACTTCGTGTATCTCGCGAAAGAAAATTCAGACAGAATTACTGGAATACAATATGATCTTCATTCTACTGAAGGAATAGGTTCAGCAAAAACCATTTTTCAAGTCCAACTTTCGAGACATTTGTGCAATATCTGCAGACTGGATGATTTCTCTCAAACTAGACATACATTTATCATAATTTTATACATGTGCGTCTAGATAACAGGCCAACAAATCAGGAAACTGGTAACAGCTGTTGGGATGAGAACATTTTCTGGATACGAGGCCATCCTTAAAAATATGTTCATTGGGCGCAACACAACAAACCCTCCAAAATAAGGCCAACTAACTAAAAAGTTTTAATTGGTATTTTGATAAAAGTTTTTTCGTTTCTTTTTCTCTCTATCTTAATTTTGTCCATTGTCCATTCCTTACCGACCAACCCTATTTTTTCCCCATAGGGTAGGGTTGCACCCAACAAACAGTTTTTCAAGAGTGGCCCAGTACTTGGCTTGCTTCATCCTCCGTTAATACTAGAAATATTAGCCATCCATAGAAAGTTAATTAAAAGAGGCAAAGATATTGTATTCTGTTGGATACCAAGTCATATTGGTATTCACGGAAACACAGGGAAGCGAAAGCTGCTCTTGGTAAACCCATATCTAAGATTAAAATTCCTTATACTGACTTAAAATCTAATACTCTTAAATACATTTGTCGCCTTTGGCAGGATGAATGGGACCTGCAGGTCGATAACAAACTGCACGCCATTCACCCTGTCATAGGCTATGACTCTTTTACGTTTGGTATGTCTCGTAGAGACCAAGTGGTTTTAACTAGATGCCGCGTTGGGCATTCTCGTCTAACACACAATTTTATCCTGGATGGGGGCAGTGCTCCCAAGTGTGTTGGATGTGATGCGCAGTACGGCATCAAACATATCCTGATTGACTGTGTGGACTTTGCCCACGTGCGGCAAAGGTTCTACACAGTAAACTCCATATATGATTTGTTTGAGAGCATCACTGGCGACGCTGTCATAAAATATTTGAAGGCCATTGGCCTTTATCATAAAATATAAATTTTATGTTCAAAAATAAATATTTGTTATAAAATTTCCGTAATATGCTGGTTGTTCGAGTTTTTAACTCTTTTGTTTTTCTTACCTGATTTTAACGCATGTCAGAAATTTTTTGTTTTCCTTTTAATGTTCTCCAGTGACTATCGAAAACCTTTACAGTCTCGTGTTACCACCTTGTTCTCGCCACGATATGGCTGAGATATTGCCGATGTGGCGTTAAGCCATAATCATTCATTCATTCATTCCTCAGTGTGGGGCTCAATGACACAACCTCCTGACAGTTATAAAGCTGATCTGCACTGGTACCTTTAATCCAGATTCCCTAATCAAAACTGTGGTCCTTGCCTACCACAGTGGGGATCCTCAAATGCCCAGCAGGAGGACTCTGACTCAATTTTATTGACGTCAAATTTTCCTTTCCCGACTCATCACAATGGCAACAAACTGAAGGCAGGGTGACGTTACAATACAAATTGCATGATACGTTGTAACACTGTAGACATTGCTTAACAATGGCTCAAGTTCCTGCTTCACACTAGCCCCACCTGGTGGGATTAAAAAATATGCCACCTTCCCATTACACTGTACACCTTGCACTCATTACAACGTCATGTTTTAACATGCGAAAAGAAAACCTCTAGATTTTGTATCTTCTTTCCGCTCAGCAACTTAACTATGATGTAATTATTCACTGAAAGCCGTGATATTACACGGTGTATGCTGATTTGACAAACTCTGGCTACAAATATTTTACAGGCTATCACGGGCTATCAAACCTGAGAAGCATGTACAGCACATAACACCGCAGGAAGATGTCCCTAACAGCAGCGTTGTAATAGGGCAGATGTGTACCTACTTTTTTACTTATGTGTGTACACTGCAGATCACAGCTAGCAGGCAGTGATTGTCGTCGTCTTTCAATAATCACTATGGCACAGGTGTGTGGGTTCAATCCCAGGCTTCGTCAGGAAATTTATACATTTGCTTGCAGGGCCTAAAACAACAAAAAGCAATGACAATTTCTACCGTAGTGGTTTGAGCAGTCCAGCAATCATTAAAGACCACCTGTTTACCACCACCATGGTGACCATATCCACATGGTTTGTCACGTGGCAAAGTTTGTGAGTAACCTGCCAATGTTGATGGTTTATGCTGGGCAGTCCATTTTCCAGTGAAAAATTCTGGAGTAAGGGCCTATACAAAAATCAAGTCAATAAGTTAATAAATAAATAAATAAATTGCAGACATATATATATATATAAGACAAATTGCTCTCTAGGCTATTGTTGCTTGAAGTTCAATTTTTTAAGTCTCTGACATTTAAATTCAAAAGCCGTGTAACCATGGTTTCCTGTACAAATTTCAGAGGTGGTGCACAGAAAGTTATAAGAATGACTCCTTTTACCACGCTTTTTAGTTCTTTAATGTGGCAAACTGACAGTTCACTGGTAGAAATTAATTTCACAACTAGTGCACAAAAAGTTGGAAGCAGTACAGCTATGGTATTACTGCCAGACTTTTCTGTGGTTTAATGTGACAAACAGACACCACAGGATTGAGCCAAGCTGAGGTCATCCATCTTCATTCATACCCCTATGTTTATCAACAAACCCAGGAGTGGGAAATGTGGAACACCCAAACTAAGGCAACCCCACGTCCTGTCCCCAAACTGGGCGTTTTTTGCTTCTAAAACGGGTTTGCGAGTATCTAGTTACTATAGACTTATGTAGATCCACAACCACTTCCACAAGGGCATCTCTTACAAACAGTATGGCTTGTTTACCCCATATCCCCACCATCACCACTACATGCTGTGCATGTCCAATCTTTCGTAGGTTTTCAGGAAAACGAAGAAGAAGAAAAAACAAGTTTCAAGGTAAAACCCAAGGTCAAGGACACCAACCAATAAACAAAAAAAGTACCCAAACTTGGTTACCATGGCAACCTTAAGATTTCATCTTCTTGTACAAGATAGGGTCAGACATCTGAGTCCTACAATCTAAAAGATCAGCCGATAACAACATCAGCAAAATATTTACTGACAAATCTGCTTATTGGAGCAGCAGGGGGTCTGGGTATAACCCGAGGCAAAACGCTCAGAGAGCCACATTAGGAGGGAAATCTAAGAAACTTTCTTGTGGTTTTGGGAGGGAGGAGGCCATGTCAAGATGTTGACCTCTGACCTCAGTCTCACCTTAAATGTACTTGTCCTCTACCCCACAAAACCCTCACCAAAGTTAAAGACAACAAAAACTCTCAGGGTCAACCATAAGACCACTCAAAAATGACGATGTTCAATTACCTGGCACTGTAGTTATTCTTTGGTATTTAATACATTCACTTCATGTTAATAACACATATATGCAACAACAAAAAAGTACAAAAAAAATGTTTGAAATTAGCACAAAACCATTGTGTTTTACATGTGGGAAGTGTAGGACACAGTTCTACATGTATAAGCATTCACATCTAATTCGCACACACAGGCATTTACATGGATTAGATCCATTATTATGGTTATGGTGCAGAAGATTTCAAACTTCTCTAAACTTTTTCAAATCAGAGCTTACTGTATGTACTTGTCTTTACAGCTACTGTCAAGCATGGACGTTCCAAGGGCGTCTTGAGCTCAAAACTTCTGAGACTTAACCCTCTGTAGGATTTATCAGTTGGACAGATCAAATGTACAATAGTCACTGTATACATGTACTCATACAAGTGACTTAGTTATCAGAAGTTTTCCTCAACTGAAAATAGTGAAACCTCTAAGCTTTGCTTCCCTTTCCTCGGGCTCAAAAAAAAAAAAAACAAAAACAAAAAACAACAGGACAAGAAAAAGATGTGTCAAGTTTTCTATATTTATGTGCTTTAGGGAGAGCCAACAGGGAATCAAACAAAGCGAGCTGTAAAAAAAAAAAACACACATGTGGCTCTCTAACTGCGTTTATTTTTCTTTCACAGTCTCCCCAAACTGCTGGCAGCCAGTGGCCAATCTCCATTCATTCTGACAGGGGATTAACCAGTAGAGTTTACATAAGACATTTTAAGGGTTTCGGGTGCAGATATCTGGCAGCCTGTCTGTGGCATGCATTGTTCTTTCTGTTTCTTAGTACATTTCCCTTGGTTTTAATAATCTTTTGGCAAGCAGAAGTGCACAGATGTGGTGTCATTCAAGACAACCACTGGGACTGAACCAAGGAGCAGCAATGTGACACCTACAATATACATTTGTAACTAGCTCGGCTTTTTCCTGGGATGCTTCTTAAAATTAGAAAATTACCCTACTACACTGGTATAAACAGAAAAGAATTGGGCAATCCTACAATATTCAGTTTAACACAGATGTCATCAATTATGCCATAAAACTTTTCCAATTTTAGATCTGCGTGATATTGAGGAATTGCTCCACTGGATGTTAGGTCGTCTTACACCAAAATAAACCATTGCCTTTTTTTAATTCAGATGTACTTCATAAAATTAGAAAATAATTTTCTTTCACAGGCAAACTGAGAAACATATTGTAATATTACAATATTAAACTTAGCACAGATTTATGTAATTGGTCAGGCCATAAAATGTTATCAAAATTTAGATTTCCATCATAATGAGGAATTGCTTCACCGGAGGACTAAATTAAAAAGAGTCTTTACTCGTTTTCTGTCCTGCTCCACCTAATCACATTTGACATGTACATGCAATAACAAGCATTTAAGACAAAAGTTTCTCTTTAATTTTGCCTTGAAAAAGTCTTCTTCATGAATAGAAAGGACAGTGATCATGTTATAATATCCTCCCAACACCTAATAGCTCCGCTGGACCGTGTCGCGTAAAGTGAACTTCGACATTTGTCACTTGCTGAATGCAGAAACTTTTTATCCCTTTTTTTCAACTAGAGAAATATTTTTCTATACTACAATACATAAAGCTGAAAAGCTGCTACGTGCAAATTTAATTAACAAGTGAAATTACAAGTAAGGGGCCTCTGTGGCTCAGTCGGTTAGCGTGCTAGCACAACTCAATGACCCAGGAAGTCTTCCATCAATGCAGTTGCTGTGAGTTCCCCTCCAGCCGTACGTGGGAAGGTCTGCCAGCAACCTGCGGATGGTCGTGGGTTTCCCCCAGGCTGTGCCCGGTTTCCTCCCACCATAATGCTGGCCGCCGTCACATAAGTGAAACATTCTTGAGTACAGCATAAACACCAATCAAATAAATAAATAAACGCTCCCAAAAAAATTCTGATGCATACAAGGCTAAAAATTATTTTAGTTATATTTATAACTCGTGGTCCAATTCAATCCCTGTGTAAGCATTTCATTTTCAAAATATTATAACACAGCATCCTCTTCCAAATGAAAGAATAAAATAATAAGTAAATAAAAAAACATGCTTCAGGCTTCTGGAATATTCAAAAACAATGCTGGACATGGAAACACTTTGAGATGCCATAGGTGTAAGAGCTAGGCCGTCAGTAGTAAGCGAATGTGAATGACGCATGTCACGCGATTTGCTCGGATGCTAGCGGCATGCAGACACCAGCATATGGCCAGCATCTGTGAAGTGTTTACAATTGCATAAACTGTCCCACGCAGCACAAATACATGTACACAAACAATCGCCAGACGAAAATCCAGCTTTGTACAAGGCCCATTGTTCAGGATTGAACTGTAAGTCTCCAAGAATGTCCTAATCCTCAATCTGGCCGACACACAGACTGGGGGAAGGGCTGTCATGCGGCCTCTTGGTGTCTCTGTTTGAATTCCACGCGAGGCCAGGCACAACACCTTTGATTTGAAAGTCTCCGAGATATTTCTGGTCTTTATACTATGTACATTACTGTATTATAACCCTATACTGTGTAATACCTCTGTGAATTTGAGGCATGCTATCCCATTTGCACATCTGCACTTCTCAAAACAAAGTCCAGGTTAGTTTCAGCTGTGATTAGTCGTTTTCCTCCAATGTGACATGCATCTCTGAGATCGGCAGGCCATGTTTCCAGCTTAATTTAGCATCCAATTAACCGTCCTGAATCATCACACTCACTATAATAACTGAGACATTAAAGTCGTGATTTTCCAAGAATAACCCGAGGTCAGAATTACATCAGGATGACAGAAAATGCATGCGTTTTTTCACCAGCAATGTTCAGTTTTCTGTACTCTTCCAGGTACAGTGAAAGGAAGAGTAGAGATCTGTGTTTACAAAAGCTGAAAGATAGAGAAGAAGGAAAAAGATCTTAGATCTAAGTGCAGGTCTGCTAATGCAATGTGCCTGACATTATCAGAAGTCTAGGAAGCATGAATTTAGGTGTGCAAATCACAGGCTAAGAGAAGTGCCATAGAATCATCATGTAAATAAAACAAAAAAAAAAAACAAACAAACAAAAAACCAATGGTATAAATTTTGAAAACTGAAAATCAATACCATTCCCTGAGAGATAACGGACGGAGGGCGAATGCTGCGCAAAAAACTTAACATTTGCTAACTTAGGAGTCATCTGCTTTGTCAACCCTTTTACAGTAAACTAAAGGTTACAGCAAGATTAATGGCTTAGACAGAGACCGCTTAAGTACAGTGGCAGGCAATAACACTACAGTAAAGACTTCAACTACAGTCTACTTGACTGGTCAAGAAATAAAAGTCAACATGTGTTTGATTGAAAAATTGTGTCAGAAATCTAGTTCACTGTTGGTGTACACCCACGAAAATGTATAATGTAGGTACAAAAGAAAAAAATGAGATCAGTGTGTTTTTTCTTTGAGATTCTAAGTATCAGTACACTGTATATGTAGTTTTTATTTAGCAAGTCTACCTCATTATATTTCTGCCCTAAATGTTTTTAACTGTTGCAAGTAATTAATTATTCAAGTCCAAAAACATGCACCATCTGATAATATGTCAAACTCTGTTACAGGAAACTTTTATCAAGCCCCTGCAAAATATTACCTCTAAACATGCATCTAACTCACTTGCTAAATTCTGTCATTAATTCTGTGCTGTTAGTTTTTTAGTCCAAGCACTTCCTGTTAAGGGAAACATGTCGTGTAATATTATACAGTGTTTTCATCCATAATGTAGCTGCACCACTGTTCCTGACGCGGCCAAGCTGGCCACAAGATCAAATCCAGCTCTCGTTTACACTGACATGTACATGTAATTTCTGCTGCAGCCTAAAGGCAGGAGGTTTATCAAGCATCTGGTCGAGGGTTGAGGTTTCCTCTAAGCATTCCGGTATACTCTGCCTATAAACCTGACAGTTGTCATACATGTATATTTATTTACTTATTTATTTATTTATTTATTTGATTGGCGTTTTGCGTCGTACTCAAGAATATTTCCCTTATATGACGACAGCCAGTATTATGGTGGGAGAAAGCAGACAGAGCCCAGAGAAAACCCACAACCATCTGCAGGTTGCTGGCAGACCTTCCCTCTGTACAGAACGCTGCATTGGCGCACCAACCCCCTCAAACACGAAGGCCCCTCACGTGTGAGTTGACCACATCAGTGAGAGGTGCGAGGTCAGAACGCCGCATTGGCGCGTCGATCCCCTCAAACACGAAGGCCCCTCACGTGTGAGTTGACCACATCGGTGAGAGGTGCGAGGTCAGAACGCCGCATTGGCGCGTCGATCCCCTCAAACAGGAAGGCCCCTCACGTGTGAGTTGACCACATCGGTGAGAGGTGCGAGGTCAGAACGCTGCATTGGCGCACCAACCCCCTCAAACACGAAGGCCCCTCATGTGTGAGTTGACCACATCGGTGAGAGGTGCGAGGTCAGAACGCCGCATTGGCGCACCAACCCCCTCAAACACGAAGGCCCCTCATGTGTGAGTTGACCACATCGGTGAGAGGTGCGGGGTCAGAACGCCGCATTGGCGCACCAACCCCCTCAAACACGAAGGCCCCTCATACATGTATAAGACAAAGCTTCTTGAGTACAGCTTTAAACACTTGTCCCCTAAATACACAAGAAAAAACAATATGGGAATGATCTTTGTTATGATAATTACATGTACAACACATGATTTTTACATGAGATGATCTGTCAGCAAACCTGTGGACCATCGTGGGTCCTTCCCCCCATCCCAAAGCCCTGCCCAGTTTCCCGCGACCATGACTCTGGCCACAAGCGTGTAAGTGAAATATTCTTGAGTACAGTGTAAAACACCAATCAAATAAATCAATGCATATGTAGAAAATATTAGTAACCAGCTTACAACCGAAAATGTTTCTCTCATCGTGTCGAAATACAGCATGTACATGTAGAATCTGACAGTTATAAATAGGTGCATTTCTGTTTCTTTAATTATTCTTTTTTATTTTATTTTTTAATATTCATCCGTTTTGGATATTCTACCCCAGGAAATGACATCAGGTTAACGTGACACAGACAAGCTGGATAGGGAAATTCAAACACTTTATAATTTCAACCAAGTCATATATACGACAGAGTAATGAAAACCAGATTGACTCCCAAACTCAGTTATGTCACCCAGTTTTCTTGGACATAAAGGTGAAAAAAAGTAAAAATACACAGTTCCCTTCCAGTGTACAAGTATAGTACAACATAACTGTAAACATGCACACAAACTTACATGCACATTTATTCATTTACTCATTTAATGCCGTACTCAAGAATTTTTCTGTTAAAAGACAATTCATAAACTTTATACATGTATGCTAACATAAGACATACAGTGCCACTCTGACAATATTGGAGCCTTACTGTGGCCACACACACTATACATGAATGAGGTGTAACATGTGTACTTTCACATTCCGTTTGAATGAATGTTGACTGAAATTCCAAATACTTCTTTTTCGAAGTCAGTTTCACAGAAGGTCGCAGTGTACATTTAAGAAATCAGACCACGATAAATGCAATTTGAACTATCTTATTGTTTTTCATGAGAGATGACAGATTTCTGAAGACAAGAGGGTCTGTATAAGGACCATTATCTGTGGTACATGAACATGCTAATTCAAAATTTCAACGGCTGAAGAACTTATTTTTTTCTGTCTAAAATGTGATCAATGCTGTTCAAAATTCAGCTGAAAGCATGTGGGCATCAAGGGAGATAATCCTTCTAAACTGTAATTTTTGACATGAGAGTGAGTTCCCCTGAATATTGTTACTGAAAGAAACTTGAAACCATAACAGCTACTACATGCAAGTCATATTCGCATCTCATGCTGTGTGCTGATACACTCGCCACAACAGGTCAGATGTGGTCAAATTAACACTCGGTCATGGGCGAGTTCCTGTCACAACCTCTGAAGTTTAAGGCTGGAGATGCTTTCTATAACTAATAACGTGACAAGATTTTAAATTAACACAATCTACTTGGTATTTTTCCTTTCCAGATTGTTTCACTAGAACTTACTGTGAATAGGAGGGATAAGAGCTCCTTTACATTTGAAGTATACACCATCAAATGAAAATTAGCACTCAACTCTAGCGCACTGCGAGATGTCGCAATATTTTCACTAAAAAAAACGACAGCCATCTGAAATGCAAATATTGCTTATTGTAAGACCAATAAATCTGCAAGTGTATAATGAGATATTAAGAATAATAGGCTCTTTATTTTCTGAGGGTAATACAATTCAGTCAATTACTGATCTTCCCCGAGGCTTTCCACAAACACCGTCATAAACACTGACACAATGTTGACTGAATTAAATACGAAAGATATTTATTTCTTTATTTATTTGATTGGTGTTTTACGACGTACTCAAGAATATTTCACTTATACGACGGCGGTCAGCATTATGGGGGGAGGAAACTGGGCACAGCCCGGGGGAAACCCACGGCCATCTGCAGGCTGCTGGCAGATCTTCTCACGTACGGCCAGAGAGGAAGCCAGCTTGAGCTGGTCTTGAACTCACAGCGACCGCATTGGTGGGAGGCTTCAGGTCATTGTGCTGCAATAGAGCGCTAACCGACTGAGCCACGCAGGCCCCCTACTAAAGATATCATATTTCAAAAAATATATGGTAAAATGAGGTAGAGCTATTTCTAAGCTGGATATGGGAACTATGTACAGTTACTGTAAATGTTCAACATTTTCAATAATTAAAGCAGTTTTTAAAGGCTGGTGAATGCTTACGGTTATTCACACATCTGCAAATCCATGGAAGGAATCAACAATGAAATCGAGTTCTGGTGAAATAATTGGCTCATTCTTCTTGCTGACTGCATGGAAGTAGACCAGCACCTCTGCTTATTCAGTCAGTGTAACTCAACCTACCCTTCAAACTCAGCCATAATTTGAAGTTTTTTTATTAACACCTATTGACAATTTTTTTTTTTAATTTTCCTCTCTTGTCACTTTTGTGACTTTTTTCCAAAAAAAAGCCTGGTCCTTTTTCATAACAAAGTAGATAAAAAAGTCCCTACTAATTTGCAGGTATCCCAATTTTCTGATACATGAACGTGTAAGGTTAGGTAGAACATTTTGGCGAAAACCGACCAACCCTTCAAAAAAGGGCCTACTGAAATGTTTTTACTGGTATTTATATTTGATCTGGATCAAACAGATTTGTTGGAGACAAGGTGGACGAATATGAATCACTGACTCAGTCACAGACTGCTGAACCAGGATCACAAGTAATTAACTAGTGCGGCCCATGATCTCACAATATGTACAAATTAGAGTCAACCAGAAGTTGACAATGACAAACTGTTAACATCTGTTTGAAGTATGAAATAGAAATGTACACTTGAGAGAAACACATGACCATGAAGGGTATTGTCTCAAATATTTGCCTAATAACTGCTGATGTACATGTAAGCTACTTGACAAGGGAAGCAGTTGGGGAAAAAAACCCACAAACGTCACTACAGTGTCAACACCATCATCGCATGTGCATAAAATTGGACTTGCCATAATTCGCCACTGTCATTAATACAAGCCCCACTTTCGCTTTTTGTCAACAGTAGTTGTCTTGTGACGAACAAAAAGTAGCAGTGCAAACATGTGAAAGCAAGGAAGCAGACAAGTGTTCAGCTTTCTTCAACTTAACGATTACTGATCCAGGTAAGTTGGATTTTCTTCTTGGGACCATTTCAGTCCATCAACACCAGATGAATGTAATGGAATCTGTCAATGTACATGTAGTTCATGTCCAATACTGCTGAAATTTCCAACTAAGGCGTAACTCCACACATTTCACTTCCTCCCAGCGAGCGACTGCTAACCTAACAACAATCTTTCTTCGAAATTAAACATAAAATGGCAAACAAAACAAAACATGTTGCCTCATCAACCAGTGCAAAAACTGAGTTGCTGTAGATCCAGGAGGTTTTACAAAGGCTGATTACAACAATTGTTGCTCCATACATTATATTTTTGGCCCAATAAATTGTTTCAACTTTACTGTACATCTCTACAGATTTCTTAGACATTCTTCATATGAACTGATAAATGCAATAGAATCTTTTTAAGTCTTTTGATGAAACTGTAGCCTGGCAAGTCAGTATTTAGTTTGATTTAGTTTCTGCTTTTCCAGGTAACACCTTGCTCTCCTCTCGGAATTTGACCGGGGTTACTTTGGATTTCAGTCATCAAAATACTTGTCCATATAGATGAGCTGATATCCAAAACCATTGATATTTTATATCATTCTACCTAGAACTGATTACATATCCATGTTTTTATTTCTACTTTTTCTCCTTCTGGGACAAATGTACATACTAGATATCAGAAATTGCTGAAAATAGACCTCATTGGTTAACTTAAAAAGAAAAAGACAACACTAGACCAAATGTATATATGTATCGATAAAGAATCCCATTTAGAGTTTAAAAAACGTCACTTTTTATTTTTGTGATATACATGTAGGATGATATCGCTGTGAAAATTACTTGTAAGGATAACACCCACATGAGGAAAACTGTATAGGTCGCCATGCTCTTAATTTTAACCAATCAAGGGTAAGATATTTCTACCACCCGAAAAAGCATCTGTTTCCACTCTGATGCCACCCATTCCTAGTTCACCATTTTGCAATGTAGCAGTGGTATTAAATCAGCTATTTTCCTTCTGATTACGAAACAATTCTGATATCCTTCAAAGCCATTTACAACGAGAAAGTGATAGTGGAATGCTATTATTTTTATTCCCCACCTCTCAACCTTCTAATAATACAGGAGAACGTACTTCACACAACAAACGATGTCTCGCCTCATTCCGGTTTCTCTAAAATGGTGCATCCCAGAGCTTTGTAAGAATTTATGATTAAAGTGTGGATTATAGAGTTACCATGTACATCATCAAAAAATGCCTATGCTCGTAGTGGCCTATGTGGGCCACTCGTGTGCAATGACTTAGGTTACAGAATTTGTTACCTTTTCTATTAATTGAACTACATGTAGGACAAATTTGGTGTCCAGCCTAGGTTAACAGTTGTGTTCTACTTGTTTTGTTTTTATTTCGGTTGTTTGTTGTGTTGCGGTTGTATTGCTTCTTGTGTATTATGTTTTTTGGGGTTTTTTTTTTTTTTTTTTTGAGTATCGTTTTCTTCCACTTTCTTCAAAACAAGACAAAAAAAAAAAACAAAACAAAACAAACGAAGGCTGTGTGCAACCTATAGGCAAACACTGGACTATATGATCTTTGAATTATCATCCCTACAGGCTATAGTAAATTACAGTACAGTACGCACCTCTTAATCTCCTATGCCACGCTAGTAATGTAGTCTCCACTGAAAATTGGGAAGACTAACCCGACTAATACATGTGTGCAAGGCAGATTTCGCGCGGAAGAGACCACGTGACATCTGAGGGAATTTGAACCAATCAGAGTCGGTGGCGGTAGAGAGTTCGGTCAGCTGTCAAAAATAACAAAATGGAAGAAAGAGAAAGTGCTATCTTGCCAGTGTAGGGAATGAAAATAAGAAAATCTGCAAAACTGAAGAGTGCGCAGACGGATTTCTGACCGATCTGGGTAAGAATGTGTTTGATTTCTCTACAATCTTTCTGTAGGTGAAAATGAATATGTCTCCGTGTGTAAATTTTCGAGGAAACGCGGGTAAGATATCTGCATATACATGTACATAGTTGATGATAATGTAAATGAATGATCCTGCTTATGTCGAACAAACTTCTATCCAGTGTGTGTGGAACTTCACAGTAAACATGCCCAGTATTAGTGAGCTTTTAACAGAAACGATCACAATGCTTTTTTCATTGTATTGTGTTGTACTAGTTTGTATGACCTCAACACCATCAAAACGGTAGTTAAAGCATCAAACACAGGCTGTGTATTTTGAATCAAGAGGCGTTTGTTTACCTTTTTTTGAACCTTGAACTGTCCATGTATATGTATATCACAACCCGTAGACTGCTTTGTTTTGCGACCCTCAAGTCAGCCAGTTAGGATAAGTACTCCTCACTTATTTTTGGGTGCCACAGCGGTCAGATTTTCATCAGAAGCTGGTAAGTTGTTTTAAAGGTGACAGAAACTATACATGTACCTGAAACTTCTACAAAATAAGCATCTTTGGACATCTGGACATCATTGATTTTTCTCCACACCACTTAAAAAAGTGCCATGCATGTTTTAGGGATGTTTATGTTAAGATCATGGCCTACATTGATTATTTTCCCAAAGAGCCAAACTACATTGTAAACATAAACTACCAAGGCAGTACATGAACTAGCCAGGTAAGCACATGGCATTTCTACTACACTACAACGCCATGGAAAGGTCCCACTGATGATGCAAACTCGGTCGCCTACTGTCCCGCTTTCAGGTAACCAGTTCGGCTCTGCTTCTATGTTGCATTTTCCTCATTAGGTTGGGAGCTTTGCATCTGCTACAATCTTCAACCCCTTCCAAGGAGAAAAGTGCAACACAAAAGCAGAGCTGAAGTGGTCAGATGAAAGCCGGACGGTAGGTGGCTGAGTTTGCATCATTAGTATTCAATGGGACCTTCCCATGGCGTTGTGGCATAGATGAAAGGCCATGTGATTATTTGGTTATACATGAACCTGCTGTTGTTTCTTCTGCAGTGTAAATATCACCAGAAACATATCTGAAAGCCACTAAGACAGCCTGTGTTTTATGCGATGTTGATTTTCACTACAGCTGCATGTAGTTGTTTTTTTTCGTTTCATTTTGTACTTATGCCCAGTCATGTTTTAATGTGCCCCTCTGGTACCTAAATCAGGGCCTCAGAAACAGTCTACTAGTTTTGAGGCACAGTCCAACTTTGGATTTACACATGCAGACATATCTCTTAAAATTGCTGTTAATAGATCTAAGTTTCATGTTTTGTAGTGGTCAGAATGACATCTCTTTGTGCATGCCGCATATTGTTGTCAGTTATCAATGAACAAACAGGACATCAGGGTGTTTTTACCCTAGAAAAGTTTGCAATGGATGTGATAACATCTTAATTATATGACTACATTGTGCATTCACCAGAGTTGCTATTTAAGCCTACTGAGGTGTAAAAACAAGACATGTGTAACAATTACTATAGGCCACAATATCTATGCATGTTTTATTTATATATTTCTTTGGCCTCTGACTATGATAAAAGTTTGACTCATGGTGCCCCCCCCCCCCCAAGCCCCTGTAATTAACACTAGGCTATAAGGCCTAAGACATCATTTCAGGAAATGAGGCCAATCCGTATTGTTGCAAATCACAGGTCAAGATGCAGCTGTCAGACATTAACTGCATTTTTGGAGAAAAAAGTCAGTCAAGCAGAACAGCCCCAGTATCAGGATACTACTTTATACCTTTGTTCTTCATTTACAAGAAGGAAATGATAAAAGTGCATGGTATGTACCCCAGTATTGGGATATTTTAAGGAATGTATGTACCTGTTAAAACCGGTGGATATATCGCTATTAAAAATCAAACAATAGTACTACATCCATAAGATCAAAAACTTTTTATGTTGTGAGGGCTAAAGAAGCGTACTTTTTTTGTAGATATGCACCCATGTATTAATTATGGCTCAATAAAACAGAATTCTGTGTGGCACACAGTTTAACAGATTTGAAGATTTGGGTTAAGATTGCCTTATCAGTTAAAAGGCAGGAAAACAGCACTGACTGACTGCACTAGCTAAGCTACAGACATGTGCAGAATTCACTTTCACTGTATTAAAATAACAACCCAAGTACAGCTTACAGCCCTACATGTAAGTGTGAAACTTATTAACTTTTATGTTTTATACATGTATGTAAATGTTCAATCAAGCCATTTTGCATGAAACTTTAGCAGCACATTATCAAAAATAAATCCTTTCAGACAAATGCTGTTGCTTTACTAATACTGTATTTGTGTAGTCAATTAAATATATCAGATAGTTCCTTTATTTTTATTTATTTATTTGTTACAATTTCTGTTTAATCATGAAAAAATTTATAGGGGTTAAGACTGCCTCAAGCTGGCTTTCTCTGTGGTTGTACATGAGAAGGTTTTCAGCAACCTGCAGATGGTTGTACATATTGGTTCCCCCTGTGCTCTGTCCGGTTTTCCTCCCACCGCAGTAGAAGTGAAATATCCATGAGTATGGTATAAAACACCAATCTTGTAAATTATTAAATACCCAGGGTACATATGCATGTGCTACAGAGCTGCCAATAACATACTGACCAGCTAAAGGTAGAATGCAGGTGAGCCAGCTGGTACGTAAATATAAATATGAACCTGACCACGGATGGAGCCATATGTCACCCACTGTGTCACCTGCAGCTAGGACAGTGACCTTAGGCTGACCTATAATGTGTGGCGTAAAGTAGGTACATTTTCCAGTGGCCAGGATTACCTTAACTCTTGTCCCCCCAACCTCAAGGTACATTCGACGCCCAGCTGACCAACCAGTCTTAATCCAGTTTTCTGCTTAGCCTTTAATCACACCTGCACGTAGGTGATAAACCACAACTGCTAACTGCGTCGGTACTCTGAGTTAACACCATTGTCGCCTGTGTGAGAGAGAACCTACTGGTTAAGACAGGATACCTGTGCGTGTGTCATAGGAGATACAGGTAAGCCTGTGATGACGCTTCATGGGCAGCCAGCCGGTCGGGCTGATGGAGCCGTTATCCATGTGACATTCATCAGATCTGGCGGAAATCTCAACGCAGCTTTCCTAGAAAGTTCTATACATGTACACATACCTAAGTGGCTTAGTCTTCATGATCGACATTTCGATTTTTATGTTCATATAAACAGGAGACATTGTTCCTTTCTGTAATCATAGTATTTTATTGGTTTCCTTTTTGCTGGAATTTCTTTTTTTCTTTTTTGGTTTTCATTATATAAAACAGCAAGATTTTGGCTCATGGAATTACGTGTACCAGAAATAAAAACTAAGTATTTAATGTACATGTACATATGCTCTGTTATCTGGCAGTCCAGGCTGTATACACATGTGTTATGCAGTGACTATGGTATGTTATACATGTATCTTAAAAGTTACCATTGTGTTTGTTGAATATATCCTGCAGAGTTGGTAAAACAATGGTGATTGAACTGTTTTAAACCCAGACAAAGGCCACATACCTGTATCAATGCACAGTTGGGGGTTCAGGCATTAGACATGCATGTATTGTATATTTATGTACCAGTTCTGGTTATATCCATATATGAACCCTACAATGTATGTTGCACGCTGTGCGTTAAACATTCCTTCTTGTACCATCCTTTGTTGTGAGTAGCTAACATGTAGGCCTTTTATGGGCCAGGAGAGGTTTTCCATCTGGCCATGTGTTAACCTTATGTTATAGATCACTCAAAATTCTACCCCGGAAATTCCAGATTTTCACAATTACAAGAACATGTGTTTATATGAACTATATGCGGTGCCAGTGATAGGGTGTTAGACGTAACGGAAACAGTCGAGTCTTATATACCTTTACTTATACCAATACCTGAGAACTTTTCACTTATATGAATGAATGGGGACCCATTTATGCAATACATATATGTACAGATGTATGTGTAGATGCCAGAGACTATATAGCACCCAGTGTAAAACAACCCATCTTTGGCAAGTTACTAACAAACTTTCCAACATTCATGTCACATACCAGTGCATGTTACTTCATTTTGTTTAGAAGCAAGTGCTCTCCAACACACGTCTAGAAACACCACACAAGAGATCAGAGTTTTTAAAAACAATGGAAGCAAGGAAATTTTGAAAAATTCACTGTCCGAGTATGGGATTGAACTCACATCTTTGGTGGCTTTAAAGCTGCCTGTACCAAATTAAAAGCAGTACAAGCACCTTAAATCCTCAGCCTCAACCTGTCCCTGCCTCCATTACAGTCTGTTGGGACTAACATACCTGTATTCACCTGCACAGGTAAATGTTCTGTTGGACTAAAATTGGCGAATGGTGCAATGTGAAAGGAAAGCAAGGGTAAAATAGGTTGCAACTTTAAACTTTAGAAAAAGTAAACGGGAGAGGAACAATGCTTTGTTTCAGCATTGTTCCTCAGTCTTGGGCCCATCTTTTATTGTAATAATCTGATGGTAATCTCTTGTCAACATGTTGAATCGGTTCGTGACCAAATGTGGCAATATGACTGCTTCTATACATCAATACACATGCAATAATCTTGCACATGGTAATTCTCTCTACCTGGCCTACATGTTCATGACATGCATTATACACATCCATGTACCTACCATCAGTGTCCAACAGATCTACAATTTGTCTGCCTTCATGTGGCAAAAAAATGTAACAAGAACAGAGCATAAAATCTCTCTAACTTAATGCTGTTTTTGAGCTTGTAGAATCATGTAGAATCTGAAATAAGAACTTGCAGAATGAATTGTGAGTGAGGTTAAAGAACTGAACTGTCAGCATATATCTAGTTCTTCAACCTTTTCAACCATCTCTGCAACCAATATTTTGGAACTTTCTGAGAAAACTCTGGAATTATAGAGAAGTAATTTTCTAAGCTTTATGAAGCTCGCATCTTCGATCACACAAGCGAATCATTTGTATTGGCATTTTCATAATTAGTAATTATTCATTTTCATAATTAGTAATTTTTGTGCATAAATTATTTATTAATTATTTATATTTATTTGATAAAAATTTGGGGAAAATGTGCTTTGGTGGTTGGAAAGGTTGAAGATTTACAGTATGCAGTTTCCCACATTAGATATTTGCATTGTACTTATTCCAATTGTCATCTGCTTTTGCTCTATATTCATTTCACAACCCAGTTCAACACTTGTTACATTATAATACAGCACCTGACCAGAATTATACATTGTACACTGTACCAGCGGTCCGTGGTACAACTACCCTAAATGACCTAATATTTCATCCATCATGTGACATGTAAGTTGCTCATATTTTCCTAATTCTTTCTCATGATTTCAGCAAGGTGTTGTGACGTGTGTCTAGAAGGGAGGTTGATAACTTGCAGGGAAAAATGTAGTGATTAGTTTTGTGTGTAATGTTTTGCAACATTTATTTGCCTCTTAAAAGTGCACTGTTTGAACGAAATCTTTGGTCATGTACAGTAACCCCATCTTGTACAAATTTGGGACACGGTTTAACTACAAAGACGATCTGAAGTAGTTGATTATGGCCTACTTGTAGGTTTACAGATTAGTTCTGGTAAACAAGTTTGATGTGAGTCCAATTTATAAACAAGATGCAGGTTAGATTGATCATAGTCACATGTTCATTAAATACGACAGTAGCCAGCATTATGGTCTGAGGAAACGACAGTAGGCAGAGCCTGCAGGAGGCCCACAACCATATGCAGGCTGCTTGCAGTCACCTTCCCACATAGAACCCATAAAGGAAGCCAGCTCACAACGACCACATTCGTGAGAGGCTCTCGAGTACTATTTATTTATTTGATTGGTGTTTTATGCCGTGCTCAAGAATATTTCACTTATACGACGGCGTCCAGCAAACGGTGGGAGGAAACTGGGCACAGCCCGAGGGAAACCACTCGCAGGTTGCTGGCAGACCTTAATTCCCATGTACGGTCGGAGAGGAAGCCAGAATAAGCTGGACTTAAACTCACAGCGACGACATTGATGATGGTTATTACACAATGCAGGCGCGCTATCCCACTCAGCCACGGAGGCCGGCCGCCTCCTCCCAAGTACTGCACTAGCAAGCTGGTCCCTCGGCCACGGAGGCTATTGAACGCCATCGGTGCCACACATTGACCTTAGAATATTATATGTACATGTACAACGGTTAGACCTGGTAGACCGCCAGATATCTGTGATTGTCTCCTTATATGAAAAAAAAGACTTGTTGATCGATCCAGCAAATCTAAAGGTCTCCTGTGTTCTCATTAGACTATTTTTTGATTAGCAAACAGAAATTAATTGACTTAAATTGTACAGGTATGCTTTTTTTTTTTTTTTTTTTTTCACGAGTGCCGTGTCAACAGGCCCTAGATCTAACATTGTGTAACTGTTGACACACACCTCCAGTGGTTGTAGAACTAGATACATGCGCGCTGTGATCTACAGGTACATACAGATGACATTATCGGATGACCTGTGGGGATCAAGCAGTATCATCAGAACGGGGATTCCTTTGCCCGTCTGTCATCTATCACCGGCTGATCAAAGGTACATGGACAATGTAGGTGTGTGGGGTCGTTGAACACTAGCCCCTAAAAAGTGCCGGCAGACAGCGTGTGTTTGTATCTGTGGCTGTGGAGTGAACCAGATGTGCGAAGCAAGATGGGGTGACTTCACCTGTGTTCTGGCTGTGCAGCATTTACTACTGATTCCATTGACCTGCATAATTAACCTGCACTTACATGTATAAACAACTTTGACACGATCCTTAGTAAACATACATGTATGCAGTTGTACAGGAACTTGCACACAGTGCATCTAGAGTATTTGCATTTGATTATGAAGAACTTTTGATCTTCATACATGTAATATTGTCCAGTATTGACCAGTAAGGCTTGCTTAACTGACCAAGTGGTCTCCGATGTCTATAATCAGTTCAGTCCACTAATTGCATCGTTCACAACATGTAGCTCTGAGCCAGTTATATTAACGCAGACATATGTAGATCTTGCATGCTATCCCAGCTATTGATTATGGCTAGACTACTAATTTACGCGTTTCTCCCAACGTTTTTTTTGGTACAGGATGTACATGTACTGTAAGTAATTGAGCCAGGTGTGGTAATTACCTATAGGTTCTGTCCACAAACCGGGAAGCTGCAGTGAATGCTGGTATCTTCTTTAGTACAGCTTAATGCAAAATACAAGTCAGATTTAAAAATTACCAATCAAAAAACAAATATTCGTGTATATGTACTTTCATTAGAGCCCACAATAACAACAGTATTAACTACTCCTTTTGAAGCACTGTGAAGTTAATTAATTAGTCATTTACACCGGTTTCACCTGATGGTGGTGGTAATACGGCTAATAAAATTCTGTTTGCGTTGCAGGGTATTGACCTTGGTGAGTGTCCTTATACACTGGTACACTGAGCCAGAGCTGTCGATAAATAATCTATAGTGTTACGTTGTTACACCTTTCTGGAAATGCAGAGATTTATCACGTCTGCAGTGTAGATCCAACATGGAACTATCGCCTGTATTGAACAGGCGGAGAAATTGTCAGAGCAACCACCTTTGATAGCTACATGTCAATGTACCCCTCTTGTTACATGCTGGCATTAGAGACCCACCCAGCAACCACACTCGATGATGGCTGCTGATATGCAATCAGGTGCACGTGTACAGTACATGTACCCATGTACTTGTCTTACTCCGTTTGTTGACACAGCCGTGTTGTTTTTGTCTGTCTCCTAAAAGTGCATCAGGGGGCCTTCGTGGCTCAGTGGGTTAGCGCGCTAGCGTAGTGCAGTGACCTAGAAGCCTTCCACCAATGCGGTGGCTGTGAGTTCAAGTCCAGCTCACACTGGTTTCCTCTTTGGCCATACATGAGAAGATCTGCCAGCAACCTGCGGATCGGGTGGGTTTCTCCGGGCTCTGCCAACCTTCCTCCCACACCATAATGCTGGCCGCCCAGGAATAAGTGAAATATTCTTGAGTACGACGTAAAACATCAATCAAATAAATAAATAAATAAAAGTACATCCTGTTTTCCAGTGATTGTCCCAATTTGGTGATGAGTATGACTGAGTTTTAGCAGAGCGAGGTGTACAAGTACTTATATGTGGCTGCTGTTGTTATGTCAGAAACTGTGAGCTATCCATTGTTGAAAATCATTCATTTGGAGATTGGATTTGTTCACATTTATGTATTGGCAAATGATTTTTTGAGTTCTGTAAAATTGATTTTAATGGTAAAAATATACATACTATTTCATTTAACAGCCACAACTTCATAAACATTATGATATTTAGCTGAATTCATTATAGATGTTGTATTTAGACCTGAGACTGTGTAATCAGTTGCATTTTATGTTGAGTGTGATGTCACTGAACAATTAGTCATCAGTAAATTTACATTACCTCTTCCGGTGCATGATTTGCCATATTCGCAAAACCTAATCTATACAAGTGTAGAACTCTGTTCATGAAGTAGCCTGTAACCGAGGATTTCCAATGATGACGTTGCCAATTATGACCGCACGTTAGGGTGCATCGCATGGTATGAGATCCAGTAGCACCACCTTTAATGCGGAGGGATGATGGGTATTGATTTTCTGGTTATTGATACCTGCAGTCCAGGCAAACCCTTAGTTCTGACTGGTACGACACATTGGACAGGTATACAGTGTGCATGCATCTGCTGGCACCCTCTACCAGGAATCATAGTGATTGTTTTGGTGATTTCCAAGATCTTTCCGTACACATATAATAGCCCTTACACTAAAGTTCTTGGGCCCAAAGCTACGTTGCTCACCGCAAGCGTTTATGTACATGTGTCGTTTCTCTTTAAAGTTTAGTGTTTTTTGCGTCTTCTTACTCATTGGCTTAATGTGACTGACATCAACCCTTGTCCCTTAGGATCTTCTGTCACCATTTGAAGACGTCTCAAAGTTATGCATTAAGTGACATCAAAGTGAAAATGATGGTAAGTGACATCAAAGTGAAGATGATTGTCGTCATTAATGTCATTAGGCCTGTGCACAGTGTAAAGTCTTGAGCATTGGACACCGATTTGCTTTATTTTGTTTTTGTTTGTGTACATTCAAACAGGAATTTACATGTAAAAATATGCATGCTATATTGTATTTACCATGTATAAAGTATGGCACAGTCTCTACCATGACTCATATAGCTGCATGTGTAGACTGACTACAAGAGAGAATTGAGCAGAACGTGTTGGATGTAGGTGGTTGACCTAATAGCTGACTTGTGGACTGTTCTCTTCTTTGTAGTAAACGGTTTAGCGATGTTCAGTTGTTTTTAGCCAACCGTATCTGCCAGTGATAAGTCCTGGACGTCAGTCCGCGTACCCTTCAGGACTAGCTGGCACAGGTAGTAGCTGGGTATTGTGGTAAGACAGACAAATGTACATGCAGACCTCGGCCATGCCAGGAGGTAGCACAGGCTAATGCCTAGATGCTTCCTCATCAGCTGTCATACATATAGGTGGGTATAGAACGTTAGCGAGACTGTGGCAGTCTACAGCAATAATTAACACTTTGAGTAGAACCATATGCTGATAATTTTGGTGCTTGTGTAGTTAAAATTGGTTGTTTGGAAATCTGTTTCTGAGATAACTGTGGAATGTCAGATGTTGTGCATAGACAGTTTGAATAGGAAAGTATCATGTGCGTGGTTTAAACGATTTCAAAACCTGATTCCATCATTCTACACAAATGTCAAACCCTTTTTGCAATACTTAATTGTATATATGTAAGTTATGCAGTTTACTTAAATTTATGGCTCAGTAAATGAAGTTATAAAATTTTAAAACACCTGTTCAGACGTCAGATTATGTAAGGGGCAACAATTACTTTGCCAGTTATTTGAAGGGGCCAGTTATTGTGTGTATAGGTCTACATGCACATGTACAGGTAACTAGTGGTCAGGGCTGAAAATAAAATAAGGCTTCATGGGTGGACATGCTGTATGGGCAGGTGTCTACATGTGCCTTGTAGCCAGTGACCGCTAAAATAAGTTTGCCCATGCAGTCAGATCAGTGCAGTAAACATAAGACAGTACAGGTGCAGTAGTGCATGCATCCACAGTTTTTCTGTCTTGCAGAAACAATATACATGTACTCCTGTATGTTGACACGAGTGATTTAGACAGTGTGCACGGTAATGTTTACAGTGGTTTGTTGATTAGACGTCAAACTTTTTGCTGATGTAACGGTACTTGTATTTTTACAGATTCGTCATATAGTTTTATAACACACAAAAGGGTACATGTAATTGCCTCAGAGCACAGCTGTATCTCCTTGTATTAGGCTGAATCCAATACCCTTATAGTGCTGTCTCACTGGAACATCATGCCAAAGACACTACATATGACACCTGTTAGAACGGCTCGTCAAATTGCACTGGTACCTGTTGTGCTTATTTCTTTTATACTGAGCACCACTGAGAGGTGGCTTATGCACCAAAATTATGCATTTTATAGTCTTGCTTACAATATAGGTATTCCTCATCAACCAGGAATTGATCCCTATAGCTGCAAATTACCAGTTACAAGGCATATGTGGTTAGTGTGACCAAAATGTATATATGTATCGATAAAGACTCCCATTTTCAAAAAACATCACTTTTTATTTTTGTGATATATGATACCCATGATATCACAGTTCAAAGTAAGGAAAACCTCCACCTGGAGAAAATGGAACGGGCCACCATGTTCTAGATTTTAGCTAATCAACGGCAAGATATTTCTAGAAATGCATTTCTGCTGTGAAATCACCCGTACCTAGTTCACCACTTTGTCATGTAGAAGTAGTGTTAAATCAACTGTTTTCCTTGTGATAACGAGACAATTCTGAGATAGTACTTTAAACTCATTTTCAATTAGTAAGTGGTAGTGGAATACATCTGAGGTTATTCCTCAAGGTCTCGACCAGGAGGCCATAATGCGTGGCCTTTGATTATACAATAGTAAAGCGGACCGTACTTAAGCACACATAGGAGTATCTCGCCCCTAATACTGAAGAGTATAGGGTACGAATGATGTGAAATCTTGTTTCTGGTTTCCCTAACGTGGCATATCCTGTGACCTGGTAAGGATTCTAGATTAAAAGCTGATTCATAGGGTTACCAAGCATGTCTTTAAAAAAAACCCTGTGCCTGTTTAGGTCTATATGGGCCCCTCTTCAGAAATGACTTGGGTTAAATATTTTTTGTTGTCTTTTCTTTTAAGAAACATGTGCACATAGATTATGTCAAGCAAGTGTTTAAAACCACTCTTCACGGTCTTTTAATTCAAATCACATCAAGTATCATGCCGGGTATTTCATAAAAAAGACAGCGCCATGTATGATGTGGGTGTTATGTAAATCTCCCAGCATGGAGGTAATAAAGTCACACCAGACACACATGTGATCAGGTCAGTGGTACCTCACTGCACATACAGTGTACAGTGCATGTGTACTAACAGGTGGGTGGTAATGGAGATTGTACATTGTGTATAAAATCTGTGGTTAGAAAACACTACACGTCAGGTATAAACCACAGCACCCGATCTACTCTTCACCCGTATCCTCTGCCACATGGCTGCCATACATGTTACTGCACCAGTAGGCAAAACCAAAAACTGATAAACACAGTGGCATGATAAACAAGGCATTACCCTACAGGAGCTAAAAAAACTAGCGCTGCTAAGCAGTATCAGAGCTCGCAGGATGTAACTGCCAACGAATGACAAGGCTGCCACGTAATTAAATTAAAATAAAAGCAGGCATCAGCATATATACATGCACCTATGTTTAGCCTGAGGTTTGTTTTATGTCATTGTGCCTTGACTCTATGTTACATGTCTATGGGTCATGTTTATACCATTGTGCGCCTCTCATAACTCTGATGTGTTATGCAATACATGTGACCTAGGGCCTTGGCTGTCAAATACATTTACATGGGCTACTACATCACCCTGAACACAGGCCAGCTTTTGATGCTCTCTGAGGGCCTTAATTTTTTGGCTGTGACAAGCAGCTGTTTAAAGGTGTCTGTCTGTCTGTCTGCCTGTCTTTCTGCCGCTTAGACAGATCTTTGACATCTAGGTCTTTCAACCTGGGACCCGGGAGCAGTTCGGCATCAACTTTTTGCAAATTTGCAAAGGTTTTGTTTTCAACTTCTTGACTGTGACAAAGCAGCTCTATAAAGTTTCTTTGTCCCTCCGTCTGTCTGCCTGCCTGCCTGTGTCTGTCTGTGTATGTGTCTGCCTGTCTGTCAGACTGATCTGTCCAGGACTTCAGATTAACATTAACTTCTGGCAAATTTGCTTTTGTTCCATTTTTGGCTCAATTGAATGAACGAATGATTATCGTTTAATGAGTCATGTACAGAATTAGCAGCTGAGATGATGAAGTCAAGATACATTTAAATATCCTCTAAGAAACAATTCCAAGGAAGTACATGTGCTTTGATGCCGTCTCCCTAATTGTCAAACAGAACCCGTGGACAAAAGTTTAATTTGTGATCCAAATGCAATTACATTTACACAGCTCACCCACCCATCCTGAACCACACAACAGATTACAGATTGATGTAAATGCAACTGTAAACATTAATGATATGCTAAATTGCTGATCATATCGTAATGGACTCTGTATCTTCACCTTAATCCCCCTTCCCCTCCACCTTCCCCTCCCCCACCCCACCTCCAATATACCAACCTTCTGCATGTACCACACAGAAGGCTTGACACACTCAGGTGCCTCATTGTTTGTCGCACATTATATACATTATATATGTAGGCTCAGTTATGACATGAACGCTAATGGACTTACACGGCCTTAAATACTTAAACAAGGCCGTCAGTCGATAAACCACAAATGTGTTAAACAACAGCCTGAAAGTTTAGAGCCCTTGTGTGTTTATCAGTAAGTTTTTCATTTTTGTGGTGAGATACATGTACAGTACATAGTACTGTTTTGCGCATGTATGTTTGTATGGATGTTAGATAAATGTAGGCAAGGTCCAGTGTTGTGATGTTCAAACAGGCTTATTGTGCATGTATATAGCTATGTATAATGCAGTTGGAATGTTCAGGTGTGGTATTTTTGAAATATTGGAACATGTATGTTCACCTGTCTAAATATCATGTGTATATTCTACATCTACAGGTACAGTACAATGCCTTCAGTGTTTTGTGCATGCGTGGAAAATGCAAATTCGAGTTCTGGTAAAGTGCAAATTTGATCATCAGTGTAGTTTCCTGGATCAGTGCAGGACCAGAGCCATCCTCAAAAATATGTTTGATAGACGAAACCTCCATAAAGGACCCTACTCAAAGTTTTTATTGGTGTTGTGGTAAAAGTTTTTTCTTTCTCTCCATGTTGATGTCTTTAAAATCATTATCTTTTTCAAGAGATAAAATGGAAAAAAAAAATTCCCTTCTGACTAACTCTGTTTTTTCTGATAGGGTCGGTTCCACCCAGTAAACTGGCCCAGGCCTGTGAGGTGATTTTGTGCCCTGTCTGAGACAGGTAAATGTAATGGTAAATTCATACAGAGTGAACAAATTATCCATCCAATTCCGAGACAGAGCAGGTCATGTTTCGTATTTTGTCATGTGGTTAATGGGCTGTGTAAGTAGTGCAGATTGCCACAGTGGTGTATTTGTTCTGAGTTACGGGTTGGATTTAAATGTGGCCTGGTTCAGCAGACTGATCTGCAGTATCCAGGTATCTGTGAACAATTACAGCGCTAATTCCTTACTCGCTAATCCATTCAGACGAAACAGTATACATGTACACGTATTTTAACATGTTGACTTCTGTCTCAAAAACTCTGAGTCAGTTCAGTACTCATGGTTGAAGTCTTTATTTGCCGATTCAGGTTTTCATTCAGTAAAACCTCACAGTTTACTCTGATCTTTACTGGCTGTCTACCTGTACAGAACACAGCTTCAATGAAAATATGTACACTACAATACATACATTTACTACTAAAGTTTTCATCAGTTGCAACCGAAAATAGTAATGCCTGCAAAATTATAACATTGAATTGAAGAACAGTTGATACATTTATTTAAAAATTTTGAAAGTAAAGTGCTTTAAGCTTGCAGCTTCTAATGTGAAGTTTATAAGGCTAAAGTAGCGAGTTGTAGATACATGCAGGTAATTGTTGTTAAGAGGAGGAAGTGGGATGTTCCATGATCAGATGCATGCCCGTACAGATTTTTGATTCTTCCCTTTTTGGCTTACATTTTTTTAAGTTGAATACATCAGTGAGGATTTCGATGTATGTTAAGTCAGTGACACATGAGAACTGTTCTCAGTCACCATGCAGTAATAAATGTTGATTTATGTGAATCACATGCTAATGTGAATTGATTGGCCAGGTTATAAAGTACTGTATCTTGTTAAGCTCAGTGATCGGCGTACACAGATTAAAGGGTCTGTTTTCAAGCGATTGCAAGGTAACCAGTTACCAGGAACTTGTTACGTTTCTGGGAGAAGGTTTGATAATAACCTTGTTATTTTACCTGTATGTTTGTTATGGTAAGGTTTGTCCTGTACATGTATATTCTTGTCCGTGTATGTGTGTCACATGTATAGATATCACACTGGGTTTCTCGCAGTTCAGCGTTTCTTTGTTCACATTCCATTTTGTGGTAAGGTTCAGGACTTTCTGTGGTAAGGTTCAGTATATTCTTGCATGAGTGGAGATATATTAGACTGTGTTACAAGAGGCTATTTCATGTCATGGTGTACACTTGTACCAGAGTATATTTTTTATTATCTCTTTTGTTTTATGGCAGGGGGAGAGGAGGCACATGTTACAGATTGTAGAACTAATTAAAACACTAATTAAAGTCCACATATACATGTACACACCTGTATACTGGCATTGTCGGAAATTCAATATGGACCATAGTTTGCACATCCCAGCAGTATTTAGATTTATATTTCTTTTTTTCTTTCTTTTTCTTTTTTAGAATCAACCTGTTTGCTAGATGCATTGGTCTAATCTTCCATAGACTATAGACTGTCTTGGTATTGCCCTGAAACAAATGCAAATATGCAATGAAGTTAACTGTGACATCCTACAAGAAAGTCCACATCTTTTAAATCTGCAATAAAAATACCTGTGATATCCTACAAGAAGTCAGTATCTCCCAAGTGTGCAACAAGGATAATTGTGACCTCCTGCAAGGAGTATCTTCCAAATTTGGAATAAAGTTAGCTGTGACAACCTGCAAGTGCTCAATGGCTTCAAAATTTGCAGTAAAGTTACGTTTGCTGGGACATCCGTGGAGTCATCATCCAAATTTGCCAGAAAGGTACAGTGGCTGTGCTATAGAAGTCAGTATCTTCTTGCGCTCAGTGAATGGCCTAATGAAGGTACTAAAATAAGATATTGACAGACAGATAACTGACAGACATACAAAGTTACCGACAGTTGGACAGATCCAAGGCTGTATTTTGACAATCATCCCTAATTATGTTTTGCAGGTGATGGCAGATTGAGTGTGTGTGAGAGGCCTGTAACCTCTGGACACCCAGGGAACATGGGGTTTTGACCTGCTTCAGTTTACACTCCGTCATCCACTATGACTGCTGTCGAGTGTGGAAGCTGCACACGACTGTCCATACTTGTACGGCCTATGTCATGCCTTTGTGTCACAACCGCATCCAGACTGACTCGGCAAAGTCTGAGTAGACCAGAGCTAGAGTTGTTATAGTAGTGATTGATGCCAGTGGGAAAATATGGAAAACGTAGAGACTGAAGATGGAGATGCTTGTCGTAGGAGGAAGTCTGTGGAGGATCCCGAGAAGCCGGCGGGTCATGATGGTGAGGCACAGCCCCAGGGCAGGCCTGTCTGCCCTACTCATCTAGGACTTGGAAGCACCCTGGGGGTACAAGATGGAGATGAATCCCACCCTAGCGACAGGCAGCCAGGAGATGCAGCGGCCTGCCCAAGCCCAATGGATAGCTCAAGCAGTGGGTACACGCTCAGCAGTCAGTACGAGTTTCTGAGGAGTAAAACAGAGAAGGATGAGTATGTTCAGCATCGGCTAGCTGGGGTCATGGCAGGCGAGGATTCTGAGCAGAGAGAGTGCGGGATTGGGCACTTTCGTCCGTCCTGTCTCCAGCCCTGCGCGGACATTCGCATGTTCATCTTCGTTACATCGATGCTGATCGCGGTCAGCACTGGCCTGTCCGCAGGCTACTTCAACAGCGTCATCACCACCATCGAGAAGCGCTTCGAAATAGGCAGTTCTACGTCCGGCCTCATAGCTGCCTCATACGAGTTCGGTTCTCTGGTTGCTGTTGTCTTTGTCAGCTACCTGGGTGGCCGCAGACACATTCCAAAGTGGATCGGCCTGGGTGTCCTGTGTATGGGCATCGGGGCACTTCTGTTTGCGCTTCCGCACGTCATGGCGGAGAAGTACACAAAACGCGGGGGCATCGACCTGAACACAACAGAGAAAGAGAACATATGCAGTCGCTTGTCGGACAGCGCTCGCCTGGACGATGCATTTTGTGTGGACGAGCATTCTGGGAACTTTATGTATGTCCTTATCCTCGTGGTTGCCCAGGTGCTCATAGGCACCGGGGGCACACCCATCATGACCCTGGGCACCACCTACGTGGACGATCACGTGCCCAAGGAGAAGGCACCTGCCTATCTAGGTAAGACTTCTGATTATTTTCAACCTGCACTCATTGGGCGAATAGGTCTTTCTCTCTACCTCATGAACTTTTCAGGCCTTATCCATGAGGGCGAGATCCCAGGTTCAGATCCTATAGAGCTCTGGCCGATTGATGGCTGTGGATATTTTAAGTCTGGAGGGTTTTGAGCAACCTACTCTGGGCATTGTGATTTCCTTTGTCAGTAAGCCTAACCACTTCTGCATTTTGAGTGGAAGCTCTTAAAAAATGGCACTAAATGTCAATTAATCGAAACAGTAAATATATTACATACATGTACAAGTGCTTCACACAGTGCCTTTATCGATTTTACTACATCTTTTTTCAGGATAAACACAGTAGAGAGTTGTGAGCATTTCTCCTGTTGTCTTTCCAGCTTTTATCTATGCCATGGGAGCTCTGGGTCCAGTGCTAGGCTTCACACTGGGGGCTTTGTTGTTGCAGTATTATGTGGACTTGTTCTCGTACGATGTTGACCTGACCCCATCAGACCCCCGCTGGGTGGGGGCCTGGTGGGGCGGGTTCATCATCTGCGGTGGTCTGCTCCTCATGCTCTCCGTGCCATTCCTCGCTTTCCCCAAAAAACTGATAAAGGAACAGAAGAAACTCTTGGATTTGAAAGTTAAGGAGGATTTGCTAAAACCAGCTGATCGGGAAACTAATGAAGAGTTTGGGAAGACCATTAAAGGTGGGTGGCAATAGAGAAGAATAAAGTGTTTGAGAAGACCATTAAAGGTGGGTGGTGATAGATGAAGACAGATGAAGAGTTTGTTGTAGGCAAGAGGTAATAGATGGAGAGAAATAAAAAGTTTGGGAAGACTTTTAAAGTTGTTTGGTAATAGATAGATACAGATGAAGAGTTTGGGAAGACCATTAAAGCTAGGTGGTAATAGATAGAGACAAATAAAATGGGTGGTAACAGATAGAGAGAAGTAAAGTTTGGGAAGGGCACTAAGGGCAGATAGTAATAGACAGAGACAGATAAAGAGTTCGGGAAGATTATTGAGGGCAAGTGGTAATAGATAGAGAGAAATAAAGAGTTTGGGAAAACCAATAAAAGAAGGTGGTAGTAGATGGAGACAAATAAAGAGTTTGGGAAGTCCATTAAAGATGGGTGATAACAGATAGAGAGAAATAAAGTTTGGGAAGGGCACTAAGGGCAGATAGTAATAGACAGAGACAGATAAAGAGTTTGGGAAGATTATTGAGGGCAAGTGGTAATAGATAGAGAGAAATAAAGAGTTTGGGAAAACCATTAAAAGAAGGTGGTAATAGATAGAGACAATAAAGAGTTTGGGAAGTCCATTAAAGATGGGTGATAACAGATAGAGAGAAATAAAGTTTGGGAAGGGCACTAAGGGCAGATAGTAATAGATAGAGATAGATAAAGAGTTTGGGAAGACCATTAAAAGCGAGTGGTTATAGATAGAAACAGATAAAGAGTTTGGGAGGGCCATTAAAGGCAGATGATAATGGATGTAGATAATGGAAATCGATGTTGTTTTTTTACCGTAGCTATGCGTGTAAACCTTTTCCCAATGGGACTCTTCTTTATCTTGATTTAACTTCCAACTTGAGAGATGAGTGTGTGAGATGTATAAATTATATATATGTTTGTCACCACTAACATGCTCACTTTTCAAGAAAGACACTTGATGAGTTTTAATTTGTATACTTGAAGACTTGAAGAAACCTATAAATTATATGTTTTGCAGCCTGTTTATTGACAGTTCAAAAGAGGTGTAAATGGTATGATTTGTGGCCTGTTACCAGAAACTTCCAGAAATGTATATAGTTATGTGTATTTTGGACCAGTTTAGAGGACACCTCAAGAAAAGTGTAGATGGTATGTTTTTGTGGCTTCTTTACAGACATTCCCAAGTCTATACTGGCGCTAATGAGGAACCGTGTGTACTTTGTCCTGTGTCTGGGCATCTGTTGTGAAATCTCTGTCACCAGTGGCTTTGTTGTCTTCATCCCTAAATACCTGGAGACACAGTTTGGGGTCAGCAAATCTCAGGCTAACCTATTCACAGGTGACTTACAATTCTCTGAGTAATTTATTCACAGGTAAGACAAAGAGGACTCTTAAGTGAATCTCTTCACAGGTAAGCTAGTCACAGATCTGTGGTTAATCTCTCCCTAGGTGAGTCAATTAGAAATCTTCAGCTAATTTCTTCACAGGTAAGTCAGTGAGAATTCTTGGACTAATCTATTTACAGGTACAAATCTTGGGCCATCAGTTCACAGGTAAACCAGTCAGAAATCTAAGAGTAATCTTTTCAGAGGTAACCCATTGAGAAAGCTCTGGCTAACCTATTCACAAGTAGAAATCTTGGGTTAATCTCTTCAGAGGTACTCTAAGCCATTCAGAAATCTCAGGTTAATCTATTCACAGGAAAGCTAATGATAATTCTTAGACTAATCTATTTACAGGTAAGTCAGTGAGAAATCTGAGTTTAATCTTCTCACGAGAAAGCCAATGAGAAATTTTAAGCTGATTTATGCAAACCATTATGTTACAAGACCCCCAAAAATCTGCGTCGAGTTTCAAATTGTATTTTGATTCCATGGAATTACTATAGGGTGCAGCATGGTTTGTTTCACTTTGTCGAAATCCTGTGAATTCTGAATGTTTCGACTTCCTTCGACAAAATCTTCTTTCATCACATCACATCTAAGGTGACTTCAGACATTATTGTTTTCAGATATGCATCATTACATAACACAACAAACATACAAAATGTGATGTGACTTTATTTTGTACAGCTCATCGGAATCCAGTTGTACACCGTACAGTACTTCATCAAGCCATTGTTGCTAAAATTAAGTTATTTTCAAACATGTATTTGATAGCATTTTTACACTTCAATTTTGAAGCCCTGGAAATGGGTATTTATTTATTTATTTGATTGGTGTTTTATAGTGTAATCAAGAATTTTTCACGTATGTGATGGCGGCCAGCACAGTGGTGTGGGAGGAAACTAGGCACAACCTCAGGAAACCCACACCATCCAGAGGAAGCCAGCAAGAGCAGGACTTTACCTCACAGCGACTGCATTGGCGAGAAGCACCTAGGCCATTACGCCATGCTGGCACGCTCACCCACTCGGTCACAGAGGTCCCTGGAAATGGATAGTTCTAACAGTGACATAGTTATGTGTAAATGTGAAGCCAAGCTCTGATAGCCTGGAACTGATGACAAGATAGAAATATTGTGGTATTAACATTATTGCTCTCTCTTCCTTATCAGGTGGGGTAGGAATCCCCGGGGCGGTGCTGGGAATTATGGTCGGTGGATACATCCTCAAGAGATTCCAACTTCGTCCTAAAGGTTGGCATATTCACCTATGACCCTGAATGATGAAACGAGTGAATTCACAGTCAGATCAGATTTGTAGATTAATGTGAATCTCATTATGACAGATGACATGCAGAATTACAATGACCCCAGTGTTAAGCAAGAATCAAATAAATACATATTGTCCAGACTATAAGGTACACACGCAGTGACAAAGCTCAGGGGACTTGAAATTGATCTCATTGACTTTGTCCTTTAAGTTGGGACATGTATAAGCCTGACAGTAGATTTGATAATCCTATAGCATGGCATTAAAGCCTATGAGGGTTTAAAGAATGTGTTGCAAAGTGACCCTTGGTTATGATCACTCAAATCTGACCTTTGACCTTGTGATTCACAGGTGCCATTCAGATGATCCTTATCCTAAACCTGATTTCATTGGCCGGCTTCTCCCTGTTCTTTTTCCTGGGTTGTGATAACTTAAAGCTGGCCGGTGCAACAGAACCCTACGTCAGACGTTTTAACAATGCGTAAGTCACTGTTGATGTTCATGTCAAGATGTTCATGTCGAGATGTTCATGTCGAGATGTTCATGTCGAGATGTTCATGTCGAGATGTTCATGTCGAGATGTTCATGTCGAGATGTTCATGTCTAGATGTTCATGTCGAGATGTTCATGTCGAGATGTTCATGTCGAGATGTTCATGTCGAGATGTTCATGTCTAGATGTTCATGTCTAGATGTTCATGTCGAGATGTTCATGTCGAGATGTTCATGTAAAGATGTTCATGTCGAGATGTTCATGTCGAGATGTCGAGATGTTCATGTCGAGATGTTCATGTCGAGATGTTCATGTCAAGATGTTCATGTCAAGATGTTCATGTCAAGATGTTCATGTCTAGATGTTCATGTCAAGATGTTCATGTCTAGATGTTCATGTCAAGATGTTCATGTCTAGATGTTCATGTCAAGATGTTCATGTCTAGATGTTCATGTCAAGATGTTCATGTCAAGATGTTCATGTCTAGATGTTCATGTCAAGATGTTCATGTCTAGATGTTCATGTCAAGATGTTCATGTCTAGATGTTCATGTCAAGATGTTCATGTCAAGATGTTCATGTCAAGATGTTCATGTCAAGCCAGGTGTTGGGGGTGATGAATAAAGCAGATGCTAACATTTCCTGACAAATTTAACTCTGAAGGCCTCCCAGGTCTCTCATAAGCCTTGTTGGGATTGATTGTGTCATTTAACTTCATGCTCAAATCTGTTATTAAGAGTTGTACTATGGGATGAGATTTGACATGTTAGCTATGAAAACCCTTATTTATGGTGTGTACACAATGTGCCCCTAGCTGTACAACTGTGGTAATCCTTACATGATTAAGTCACAGTTCATGCCAGTATCATAAGAAGGAAACAGTTTCAAATGCTACCTCCTGCAAAAGGGTTTGCCTAGGATGTTAATCAACTTTGCTTTAGTTAATAGAAAGGCTCTGGGTTTGTACAGATCTGGCAACAGATTATCAGTGATCAATCTCACCTTCTTCTATTGATCATTACAGATCTACCAACAGACTAGTGGAGACCAATCATATGTCCTTATGTTGATCGTTACAGATCTAGCAAGAGCCGAGTGGAGACCAATCTCATGTCCTTCTGTTGACCATTACAGATCTAGCAACAGACTAGGGGAGACCAATTTCATGCCCTTTTGTTGATTTTTACAGGTCTAGCTACAGGTTATCTGAGACCAATCTCACGTCATGTTGATCGTTACAGGTCTAGCTACAGGTTATCTGAGACCAATCTCACGTCATGTTGATCGTTACAGGTCTAGCCACAGGTTATCTGAGACCAATCTCACGTCTTCATGTAACTTAGACTGTGACTGTTCATCCAACGAGTTTGAGCTGATATGCGGAGTGAACGGTATAACATATTTCTCACCATGTCACGCCGGCTGCACGAGATACTACGAGTCCATAGTACAGCATGAGCGCCTCCTGGTGAGTGATCATGTCAAGTTCAAGCTTGGCTTGTAGCCTGTTAGGTCAGTTGTTGTTCTGTTTGTACATGTACAAGGTGTGTTTTAGAAGGAATGGCTTCACTCACTGCATATGTGTTATGATAACTGAAGTAAAAAAAATTATCCGCATTGCAGCATGTGTTATAATAAACCTGAGGGGTGGTTTGTTTAAGTGTTAGACTTTGGCTACAGTTGGAAACAAGGAAGGTCGTTAGGGACTCATGAAAGGTCATTACACTTATGTGTGAATGATGGAATTTTTGGGGACATATACAGTGAAGAAAGTTTGAACTCTGTAATGCTTAAAGGAATGTCTGGGAAAGTTGATAAGTTGGCCTAAGGAAGAGACCCAGGTTTGTGGGGCTGATTCCACAGAGCCATTTCTGACGTAAGTTAAAATTTAAAAAAATTGTGGTAGTACTTAATTTTAGTTTCTTGGCATTGACATTTTGTTATACACATGTATCTGTCTTAATATGACATTTGTGAGGTCAAAAATTTGAATTTCTAGAGCTCAACAAAGAGTTCTAATATTGTGTTTCAAATTTGAACTTAAGCCAGAATTTCCCAGATTCAAAATGGTGAGACTCTCTGTCCATATCCATGTAAATATTCGGTCTCTGAACGATTATGGCCAGGTTTACCAAATCCTGTGCCACATTTTGCCAAGGTCATTGGCGTCCTCTAAGATGTGTTTTGTGACAGTCATGTAAACATGATATCTCTTGAAGTCTTGAAGCAATTTTTCATCAAACAAGGTTCACCTGTTTTTTTCAAGCATGAGTTTTCTCGAACCTTGTCAGCACACTATCTCTTTTGACTGTTCTTACAGCCTAAGGGTATTTGGTACTGTACATCGCATGATATTTCTTGTAGAATTATACAGGTTGTTCATGTATCAGTGATGAGCCAGTCTCCCCAGAAGTGATCATGTCCCCGCTGGCCACCAACGGTCCGTGCAAGACGACCTGTGACAGCATGTTGCCATTCCTCATCCTTCTGGTCATCATGACTTTCTGTGTTTCTGGTACACACATGCCTCTGGTCATGGTCACGCTCAGGTAAGTGTTGTTATTTCTCATCCTTCCGGTCATCATGGCTTTCTGTGTTTCTGGTACACAGATGCCTCTGGTCATGGTCACACTCAGGTAAGTGTTGTCATTTCTCATCCTTCTGGTCCTCATGACTGAAACACACATGCATCTGGTCATGGTCACGCTCAGGTAAGTGTTGTTATTCCTCATCCTTCTAGTCATCATGACTTTCTGTGTTTCTGGTACACACATGCCTCTGGTCATGGTCACACTCAGGTAAGTGTTGTTATTCCTCATCCTTCTAGTCATCATGACTTTCTGTGTTTCTGGTACACACATGCCTCTGGTCATGGTCACACTCAGGTAAGTGTTGTTATTCCTCATCCTTCCGGTCATCATGACTTTCTGTGTTTCTGGTACGCACATGCCTCTGGTCATTGTCACGCTCAGGTATGTGAAATCCCTGATGGTTACCACAAACTAATTAAGTAGAAAGGACTCAGTATGGAGGAGACCAATCGTATTGTTTGTATAATCCAGATTTAAGTCAGGAGTTTTATCAGATTCCTGTTAAAGGTCAGGTTTGTGTGCCAGATACCGGAGTTTCCTCCACACATCATATAATAGACAGTAAAATCTTGAGCACAGTGGTAAACACCAGTCAACTACATGAATAAATAATTAAAATTAAAAAACTGAAGAAAGCCAACACTAATGGGTGCAAATAACTACGATGATTGAAACTTTGTCGAAAAGGCCCGTGATGTTTTCAAGACACTAAATTAGTCAAAATGACACAAAGTTATTAAAACTTTGACGAAAGACCCATTAATAACCAGAAAATAAATAAGTTAAAATGACTGAATATAATTGAAGCTTTAATGAACACCCTAATACTTAGCAGAATCAAATCAGTGGAAGGGATTCAATATGATTGAAGTTTAAATGAAACCTCTAAGAATTATCACTGATAATATCAGAAACTAAATGTTTGAAACTAACTTGTGTGGTTGAAGAACCACCTTGGTTGCATGGTGTCATCCCAAAGAAAATGGTACTTGTTACTGCCTCGCTTGGCGCTCAGCACTGAGACTGGTCGGCTGAGTGTCAGTGCCATGTGACTGAGTGGGGTGACATGGCTGGTGTCTTCTGCATGATGTTCTCATGGTGGCAGCACTTTAGCAGCATGGATATACATTGTAATGATTTGTCCTTGTCATTTAACAGAAAACTTCTGGAGTATAATGTAAAAATTCAAGCATACATGCATATGTACTCTTCTGGTTACTCTTCTGGGCTGAAAACCCCAGTTATTACCAATGGAAATGTGTTGATGTTGCAGAAGTGTGGCCGAGGAAGAGAGGGCGTTTGCTTTGGGAATGCAGTTCGTCATTCTCAGGTTATTTGGTGAGTGGCATTATGTTATAATTAATAAACTCATTTCCAAGAAGAAAACTCCAGAAATAACTTTTAAAGTGATGCAGTGTTCAGAAGAAAGTTAATTTTGATGTGAGAAGGTTCAGCATTGATGTAATGATGTAATTACATGTATGCGGTATCTCTGCATTTGAATAAAGCGAAATTAATATTAGCTTTGTATTTACAGTGATGTTCCTCACTCCAGAATGGGGTTGTGCTACGGTCATTCTTCAACCTTGTCACATGTTTTCAAGGTGTATTCTGAAGACATTATTCTGTGTCGACTGATAACATTATACGTTGTGTGAAGCCTTGAAACTGGCCAATCAAATCGGTGCAACTTTATGTCCAAAAGCAAATTGCAAATGTGCATAAATTTCACTGAAGGTTGCTGTTTCATATGCAAAAATGTTGAGGAATTAGGGTATTAGGTGAAACAGGTAAATGTAGAAGTCTTTTAAACGCATTCAGGTATATTTTGCGTGTGTTAATAATAACAGGTCTTCAAATTTAGGTTGATTTGTAGTGGTCAGTTGATATTAATTTGTCATGATTTTGGAGCTGAATACAAATTGTGTAAGAAATCAAACTTTGGATCTTACCCAAAAGTATTATATATGGATTTACAACAGTTGAGTATTAAGTAAGATTCCTCAAGTTCTATTGTGTTATTCTCAACTCAGTCTGGCAATTTTGTTTTCATGGAGATAAAAATTTCAATTTCTTCTTTTTTCCAGCTAATATTCCAGCCCCAATAATGTTTGGCAACATTATTGATACCACTTGTATGTTGTGGAAACAAAAATGTGAAAATATTGGTGCTTGTTTTTTCTACGACATTGTACAGTTCCGATATAAATATGTAGGTAAGTTCATGTGGATCAGATGACGGCTCCCACCCACCTTATCTTTTACCAGTTTTCCTCTTTACTTTTTGGTCCTTTCCTATTTTCTTTACTTTGCCCTGTAATCTCTCTGTTTTGACCAGAATAAACCAGTTTGGGAGAACCACCGAAACATGTGATGATGTTTGATTTTGTATGGCATTGAAATCACTTTATTGTTGCGTTGTGTTGCGATGAGGGCCTCAGTTGTAATTTCAGTGTGCAGAGAACCATTATTTTGATACAAAGTTGCCTCGACATTGGCAGAGAAGTAATACTGGCTATTGTTGCCATCTTTAACAGTACAACATAAGACACCGCACATGTCTTAGAGCATATGCCGAAAGAGTCTGTGGCTAGCGTATTTTTAAAATGTGGATAAACATGTATCAAAACTTTACATATTTTCTCCAGCAGCACTCTTCCAATCTCTGATGGCAGGCATTCACTGACTGTCATCTAGTTACAATTTCTTACTGTGTAGATAAAAGGAATACATTGCCGTTTGTTGGAGGGGGCCTCTGGCTTGGGCCCCAGAAACAGTGTGGGCATGTGTTATTTTTCTTAAGCCCCATTCCCAGTGTCACTTTTCTTGAGTGAAAAATTCTTGACTGTGGCAATTGAACACAAATCCAAAAAATAAATAAATTCCATAAACTTGTTAAGAAAGAAAAAAAGAAAGCCATCATGATAAGTGGTCTTATGTCCCATTTCCTGCGTCACTTTTCTTGTGGGTAAAATTCTTGAGCATGGCAATGAACAACAATCCTAGAAATAAATAAATGTCAGAAAATTGTAAAAACAAAAATTAAAAACCCGTGATAAGTGTTTTTCTTCTTCTTGTGCCAGGTATATCAGCAGGTCTTAATGCCCTAGGCTGTGGTCTGTTCTTCACGGTCTGGTTGTTAATCAAAGAGCGTTACAAGCAAGAAGGTCCAGGTGCCATGGCTAACGTGAGTGAATCTCTGTGTGTTTGTGTCGTAGAGTATTCTGCTAATGTTCGGCTCAGTGTTAGTCCTAAATATCATACATTCATACTAAAACGTGGTCAGGGGCCATTTTCTGGAAGCATACTGTCATAGTGCTAAGTTGCACTTAATTAAGTGTGCTTTATATCTGTATAACGTGTGTTTCCAATATTAGGTAAGGCTTACTTAGCTTAAGTGTGCTCCATGAAACGGGGCCCAGACCAGAGCATGTCGACCCCAATACAGTGAGGTCATGTGCTCAAATCCCCTGTTCACTGGTACAACTGCATTGTTTACTCAGGATGTTTGCCTTCTACCTGGCAAAGGGAAGTGGTTACCATAATATCTAGAGTGGCTGCCGTGATTGAAAGAAAAGATAACAAATGATGTGAACTTAGTTATTTGGGAAAAGGAGCAGACAGACCTAACTGGCAACTGGCAGTTTTTTTCGAATGTGCTTAAGGCATGAAAGTTCAGGATTTTGCAAGAAAACCATTTTGCTTTATTCTGATTGACCTGGCAATGCCACATTCTGAGTTTGGTGTGAAGTTCGATTTGGTTTTATCAGAAATATGTGAGTGTTTGCATCAGAAGTATTACTTTATCACATTTTCACAAGCTAAACTTTCTGGAGCTCTTACAAGGACAAGGAATGCACAGTGTTAGAGAATCAGAAAGTTGGTGTTGTGCCACTCTTACTCCGAGTACGTATGGTTGATAGGCAAAACAGTGTATACGGGACAGTGGCAGAAACAGCTGTGTGCTCCAGTTATAGAAATACATGTAACTCCCGCCTAATTGGTTAAAATTAATAACATGGCAGCTCTGTCAGTTTGCTCATTGTCTGTGATTTTGCTTACTTTGATCTTGGTTATTCTATTTTAGTGCTGCACTTTGCAACTTGTCACTTTAATGGCAGGACAGGATTAACCTTTTCAAGCACTGGTCAATCCAGCATCAGTTTACCAGGACTAGGAGTAGAGGTAGCATAGTTTGCATAATGCCGTGGTTTCGTGATAGTGCGAAGCAGGACATTGTTACGCCAGATATACTGATTGTATCATAACATCGCCAGTATTTCAACGTTTTACTGTCCTGAATATGATATAATTATAATGAGCTGGGAAGAAGCGTTTGACATTAACAAAATGGTGTCAGGATCCTGCTGCCGGGAATTTGCCGGGACCCCTTGGGAAGGAGTGTGTTGTCTGGTGTCTGCAGTGTGGCATTCCAGCGAGGCAGCACATTGAATATAGTGGCTTTGAAATCTTCCTAGTAGTACAAAGAGACGTAATGATTTGGCCAGAAGTTAGTAAAGAAAGTCGTGGGTGGCTTTGACAGTGTTGCGAAATGTTATTTACCGTAATTACAGAATGTAAGGAGCCGTGTGACAAACGGCAAATCTGTGTCTATAGACCGTTGTTGCTGAGGGGGTTTAGCGAGCTAGTGCAGCATAATGGCAGAAGAGTCTCTCACCCTTGTGGTCACTGTGAGCTCAAGTCCAGCTCATTCTGACTTCCTCTATGGGCATATGCCATGAATGTGTTAAGGTCTGCGAGCAACCTGCAGATGGTTGTAGTTTTCCACCGGGCTCTGCCGGTTTCCTCCCACCATAATGCAAGCTGTCATCGCATAAATGAAAGATTTTTGAGTACAGTATGAAGCACCAATCAGATAAATGAAATAAATATAGACTGTTGTTGGCATCTGTTTGGATTATGTGTCCCAACTCCTCAGTTTTGTTATAACTCTCCTTGTTGCAGATGAGTGATTTGGTGGCCTCCATATCCTCCATTGACCGCTTGGACTTCAGCAAATCTCCCTCGAGTCCTCAGCACACTCCACTCAGTCCCACCAATGTGACCTCTGAGGTGAACCCCACTACACCAGGCGCCATCAATACCACCTCAAGGGGAGATAACCCTAATGTGTACTTCACCACGTCCATGTAATGATAGCATTATCGTACAACATACTGTGTTAAAGCGGTCCTCCTTTTCTCATGTTCATGTGTTTCACATTTTGACAGATTTATGTGTAAAGAGTATTAGCTTGTAACACCAGCCACATCATTCAGTCTGTGCAGTATGATGGAAGAGCAGTTTGTGTGAACCCCTGCTGGTCATTAGAATTTCACTTGTTTGTTCTGTTTTTGTGTACTTTATTTGTTTTGTTTTTTTTTGTTTCAGTTTTGCTCCCCCTCCCAAATCTACCCCACCCGCCAAACCCGCCCCCCACCAACTCACTCTTTCTTTACAATTGTTTTTGTCTGTCAAACAATTGCAGAAGTTTACATGCTCAAATCTGTTAGAATTGCCAGCTGAAAAACCTGGAAACTGTTATGCTGATGCAGTATCATTAAGTCCATTGCAAGACAGTAGTTCAAATAATTACTTTGTATTAATAAATTAGATGTAATTTTTGGTGACATTGATGTGAGCTTTTCTTCCACAAAAAAACAGACATGTCAAAATGTGATGTACAAAAAGGATAAACACATGGATCTCACACAGAACAGTCTGGTTAAAAACAAAAAAAAAAAATAATAATTTTTGTGTCTTACAGTTCAGATTAAATAATCGGCCAGACATGCAAGATGGTGGTTCATTAGGAGAACAGGACACACAACATCAAGTCATCGCGTCTTGCACTGTCCTTGGTAGCTTGGTGGTACTACTGTAAACCTTCAACCTTTTCGCATGTTTGCAAGGTGTTTATTCAAGCATACTCTGAAGGCATTATTCTTTGTTGACCAATAAAATTATGCTTTTTGTGTAGCCTTGAAACTGGCCGATCCAACCAGTGTGGGTTTTGTCTCCAAAATCAACCTGCAAATGTGCATAAATTGCGCTGAAAGTTGCTCTTTCATATGCGAAAACATTGAGGAATTAGGATAAGTAGACCACTGCATACAGACATGGCATGCTTGCTCTGTGAAACAAAACTTGTGTGTGACATGTGGGAAGGTTTATCGTGCAATCACGTATCTAAAGCAGCGTTCACTTGTTATGATTTGTCATATCAACTACAGTTAAAGGAGGCTAAACTAACTCAGGTCAAGTGGGTTAGTGCGCTATCGCAGCACAATGATCCGAAGCCTCCCACCAATGCGGTCGCTGTGAGTTCAAGTCCAGCTCATGCTGGCTTCCTCTCCGGCCGTACGTAGGAAGGTCTGCCAGCAGTCGGTTTCCCGCGGGTTCTGCTCGGTTTCCTGCCACCATAATACCAACCGTCGTCGTATAAGTGAAATATTCTTGAGTACGACATAAAACTCCAATCAAATAAATAAATAAATATGTCAGGAGGCAAGGACTCCATTTCCTACCAGCCATAAATTTGAGTGCCAGCATGTAAGTGAAAATACAGTTGCTGTGAGTTCAAGTCCAGCTCATGCTGCTAGCAGTCTGCGGATGGTCGTGGGTTTCACCCGGGCTCTTCCCGGTTTCCACCCACCATAATGCTGGCTGCCATCGTTAAAGGAGGCTAAACTATATCGGGAAAGTTTGTTTCATACAATTTGTACAATATGACAAATGATACCATGTGAAGGTGGCTCAGGAAATAACGTTTGAGTGTCCTATTTCTGTTTGCCTAGTCAAATTTGATGAGCCACATGGCTTGAGGCATGTCGTTTACTCAGAACAAATCAAAAAAAGTGAAATAATCAGCACTATAATGTTAAACACCAAATACATAATCAATCAGTATTAGCACTGAAGGCAGTTGTTGCCATGGTCATGTTGTCACAGGTGCTGTATATTTGTTCTTCATCTTTTCTCTGTTTTCTTCATTTTTCGCTTTGCTTGCTGCATACTTTGTATCTTTAACACTTAATGAGCAGAAGTTGTTGTGTTTTGAAAAAATAGCATGACCAGGCCTATGAAACTTGATCCCTCGTTTCCTGTCATAATATTTTGGAAAACTGGTGCCTGTGGTGGAACAATTTTCATTTTTCATCATCGTTATTCAGCTAGATTTTTGTGATAACCTTATCGTTCGTGACAATTTCTGGCCGAAAATGAAATAATGAGTTCCAGTGCAGAAGGTAAAATGATGTGCGTATGGCGACAGGAAACAAGGATTTAAGAGACAATCACCTGATTGCCATAGTACTATCCAAAAGCACTTATTTTGATTCACATTTTAGTAGCTTTCACATTTTTGCATTTTCGTAGCTTTTCAGGATAAGACTGATGAAGTGGTGTGTACTTAACGAAGCTGTATCCTCGTACATGTAGATCAGAACTTGCTCTTTTGCCCCAACGTGACATTTTTGATGAAAAGTTTGAAGAGTACTGATAAAATGCTCGAATTCATTACTTATGCTCAGGCATGCACCCCCATTATTGGTAATGGACGAACCCATGACTTCATATCATTTGTAAGCGTAAATATTTATATAATTTCTTTGTTGGCACAAGTCATTTTCTTGACGGAGTTAATACATGTCAATATCAGGAGAAGACAACTGAATTTCTGGAGCACTTTAAATACACTTCAACGTTTGTACATGTTCTGAACGCGTATTCATATGGAATTTACGACTATGTAATTTGGAGATAATAATAAGTATTTAAGAACATAAACATGTTTCTGGTCAAACTTGAAAAAAAAATGGACTTTTGAGATGATGTTCTGAATGTGCATTTGTCTCAAGCATCAAAATTAGCCAGTTTTATGATTGGCTGCAGGATTAATATTAATACTCATTAATATTCATTAGCAGTCTACCTCATGCATGTCCAGATTGAACAAGCTGTCAGAATGCACGAGTGATGTTGCCACAGTCGGTACATTTTTATTTTGCTCAATAAATTGCAATCATTTTGTCCAGCAAATGTGATCAGAGAGGATGAAAACAAATCTGATCATCAGGGAAACACATGGGTGTATTGTCGCTGAGACCGTTGTACAAATCACATGTAGCATAACTAACATGTTACTTCTGTGGCAACCAGGACTACAGGTAACTACAGTTACCTGTGCTTTGTGGAACAGACCCTGGGAGTACTACACCTGGGGCAGCATACTGCTATTAACCTTTGACCAGAAATGTGTTGTAGTGTTCAAGTTATACAGATATGTACATATATTACTAATATATGTAAATGTTTCTTTCATATTTGACATATCATACAAATGTACAGGTGTCTTTGGCTTCTGGCCTAAAGTTGATTACAAGTTAATTTGTTTTGTGTTCAAACCATAAGTAATTACATGTGCTTCATGTGTCAGACTTTTGGGAGGAATTTCAGTGTGTTCCCCTCATGTTTGTGATGATAGTCTGTCAGAGACTTCTTAAAGTTAATTTATAGAAATTGTGGAAAAAAAATTATTTATGTATTTATATGTATAAATCTGAATTCCAAGCAATTGTAACATATGTAATATTTTGACAGGTTTCTTGTTCACATACCATGTATTTATTTATATGGAGAAACCCCCCGCCTATTAATGCAAGTTGTACTTTTCTTGACTGGAATTATTAATACAAAATGTGTAAGAACATTATTATTCACATACCTTGATTCTATGTAATCTTTGAAATATGAGCATTGTTAATTCTGGAGACCAAATTAGTAAATAATAGTGATTGCTTTACTCACACATATATATGTATATTGTCAAATAGCAATCGGTCAGTATCCAGTTTGCATGTTAGGTTAAAGTGTTACCTCCCTTTGTTTTATGACTTTCCGTATTACACTGTGAGTGTGACAATTAGTGACCGTTAACATGCTCCCAATGCTTAGGTTCTATCAACGAGGGTCACCTAAGCTCCTGACCTGCCACATAGGATATATCCAAAGTCCATTAAGAACTGGATAAAGCTGATGAAGAGCACTAAAGGGACATAACTCTGCTGGTACATAATGGTATTCAGGTGACTGGGAAATCCTGTATTGTAAAGATAGGGAAGATCTCTACCAGAATTTCAGATGAGTTTGCTGTGGGTTTCTTACACCTGGTTCACTGCAGTGATATTTGTGAGCATCAGATTTTTTCTGTTAAGTTCATGTACTTTGATTTTCTTGTAAGGCACAAGGTGTGGCATGTCAGGTACATATAATGGTATTCAGGTAACTGGGAAATCCTGTATTGTGAAGATAGGGAAGATCTCTGCCTGGATTTCACATAAGTTTGCTGTGGGTTTCTTACACCTGGTTCACTGCAGTGATATTTGTGAGCATCAGATTTTTTCTGTTAAGTTCATGTGCTTTGATCTTTTTGTAAGGCCCAAGGTGTGGCATGTCAGATACATTTGATTTTGCGTGTTTGTGTCGAAAATGATTGGGTGTACATGCAGTTGTTTTCAAACTTGAGATAGTTGTCATGATTGTGAGTAAATGCTGCTGTTTCAAGCCTAGCCCATTCTGTCACCTTGGTGTTATCTGCAAGGTCATGTAGTAACTGGTTGTCCTGCACAGTTGTTGGCACTTGGGTATAGCGATAAGCATTCAATTTTCCCTTGGCTGATGTATGTGACAGTGGCAAAAATTTCTTCCTGTACGCATTTCAGCTGCCCAATCTTTCCCACCGAAGGATTCTAACCTTGTACTACATTATTTATTTTGTATGCTAAGTGTTTAGTGTGGTTTTTGTTGTCTTTCTTTTACACACATGTACAATTGCATGTATAGAGCGTAGAGATGTGTATTTTCCTGTTTATATTAATTGAATGTATTGTCAGTTCTCTGGAATTCTCAATAATCAAACAGTTTGTGGCAAGTAACTTGAAAGTGAACTGTCTCTGTTTTTCACTTTACTTAAATGAACACTATACCTATGATCTAAAAAAAATGATTCAAACAACAAAAAATGCATCTAGTGAGTATTTTTACTTGTAGAAAATAAAAATGTATTTAACACCAAAAGTTCCGAGAAAAACATCTCACATCGCTTCCCTGCCCTTGATTGGTGCGAGTGTGCCAGATGTGTGTGACGTAATTGTGACATATCCGGTTTTGAGGAGCAGTCTTTTTAGCCAGTATACTGAATGAAAACACGTCTCACCATAAAGTGCTGGAGCTTAATTTAGACTGATTATACAGTACGAAATAGGAAGACGGCATGACAATTAGCCATTTTCATACCATGGAGGGGTTCATCGGAAGGCATGAAAACTAATCCCATCATAGTTTGGTGTGTGATTAGTACACTTGATTGCGACACAAAACTTCAAACTGTCAGCATGACGTCATACACTAGGGAACATCAAGGGCAGATGAGTGTGTAGAGAATACCCAGCTACACGAAATTCTGCCTATCGGTCTTGAAAAAATCTAATTTTTGAAAAATCTAGAGAGTTCTAATCTTCTGATCACTTCAGTTCTGCGTTGCAGATATCTCTAGGATATACTGTGCCAATTTTGCGTGAAAAAATTGATCAACCGAGACAGTTCAACTTTAAGTTCTGTAGAACCTGGGCACAACAGGTTGAGTGCTTTTACAGTAGGGTGGGGCATGTCAGTGGCATAGACGCCTGAATTTGTTTTAAACCACGTTGGAGGTAACTATACAGTTGATCAGTTTAAGTTTAATGTATATGCACCAGTAGCATGGATATTAATTTTCTCTGCCTAGCCACCTCCCTCCTCCCCCCCCCCCCACAGGACTCACATCTTTAGTCCCCGTGTCTATTGAGTACAGCAGTAGGATTGTGTATTATTCCTCACCAGCCACCAGTAAGGTGTGGCACAGTTTGATATACATGGATTTAGTTATACATTTTGTTGCAATGAAAAGAGTTATATATATGTATATATATAGTATATGATACCCTTGCGTAAGCATGCACAGGTATCTCTTTTACACCTGGTACTCCATAAAGTCACTCTTGTGTAACAAGCATCAGACTCTGTATTGTTACGTTCCGTGGTTGCTGCATATCACGGTCCCATAGACATGATAGGCATTAAAGAGCCATTACAGCAGTCTCAAGTTGTATGACTAAATACTGTTGTGTGAAATACATTGATGAAGTCAGGGGATATGCATCTGTGTCGTATTGTACAGGTATTTGGGGGTAGAAATGTCGTGAAACTCTCCAGGAATGAGCATTTGTTTTCATGTGTACAGGTATTTGGTGTAGAAATGTCATGAAACTCTTCAGGAATTAGCACCTGTGTCCATGTGTACAGGTATTTGGTGTAGAAATGTCATGAAACTCTCCAAAAATGAGTACCTGTTTTCATGTGTACAGGTATTTAGTATAGAAATGTCATGAAAGCCTCTAGAAAGGAGCACCGAAGTTCATGTATAGTGAAGAAATGTCCTGTCCAGGAATGGGCATATTTGTATTCATATGTATCGGCACATGTATGGTGTAAAATTCAGGGCCTATTCAAATCTATGTACCTGTATAAGCGTAATGCCCAATTGTTTGAAATACGATGTATTGCATGTTCTTAAAATGTCCTAAATCACCCATTTATCAGGGCTATAGATGTTGTCCACCTTTCAGATGTTTTGTTGATGTTTTGAATTTCATTGTTGAATAGTTATTTGCAAAGAAAACACAAAAACCTGGTTTACAAATAAATATATATATGTTTAGTTACAAATGACGTTTTCAAGTTGTCTTTATCCGTTCAGTTTTCTCTCGGGCTTAATGCTGACTGTCGTCGTATAAGTGAAATATTCATGAGTACGGCGTAAAACTCCACTAAATAAATTATACTTCGTTTTCTATTGAAAATTAGCATGTTTCATTAACAGACCACACTGATTTATCATCTTGAAGTTACTTCATATGTACATGCATGATACATGTGCATGGTCCAGCTAATGCTGGCTTCCTCTCTGGCCATACGTGGGAAGGTCTGCCAGCAACCTGCAGATGATCGTAAGTCTCCCCAGGTCTCTGCCCGGTTTCCTCCTACCATTTTGCTGGCTGCAGTCGTATAAGTGAAATATTCTTGGGTACAGCGTAAAACACCAATGAAGTAAATAAATATTCATTTCTTCACACGTGAATACATGTGCATGTCATTCACTCCTGCTTTCATGTTAAAAGAGCTGTGGTGACTATAGGCAGTCGTTATGACGCTCATGAGGCCAGTTACACAATTTTCATTGAAGACCATTTTCTTCCACCAACAGGCCTATAGTGTGGATATCTATGTTTACAAATGAAAAAATCAACTTACCAGATTTACCGTCAGCGATTTACCCCAGACACTCTGGTTTCCTGCATCCATAAAACATACCATCACATCTAAAGTGAAAAAATTAAGACGCAATCAGACAAGTCATTCCTGACACCAGCTTCGAGACCTACAACCTGGAACAGGCACACATACAAAACCACACCACCAGTTCGCTGCAAGCACAACTACAAGCACATCACTAGCTCACTGTAAGCACACCAATAGTTCACGGTAAGCACATCATTAACTCACTACAAGCACTCATGTGGCAGACTTCTCGTACTCAGCTGTGTTCACTCCGTATCATTTATATGAATCAGATTCAACTAGAATGAATAAATGATTATGGTTTAATACGTATCGGCAATATTTCAGTCATATGATGCGGAGATTCAGTGATATGAACTGTACAGGGGTTAGGATTTTCCATAGGTTTCCTCCTGGCTCTGCTTGGTTTGATCCCACCATAATGCTGCCCGCCGTCGTATAAGTGAAATATTCTTGAGTACGGGCGAAAAACGCCAATCAAATACATAAATATATAAAGAGAAACAGGACAAGTTCTATTCTGCATCACATTCATGAGGTGAAGTTACGAGGCCTCCGTGGCTGAGGGGGTTAGCGCACCAGCACATCGTTGTGAACACATGTCTCTCGCCCAATGGCGTTGTCATGAGTTCAAGTCCAGCGCATGCTGGCTTCCTTTCCGGCTGTGCATGGGAAGGTCCTCCAACAACGTGCAGATCTTCGTGGGTTTCCCTCGGGCTTTGCCCAGTTTCCTTCAAAATGCTGACCGCTGTCATATAAGTGAAACATTCTTGAGTGCAGCGTTAAACACCAATAAAATAAATAAATAAATAAATATGAACATACCTTTGTCTTATGTTTTCATTGAACAGTTCAGTATTACAGATAACACTGTGCCAAAAAGCAAAGGTTTCCTTTAAATTCAGATGAGGGTGGTAGTGTGTGGATATGGTGACAGGCTAACAGGACATTTTTCAGTATTCTGCAATCATGGATCCATAGACAAACTCACAGGCACACCAAAGGCAAACTATAGACTTATCGCACACAAACTAGAGGCTCACCACAGACAATCTACAGACAAACTACATACAAACCACAGGCTCACCACAGGCTTACCGCAGATAATTTACATACTCATCAGAGACAATTTACAGGCTCGCCGCAGAAAATCTACAGGTTCACCGAATCCAAACTACAGGCTCACTGCAGACAATATACAGGCTCGGCTTAGGCAAACTATAGGTTCACCACAAGCACACTACAGGCACATCAAGGGCTCACCACAGACACAATGTAGGCTCACCACATAGCCAAGCCACAGGCCGGCTCACCCCAGACAAATCACAGGCAAGCAACAGGCAAACTACAGCAGGTCTAGAAGAGAAGTGTAATCTTCCAAATTTGACCATGATCTTTACATCATGGACAAAACATTTCTATCACGCTAGCTTCCTCTCTTGTTGTACGTGGGAAGGTATGCAAGCAACCTGCCGATGGTAGTGGATTTTCCCTAGGCTCTGATCGGTTTCCTCCCACCATAATGCTGGCCGCCTTCGGATAAGTGAAATATTCATGAGTACAGTGTAAAAGAAAATTGAATTAAATAAATAAATAAAACATTTCTAGGCAAAATATAAAACTGAATTTATCAACTTTATCCCATTTACAACTCACCTGAGCTTCGTGTATATAGGCTTCAATTTTGCCTGTTTTCATGTTATTTCATAACCTATGAAATCTTGTAAATTCTAAGAAAATGCATGCTAAAACTTTGGAAGAGCACATGTGGGCCATAGTACAAGATTCCATAAAATCAAGCCCTTGTAATTACAATTATAACACAGTTATAGCTATCAAAATATTGACCATGACAGCTAAATCATAGTAAAGTTATTTTTTTTAGTGAACTTACAGACTCAAGCATGCTATTTCAAGGGTGCTAGTATGACTGGTATGTTTTTGTTTCGAGGGACAAGGCTACGTTGTAAGGCAGTGTGGTGAGAGCAACGAAGTAGGTGGTACTGTGACCTTGCAGAGGCTCGTACTACCGTAAGGTAATCTAAGCCTGCTTCGTGAGTATATCCGTTCCATGACATATCACCACAACTTTCCGTGCAGGGGGGCTGTAAAAATTTGTTCACAAGGATAATGTTATTGGATGCCATCAGAATTACAAGCGGATCAATATTGAAAGCTTAATAAGTTAACGTTTATTATATATAGTTTGCATTTTCTACATCTCAAATTCCAATTACGTGTACCCTAATTCTTTTCTCTCCTTTTTAGGGAGTATTATGTCTGTCATCGTTACATAATTAACGTTTACCTATTTTCTTGGAAACATATTAGGTCAGAACAAAACAATATAGATGCAAAAATATACATAGGTGAATTTTGCAATACATTGTGTTTTATTGGCAGCTAACAAAACCACGGTTTCTTCCCTTGAATACAGGAACTCTCCTGCGTATTGAGCTAGGAAAGGGTATCAAGTAATTGAAAACAAAACTGACATCGCGGACCGAACGAACTCTGCTTGAGAAGTGCTTGTCATTAGTTGTTTGGAAGATTATTGAGACGACATAATGTCAGGCGAGCCACCTAGGAATCCTGTCCTTCTGTTTGCACATCCATCCATGAAGCATTTGGCCCGGCAGATCGTAAGCCGATGCGCGGACGTCAGCAATTCCCAACCCAAACCCCAGGGAGATCGTCTGCTAGCGGTAATATGTGGTAGTCCGTCTGTCTGTCTTTATTGTTATTATTTTAAGTGCTAAATTCCAAAACCCAAATGATTTAATAATGAATGCACTGAGTTCAATTGTTACGATGAACGAACTTAAAAGAACCCACTTTACCCAATAGCTAATAGTTCATCAAGTTATCTATCAGTATGTTATTTTTCATGTAATGATATATTTGTGACATTCACGATTGCGGGTTCATACTAGCCCAAGACCATGGTCCAAGGTTGGCTTACATATACTGATTCGCAGGGACCGGTGGCCACCCCTCGCCCGAGGGCTGCAGTTTATGTTGACCCGATTTAGGTATAATGCTTGTAAGGTGTTACCCCCTCTCTCAATTCTGCTGCATGCACGTTAGATTCTCCCTGAATGCACATGGCAAGCACCTGAATTCTGAAAGCTGAAATATTTGTGCACATTTATCCACAATCGTTACTTAGGGTTACCGCACCATTCCCATGTAAATTTTAGCCAAAGATGAAAATACAACCAGCTGGCACATGCTGCCATGTTTTTTAAATCTGTGTCAACAAGACATGCATGCTCAACGCGGGTTGACCGTTCTGTGAGATCATGTTTTGAAATTTCCGTCCATACTCAATAAACCTATGCCTTCAATCAATCTGCATAAAGGTCAACCTCGGATGCACATGCGTGTTGAGCAACAACCCGGTTTATTGAGGTCAAGTTGTCGACATATGAGCATCAGTCACAAATGTGAATTATCTTGGATTTACTGGTTTTATAGGCTACAGAATGTGAAACAAATTGACAGAAGAACAAGGAATGTCTTGGTGAACATAGTTTATCTCAGTTTTATTGAGTTCATGCATGTCTTGGTTCATTTGGCAGGGATTTTCGTAGCCAAGGATTTTTGTATACCACTGTTTTAACCAGCTCCTTGGCTGTGATCTACACTTAACCCCAAGGTCACAGCCTAGGTTCATGCATACACTGTGCTTGAATTGATACTTCAAAAGTAAGCTGTGGGGACATTGAAACTGGGTTATCTAACATCCACTGGTGCATCCGCTGACCAGGTGTAGGCCTAAATGTCAGAACTGAAAAATAAGAAATAAAGATCGAAATTTAGTTTGCTGACATAGGCTTACTCATTATGGCTGACTCCATATGTTTGCCGATCAAGTCAGCTATTCTGGCAGTGTAAAATAACTCCATGTGTAGAGCCTACATTGCCTGCTATATAAGTATACATCCTCCTACATAATTACGTGAGCAGGCTTTGTTGTATCATGATACCATTGCTGTGTGTTTTGTTTTCTTCTCTGTACCACAGGGTGAAACGAAACAGAGGCCAGTGGAATTCCATGAGACAATCAGCTGGGACAAATTCCCTGATGGGTTCCCTAACCTCTTCATCAACGATGTGCGCAACATGGCCGGCAAAGATGGTAAACAGTCCTGTACAAGTGATTTAGAGTCGTCTTGAGGCCAGAACTATGTATACATGGGATCTTTGACAGTATAATACATTTACAGTTGATTTGCACATAACCAGATGGTTTAATTGTATGTATACTGTTCATGATAGGGCGTACAGTGTGTTTAAATTTTACATCAGTTCTCCTGAAGTTACATTGTCTTTTTGTGAAACAGATGTTAACTTTTATTTGTGAAGATTGTACCAAAATCCTGTGGTGGCACTGATGAGTTTTTCATAAAACAAGAGCAGTGTAACCCCGAAAAACGAAAATTTCATTGTGACTCTGTATTTCGGCATCGTTGTGATGATGGCAAAATAAAATGCTGATGTACTTAGTCACAATGAAGTCTTCATTTTTGGGAGCTACACTATTCGTGTAGTAGGTAAGACTGTGTCGGTATGAAAAGTGTGTTAGTTACTTGCCATAAGTCAGTGGTTTACTGTGGGCACTCCAAATACCTGCACTCATAAAACTGACTGCTGTCACATAAGTGAAGATTTCTGAACAGCAATCATTGCAATAGATAAATGAAGTAAATGTGCTAGGACTTTTCATAGAAGAACCATATACTGCTGGCTGCCATTGTATAAGTGGAATATTTATAGCCAAGCTGAATTACAGCAGTTTCCTTTGTTTTGATGACTTTGTAGTTATATTCCTCAGCAGTTTCCACTCGCCAGACATCATCTTTGAACAGTTATCAGTGCTCTATATGCTTCCCAGGTAAGCTGTCATCCTCTCTTTACCCCCATATTTGTGTGTATTTCGTGTGCATGTGTGTGTAAAGTCAAATAAAGTTTTCTGATGTTTGATGATTACTTATTGCTCGGTACTTCTAGTTTTTTTCTCTGCCTTTCAGGCATTTTAACAAAATTGGAGCAACATAACAGGAAATTAGGAATTCTGGTCATAATCTGTTAAGGTCATAAGAAGTTTTAAAACTTGCAAATGCTGACAAAAGTGATAACTTCTTTGTTCTTTGTAGATATTTGGCAAGATCATTTCACATCCTGCTACCGTATTTCGCAACTGGAACAATGGAGAGAGTAGAGATGGAAGGGCAGGTGGCTACAGCAAAGGTAAGGACGGCCAGTCGCAGCCACCACACCTATTTGAATTCCTCCTGTCAGAACTGGTCAGGTAACTGTAGGATAACTGTGGCTTGTATGTGTACCTTCAATAAGCTCTCTGTCTGTCTGTCTGTCTGTCTGTTACTCATCCCAGATGCAAGCAAACATGGTTAACTTATGAGAAAGAGGACGTCAGTCAAAACTCTCTTTTTATATGACATCAAGTGCTGGTAATGACAAAAGAGGAAGACAATTTGTACAAAACATCTGCTTGTTTCCTTTCAAAGCTTTCATATTTACTAGACATCTACATTTTATGGAAAAAATCTCAAGTCCATGATCAGTGAGGTCACATGTTCAAATCCAGCTCGTGCCGATTTGGCTGAGAGCGTGTGGTAGGGGATTTGTCAAGTAACTGGTGAAATGCGATAAAAATAAGTGAATAAAAAATGTTGTAGACATTGGCGACGCTGTTATCAGCAATTCCTCTGACAGCAAGAGGCCCGACACAAATCACGATTTTTGACATCCACGCTCTGCAGGAGAGATTTTACTTCTCTGACACCATCATTCCCAGGTGAGAGGGCTGTTAGTAGTGTATTTGTTATCCACACAATACAGGAGACGATTTATTTCTCCTGACGCCACCATTCCCAGGTGAAAGAGCTGTTTCTTTTGCAATAGCATCACATGCCGAGGCTCTAAGTGGCAAGACTGTCCCATGCACTGCAAGCACATGTGTAGCCAGACGTTTAGCCTTGAGTGCCTCATTGTCCGTGAGACCCCTTATTCTGATGAGAGTAACATGAAAGAGACAGGGAAACTAAGCAGCAAGGTGTTTATTATCCTTTTGCACTGAGATACATGCACATATTGCATTCAGTCTTGGGGGTGAAAGGTGGGGGGGGGGTAATCTCTGTTTGTCATGTGTGAAAAATTTTGTCAGTTGTTTGCAAACTGTTTATTTTGCTCCAGTTTACTCCACCCATGGACAGGATAATTAGGGTAATATTCTTGGGTACTGTATTAAAACCCCTATCAATTCAATCAATCGATCAGTCAGTGAATTAATCCATCGCTTTGATCTCTGAGATTGATATCAGCCATTCTACTTCTCCAGAAGGGGCTGCAGATCCACCACGAGACAAACACGTATCACACAGTCAATCAGTTAAGCACTTTTATCTTTTAGATTGATGTCAGCCATCCCACTTCTGCAGAAGGAGTTAGAGCTTCACGCGGACCGACAGAACATGGCCTTTGCCTTCCCGGATGATGGAGCTTTGAAACGATTCCACAACTTCTTCACGACAGCTCCAACAATTGTGTGCACGAAAATCAGGGAGGGCAGTTCTCGTATCGTCAGGGTCAAAGATGGTAAGTGGTGTTTAATGATGGTCATGTCCATGATGTTAAAGTAAATGATCATGTTAACCGATTGGAAGATGCCCAAGTGGTAAAATCTAAAAAAATATGTTTTACTTTATTATTTTTTTTTTTAATTAGTTTGATGCTGTGGTAAGCGTGCAGAGTGGTCCACTTACAGGGTGGTGGTTTTGTGGCCAAGTGATAAAATTTAAAATAATATGTTTTACTTTACTTTTTTCTTAATTAGTTTGATGCAGTGGTAAGTGCTACAGAGTGGTCCACTTACATGGCGGTGGTCAGCTTTATGGGCTGAGGAGGGAAGGAGAGAAAATTGGGCAAAACCTGTATTTTGTAAATTATCCTGGTTCACCTAGTGATGATGGATTGTTCACCTAACGATGATGGGTGGTTCACCTAGCAATGATGTGTGATTCACCTAGTGGTAATGGGTGGTTCACCTAGCAGTGATGGGTGGTTCACTGGACGATGATGGGTGGTTCACCTAGCAATGATGTGTGGTTCACCTTGCGATGATGGGTGGTTCAGCCAGCCATAATAGGTGGTTCACCTAGCAGTGATGCGTGGTTCACCTAGTGGTAATGGGTGGTTCACCTAGCAGTGATGGGTGGTTCACCTGGCGATGATGGGTGGTTCACCTGGCAGTGATGGGTGGTTCACTTCGGGCACTATTTCCCCCACCCATTAACCTGACCACCAAGCACTTAAACAGCAATGAAATAAATAACAAAATAATGTGCTAAAATTATGTACTATACTGACAGCCTCCTAAATTTTAAACAAACGTGAATATATACTCAGAATGAAGAAATATGATTGATTTTGTCAGGAACGAAATTTTACGTGATTTAGGGTGCTTCCAATACCTCCTGTACATAGTTTTAGCTAAAAGTCATCCGTTTTATGTTATTTTTTTTTTCAGTAAAGTCATGATTTTAGTCAAAGCCTAAAGGACCACTTAATCTAAGTTCTTACGTGAAAACCTGATTTTGTTACATCACCTAATCCTCGTGCACCTCCGTAACTTCATTAAGCTCAACACAACTTGTCTTTGGAATCGTTCTAATAATTACTTTTCTTCCCAACAGGTGACCCAGCAGGAAAACATGTTGTTGTTGTTGATGACCTGGTTATGACAGGGGGAACACTCATCGAATGTGTGAAAGTAGGTTATGCTACATTGAGTAAAAGTGGGTCGTATTGTGCACTTGAAAGTGGGTCATGCTGGAGTATGTAAAAGTGGGCCATGTTACATATTTAAAAGTAGGTCATACTGCACTGCTTAACCTTTGTATGCCGTGTTACAGTATGTGAAAGTGGGCCATTATTGATGTCAAAGTGGGTCAGGAAGCAGTGTGTAAAAGTGGGTCATGTTGCATCATATAAAAGTAGATCATTTTGGAATAGGAAAAGGCTTATCTGGCTTTTGTGAAAGAGTAGGTTTATAGTTATTCTGGTTTTCATAGAATGTGCAAAAGTGTCAATGTCCTTGGTGTCTAGACAAAAGTCTCTTCTGTTAGACAGGATGTTACATGTCTGCTATGTATGTTTATAGTGTCCATTACATCATTTATCACTTGTTGCTGCCTTGCTTAGTGCTGACAGGTGACTAGGTGGGATGTCATGTCTGGTGTCTTCGGCATGTTTTTTTAGTGGCGACATGGGCTCGCCCTGCCACAAGAAGACACAGTACATATACATTCTAAGTACTCCTCTTTGTCATTTGGCTGAAAAATTGTACGACATTAAACGACGTAAAACCCCAAGCGTACATACATACATCATTTTACATGCAGTTTAAACTCTTTTGGTTGATTTGCCAGGTTGAGAGAAAGTGATTAAGTAGATCAACCTATCTTGTTCTTTCCATATTGATACCGTGTAAAAAATCTCATCTTTATATCTCTTCTCAGTAGTGTTAGTTAAAAATTTTCTCAGCATTAAAGTGATAAAATGTTCCATATAGTAGTCTTGTTTGATTTTCAGGCTTTAGTAGAGAAGGGGGCTGCATGTGTGAGTTGTTTCGTCACTCACGGAGTCTTCCCAAACAACTCCTGGCGGCGATTCATCGACTCCGGCCTGCCAATCCAGACCTTCTGGATCACGGATTCGCTCCCGCACGCCCAGGAGATCTGTCAGCACCCGCCATTTCAGCTCATATCGCTCTGTGACGCCATAGCTGATGAGCTGATTGGTTATGATCTCTTAGGTTGAATGGACAGGCTACTAACAGGCCAATGGGTGGAGCTGAACCAAGCACAGCAGGGATGTAGTGGAAATGAAAATTTGTTTCTTAAGTTGAAGTCTTAAGGTATAGTGATTGTGATGAGCTATGCTTTTTGATTGAAATTTTTTTAACCGGCTTGTTGTTTTGTGGGACAGTTTTTTTTCCATTGCATCAGCAAAAGCAATTCAGGGAGCCAACATAACTGGAGCCAACATAGGTGAGACTTCATTATACAAGTTTGTTTTACCTGGAGGAATTCTCACTCGCAATATATTTCGTTATTTGACTACCATCATGGCTGAATCATTATTTATGATTTGCCCAGGTATATGCACATGTAATTTGCAGTTTTCCAGTGAGTTACCTGCTGCAAAATGACATTTGCATGCTAAGGCTACTTGTCTATTTGCTAACATGGCAGTATTCATATTTGTATAAAACACCTGGTAGAACATCATCTTTTTTTTTTGTCTATCCCTGCTTGATTAATATGCTACATTCTGTACACGAAAATAAGCAGAACTGTATTTTGCATTTACGCAAAGGCATCATGTGTCTTTGTTGTCACTAAGTAGTATCTTGAGGTGTCTCCCCTGGCATGCTTTTGTGGCTTAAGGGCAGAAAGTGCCCAAGACCTGTAGGACTGTCAAAACCAGTCATCTTAAAGGAAAATTCATGACTGCTTTTTTATTGTATTGAATATAGATTTATTGCAAATTATTTGTAGCACTATATGGCCCTTTTGCCTATAATGTACACAGGTATGTACTGGATCAGTTATGTGGTACCCTTCTGCACATCAATCTGTTTAGATTCTCCAAATATATGAAACCGTGGATTGTTAACTGATGAGTTGAGAGAGAAAACTGCACAGCTTCAGAAGCTGTTGAACATGTTGGTCCTTAATGGACTTCCACATTTGTTCAGATGGCCACAGTTGTTCAGATGGCCACATTCGTTCAATGGGCCACATTGGTTCAGATGGCCACATTTGGCCATGTCATCGGTTTCCCCCGGGCTCAGCCTGGTTTTCTCCCACCATAATGCTGGTCCCTGTCGTATAATTGAAATATTCTTGAGTACGGCGTAAAACACCAATCAAATAAATAACTGAGTACATAACCATTTCTAGTAGTGGCCTTTGTAATATTTATATTTTTAGATTGCAAGATCACTTTAGTGGAAGATATAATTTTAGGAACTAAGGTCAAAAATGTCACTGTGAAAAAGTGTGGTAGAACCATAATATGTACATCTGGTTGCTCCAGTGTTGTAAAATATTGTTTATCACATATTACATTTTTACTTTGATGGTGATTTTAATGACCACTTTGCTGTACAGTTTTACAAAAAAAATACAGAGAACAGTATTTAAGGGAATTCACCTCTGTCAGCTTCATGATCTGTGAGAGTTTGAAGTTATTTAGAAAAGTAGAAATCCTGATGTTACTGAATGTCTTTTTGAACTTTTACCCTCAAGGTAAATACACGTGTGGAGTTTTTTTTTTCAGCATATCGAAGCTGCTGGCTGTTTTTGGCCTAATGTGCACTCGATGTGAATGTTATACTTGTGCAGTATATGTCCTTAAAACTCAAAAATATCCCATTTTAAATATTTACATTTTTCATTTAAATCATGCAAAAAAACCTTTGTCTATAAACCTCTAATGCAACTATTTTTAACCGATTTGGCTTGTTCATCTGCCTACGTGCACATACAGTATTTATGTATCTATTTATTTCGACAGATTATAATATACTTGATACTGCTGACTTTTTACCTCCATTCATTTTCAGTAGAACCACAGGGTTTCCATTGGATCTTTGATTTCATAAGATTAAAACAGGAAATTTAAACATGTTGACCCATGATGAATACCTCTTGATTCTGGTTAAGTGTATTTGCACCATTTTTGGCATCGTGTTATTCTAGTGGTTTATGCATACATTCAATTTTGTGATGAAGGTTATGGTTGAAATTTTATGTCAAGTGTGGCCAAGAGTTTAACACATACTTCATTATTAACAGCTCCCCTTTCTCATGAGTTCATCAAGCAGTGTTTACTACATTCAAATTTGACCATACAGAACCTCCAGAAATTCTGTTTTAACTTTGATATTTGTTTTCTTTTACAAGTATTATAATTATTAGGTAACTTCACTCTTTAGTCTCATCATCATACGACTGAAACACTGTTGAGTGCGATGTTGAACCCCAAGCACTCACTCACTACTTGGTCAGATATTTCAAGTATGTATGTACATGTACATGTATTTTGTGCTAAACATAAAGCATAGAGTCTCCTTAAAATTTGTACGAGGTTTTCTCTTCTGTGTACATGTGCTACCATCCAGAATACATCATTTACCTTAAAACAACCTGAAATTTTGTCCATGACAAAGTGGCTCATATTTCCTGATGCGGAGAGTTGTGCTGATTGTAGAGAGCTCTTTTGAGATTTGTTTGAAAGGTAGGATGATATGTTACGGGAAAATGTAAGTTTCAGCGCCAGAAGTAATATTGGTATTCATATATATGGTATTCATTAGCCTCTGAAAATGCACTTTTTGGGGCAAAACTTTGCAGTCGTGAATACTGTAAACTAACTCATTTACAGTATTTATTTATTTCATTTTTGTTTAATGCCATACTCAGTTTTGCACATGACTGATAATGGTTAGTTTCCTGGATGGAAGAGTGCCCGGGGTAAACCACTAACCGTTGGCAAGTTACTTGCAGTGACATGCATTTTCTCCACATGTAAAATACAGAGGCCCTCACCATATAGACAGAAAAAAGGTAACTATTCATTTGTTTCTTTGATTGGTGTTTTATGCCGCACTCCAGAATGTTTTACTTACACAAAGGCTGCCGGCATTATGGTGAGAGAAAACCAAGCATAACCTGAGAGAAAACCACCACCATCTGCAGGTTTCTGGCAGAAAGGAGAGAACCTTTAGTACCAAGCAGCCATGGCCCATGGCTGAATATGACATAACACCACGTCAGCAGTATCACAGCCAACCAGTATTCAGAATGACTGAGTATGGCTTAACACCACTTCAGCAGTATCACAGCCAACCAGTATTCAGAATGACTGAGTATGGCTTAACACCACTTCAGCAGTATCACAGCCAACCAGTATTCAGAATGACTGAGTATGGCTCAACATCACTTCAGCAGTATCACAGCCAACCAGTATCCAGAATGAATGAGTATGGCTTAACACCACTTCAGCAGTATCACAGCCAACCAGTATTCAGAATGACTGAGTATGGCTCAACATCACTTCAGCAGTATCACAGCCAACCAGTATCCAGAATGAATGAGTATGACTCAACACCACTTCAGCAGTATCACAGCCAACCAGTGTTCAGAATGACTGAGTATGGCTTAACACCACTTCAGCAGTATCACAGCCAACCAGTGTTCAGAATGACTGAGTATGGCTCAACACCACTTCAGCAGTATCACAGCCAACCAGTGTTCAGAATGACTGAGTATGGCTTAACACCACTTCAGCAGTATCACAGCCAACCATTAATCAGACTGACTGAGTATGGCTCAACAACCCATAAGCAGTATCACAGCCAACCAGTATTCAGAATGACTGAGTATGGCTCAACAGCCCTTAAGCAGTATCACAGCCAACCATTATTCAGAATGACTAAGTATGGCTCAACACAACTTAAGCAGTATCAAGCCAACCAGTATTCAGAATGACTGAGTATGGCTCAACACCATTTCAGCAGTATCACAGTCAACCAGTGTTCAGAATGACTGAGTATGGCTCAACAGCCCTTAAGCAGTATCACAGCCAACCAGTATTCAGAATGACTGAGTATGGCTCAACAACCCTTAAGCAGTATCACAGCCAACCAGTATTCAGAATGACTGAGTATGGCTCAACAGCCCTTAAGCAGTATCACAGCCAACCATTATTCAGAATGACTGAGTATGGCTCAACACCACTTAAGCAGTATCAAGCCAACCAGTATTCAGAATGACTGAGTATAGCTTAACAGCCCTTAAGCAGTATCACAGCCAACCAGTATTCAGAATCACTGAGTATGGCTCAACAGCCCTTAAGCAGTATCACAGCCAACCAGTATTCAGAATGACTGAGTATGGCTCAACAACCCTTAAGCAGTATCACAGCCAACCAGTATTCACACTGACTGAGTATGGCTCAACAGCCCTTAAGCAGTATCACAGCCAACCAGTGTTCAGAATGACTGAGTATGGCTCAACACCACTTCAGCAGTATCACAGCCAACCTGTGTTCAGACTGACTGAGTATGGATTAACACCACTTCAGCAGTATCACAGCCAACCAGTATTCAGAATGACTGAGTATGGCTTAACACCACTTCAGCAGTATCACAGCCAACCAGTGTTCAGAATGACTGAGTATGGCTCAACACCACTTCAGCAGTATCACAGCCAACCAGTGTTCAGAATGACTGAGTATGGCTTAACACCACTTCAGCAGTATCACAGCCAACCATTAATCAGACTGACTGAGTATGGCTCAACAACCCATAAGCAGTATCACAGCCAACCAGTATTCAGAATGACTGAGTATGGCTCAACAGCCCTTAAGCAGTATCACAGCCAACCATTATTCAGAATGACTAAGTATGGCTCAACACAACTTAAGCAGTATCAAGCCAACCAGTATTCAGAATGACTGAGTATGGCTCAACACCATTTCAGCAGTATCACAGTCAACCAGTGTTCAGAATGACTGAGTATGGCTCAACAGCCCTTAAGCAGTATCACAGCCAACCAGTATTCAGAATGACTGAGTATGGCTCAACAACCCTTAAGCAGTATCACAGCCAACCAGTATTCAGAATGACTGAGTATGGCTCAACAGCCCTTAAGCAGTATCACAGCCAACCATTATTCAGAATGACTGAGTATGGCTCAACACCACTTAAGCAGTATCAAGCCAACCAGTATTCAGAATGACTGAGTATAGCTTAACAGCCCTTAAGCAGTATCACAGCCAACCAGTATTCAGAATCACTGAGTATGGCTCAACAGCCCTTAAGCAGTATCACAGCCAACCAGTATTCAGAATGACTGAGTATGGCTCAACAACCCTTAAGCAGTATCACAGCCAACCAGTATTCACACTGACTGAGTATGGCTCAACAGCCCTTAAGCAGTATCACAGCCAACCAGTGTTCAGAATGACTGAGTATGGCTCAACACCACTTCAGCAGTATCACAGCCAACCTGTGTTCAGACTGACTGAGTATGGATTAACACCACTTCAGCAGTATCACAGCCAACCAGTATTCAGAATGACTGAGTATGGCTCAACAGCCCTTAAGCAGTATCACAGCCAACCATTATTCAGAATGACTGAGTATGGCTCAACACCACTTAAGCAGTATCAAGCCAACCAGTATTCAGAATGACTGAGTATAGCTTAACAGCCTTAAGCAGTATCACAGCCAACCAGTATTCAGAATCACTGAGTATGGCTCAACAGCCCTTAAGCAGTATCACAGCCAACCAGTATTCAGAATGACTGAGTATGGCTCAACAACCCTTAAGCAGTATCACAGCCAACCAGTATTCACACTGACTGAGTATGGCTCAACAGCCCTTAAGCAGTATCACAGCCTACCAGTATTCAGAATGACTGAGTATGGCTCAACACAACTTAAGCAGTATCAAGCCAACCAGTATTCAGAATGACTGAGTATGGCTCAACAGACCTTAAGCAGTATCACAGCCACCCAGTATTCAGAATGACTGAGTATGGCTCAACAACCCTTAAGCAGTATCACAGCCAACCAGTATTCAGAATGACTGAGTATGGCTCAACAGCCCTTAAGCAGTATCAAGCCAACCAGTATTCAGAATGACTGAGTATGGCTCACCAGCACTTAAGCAGTATCAAGCCAACCGGTATTCAGAATGACTGAGTATGGTTCAACAGCCCTTAAGCAGTATCAAGCCAACCAGTATTCAGAATGATTGAGTATGGCTCAACAGCCCTTAAGCAGTGTCACAGCCAACCAGTATTCAGAATGACTGAGTATGGCTCAACAGCCTTTCAGCAGTGTCACAGCCAACCAGTATTCAGACTGAGTATGGCTCAACAACCCTTAAGCAGTATCACAGCCAACCAGTATTCAGAATGACTGAGTATGGCTCAACAGCCCTTAAGCAGTATCACAGCCAACCAGTATTCAGAATGACTGAGTATGGCTCAACAGCCCTTAAGCAGTGTCACAGCCAACCAGTATTCAGAATGACTGAGTATGGCTCAACAGCCCTTAAGCAGTATCACAGCCAACCATTATTCAGAATGACTGAGTATGGCTCAACAGCCCTTAAGCAGTATCACAGCCAACCAGTATTCAGAATGACTGAGTATGGCTCAACACCACTTCAGCAGTATCACAGCCAATCAGTATTCAGAATGACTGAGTATGGTTCAACACCACTTCAGCAGTATCACAGCCAACTAGAGAAATGAAAATGAAGTAATCTGGTGAGTCAGCTTTAAATGCACTTTTATGTAATTAAAATTGTTAACATGATCTCTGTTGTTAAGCTTCATTGATATATGTTCAAGATTAACAAAGTTAGACACTATACTTTACATGTTTTATAGCAGAGCTGGGTACTTGTAATCAAGACATTTATACTCAAATATATACAAACTGAGTGATCTTTAGGGTGTAGACAGTGTTCAGTCTGGAGCCCTGTGTAATCAATTTCAAATCCCCCATGTTATGAAAATAAAACCTTGAATAACATGTTAATTAATTGAAATTGAATTAATTTAAATAAGGAAATAAGGAATCAAAGGTTGAAGACTAGAAATATAAACAGCGTGTTTAGCACAGTTACGAAAATGTCAGATTCAGTGCTCATTGCATTTCTGTTCAATGTACAGTTGGATTCATGTCAATTGTATCATTTTATTACCATAAAAGCCTGGACACGATGCTTGTGAGTATAAATATATAAACATTTATGATCACATAATTAGAGGATCACTTACAGATCATTGCAAAATTAATCACGTATCAAGATCAGTCGAGTACTGGGAAATGTGTATGTGCTTAATAAATGGTTTGGAGGATGTAACAGCTTAAAGTGAAAGACAGTGCATGCTCAAAGTAAAGTTTGCCAGAAAGGTTGAACAATATCATCTTCATTTTGGTATAGTATTTTTTCTGACAGGCACTACGACACTGGATATTGACATTTGACTATACACCGTCGGCTAGCATGAAACGCAGTCATTCTGTCTGGGCTGTGACGTAATTGTTCCAAGCGCGGAATGCTCGCCAGGGTTGTGGCTGAAACGTAAATATATGTGTAACTTTACAACATAAAATGATCAAGAAACTTACTCCTGCCACAACACAATGGTCTGCAAATACTTTGCAGTGTTGTTCACCCTCGTACTTGTTATAATTAAAATGTATAACACTGAAACAGTGTGCTGTCCCTATGTTATTACATGTCACATTGATAGACAATTCAGAACATTTACGTCACAGCCTATAAACAGCTGATATCTCCTAGCTCTCTGATTGGTCAGTCCCTCATAAGCTTGAAAGACCCCAACGTCGGCAGCACAATACTACACACTTCAAACGAAGATAATTCATACAAATTCAAACAGGCTTTTGCATTCAAAAGGAACTCTGTAGCCTTTTTAATGAACAGTGCCTCAGTCATGAGCTGTCTTTTACTTTAATTACAACATGGTTAATTAATGTCAATTAAGACAAATACATGTAGAAGCTATGTTCCATAAAACGGTCGCAAATTTGAAAACACGTTATAAAGGTAAAAAAGGTATTATTGTACGATATATCTGGTTCAGCTTGGATAAAAGTCAACATATCCCTGGATATAATGCAACATAATTAAACCCATAATAACACACAGCATACATATACGGCAATCCTCACTTTGTAATTATCTGTGAAAATACTGTGAGAATTTATCAAGAATTTCATCTTGTTATTATAAAGCTAAAAGAGGCATTATTGTGTGATATTAAAAGTTTGGTTTTGGTAGCAAAATACATGGATAAAAGTCCACACATTTCTGGATATAATGTGATATAACGCCTGATATAATACATGACACATATAATGAGTAGATCATTAGGATCACAAATGACACATATCATGAGTAGGTCATTAGGATCACAAATGACACATATCATGAGTAGGTCATTAGGATCACAAATGACACATATCATGAGTAGGTCATTAGGATCACAATTGACACATATCATGAGTAGGTCATTAGGATCACAAATGACACATATCATGAGTAGGTCATTAGGATCACAATTGACACATATCATGAGTAGGTTATTAGGATCACAATTAGCAATTATGGCCAAGTTTTAAACACTTTTTTAAACACACCTTTTGTAAAATCATCTTCATCTTCACACATGCAATTAAAACTATGATGTTGTTGTTGTAACTGCCTCGTCATTCAGAATACACTCTTTCACTTTCATACTCGCGGAACAAACTTCACTCAAAATTTTCTGCACAGAAGATTAGGAATTGTTCATTTGAGCAGATAAAATGACGACAGGTGACGGTTTCAGATGAGACCAGTACTGATATAAAACACTATTCAAGACTGAGTCCCACAAGCGTCCGCAGCTGGAGTTACCATCCTATTCCAACGAGTCACAGTCACTTTCTCATTACCTGCCTGTATCATAAAGTTTGGACAACATTGTGGTGTGACTTTTTTTTTTTTTTTCTTTTTTGATGATCGATCATTTTTCTGGTAGGTTCTTTTAATACTTCATGACATGCATGATCATTAAATTAATTAATTATTAGATGTTACTATTAAAGGAATAGCTCAGTCAGTCACAGTTCTCAGAATGGTCAGTCACAGTTCTCAAAACAGTCAGCCAAAGTTTCCAGTAGACATTCAGTCAGAGTTTTCAGTACGCTATCCATTACTGTTCTCAGTGCAGTCAGTCACAATTTTCAGTGCAGTCACTCACAGTATTTTGTAGTCAGTAACAGTTTTCAGCGTACAGTTACAGTTTTCAGTACAGAGTCACAGTTCTCAGTGCAGTCAGTCACAGTTTTCAGTGCAGTCACTCACAGTATTTTGTAGTCAGTAAGTTTTCAGCGTACAGTTACAGTTTTCAGTATAAAGTCACAGTTCTCAGTGCAGTCAGTCATAGTACACAGTCACAGTTCATAGCACACAGTCAGTCACAGTTCTCAGTACACAGTCAGTGTATTCTCAAACATCTTTGTCAAGGATTCCTCGTCTACTGGCCGTGGAGAGAGCTTTATTACACGATGCTGAAAAAAGCAAAAAATGACTCAGCATCAGTGTACAGGTGTAATTCACCTAGTCGGTAAGAAATGGTATACACGTACATATATAGATTTGTATGCTTAAGTTTTAAGAACTGGGTCAGGTGTTTGGTATTAGGAGGTGTCCTGCACAATGTTACAGTGAGGTAAAATTATACACTGCAAGTAATTAAGACTCTTTACCTGCCTGTTACACAGAGACACACTCCTGAAATGACCTGATATAAAGTTCAAAACCAACTTTATAACCTTCATGTACAAGAAACAAATCAACTAATTCAAATCAAGCAAAAGAACATAACAAAATCAGTGTGTTAGTACCTGAGGTAATGTGCCTTTGACTAGAGCTGGGATGTCATCCTTCGTGTAACCAAACGCGGAAATGCCGTCTGGGATGCCCAGCTTGTGCATGTACCCTCTGAGCGTGTCACCCAAGAGCTTCCCTGCATCAGCTTCTTTGACATGGCTGATGTCTGCACCTAAAAGCAAAAGTTTTAGAAGTTTTATACGTACATAAAGGATTTTATGCAGCACTTTTCTTTCCTTCAGGTCTGCATGGAATTCTTGTGAATTTTACTCAAGTGACGTGTACCTGTGCATAAAAATGCAAACTTGACATTAACTTCCATGTTTTAGGGATAGAAAAACTTAGTGTGACGGCACTGATGACATACATCATCAACATGGTCTAAGAATGCTCTCCTGAGAATCAACACACTCAACTGCATATATTTCAGTGAAAAAAAAACCAAAACAAAAACTACAACCGAAAGTATTTTCAAATACCACAGTTTTTATTGCATTTTGTACTGACACATAACAAGATTTGCTGTTTAATTTGTTTTCTATATTAAAGTGTCAATTCTTAAATTCTGGGAATCAACTTTCATGGATATTGGATCAAATGTTTCGACCACATGTATGCACGTGTAGGTAATTACCTAGTAACTGGGCGGCCTCCAAGTGGCGAGCTGGGCAAGCAGGGGCAGTGAACTCAAACACAGCAGGGGCAGAAATCACCACAGACAGACCATGGGGCTGTGAACACAAGTGGATAGGGACACTGCAGGTAACTTTATTCATCATCTACACATATGTAGGAAATATGGTGTCAGAAGTTGAATGCACTCAATGCAACTTCGATCGTTATTTATCAACATAAATGTATTAAGTATGTCAGAAGTGGGATGCATTGGGATGGCAGAATTACACTACAGTAATGATTACTACCTTACCTGACAGTGCCTTATGCTGCAATTTAAGACATTTCTTCAAAAGTATCTGAACAGTACCCAAAAACAGATTTTTGTGAGAACGCCCGATGCCACAAAACGCCTGATGCTTATCACGTGGGTGTGGGAAAAAACTATTATACACCATAAACATTTCCAGCGCTTAAAATATGTTCGTTTTGGAAAACATATGACATTTATTTCCATGCTAATTGATGTTCACTACAACAGTCTATTAAAGCAGTGTGTAAAAAGACTTTAGGCTATATGTATTTCTTAAGATAGTGAAACTGTGACATATTAGATCGTGCACCGACCACAAGGGGGTGATCCTTGGGGTAGCCATCTGATGTATACGTCTTCCCCAGCCACTTCAACAGACCAGAGATAGGATAACTCATTCCATGACTGCAACAGAATCACTTCAGAAATAGGATAACTCATTCCATGACTGCAACAGAATCACTTCAGAAATAGGATAACTCATTCCATGACTGCAACAGAATCACTTCAGAAATAGGATAACTCATTCCATGACTGCAACAGAATCACTTCAGAAATAGGATAACTCATTCCATGACTGCAACAGAGTCACTTCAGAAATAGGATAACTCATTCCAGGACTTCAACAGAATTGCATAAGATAGGATAGCTCTTACCATGACTACAACAGAATCATATCAGTAATAGGGTAGCTCATTCCATGACAGCAATAGACTTGTAGACTTGCATAAGATACTAGGATAGCTCATTCCATGACTGCAACACACTTGCATAAGATAGTAGGATAACTCATTCCATCACTGAGACAGAATCACATGAAAATAGTCAAAATCTTTTATCTGTACTTCTACAAGGAAAGTAGCACATGAAAAACATGGCTGAAGACTATATTTAGGCTAACCTAGCATTCAGTACATCTAGTGGGAAAACGAATTGGTCTAAAATTTATTCGACAATACCATAATTAAGAATTTCTTACATATATGATAATAATCATTTGTATTGACGAAGACCAGGGTGCTTGGGGTAAACAACCAGCCATTTGGCAAGCTGCAACGAATGCAATGATCATACCAAAAATATAAAGAATATTTCACAAATGCACACTTAAAATAGTAGAATGACCATATCAAAAGGGCACTGAACATACCACAAATGAACGCCTGCATTTCCAAAGCCGATGCCAGCAAAGCAGCTTGCCTGGTGCATGGCAGCTCTCGCTTCTAAGTCATCTGCTCCAAACACAGCCCTGAGAAAGACGTCAGAAGTTAGACATCTTTGATCAATTTTACTCATCCTTTTTTTTTTCTCATCATATTTTAATACCCCATATATACATGTTCTTCCACTGGCTGATTATTACCTTATACTCTGTGGTCCAAATATCTGTTTCTCCTCTCTGGTCATACATCGGAAGGTCTGCCAACAACCTGCCGATGGTTGTAGGTTTCCCCTGTGCTCTGCCCGCTTTCCTCCCACCCTAATGCTGGCAACTGTTGTATAAGTGAAACATTCTTGAGTACGGCGTAAAACCCAAATCAAATAAATAAGTAAGTAAATAAATACTCATATCTCCACATGCTACCTCACTAAAACCATGCTGACGACACCCAGCCACAGTATGCTACATGTAACAAGGGACTCTCCAATGCTTCATTCATATACTGAGTGTCAGGCAAGGAAATGCATGAACTGAGAAGGCCAATCCAATTTTAATTTCTATTATCTATTTATTTATTTACTTACACCGGTACTCAAAAAAAAGACCACACTTTTGAATTTTTCCTTTTACACAGGGTGTCTGCTAGATTTGTGAGTAGTGAAAGATGGTGTGCCCAAAACCCTTAGATGCGAGAATGCACGCCACACAATTCACATGCTGAATGGACCCCACCTTTTCAGATAGTCTTTGCACAGTTTCATCGTGTGACGAGTCCAGATGTCACTGATGGGATTTGAACCTTGGTACGCCGGCCGTAAAATAGGGTTTTCTGGTCGAGGTTGGCGCTCGTTGAAGGGCAAAGCTGTGAAGGCTTCTATGGCATGGCTAAAATAAAGAGAAGAAAACAGGCTACAGTTACTTATTCATTAATTTGATCACAGTTTAATAATATATTCAAGAATGTTTCAGTTTACTATTATCATTGTGATCAGTTTTATGGGTCAAGGAATGCCTGGAGCACCTGGAGTAAACCATCAACCTTTGCAAATTAACTTAAGAACTTTCCATTGTTATTTTCATTCATAAAGCAAGCCCACAATCTATTCTCTGTGAAAATCATACATGGCAAGGGTACTTCAACAAATTTATAAGGAAAGGCAATTAAAATGAACACGAATAAACTTACAGTTTCAAAAAACAGGAACTCTTTATCAGTTGAGAAGTACACGCAGTCTGTTCCTATGACAAACCCTTGGTACATAATGCATACACATACATCTTCAGTTCCAATTCTTTCTGACTAGTCACTGACTGGTCTACAGTTGACAGAAACTCAAGAGGGGGAGTGGTGGAAGTGGGAAAGTGACACTTACATCTTCAGTTCCAATTCTTTCTGACTAGTCACTGACTGGTCTACAGCTGACAGAAACTCAAGAGGGGGAGTGGTGGAAGTGGGAAAGTGACACTTACATCTTCAGTTCCAATTCTTTCTGACTAGTCACTGACTGGTCTACAGCTGACAGAAACTCAAGAGGGGGAGTGGTGGAAGTGGGAAAGTGACTCTTACATCTTCAGTTCCAATTCTTTCTGACTAGTCACTGACTGGTCTACAGTTGACAGAAACTCAAGAGGGGCAGTGGTGGAAGTGGGAAAGTGACTCTTACATCTTCAGTTCCAATTCTTTCTGACTAGTCACTGACTGGTCTACAGTTGACAGAAACTCAAGAGGGGGAGTGGTGGAAGTGGGAAAGTGACACTTACATCTTCATTTCCAATTCTTTCTGACTAGTCACTGACTGGTCTACAGTTGACAGAAACTCAAGAGGGGGAGTGGTGGAAGTGGGAAAGTGACACTTACATCTTCAGTTCCAATTCTTTCTGACTAGTCACTGACTGGTCTACAGTTGACAAACTCAAGAGGGGGAGTGGTGGAAGTGGGAAAGTGACACTTACATCTTCAGTTCCAATTCTTTCTGACTAGTCACTGACTTGCCTACAGTTGACAGAAACTCAAGAGAGGGAGTGGGAAGTGACACTTACATCTTCAGTTCCAATTCTTTCTGACTGGTCAATGATTGGTCTACAGCTGACAGAAACTCAAGAAGGGGAGCGATGGAAGTGGGAAAGTGACACTTACATCTTCAGTTCCAATTCTTTCTGACTGGTCATTGACTTGTCTACAGTTGACAGAAACTCAAGAGGGGGAGTGGTGGAAGTGGGAAAGTGACACTTACATCTTCAGTTCCAATTCTTTCTGACTGGTCACTGACTGGTCTACAGTTGACAGAAACTCAAGAGGGGGAGTGGTGGAAGTGGGAAAGTGACACTTACATCTTCAGTTCCAATTCTTTCTGACTGGTCACTGACTGGTCTACAGTTGACAGAAACTCAAGAGGGGCAGTGGTGGAAGTGGGAAAGTGACACTTACATCTTCAGTTCCAATTCTTTCTGACTGGTCACTGACTGGTCTACAGTTGACAGAAACTCAAGAGGGGCAGTGGTGGAAGTGGGAAAGTGACACTTACATCTTCAGTTCCAATTCTTTCTGACTGGTCACTGACTGGTCTACAGTTGACAGAAACTCAAGAGGGGGAGTGGTGGAAGTGGGAAAGTGACACTTACATCTTCAGTTCCAATTCTTTCTGACTGGTCACTGACTGGTCTACAGTTGACAGAAACTCAAGAGGGGCAGTGGTGGAAGTGGGAAAGTGACACTTACATCTTCAGTTCCAATTCTTTCTGACTGGTCACTGACTGGTCTACAGTTGACAGAAACTCAAGAGGGGGAGTGGTGGAAGTGGGAAAGTGACACTTACATCTTCAGTTCCTATTCTTTCTGACTGGTCACTGACTGGTCTACAGTTGACAGAAACTCAAGAGGGGCAGTGGTGGAAGTGGGAAAGTGACACTTACATCTTCAGTTCCAATTCTTTCTGACTGGTCACTGACTTGTCTACAGTTGACAGAAACTCAAGAGTGGAAGTGGGAAGTGACACTTACATCTTCAGTTCCAATTCTTTCTGACTGGTCTACAGTTGACGGAAACTTAAGAGGGGAAGTGGTTTCCCCCAGACTAGTTGACAGGTCTATAACCTTACAGTCTGGAGGAAACAGATGCCAAAGGTGCACTGGTTTCACCCAGACTTGTTGGCTGTTTATTACCTTAGTGGTTTCCTTAAGACTCCAGATGGCAGGTCTATTACCTTACAGTCAAGGGGAAACTCCAGAGGGGCAGTGGTTTACTCAACACTCCATCTGGCTGGTCTATTACCTTACAGTCACAAGAAAATTCAAGAGGTGCAGTGGTTTCACCCAGACTCTAGCTGGCTGGTCCATTACCTTACTATCAGAAGGAAATTCCAGAGGTGCAGGGGTTTCACCCAGACTCTAGCTGGCTGGTCCATTACCTTACTATCAGAAGGAAATTCCAGAGGTGCAGGGGTTTCACCCAGACTCTAGCTGGCTGGTCTATTACCTTACGGTCAGAAGGAAATTCCAGAGGTGCAGGGGTTTCACCCAGACTCTAGCTGGCTGGTCTATTACCTTACGGTCAGAAGGAAATTCCAGAGGTGCAGGGGTTTCACCCAGACTCTAGCTGGCTGGTCCATTACCTTACTATCAGAAGGAAATTCCAGAGGTGCAGGGGTTTCACCCAGACTCTAGCTGGCTGGTCTATTACCTTACGGTCAGAAGGAAATTCCAGAGGTGCAGGGGTTTCACCCAGACTCTAGCTGGCTGGTCTATTACCTTACGGTCAGAAGGAGGTGCAGGGGTTTCACCCAGACTCTAGCTGGCTGGTCTATTACCTTACTATCAGAAGGAAATTCAAGAGGGGAAGTGGTTTCCTCCAGATCCATAGTTGGCTGATCTCTTCCTCATTGTCAAGACGGAACCCAATGATACCACAATCCAGTATAAATATATCACACTGTCTGTCATGTTACGAGGTAAATAGAGACCTACCAGAGAATGTTAAATCCAGTACAACATGTCACTCTCTGGGACACACAGGGTGTGACGAGGGGATCTACATACCAGAGACTCTCAAATCCAGCAAAACATGTGACTCTCTGGGAGAGACAGGGTGTGAAGAGGACCTACATACCAGACACTGTTAAATCCAGTACAACATGTCACTCTCTGGGACACACAGGGTGTGACGAGGGGATCTACATACCAGAGACTCTCAAATCCAGCAAAACATGTGACTCTCTGGGAGAGACAGGGTGTGAAGAGGACCTACATACCAGAGACTGTCAAATCCAGTAAAACATGTGAATCTCTCACGGAGAGACAGAGTGTGAAGAGGAGACCTACATACCAGAGACCGTCAAATCCAGTATAGCATATGACTCTCTCTGAGACAGACAAGGTGTGAGGAGGAGACCGACACACCAGAGAATGTCAAATCCAGTAAAACATGTGACTCTCTGGGAGAGATAGGGTGTGAAGAGGAGACCTACATACCAGAGACTATCAAGTCCAGTGTAACATGTGACTCTCTGGGAGAGACAGGGTTTGAAGAGGACCTACATACCAGACACTGTCAAATCCAGTAAAACATGTGACTCTCTCTGGGAGAGACAGGGTGTGAAGAGGAGACCTACACACCAGAGACTGTCAAATCCAGTATAGCATATGACTCTCTCTGAGACAGACAGGGTGTGAGGAGGAGACCGACACACCAGAGACTGTCAAATCCAGTAAAACATGTGACTCTCTGGGAGAGACAGGGTGTGAAGAGGAGACCTTCATACCAGAGACTGTCAAATCCAGTAAAACATGTGACTCTCTGGGAGAGACAGGGTGTGAAGAGGAGACCTTCATACCAGAGACTGTCAAATCCAGTATAACATGTGACTCTCTGGGAGAGACAGGGTGTGAAGAGGAGACCTTCATACCAGAGACTTTCAAATCCAGTATGACATGTGTCTCTCTCTGGGACAGACAGTGTGTGAAGAGGAGACCTACATACCAGAGACTATCAAGTCCAGTGTAACACGTGACTCTCTCCGGGATAGACAGGGTGTGGAGCGGGTCCACGATGCCTAGGACAGGTTTCAAGGCACGACTGCCTATACCTGTAACATATGCATGGATTCATTGTTGTTAAGTGGTGAAATTAACAAATTTTCACTCCAATCTTTAATGACATACTGGCAAACTTTTGGCTTTGTGACTTCCAGGAAAACTATCATTTTGGCAAGTGGTCTCCAGTGAACTTCATTTAAGACTACAGTCTGTACATGACAGACAAAATGTGGTGAAAATCTGTGCAAGTTTCTTCCAACGGTATTACATGTGTCCCATGCTTTAATTATCTTGAGGTCTAAGCTGTTTACTAGATTTCATCAAGATACAATTAGAACTGAGGTGACACATCTGAATCTACTTCGGGAAGTTTGTGAAATATTCTTCGGTGTGAAATAGAAACCAGTAGAAAATAAAACAAAATTACTTGATAAGGGACAAGGAAATGCCAGAAACTGTGTGCACTATCGTTATATATATAAAACACTGCACTATGCAAGAGTCTCCTGTGAATCCTTCTACTGTCAAATAAGCCATTATTTGGAAGGTAAACAAGCTCTTGTTATGCCGACAAGCACTGCACATGACTGGACAAGAAATCATGCAAGGCCTCATGTATTGCCATGGCAACCACTTTTACCTGTTTTAGCTTTAAGTGGTTCATGATCAAAGATGGCTACTCCGGTGGTTTCGCTGCCTGTCCCAGCTGTGGTTGCCACTGAAAGCGAAACAAATTTTTTGTGTATAAAAACAGATTAGTATGAAATGAAATGTATTGTACGAAATAAATCATAACAAAATGAACTTATACAGGCCAGTGGGAAAGTTTATATTCGTGGCAGCTCATGGAAAGTCTGAGAGAAAAGTTTATTTCTGCCTCTTAAACAAACACTTGGGTTCAGTTTAAAATCGACAAACCACTGGTAGACACGGTATCAGTACAGTGTCCCGCGTTCATGACTCTGGTGTCTTCGGCATAGCATTACAGTGATGCAGCATTTATGACCCGATTTCAAATAGCCTAGATTGTACCATTCTCACCATATTGTTAATGAAATAGAAGGAAAAATTTCATGCAAATAAACAATACTGGGTCATTATAATCCCAAAGACATGTTGCTGCCTCGCTTGACACTCAGCACTGTGAGGTTAGAGCAAGGAAACAGGACTGGTTGGCCCAGTGTCGGTATAGTGTGACTGGGTGGGGTACCATGTCTGGTGTCTTCGAGATGATGTTGTAGTTGTGGCTGCACTTTGGCAGCATGGACTCACCCTGCCACAAGGGGACACAGTTTATAAATACATTCTAAGGTCTGCCCATCGTCATAAGACTGAAAAGTTGTTCAGCATGACACAAAACCCAAGCATGTAGACATCATGCAGATCATTCAACTAGAAGGCATGATTTGTATCCAATCTCTATGTCTTTTCAAAGATAAAGTCAAACATGAAGAAACACAGAATGATTACAACTTTGCGCAACATCGGCAGCACCTCCCACATCGAAGCGAGAAACACAGGTAAGTATGTTAACTATAATTACCTGCAACTAAAGGTTTGACTTCATGAGTGACAGGCATCCCTTTTCCCACAGGGGCATTGACATAATCCAGGAAGTCAGCTGACGGATTTGAAGCGTAGAGATTGGCTGCCTTACAAGTGTCAATCACAGAGCCTCCGCCCACTGCCAGGAAGCTATCAAAGTCTGAAGACATTGCAAATGCTATGGCCTCCTTGAAACTGATTAAAATGGTAGAAAATAAAGATCATTATGGTTCAACATCAATACAAACTATTTCCCGTTATCTTTCTGAGTTCCACAGCAATTCTGCTGCATTCAGGACAACAACTGTGCACATATGTTCCTAAGACAAAAAGCTGGATTTTTCAATCCTGTGTCAGGTCATGTTGAAGAATTGAAACTATAAGGCAATTCTGATCAAATACTAGTGTACACTGTATCCGTATACTGTAGGTTCAAGACGTACGTTGTCAAAGACCTATCTTGCATCTGCAGACTAAATGCATATATGGTCAAACACCTACCTTGTACCTATAGGTTCAACACGTACGTTGTCAAACACGTACCTTGCATCTGTATCTGTAGGCTCAATGCATATGTTGTCAAACATCTACCTTGTACCTGTAGGCTCAACACGTACCTTGTCAAACACCTACCTTGTATCTGTAGGCTCAACATGTACCTTGTCAAACACCTACCTTGTACCTGTAGGCTCAACACGTACCTTGTCAAACACCTACCTTGTATCTGTAGGCTCAACATGTACCTTGTCAAACACCTACCTTGTATCTGTAGGCTCAACATGTACCTTGTCAAACACCTACCTTGTACCTGTAGGCTCAACACGTACCTTGTCAAACACCTACCTTGTATCTGTAGGTTCAACACGTACCTTGTCAAACACCTACCTTGTATCTGTAGGCTCACCGTGTACATTGTCAAACACCTACCTTGTATCTGTAGGTTCAATGCATATGTTGTCAAACACCTACCTTGTATCTGTAGGCTCAACATGTACCTTGTCAAACACCTACCTTGTATCTGTAGGTTCAACACGTACCTTGTCAAACATCTACCTTGTACCTGTAGGCTCAACACGTACCTTGTCAAACACCTACCTTGTACTTGTAGGCTCATGCATATGTTGTCAAACACCTACCTTATATCTGTCAGCTCACCGTGTACATTGTCAAACACCTACCTTGTATCTGTCAGCTCACCGTGTACATTGTCAAACACCTACCTTATATCTGTCAGCTCACCGTGTACATTGTCAAACACCTACCTTATATCTGTCAGCTCACCGTGTACATTGTCAAACACCTACCTTATATCTGTCAGCTCACCGTGTACATTGTCAAACACCTACCTTGTATCTGTCGGCTCACCGTGTACATTGTCAAACACCTACCTTGTATCTGTCAGCTCACCGTGTACATTGTCAAACACCTACCTTGTATCTGTCAGCTCACCGTGTACATTGTCAAACACCTACCTTGTATCTGTCAGCTCACCGTGTACATTGTCAAACACCTACCTTGTATCTGTCAGCTCACCGTGTACATTGTCAAACACCTACCTTGTATCTGTCGGCTCAACATGTACATTGTCAAACACCTACCTTTTATCTGTAGGTTCAACCCGTACGTTGTCGAACACCTGGAAGCGGACACCACTTTCATCCAGTGATTGCAGAGACACCTGAACTGCCTGATGGTTCCTCATGGTCTGGTCTGTGATCACACACACGTTCTTTAGACCCAAGTTCTTGAAATCCTGACAATGCACATACAGGTAGATCAATCATAAAAGTTCTGGTCACCAATGTGTCGCAACTACTGTAAATGGCCTAAAATTTCATCCAAAAAAAGTGCATGTTTAGAGGCAAATACAGGTCATAAAATTTTATTTTTGGAGATGAAACTCACACTTTTCCAGCAGGATATCATCAAAACCTTCCAAGCTAATCTAAAAAAACTCCCTAAATCAACAGAATCTCAGAATCCAAAAAAATAAGCAACTTAAAAATTTTAGGTCATTTAAGGTATGTGCATTCGTTAAGCAAGAATGCCGTACAAAAAACCTGAATTACCTCACTGTCAGACACGGCAAAAGACAAGATTAAACTTCAACACTGAAAAAGTTTCTCATCCTCTGAGTAAATGCTTAACTGGTAACAGAATTTAATGCTTTAAACAATGGAATTCAATAAAGGTCAATATGCTAAAACCAAGACAAAAAGTCTGGATTTACACAAGGTGTCTCACCATGCCAACCTCTCGAGTGACCCCTTCCCCATACCTGATGTTAGAGCAGGCCATCTGAAAACAAGAATGTAGCTAAATTTATAAGTGACACAACGTCAGCCTGGTTTAATTACTTACTTTCATAAAGATAAAAGATTTCCAATATTTCTTCACTGTTTCTGTGTGGTTGTATAAGCTTAATTGCCCAATAACTGTTTAATTCCACCTTTTTATTTATTTATTTACCTGATTGGCGTTTTACGCCATACTCAAGAATTACAATGAGAGTAAACCGAGCAGAGCCCGGGGGAAGCCAACATCCACCTCCGTGTATATTCGTTCACCTTTCTTCATGCGCAGCTGTCACGCCGATCTCAGTTCTGGAATTTTTTATCCACACAGACAAAAAAAGGAAACTCTACATACACTGTACATGTACAATTTGAATGTCCCGCCTCACCTCAAAAGCATACTCCGTCTGCTGCGTGTTCTGTCGGGTCTGGGTTGACGTCCCGAAGCCAGCATCTGTCAAACAATACTGGGGTAAATAAGAAGGAAAAAATACGATACAACAGAAAGGAGTTTTTCTTGATGGTTCTGTCGTTAATTAAAATGACATTGTATAAAACTGTATGTAAATTTATAGTCAACTTTAAAATTAATTTTATCTGTACAGCTCCTACATGTAGGTGAACAAGATTTCATGACAATGTATAATATTATGTTGTGTTTGTTTGTTTGTTTGTTTGCTTGGGGGTTTAATGTCTTTCAGCAACATAACAACAAAGTGCATCCTTCCCTAAAGTGGGTTTCACTACCAGTATATCACACGGAATTACGTCACTGTGCCCAATCAAAGCTGTTCTCCTGACCGGTTAACTTGACAGGGAAAACGGTCATATTATCTATTTATTTTATTTATTTGATTTGTGTTCTACGCCCTACTCACGAATATTTCACTTATACAACTGCAGCTAGCATCATGGTGGGAGTCAGCCGGGCAGAGCCCAGGGGAAACCCACAACCATCCGCAGGTTGCTGGCAGACCTTCCCACGTTCAGTCGGAGAGAAAGCCAGCATGAGCTGGACTTGAACTCACGGAGACCGCATTGGTGAGAGGCACGGGATGCTTATATGACACGGAATATGTGACACTCTGACAGTTAACTGTAATACCCACCTTGCTGGTTAGATAGCCTACTAGCGCAAGTAGCACGGGTAAAACACAGCCTGGAAAACAATGAAACAATGAACATGTTAAACTCGCTCTGTTCACAAATCTGCAGATGTCAATGAAGTGATTTAAGCCAATTTTAAGCTTATACATGCATCTTCCCTGAGAAACGGCTTAACATCAGCCAAACTAAAGGTAGGCTCAAACTGTTTTCATGGCAAATTCAGAATCCATTTAGTGATGTGCAATAATAACTTAAGGCATACTTAAGGAAACGTGGGCTCAAGATTGTAGAAAGTTATTGTAGACACGTACCAGAATATTAATTTATTTGATTTATTTCACTGGTGTTTTATGCCCTACTCATGAATATTTCATTTATGCGATGGTGGCCAGCATTATGGTGGGAGGAAACTCAGCAGAGCCCGGGGAAAACCCACAACCATCCGCAGGTTGCTGGCAGACCTTCCCACATATGGCCAGAAGGGGAAGCCAGAATATTAAAGTAATCTCTCCATTTCCAGTTTCACTTACTTCTTTTTTTTTTACTTAGTTTTTGGCTTCTCTGTACACACCTATTTTACCAGTAAGTGATTAATGGAAGAAGCAACAAGCAAAATGCAGCATACAGCTGTCACCAGTGAGTTATAAACTCCTTCATGCAGTTTTGTTCTTACATCAGTCATATATGTTAGTCATATACCAGTAAATCAAATGTTAAGTCCTGGGACAGTTTTCTAGTTCATACTTGATTCATTTACTGATGATTTGTTTATTTATTAATCAGATTGCTGCTGACGATGAGATCAGCATGGCTCAAGAAGAGATTGGTTAGAGACAGAGGAAACCAAAGTCCCACGGCCCAGTTTCCCAAAGACGTCGTGCATGTACGACAAGTGTACGACGTAATTGTGCGCCGCTTTCTTGAAGCATATCTTTCTCATAACAATGTTGCACGCCACCTACCAGGCAGTCGTGGAGGCACAATAACTTGTACCTCAAGACGCTTTCTGAAAACACGACTTGACTTCCAACGCTATCATACGACATATGTACTACAAAATAACATTGTATGCCGTTTTCTGAAATTGAGCCCCTGACGTAAATCCAGTTAGGTACTAACATGAGTGGGACATGAGTGAGTGCTCTCGCAAACTAATGCAAAATAACGCTAAAAAGACGTGATTTCTAGTAGTCGCTACAACACAACAACAACATTCTATGGTATAGCGACTATCGGGAATCACGTCTTTTTAGCGTTGTTTGTGCTTGTTTGCGAGAGCATCCACTCATGTCTCACCCAAAATCATTGACCTTGCGAGACTGCTCCAATGCCGATTTGGCTTATATTATATATAGTATATACCGGTAGCTATATATATAGAGTACAATTTTAAGACCAGAATGTGACACTTAAAACAGATGGGCCTACCTTCCATGGTCTTTTATTGATGAATGAACATCTACAGAAGTGATTAATTTATTTATTTTATATATTTCATTGGTGTTCTTCGCCATATTCAGGGATATTTCTCAGGAATACGACGGCGGCCAGAATCATGGTGGGAGGAAATTGGGCAGAGCCAGGGGTAACCCCACGACCATCTGTCATAGGTTGCTGGCAGACCTTCCCACGTATGGCCGGAAGGGAAGCCAACATGAACTGGACTTCAACTCACAGCAACTGCATTGGAGGGACTCAGGCTCCTGGGTCATTACGCTGTGCTGGCATGCTCACCAACTGAGACATGGAGGCCTGCCCCCCTCCCCCACCCAGAAGTGTTTAATAGATTTCTGACATGTGCTCTATCATCATATATCCAGTATAGGCCTATATGTGATGTACTTTCACAGTTTTCTCTTCTGTTTATTTATTTTCCCTATATAAAAGTTGATTGTGGTCTTATTTGGAACCTCATCAGGGCTTAGTTGATACATAAATACTCTATGTATTGCCTACTGGATATCTGTTACCAATTTGGACACGGTAGGCCTATACACACACGTGACATGTTGAAATATTACACGATACATATACATGTTGCCATGTGTTGTTGGTCGAACGCATGTTGTTATTTATAAACTGGCTTCACCAACATAACCGCGCTATAGTCAAATGATACAGGTACATTGTATTTAACATGTAGAGGCCTACGTGTACAGCACGGCTTGACCTGCTACAGCTGATCGTGGGCGTGTTTCAGTTTCAGGGAATACTTTCTGCATGCATATTACTGCAAAAACGAATGCTCTGAAAACGTGTTACCATTTTTGCGTCGCCGAGGACATCAGCCCTACTACACGACGTCTGGCGGCGACTGACATTTCAGATGAAGCACTTAAAACAAATGTGCAAAAAGTTGGGAAAAGTTCACTTGACTCCTCATGAAGTCTGAAGGCTAGCGAGGCACTATAAACCAGCACCCGTCAATGGTGGGACGCATGACTCTGGCTAGGACAGTATCAAAACTGGCGCATATTCTTAGCCGCCTTTAGCCGACAAAGTGACGAAGCGTATCACACGTGATCATCAAATAAACCTCTTTTGATGCCGTGCAGGTCTTCTATAACCTCGACGCAAAGTTATTCATGCTCATTTCTTTTTTGCTTAAGACTAACCCTCCAACTGCAAGCCCATTGTAGTGTAACAAAAGGAGCTGGCCAGGGGATATGAATGGAGCGGCCGAGCCTTTTCAGTGTAACGATCACCTGATTCCAGATGTTAAAATTTTCCCACGGACCGCTGAACTCGAGCCGTCCTCAAACTCTTACTTGCATATGTATTTGTGATACATCATCAAGGTATATAAGGCTATGTCTTGAGTTAATTAAATTTATGTATTTATGCAAGTGAAAAAATTCCCTGATTGACCAGCAAAAGTTATATTAAATCTTGAACAGTTTCAATTACTTATTCCTTGATCAGTCATGTTATCGCTGGGTTTCCAACAAATAATTTAAAACAGAGTCAGCATATTTTTTTATCACGGTGAGTTGTAGACATTTAATATGTAGGCAAAGGTATGGCAAAGCAATGGAATAGATAATGCAGTCTGAGTCTTATATCTCTCAGAACAAGAGTTCATTTGTCATAAGCTAGCTATGAATCTCTCGTAATTAAGCATGGCATCAACTGCAGCATGTAGCAAATTTGATGTACCGGTATTGCATTTGATGTATTATTGTTTAGTTCAGTGAGGGCCTCCGTGACTCAGTCGGTTAGCTTGCTAGCACATCGTAATGACCCAGAAGCCTCCCACCAATGCGGTCGCTAAAAGTTCGAGTTCAGGTCATGCTGGCTTCCTCTGTGGCCGCACGTGGGAAGGTCTGCCAGCAACCTGCGGATGGTCGTGGGTTTCCCCCGTGCTCTGCCTGGTTTCCTCCCAAAACAATGCTAGTTGCCGTCGTATAAGTGAAATATTCATGAGTACGGCGTAAAACACCAATGAAATTAATAAATAAATCAATTTAGTTCCATGCACCTGAGAAACAACCAAAGTTTTTTTTTTTTGTTTGTTTTGCTCAGCTCGTTTTATTACAAACAAAAAAAAAAATACAGGTGACTCAAGTAAATACATGTCTGCAGGTCTGAAAGTAAAGCAGAATACACACTGATTGGCCGACTAAGTACCAGATATGGTAAACAACACAGAATTTCGCCCCCTCCCCCCCAAAAAGGTGCACTTTCAGAGGCAAATAAACATCATAAAATATTACTCTTGGTTCTAAAACCTATATATGTATATATCTTTTTTTTTTAAACAGGATATCACCCTAACTTCCAAACAAATATCAAAACAACCTTTCTAAAATTAATAGATCTCTCACAATTGGTCGAAATTTTAGGCTGACTGATAACTCCATTTGTCTGAAACATTTTATTCTCATGAACACACCATAATATTATGCAAGTACCCTCCCCCTTCCCCATGAAATGAGACCACCCCAATACTGACCAAGCCATAATTCACATATCTGAATTATTCCCCCCATGTCCAGTTTAGTGTCCCTCCTTCTCTGACCATGGTCAGCTCCAGTTCACTTGGGCTCATGCAATCCTCTCATGGAGCATACCACTTTCACCAAAGTGGTGTTTTCAAAAATGTCAGGGTTCTATTTGCAGGCCTGCACTCTAAGGTGTATGAAATTATAGGTGAAGTAGGATACACTTACGACGTGCAAGAAGGAAGCCTTGATTAATGTATGATACATTTTATATGGAATTTTCTTCATGGCAAGTTTCTGGACCATTCAGTTATCACAGGACAGGGTTTGATGCAATCACATTTCCTTACCAACAAATGCTAATTTGTCACATTTTCTCCCATGATTTCAAGTTGTTGTTTTCTTTTTTTAACAATGCTTGTCCACAACTTTATCAAGATTTTCACTCTTTATTGCCAGCAAAATTGGCTGGAAGTGTAAAACCACACACATATGTTCACTATTATTTTTAACAAATAATTTATTAGTTAATAAATTGTTTACTGTTTGAAGTTGTTCAGTTCAAAAATCACATCTCTATAACAGGTAATATCAATGGATCCAAAGAAAAAAAATGCAGAAATGAACCTTAACATGTAAGCAACCTAACAACAACTGTCCACTGGAAATGAAAGTAAAGTTTTTCAATGTATCAACTTTTTGGCATAGTTTACATCAAACGGGCACAGGGTTTTTTTTTTTGTTGTTGTTGTTGTTATATTTGATCACAGCTGTTTGATATGATCCCTGCTTTCATGACAAATAGAAAATATACATTTTGTAGAAATTTACAAAAATACAACTGTAGAAAAGGTTTATGTCCTGCAGGTCCCATTCAGTATATCACAGAAGTCAAACCTACCGTTAACATCAAAGCGTGCATGCATTCACAGACTGTCGACATCACACCATGCACGCATTCTGGCGACCAACATCACGGTGTGCACGCACTCACACGGCCAACATTACAGTACACATGCACTCACACTGTCATGACTGTCAACGTAACACACTATATGAGCTTAACTACAGCTTAATGTGACTGTTCTGTGCATTAACACCATATCTTATACAGTGAATTAAACTGTACAGTGGTGGTTTATTTACAGAAAATGTAATTCGATGCATTTTGTTCCGAGACATAAGCTTAAAACAGCCGACATTCAGCGGTCAACGTTCAAGGTAACAAGGGACACAACTCCAAAGCTCCTTTCTCATGTTTGTGTACATTAAAAATGATATTTTTACACATTACCACCTTGACATACATGTGCAAAGAGATAAGAGGATTTCCTGCAAACCTCATTTCAAGAGTGAAGACAAACTATCACACATCACAGAGTAAAACATCCATTGCACTAAATGTAAAAGAAAATGTTAAACATTGCATGAAACGAAGTAGAAGACTTGCGAGACATATACCCTACAAGTTTATCACCATTACATCCAACATCAAAATCACTACATGGATATCTTTCATAATCTGAACATGCCAAATCAAATTTTAATTTTAGGCTTTCATTAACCATTTAGCCAGGATAGGAATCTTTTTTCTCCTACAGGCTTGCAGCAATTTCACTTAATCCTAAGTTCTGCAAAACATTATACTCCTTCAGAAGTGAATTTAGATTTATAACTGATTTCTTCAGTGATATTACTTCGGTTGAACATGTTGGACACATACTTATAGTACAGGGACAGACTTATTCACAAAAGAAATTTTGGATCACAACTGATTTCTTCAAGAGACTTTTTTTAACTTTGATTATGCAGGATAGATATACATGTACGTAACATTCTAGAACATTATTATTATGCATGTCCAATTGGCAAGACAAAAAATGTGGCCGGAGACCAATATCAAACAGACACGGGAAGACTGGCATGGTAACATAAAACACCGCAGCAAAACATGGCCAATTCTTGCTGTCAAAATACACGGGTACAGTATTTACGCTGCCGTCATGATGTAGGTTTTATCTATTCCAAGGCTGAATGGCGAGCAAAATGACTTGAAGGCTGAACAAAATTTCACCGATTTTTAACATTTACCGCCACATACAACTTTCAAATCAGAAACATCACAAACATCACCTGAAGTCATGACGTTTTCAGCCCCTGTTTACCGGCAGTCATTACATTTTGTGAACAATGTCATTACAAATGCACTCATGACCGTTTCCGAACACGTCATTGCTCATAACATTTTGTGAACAATGTGATTACTCATTACCTTTTCCATACAATGTCATTACTCATCACTTTTCATGAATAATGCCATTTCTCCTCACTTTTTCCAAACATATCATTACTCATTGCCTACTTCAAACGAAGTCAATACTTATTATACCTCTTTCGAACCACATGATTATTCATTAATGCCTTTTCCAAACAATGTCATTACTCATTACCTTCAACAAATAATGTCATTACTCCTTACCTTCACCAAATAATGTCACTTCTCAGTACCTATTTCAGACATGTCATTACTTATTGCCTTTTCTGAATGAACTCAATACCCATTGCCCTTTGGTAATTGTCCCCTCTGTGATAGTGTTATTAGATGTTTACCCACCTGTAGACAGAAACCATCATTTACAAAACCATTACATCATGTACACCAGTCTATGAAAACAATCGTGTAACAGTATTTAAAGAAAATGTAATATCTGTTATTATAATAACACTTCTAAACACATTTAGAAAAACAAAACAGAGCAAGTAATATGGTTACAAAAATCAAAATAATGACCATGATTTCTACAACATACTATACATGTACATGTATGCAAATTAAGTAAAGCAATGCTGGAAAAGACAATGATATACAAACAACATATGCATGTACGAAGGTGAAAAAAGTTAAAACATACTGTACAAATTTCTGCACAAACAACAGAGGCTGTATCAGTTTGTTCTGATTGTGCATGTACAGTAAATGACCCCAAAATTCCACCTCCAAATATTGCATTCATAGAGCTAAATGAATGCCACAAAATATTACTTTTGGAACTGAAATCTACCGTATTCCAGTAGGATATCATCTCGCCTATCTAACAAACCCTTCTATAGTCAGCAGATCTCTCTGAATCTCAGAATCAGGAAAAATGCATAACTTAGCCATGGACAAAAGTTTGGGTCATTTAGGGTAATAGATGTAAATATGCTGTGTGCTGAGTGAATAACTGTCTCACATATAATACAACATTCGTGTACTCATTTATCTGATAGGTCATTAACACCGATCTCAAGAATTTTTTTCCCCTACAATGGCGGTCAGTTTTATCATGTTTATGAGGACAAAAATCACAGATGAAACGGATGGAAGGAAACGATCTGTCTTTTGGGAAGCCTGGGGAGGAACTTGGTCTGCAACGGATTTCTCCCTCAACATACTGCTAACACTGTGCACGTGACCGCAAGAGCACCAGGGATGGCTTATTCTCACTGAGCGCCCACCAAGAATGAGAAAGGCATGGATCCAGAAAGTCAGGATCCAAGGCCAGGAGTGACTTTGAAGATCATCTTGTAGGATCCAGAGTTAGTTATGAAAGAACATCAAGATGCTCCTAGTATTCTGCACGTATACACTTCACTTCATCGACATCTCGTCTCAGATTACAACTCGTTTGTTCTGAGGTTCTATACAAGTCCTGGCAGAACATCTAAAAGTTCCTTGTGCTCTGTATGTTTACACCTCACTCAACCAACGTATCATTTCAGATTACACACATCTGTTCTAGGGTTCTATACGAGTTTTGGCAGAACATCGACAAGATCCAGGTTTACACCTCACTTAATCAACACCTCTTCTCAGATTGCACACACACTTGTTCCATGGTTCTATACTAGTCCTGAAAAAACATGTGGAAGTTCCTGGTGCTCTGTGTGTCTACACCTCACTTCACCAACACTTCGTCAAGGACAATCCTAGAGGCAAATGCCACAGAGAAAGCAGCTACCACACCCACAATACCCTGGTACGTCACCGGGAAGTTGAATATCTGAAGCAAAATAACACAAGCTTTTTAAAATCATAAGTGACCTCATAGAGGATTTATTCATCTATTGATTGGGTGTTTTGTGCTATACTCAAGAACATGTCCCTTATACGTCGCTGGCCAGCATTATGGTGGGAGGAAACCGGGGAGATCTCACGTAACACTGGACAGGAAACCAGCATAAGCTAGGCTTGAACTCACAGTGTTTGCACTGTTGAGAGGCATCTGGGTCATTACGCCATGCTGGCGTGCTAACCTCCATGGTCACTGAGGCCCCCCCCCCCCCAAACAGCATTTATTCATGAAAGTCTAATACTGTACTTATTTTAAGAGCGTTCCACTTCACCAAAGGGGGTGAAGGAAAGAGTAGTGTTTGGGATAAACCATCATCTACTGCCAGGTATCTGACAAACCACTTTATGCTATCTTTTTATCGCTCTACTGGCTTTCTTGGTTACATTTCTTCACTGTACCTGATGGAACATGTTCAAGCATTCAAGACTTTCGAAATTTAGAGGTATCATTTCTCTCATATATTTTAATCTTTTAATCTAAAAATGAAACAAGAAACTTCAAACATATAACCATGAGATTTATTCATACATGTGTAAAGAAGACTAGATTCAACCTAATACTGAAAAAAAGAAATTCAGCTACATTCAAAGACCAGAGATTTTAATAATCACTTAAAGATAAGATTTAACCATGTAAAGAGAGATTTATTTATTTCATTGGTGTTTTAACGCCGTACTCATGAATATTTCACTTACTGGACGGCGGTCAGAATTATGGTTTAAGATTTTAAATGTACTGGTATCACACGAGAGAAACACGACTGTGTTTTCCCTTCGAGATAAGACATCTGTTATGTAATCAATCGTTAGTGTTCCTTACCGTCATCTGTAGGGGCTGCTGGCTGAGGTAGAAAAGAAGGGCAAGGCGTTCCTGGACAGGGCAGATTGACTGAAATCACAAGTAGGAACTGACTAAGTATTTGATTGGAGACTACAGTGGAAGTGCATGGTGTGTGTGTGTGTGGGGATGGATGTTACAACGCCTCATAATTCGCAGGGGCTGATGGCTCAGGCAGTAGAGAAGGGCAAGGCATTTCTGGACAGGGCAGATTGACTGAAATCAGAAGTGACTGTATGAGTTTATTTATTTATCTTACCGGAGATGGTGGAAGACAAGCATATTTGGGAATCTAGAAAAAAATCGCTGTGGAATCTACTCATATTGTTATCTGACTTGCTGTTTAACTCCATACTCAAGAATAACCCACTAATACAACAGCCATCAGTTTTATGGGTAAAGGAAACTGCCTGTAAGTTAACCACCAGCCTAGGGCACACTACTGGCAGACGCACCCACAGGTGACATGTAGGTGTGCACCCCATATTGTTGGAAGACAAGCGGTCTTCAACAAACACAAGACTGCACCAAAATCTACGTGAGTGCTGTCAAAAAAAAAACAAAACATACCCTGTCCAAAGCTGGATTTGAACCCCACACTTCATGTGCCAGGTGGTTAGGAGTCACACACCTTTCCACGCAACCATGTCCCAGTCAGGCCTACTCACCCGAATCATTCTCTGCCCTTCTGTGTTCGCCTCTGCGTACGCCGACGCCAAAAGCGGGATCATAAGGAGCGGGATGACAAACTCCACGATGGCGATGATGGTGGCGTCGTGACTGGTCCAGTAGATGATGTAGTTAGCACACCAGAGCACCACGAAGGCGATCCATGAGGACAGCCACCTCTGAAGGCTCAAGGACGTCACTCGCATGCGACACTACGTAAACACACAGCGGGCATTCTGAATTACTTAACATTTATTTATCTCATTGTTGTCAAACGTCAAACTCAAGAATTCGCTACTTCTATGAGGTGGATAAAAAGGACATGCCCCGCTCAGTTCAAACAACTGGCCTTCGGTGAGTCACAGACAAACTTTCCCATGCATGATATAAAGATATGCACACAACATTTGTTGAAGACAAACAAATTTTAGACTAGACGAACAACCCCACGAGCGTCGTTGACAGCTTACTTTCACCATTGTAGCACGAACAGCAAGAGCTGGGAAATCTACAAAGGCTTATCCATGGCCTGGCCTGAACCTGTATCTCTTGTGCATTAGCGACTGAAACATGTTTTGAATTTTAACAGATTCCCTGTCTGTGGACTTCTACAGCATGCAAATTGTTTTGCTCTTTTTTTTTTTTTTTTTCTTTCTTTTTTTGGCTTTCTTTTTCTTTTCTATTTTGTTTTTTCTCTCTTATTTGCAGCGGATTCCCACTTACCGAGATCTTCCAGTAACACAGCAGGATGTCCTCATTCGTCATAATGGGCGGAGGCTCGTCATCCAGGTAGCCATTCTCCTCAGCAGGGGCGTTGGTCCCATCCTCACGGTTATCTGCCTGGGAGAGGAAACAAAGAATATGTGTTAACTAAAGCTTACACAAACACTTTGCATAAACTTAGGTCAAAGCTTTTCATGTCAATCCATCATACCTTAACATCAAAATTCCTCCGGGTTCTATCCGATTTCCTCCCACCATAATGGTCGTATAAGTGAAATATTCTTGAGAAGGGCGTAAAACACAAATCAAATAACATGTAAATAAATTTACATAAAAAATGCAAAACTTGCCGAACTAATATTTTCTTGTTGACATCTACACTCACGGCCCAAATAAATATATCAGGTGCATTATTCCATTATCCTTTTCATAAGTGCACTTTTTATGTCTCAACATCCAAAGTGCATTATTTGCTATGTTCATTTTTGTAGTCTGTACGAATCAAGTGCATTATTGGAGATCATATTTGTAAGGTGTATTATTGGAGTCCCAGCAGGCCTAGTGCTTTACTGGGGCCTTAATTTGTCAATGGCATTATACGGGTCTATATCTGTCACTGGCATTAATGGAGTGTGTATCTGTCAGGGACATTACTGGGGTCTGTATTTGCCAAGTGCATCATTGGAGTCTACATTTGTCAGGTGCATTATTGCAGTCTCAGCATATCTAGTGCTTTACTGGGAGCTCAATTTGCCAATGGCATTATTTGGGTCTATACTTGTCAGGGGCATTACCAGAATCTGTATTTGTCAGGGACATCACTGGAGTCTGTATTTCTGAGGGACATTACTGGAGTCTGCATTTCTCAGGAACGTTACAAATATATTGCTGAGTCTCAAAGTTTCATTTCTACAAGTGAAGAGCTTGGAACCACATGTACGGCGCATCCTCTTGGCGAAATCCAGATGACTCCACTATTGAAAACGGCGCGAGAAAGGACGTTTCTGACACACTCCACTGCTGTTACACCTTACAAAAGTCATTGAATTTGCAATGATAATACAGGCTTTCAATTTTATTCTTGAACTTAAGATCCAACACAACTTTACTAATAGGGGGCATCGGGCCTTAAGAGGCAGTGTATGCTGAATAGCAACTCACCTCAAGAGTTGTACTGCAGTTGTTGCACATATGCCGGTCAAGTTACCTGGGCTACTGGGACCAACTTCGTATAACCAGTTAAGCTGAAATGAGTCGCGTCTTAAACTCTCATGTATGCGGAGCTTTAGACCCTCCAGTTTACGGCTTACCTGATCTTTACTCTGGTCACCTGATGGTCCATTGGCTGGCTGTGCCTCTGATTCAGGGACGCTGGAGCGTCTTGTGGGTCCAGGGTAGGAGGGACCAGTCACAGAAGGTTGTGCGCTAACTGGCCCATCCGGAGACTCAGGGATACTGGAGGACCACAGTGGTTCCAGCATTGGAGTGGGGCCTGCTTCGTGGTCAGGACCATTACCCTGTTGAGAGGCAGAGCGGGTTATCTCCCCTGTGTGCCGTGTTTCTGCAGTGCTGCACCTGGATCTCCGCCTGACGCCTTCAGTTCCGCTGGTGTCCGTCTGCGAAGGTGATCTGAAGTGGGATTCATTCCAGATCAGCCACTCATTTGCGAACTCTGCGGAAAAAAGAACAGAATCATACAAGGTAAGAAGGTTATCTCACCAATGTCAGACATGGTGTTTACGTCATGGAGGTTATCTTACTGCCATCAGACACCGTATCAAAGTCATGGACGTTATCTTAATCTCATCACACGAGGTGTCATCACCATGGACGTTATCTTTCCACCATCAGATGTACTATCAAAATCATGGAGGTTATCTAATTCTTCTAATTTTTGGGACAGATATTAGTATTGCTGAAAGCAAAAACTTGCATTTCAATCCTAGTTTTTTTTTTTTAAAAACTTTGGTGTCAAAGTCATGGAGGTTATCTTACCACCGTCAGACATGGCGTCTAAGTCATGGAGGTTATCTTACCACCATCAGACATGGTGTCAAAGTCATGGAGGTTATCTTACCACTGTCAGACATGGCGTCTAAGTCATGGAGGTAATCTTACCACCGTCAGATATGGTGTCAAAGTCATGGAGGTTATCTTACCACCGTCAGACATGGTGTCTAAGTCATGAAGGTTATCTTACCACCGTCAGACATGGCGTCTAAGTCATGGAGGTTATCCAGGTCTAACATAGTCTGAGTGGGATTTCCGGACATCCTTTCCTTCCAGAAGTCTTCATATTTCTTCCCATCCATCTCCAGTTCCTTTATGAATCTTCTGATGCCTATGTCACAAAGAGAGAAAAAGAAGCACTGATTACCCCTAATTCTTTTAATTTTTGGGACAGGTATCAGTAGTGCTGAAAGCCCCCAAAAATATCTTTCTCTCTCAGCTTTTCGTCAAATAAAGATATTGATATGTTGTTCATCAGATGGACTAAATCATGTGAAAAAAAGAGACTGTGTATTCCTGTTACAACTATATACAACTGTATATTGGCAAAAAGGGGCAGACCAGATGTCCCAATAATTAGAAGAATTAAGGTATTTAATATTTATAAAATGTCTTTGGGGATCAGGTTTGCCCCACGATTGCTTGTGTTGTGGATCGAGCACTGTGGGAGAGTAGCAGGGGTGGTGAGGGCATTGTGCAGATAACATGAGCATTGTAGTTGCTAAGAAAACTGAAGAACAAGCTGTTTTACAAAAGCCATTATAAGAAAACAAGAATTCCCTCCTGACCAAGCCTATTTTTTCTCATAGTGCAAGGTTATGCCCAACAGCTTTTAAAGGATGCCATAATCTCACAAATTACATACATGAGCTTCACACTAAAAGTTTTATAGCAGAGATGAGCACACTGAAAATATTTGCTTCACATGGCAGTTTAGCATCCTGCAAGTTTTAATCCTGTTCAATTCCAGAATGTGATTACTATGACTTAATGTTTCCCTCAACATGGCTGCCTGGTTATCCCTTCTCAAAGAGGTTTGGTCTCACTGGCTACTCTTGTCAAAGGAAAAAGTTCCTCAACAGAAAAAATTCCTCGACAGAAATCACTTGAAATGGAACTCTTCTGCGAGCGGACGATTTGATTCTCACAAAACAAAGAGTAACATGGAGAGAGGTTTAATTTTTTGACATTTCATGATTGCTTCATGACTGGCATTTCCTTCCTATATTTTATATGTATGTATGTATACATAGGCTTTTATGTCGTAAAAATATGTGCGTACGCTTGGGTTATTACGTCGTACTCGACATTTTTTCACTGACACGACAAGGAGGGGTCCTTAGAATGTTAGCAAACAGTGTTATTTTGTGGTGGGGAGAGTCCATACCGCTAAAGTGCCACTGGAACATTAGGCAGGGGACTTTCTGGCCAATTTCTTCTTAGAAACTCGATCAATTTGAGCACATCAGAAAACTCAATATTTTTTTGCCACCAATGTATCAAAAACTCAACATATTTCATGAAAACTCAATAAATCTCCTCAATTTTCCTACCTTTCTTCGTGTGGTTACTACAAGAAAGTGGCAAGAAAAACCCGTCGTGTCGAAGACACCAGACATTCCTATATCTTAAGAGTAATGTCACACTAAATGTAGACGTTTGAGGTGCAGAAAAAGAAAAGAAGGAAAATACAACAGTCGAATGGTAAATATCTGACCGACACCCTAACTTACCGACTGTATGCGTGCGGCAAACAGACAGAAGGACGGCCGCCACGATCATATTCCAGATAATCCCAAAGATGTTGAAGGACACACGTGCAGGGTAGACGATTTTGCACACGACCGTGCTGAGGTTGACAGAGAGACAGTGTTCGTCCTGGAATGTGCTCACAGCATGGTAGCTGTTCACGGCCATGAATGACACGCCCAGTATCCCCATCAGCCCCACTGCGCTCACTTTGAATATCGTCTTGGAGTGGAGGCGCACGCTGCGGACGAAGTTCTTACTGTTGAAGAGTCTGGACGCGCACCTATTGGCGTATATCGTCAGCGACACCCAGCAGATGCAGATCACGATTTCCACCATGCCCGTGAGAACGGTGGACTTGGTCATGATGCTGACGATATCGTACACCTTGTGCCAGGTGTAGGTCACCAGGAAGGCCAGCCCAAAGGTCAGCGTCAGCATGTGCAGGATCGTGGCGAAGATCGGCCTCTCTCTAGCGTGAGACTTCACCCCCAGGGACTTGGACAGAAGGTACCACGCCCAACCAGGAAGCTTTTTCGACTGTTTTATTTGGGCTCGCTTCGGCCCTTCATCGAAACTGACATACAAATCCTGTGGCGCGCTGCTCCTCTGATCACCTGACTCGTCGTAAAACCTCTCCGACACAGACTGCACTCTGCCCACGGGCTTAGGGTACCGTGGTCTGGAAATATGATCATGCATTCATTAAAAACAAAAACGGATTCTGTAACCATCTGCTTCTTGTGCAGTTTCTGTACAGTTACAGTCATGTACAGCTATGTTGTAGTTATTTACTTAAATGTATAAGAGATTAATCAAATGAATGAAGGTAATTACTAAAGCATGTTCCTCATGAAACCACTATACACACTGCCATGCAGGTGACTGGTGCGTAACACCACTTATTACCGCCAGCAGATAATTTTATGGGTGTAGGAAACCAGTGACCAGGTATAAAACCACCAACTTTAGGCAGATCACTGGGGAATGCCAAGACATATGTTTTTCAGTAAACACAAACTGTGCAAACATCCCCACGAATGTGAACTGCTTACCGTCACGAAGGCTCTATAAACAATGAAAACACTGGAACCTACAAACTGCCTGCCCAAGGCTGGGATTGAACCTGTATGCGTCATAGATAGTCATGCAACTTATTCTCCGAGCCACTTCCAGCCCCATGAGACCAAGATAAGCATCTAGACCAACAGGCCACATCCTGCTACCCCAAAAGCTATGGTCAAACCAGCAGGTGTGAGATTTGAACTGCTGAAATCACAAGGCCAAGACAAGCAGTCTAGACCAACAGGTCACATCCTGCTACCCCAAAAGCTATGGTCAAACCAGCAGGTGTGAGATTTGAACTGCTGAAATCACAAGGCCAAGACAAGCAGTCTAGACCAACAGGCCACATCCTGCTACCCCAAAAGCTATGGTCAAACCAGCAGGTGTGAGATTTGAACTGCTGAAATCACAAGGCCAAGACAAGCAGTCTAGACCAACAGGCCACATTCTGCTACCCCGAAAGCTATCTTCAAACTAGCAGGTATAAGATTTGAACCATAGACATCATGAGGCCAAGACAAGCAGTCTAGACCAACAGGCCACATCCTTCTCCACAAAAGTTACCCTTAAACCAGCAGGCATGGGATTTGAGCCCCTGACATCATGAGGCCAAGACAAGCAGCCTAGATGACGGAGCCAGCGATGTCCCCAGCCGATTCTGACAAACGCAGGGTAAACATCCGGATGCATGTACATGATTCTAACAGCTAACACCTGAAACCCGGCTGATCACCTGAGGCAGTTTTCTACAGTCCTGATCCCTCAGACTTTACACAGAGACCAGAACACAAGTCCACAACTCCAGACGGTCAGTGCACAATTATTGCGTATACTTCTCAACGTGACAACCGTATAAACTGTGTATTGCTAACCTTTTGAAAAGTCTCAACAGGTGTGAAATCGAATCCCTCAGGTGAAAAAATCCACTTGTAGAAATCTCGTCCGACATTGTGCCAAGCTACTATTGTGCATACATCTACAAGTGCTGTACAAGTGTTAACAGACAGGATGTGGGAGGCAGGCTGGGGAAGGACTTTAGACTCGGTACTTCTCCACTGTGCATGGGGAATGGGAAGGGGGACGGGGGGGGGTGTTATTGTCTCAGATAACACACTATTCACTGGGTCACTTTGGTCACTTAAGATATACACACTATAACTGACCCAAAACTTTGTCCATGACTATGTTAACGACTTGGGCTGATTCTCAAAGAGTTCAGATAGTGTTACAATGGCGTTTAGAGTTTTTTGGGGGAGAAAGTAGGGTGATATTCTTTTCCACATTGCAGATATCCCGGACGACGAGGTTCAAGATAACACGGTAAGGGACAGGAAAATGAACAACACTGGACAATATCCTGAGAACTACGGCTTATAATAGCCAGAAATTACAGTATGTTTCACTACAGAACAATCTGCATAGGATATGTAGATTACGAATGTTATGGAAACCTAGTTTTGGACTTATGAGGCCGTGAAGCAGGGTTTCCTATTAACTGCCATGTCACTCTGACAATGTTTTCACTGCCGTGTCTGCGCAAGCAAAGCATGTTGGCGAGAGTAAAACCACAAATGCCCGGATGCCAGCAGTCTTGAATTGGAAGAAAGGTCAGTTTCAGCATAAACTGCGATATTTCGTGACCTCTATTCATTCTGCCATTATAAATTCATTCCTTTCAGGTGAATTTTTAAGGCAAGTAAAATACTGATAAATATCCATATGCTGTCAACAAGGGCATTAGGTCATAACCACAAGGTGTATACATTACAATAAATGTAACTACAGCAATAAAAATTCACATAACAGGAACATCCGCATGTGCTGTCAATAGCTTTGCCTACATCGGTAATGCTGGTATTTCTGCTCGTCTGTTCAACTACAATCACTACTTTCCACAAACTCATTGAGCATTAAATAACTTGTTTTTGTTGTACACTACGGAGTATTCAGGGGGTTTTCTAGCCACTTTCTCGTAGAGGTAACCATAACGACCAATGTCGGAACATTGAGTTTTAGGCCAATTTTGTACTGAATTTGGATCAAATAAATGTGTTTTAAATACATTTTACATACATTGGTGACGAAAAATACTCAGTTTTCTGATTTGTTCAAATTGAGTTTCTATGAAGAAATTGTCCAGGAAAAACCCCTATGTACATTGTTGGTATTTCTTCATGTCACCTGAAGTCTAGCTTTTTTCAGGTGGCTCATTTTGCTGCACTGATTCCTCCACCTTTCGGAGGCCACTCGGGAGGCTCTTGCAACGTCTGGTTAATTTCTATCAAAAAAACTGAAGTCTTGGCATCTGAAGCTGGCCTGCGTTTACTGATTTTCGAACACAATAACCCTACCGACGGTAGTCACTGTACATATCCACGTACAACATCAGTTGCACATATGCAATTAACATTATGAGGCTCCGAGGTGAGTATGTATCACAACATAATCTGACAACTACATGGTAAGCACTCTGGCCATGGATATACACCACACCGCATAACATCCAATACATGCCACTTAAATGCAATATAAAAGACATTACAATGTAACTTTACGTTCATTCGAACTCCGAAATGTCCATGAAGCTAGTAACCAATTTGTTAAACACAAGTAGGTTATCACTCCCCAAGTTGCAGCAGACCAGAAGTGTGGCATTAGCACACATGGATTTTGTTTCACTACTCTCCTAGGTCTGGAAGTGTGATAGAATGTCATTTCAAGGCCTATAATATGTGCTTCTGAAAGGGAATTTGTACAGGACAAACTTCACAGGCATACAGAATCATCACTGACTAATATGAGTATTGGGAGACACGTTCAGGATATGTGTAAATGTTGTACTGGCTAAATTTTATTTATCTACCTGATTGGGGTTTTATGCTGCCGCACTCAAGAATATTTCACTAATTCGACAGCGACCAGCATTATGGTGTGAAGAAACCAGGTAGAGCCTGGGGCAAACCCACGACCAACCCGCAGGCTGCTGGCAGACCTTTCCACGTACGGCTGGAGAGGAAGCCAGCATGGACTTGAACTCACAGCGATTTCACTGGTGAGAGAAACCTGGGTCATTACAATCCAGTAGCACGTTAACCACTTGGACCACAGAGGTCCCTCAATGAAGTGTGTGTCAGTGGCTAAATCTTAGGTGAGGCATCTAAATCTATTCAGGCATGACCAAGCCTGTATACTTTTACCCAGAAAACCGTATCTTCAAAGTCAGCCAATGACAAGTGATTCTGTATGCCTTTAAGAATGTGTGAACAAGTCCCTTGGGTACTCTGCTTGTTGATTTTTATTTGATGATGGGAAACATTTACTTACATTTTATGCTCATAACAATAATTATTGTGGTAAGCAACACTTCTTTTGTAAAATATTATATAACTCTGGAACAGAAACTAAATGTCCATAAATGTAATGGAAGGGTTATCTCCTCCTATTGGGGTCGGAACTCGCAGACATTGGGCCTGCTGCCACACAATGCCCTGTTCTCAACTGAGAGTCACTGCAAAGCTGGCTAGTGTGCTAGACAGCAACTCTCACAATGATACGAGCGATCTTGAAAATATGAAGATTAGCAGAGACCACTCTGCCTGACCAATGACGCAACGTCCACGGACAGAACTATTTGCTTCAGCAAATACAGAGCCAAGACTTTGTTTGTCAAAAATACTGCATTGCAGTTCGATTTTTCTCAACTATTCAACGCGTTGTGTAACTTTTTGAACTAAAATTACATTTTTATCTCTTGGTTAAGAAAAGACATTAATATCCAAAAACCTTGTGCGCTGAGTATAGCAGCGGAATCACAGACACGAAAATATACGTGGCCGTAGCACCCGCGATATTTTGGGGGAATGGTGTGTATTTAGGTCAGAGTTTGATCTCGGAGAATCTCGTAGTAGACAAGTCTCGCTGTATCCAGAATGAGCCTGCCCTTCTACATGTACCACTACACCACAAGGAAATTCACACTGCCAGCCCTTAAAAGAAAAGACAACACTAGACCAAATGTATATATGCCTCGAATCCTATTCATAGTTCTAAAAAAGTCACTTTTTATTTCTGTGATGTATTATAACCGAGATATCTCAGTTCAATGTGAGGAAAATCGAACACAAGGAAGTTCGCACTGAATGCCATAGTGTTTAAGTGAAGCATTCCTGTTTAAGGTGTTCAATAAATAAACACACAAATTCTACACGGGAGTTTCTATCTCACCTTCTGCGTCCAGATGACCCCTGCCCAAACATGCGTTCAAAGTTACGCGCCGATTCCTCTGCTTCTCTCGAGCGCAGATAAGCCGGGCATGACTCCAGGGGGAGATAACCCTGTCGGGATGGTCCCCCCAGCTTGGAGGCCACATTTCTCTGCATTCCTGATCCCCTTGACTGCTGTCCATCATGCTCAGGTATGGCAGACGGAAGTGCTGCAGAAGCGTCAAAGCGATCACCAGACTCCAGTTCCCGATCAGCCAAGCCGCTGTCATGGCTGCTCATGGACACATCTCTGACTGGGACCGTCAGAGGTGGGTCCTCATCACCAAGGTGGATCAGTGGGGCTTGTCTAGAAGCTTCCATCCTGCTGTCAAAGGACTCCAGTCCCGAGATGCTGTCTAATGAGTATGCTTCAGAATCGCTCTTTGCTCTCCCAGACATGGGACTGGCACAATCTACAACAGAAACCACCAAAGATCCATTAAATTCAGAGCTTTACTTTCGACAGGGAATCCGGGAATCAGAATCTCATCATGATTCTCAATTTCAAATCTTTACTTGGATCAGATCCTTTCTTTGAATCGATCTCAAATACCAGATTTGGACACGCTTCCAGTCGATTTCTGCAAAGATAATCTATGGGAATCCATTTTAATAGATTCTTGTGAGGAAAGACTGTTTTGAGCTTTCTTTTCCTTTAAGCTTCAAACCGGTCATACTATCAACATCTTTATATAGACGCCTAACAAGCAAGATGGTAAATCAAATATGACCATTCCACCTAGTTTAATAACTAGGTCATTAAACAGGGCGGGGAATAGGCCTGTCCCTTTTCAAATATAATTTGTCACAGATGTCTAGATATTCTTGGTAAAAACACCACAAGGGCCCTGGAATGTTCATGTCTCCACAGGTAAATCTTTCCAGTAGTTTTTAGTGAGAATCTAATGTACATTCAATTAACTTATATGCAATTAAATACTCACGCGTGCTTACTGAATAGTACCGTAATAGCCGTAAACTACTAACAAATAATGTTTAAATAAAGAAATAGAGTGAAAATCCTACTGATCCCCATAGAACAATGACACCAATGCCACTGAAATAAAGTCACTTAACCTGTTTCGACACACACGTTGGCTTTACCTTGATATCAACAGGTCTGAGGTGATGTGTCATTACTTAACACTTAATCTGGCGTTGTTGTTGCAGAAGTTCAGTGGGGGGTGTGACAGCTTTCTATTTCTCCACCAAGGGACAGCTCAGCATGCGATCCGGAAGGTCGCAATGCCTACCTCGTTCAGTTGTTTATCTGGGGTTCATGAATATTTCATTTCTCTTTCATTCATTGCCTCGCAGTGGCCACAATGCGGTTGGTGGCTACTCAGTATCAAGTTACGTCCCAAATTGTTTGCATTCCGACTGGTTACCCACCGATCGTGTTTGTCACGGGCTGTCTTTGGCGGGTACGGTTTTGACAAAGGGAGGCTACTTTTTATGGTGTAAAATTCACCACCGCCAATGCGTATTTCCTAAATTGTCCTCCACGGGTGTTTCTTTTGTTTCAACCCTCAAGTGATACTAACATCTATTATCAATCAGATTTTACTTCATCTTTTTATTAAAGTAAAACAGCTTTTCAAAAGCATTCCCTAAATGCATGTAGCCGGTTAAAGAAGCAAGCCTACTTGTAAATGCACAGCATTTCTGACATCTACACGTAGATCTGCACCATAGTACAAGGGAACAGTGAGTACCACATTGAGTACGCCACTCCTACCCACGAGACAAACAAGGTGCGGGTTCAACCCCGGAAATGGGGATTTGTGAGTATGGGTTCCTCAACTCGCGCTGCTCGTACAGGGAGCCTTTATACGGGTACAATAAGCAGTCGACGACGCTCCTCTAGCCATTTGTACAGTATATCATTCGCTGAATAGATTTACCACTTCTCTCGACGAATATATGGTAGAGTGTAGGTCTGTGCGCTTATAATGCGTCACACGCGGGAAAGGTCGTCACTGGCTTCACAATTAAAGGTCGTTGGTTTATTCCAGGCACTTCGGTTTCCTCCAATCGAAAAACTAACAGTTATACATTAAAATTACACTAAAGATCAATCAGTCAATCAGCTAACCTGTACTTGTCGTCACCCCGTCTTGGATAACAGTTCTTTTGAACCATGGCCACGTAACTAGTTTATTTTACCAAGAGATACACATATACGTGTACGTGAGTGTGTAAACGTAAAATCGGTATTTTTAACACAAGGTTTTTACGGATATACGTATACATCTACATGTATAGGGGGCTTCCGTGGCTCAGTCGGTTAGCGCAATGACCCGAAGCGGTCGCTGTGAATTCAAGTCCATCTCATGCTGGCTTCCTCTCCGGCCGCACGTGGGAAAGTCTGCCAGCAACCTGCGGGTGGTCGTGGGTTTCCCCCGATCTCTGTCCGGTTTCCTTCCACAATAATGCTGGCCTCCGTCTTATAAGTGAAATATTCTTCAGTACGGCGTAAAACACCAATCAAATAAATAAATAAATAAATATACATGTATAGACTATGGATGATTTTCTCTCTGGTCGGATAGGGGACGGTTTGCCAGCAACCTGGCCGTGGGTTTCTCCAGGCCTGTGCCAGGCTTTCAGTCACCAAAATGTTGGACGCCGTGAGTTATTCTTGAGTATTATCGTAGAACATTAATCAAATAAATGAATAAATAAATCAAAGGAAAGGTGAAGCAAATATTCTTATGCCAGTCGTTCAGGGTCAGTAATCGCAAGCCCAATTTACAACTTGACACACAAACTACCAAAGAACTAAAAATTTCTGCAGCGTAAGAATCTGGTACGATTTCTTGTAAAGAGAAGCAGGCAACAGTTTTCAGTGATAAGGGAAAGACACAAGAAATACGTTTAAGCGAACGACTTAAACAGTGTATCGAAATCTTGTATCCTGCAAGCTCATAAGTTGTCTTTGTTATATATATATATACACATATATCTATATCTATCTATCTTACCTTGACACACACACACACACACACACACACACACACATATATATATATATAGGTCTATAGCCCGGTCGTGATGTATAATTTCATCATATAGCTAAAACATAAAAATGAAAACAAAGTAGAATTTTCCATACAATGAAAAACAGAGACGTTTGTACAGCCTTTTTCCTGAGAATACACTAGTGAGGTATTGAGACGCCACGCGATTTATAAGCCTAAATTTTATTTCTAGAACGCATGCACGCCAGAACGGAAGAAAAAGTGAACAAAAGAGTACAAACATACTTTCTCTTTATAATTTGTCACTTTTTTTCCCGAATCGAAATTCGCCTGTTTTCCTACTTCTCTCTTCTTGGTACTACATTATACATTTCGTTCGTTCGTGTTCTCGATTATGGATCTTCGGTGGTCATCGAACGCCTTCAGTATATGCGTTTCTTAAATTTTGCAATAAGTATTTTGTTTATTATTGTCCTCCCACCTTAATGCTGGCCGCCGTCATATAAGTGAAATATTCTTAAGTACAGCGTAAAACACCAATCAAATAAATAAATAAATTTCTCTGACGTACCTCTACGAGGGTTTTGGCTGTATATCTGAACTTCCCTCTGCCATTTCCTGTATGTGGAGGAAACACGATGCAATCACCTCAAGGAAATTGACATCTGTTGTATATGAACAGGGGGTTGCCCAGTTAACACGTTAATTCCATCCTCGTGCCAGATTGTATGGCGGGGGACATATTTCTCCAATGCAATAAGTATTATTTTCCTATGAGTAAATACGTGTTTATGGACGAAAGCTCTGTTTTGTAATTGTGCATAATTCAGCTTAGCCATTGGCTATAGGGTTGATACAGTGTCCATGTTGCGATGTAGAGGCGCAACTGATATACCAATTTTCGACTAACGGCAAGTATCAAAATAGTATGGTACTCGGTTAAGGTACTGATTAACTCTATATACACCCGGCTATAAAATATTCATCGTGTGTTTCATACATCATTAAAAACTGTAATACTGGCTGCATTATTTAAATGGCTCCGTTGTGTTTTCTTATTTTATGCACCGTTTTACAGTTCTTTGGTGATTTGCGCTGAAAACTGTTTCGGAAGTTGGTCTTGCAATTATTGACCAGATACTTTCATTATGACTGCCACTTTCTGTTACGATTTGTTCAGCATAATCCAAATAACCATATCTGACACTTTTACTATTGCAGAACTGAAATAAATCATATTTTGTTATCACATAATAAACGACAACATGCACCTTACAAACTCCAAAAGTCAGTCTCTGAATCAAAACTGCATGTTCCCTACAAAATTAATGATTATTCAACTGTCCTTCAAATGTTTCTCCTCGAAAAACGGTCTTAAATTTAAGCAAAAATATGGACGAAGAGTTGTGTCTTTGAGTAACGTAACTAAGGTAGGCTTCTGGATTACAGTCACTTTGTGTATCGTTTCGGCCATATCTTGACGATGCCTAATTGCAGCAGTTCGTTGCCTGGCCTAAATGCACAGTGGCGCCTCATGCACTAGAATATAACATGACAATCAAAAGAATACTGATGACAAAGAGTTGCTAAGACCAAGCAACTTTTTTTTCTGGTTACATCCCTGCCCCAGTATGAAAGATTTGGGTCTCTTTAAAAGACATCACGTACTTTTTGCCCTTTCCCATGTGCTACGCCTTTGGATGTTTTATCTTCAAAGTTGCATGACAGATATCAGTTGTTGTTTTTTTTTGTCTTACCTATACTGTTTTACAGAAACATGAAACAAGTGTAACCTTCCGTCTGTACTATCTCAGTGAAAGTTGCAGTTGTGTGGCGAGAAGATGAATCTATTTTACCCTTCCCTCAATCATATCTCTGTGGAGGCATTGACAATTGAAGAAGATGGTGCACTTTTTTCATATTACCTGCCTTATGTCAGTGGAGGTTAAGCATGGAGTCATTTTTACAATTCTTCGTTTCTTATTTTAATGAAGATTTGGTAGTATTTTTCTCTCTGATAGGGGCCTCCATGGCTCAGTCGGTTAGCGCGCTATCGCATCACAATAACCCGAAGCCTCCCTGTGAGTTCAAGTCCAGCTCAGGCTGACTTCCTTTCCCGCCGTAAATGGGAAGGTCTGCTGGCAACCTGTGGATGGCCGTGGGTTTCCCCCGGGCTCTGTCCGGTTTCATCCCACCATAATGCTGGCCGCCGTCGTATAAGTGAAATATTCTTCAGTACGGCGTAAAACACCAATCAAATAATAAATAAATCTCTCTGACGACCTCTACGGGGGTTTTGGCTGTATATCTGAACTTCACTCTGCCATTTCCTGTATGTGGAGGAAACACGATGCAATCACCTCAAGGAAATTGACATCTGTTGTATATGAACATGGGGCTGCCCAGTTAACACGTTAATTCCATCCTCGTGCCAGATTGTATGGCGCGGGACATATTTCTCCAATGCCGATAGGTTTAACCAAAGCTTTTCCTATACGGAGAAGACAAGAGGCTTTAGTCTGACCGTCTCGAGGTCCAATCACAATTCCGTCCTCGGAGGTTTAAGCTGGCAACGATATGTATTTGTCTGATCGCAGTGCTGTCAGATTTCATACCTTCGGCCAAGCGTTCCACTGAGAAAGGACGAGCGTACTTGAATGGAATTCAGGCAGCGGCTTTCTACAAGCAGAAACGGTAATGATAAGACCGAAATTGTGTTCACAGTTACATTAAAGCTCAAGTCACGCTAAAAGACCCCAGCAAACAAACAAATACAGTAACTGGTGGATTTCCGCATACACACCGTTCCACTTTCCCAGAGAATGTTAGTTGAACAAAAAAAAACCCCAATCGACTTCGCGACTGAAGTGAGATTACCAAACATGCAAGGATATGCCCAGCGGTGCTCTTTGGCACTCGATCCTTATGAACAATTCATTGCCCTCGGACACCCTCTTTATCCCCCAAGGAGCAAGGGGAATGGACGACCTTCTTTGGTGTCGAGCGAAAAGGCTCATCCATTTTTTATCGCGAAGAAAACATGCTCATCCGCCAAGCGCTAATTAGATTGTAGGCTTTCGCAGACGACACTGAGCGCACGTTCTCTGTTCGACCACGTGACATTTCGCCACACAGCGGGACAATCTGTCATGTTAAGAGGCAGGCCCAGAAATGACGCTATAATCCATGCAGCGAGTGATATTTCTAATGACAACGTATTTACATTTACTATTAATTTATAATAGCCATAAATATGTGAAGTGATCTTTATTTCCTTGGTCACAGTGTCCCCGTGAGGTCTCTGAGAAGAAGGGAATAGCACCTCAGTTCGCTAAGCAAGCTTGGTGCAAAAGGTGACAAGTCCTGTAAGGGCCTGATGAGCAGATATAGGTCCAAAAAACATACATTTCTCATTGACGGGGGCTAACAAAAATTGTGGCAAACTGGACTCAAAATGTTGTATTGTGTTGCTGGCCATGCTGTAGTTAGATGTTTAAAATGTTTGTTTATTTATTTGATTGCTGTTTTACGCCGCACTCAGGAATATTTCACTTACACGACCGCGGCCAAAATTATGTTGGATGGAAACCGGACAGAGTCTACGGGAAACCAGCGACCAACGGTGGGTTGCTCACAGACCTCCCCACGTGCGGCCGGAGAGGAAGCCAGCATGAATTGAACTTGAACTCACATCGACCGCATTGGTGAAAGGGGTCATAACGCCGCGCTTGCGCGCTAACCCCCTCAGCCATTTAAAATGTTTTTAAGCATATAATTATGAATTTTGCAGAAGAACTATACATTTTAAGTAGTTTACGAATGTTAACTCAGTTTTGTTTATGTTAGCTCCTATCGAAAACCTGTTTACCAATTGTGTTGACGTTCTCATGTCGAAAAACAACTGTCTTCAGGTTCTAACATTTTTTCGCCGTGATATGGATCAAATACATCCAGATTGGTAGATGTCATTTAGAAATTGAATTTTAGTGACACTATTATCGTTATTGAAGATTAGACTTTCTGGACATAGCACAGGTTCTTTCGCTGAAAACTGGCTGAGACCTCTCCGGATCTCTGAGGTCGCTGGTTCGACACCCAGAGAGGTCTCAGACAATTTTCAGCACTAGAACCTCTACTATATCCAGAAAGTCTAATCTCTAATAATAGATGTATTCAGTATGGCTTTTAACTCTAACCATTCGTTGATTCATTCATTCAGTCAATCAGCTATTGGCTGTGAGTGATCGGTTGCCAGTTATTACGCTCTAGTAGTTGCTTCACTTAAGGGAACATTGGTCTATTGGGGAACTCATAAAACACCACCCCACCCCCGCCTTTTACCATGGGATTCACAGCCGTGTGCTGCTTTGTCCTTTCTTGGTATTACGATTTCGATTTAGATACTGATTTTATTCATTCGCCTGGATCATTTATTGTCTGTTTGTCACCATTAAAAACTGTCGGCTACTTCTGTTTGCATGAATCCGTCCTAATTTTTATTTTATTATATATGCTTTCTTAGTTCTTTGGTGGTTTGTGTTACTTGTCGTTTTGGAAACTGCTCTTACGATTGTTGATCCCGAACGCTCATTTTAGTTGACGGCTTGTATAAGAAAGTTGGTTCCAACGACTAGGTTCTGGAAAGAAGTTGTCTTTTGCGTGGATAACTGGTGCCGATAGATGCTTGGATTGGAAACTAGGCAGTCGTAAAGTTCAGGTTGCTACTATAGCTTGATGCTGATCCCTTTTCACATGTCCAGTGAACACGAAAAGTAGATTCTTCAACGAACTGATATATCCTCTACCACGTGACCAAAACAGTAACTCCTTCTTTACATCGCCTGGAAAGGTTACTTTATAACCAGGATATTGTCATCATGCATGGATCGCTATCTTGTGTCATGCGGAAATCCTCGCCATCCAGTGTCTTTGACCAAACTTCTTCTTGCTTCATGTCGGACCTTTTAAATAGAATATCGGTAGGCAGTTTTCCCGTCGTTGCCTTTACATAGGTCGATCTAGCTGCGTAGTGATTTCCACGCCTATTGTATCACCCGATCGAAGATTGCCAAGTTCGCCCATTGTACCGATGGTATCGAGTTACTTTCTTCCAGGGTTCGTTTTCGGAGATTCCGAAAAACGTGGCTAACTACAAATAGAACAGTTATCGACAGTTTCTGCCCCCTGTATATGATACAAAGAGCTCTTTTTGTTATAAATTTCGACCTTTACTCACAGACGTATAACCTTGTTACGTAGATTATGTGCCCGTAAACTTCAACTGTATTATGACGTATGAAAATTCAAGAATCTCATGTTAACAACCAACTCATCAACCGACTGACAGATGAAACAACCGATTTATCAACTAATCAAGCAATCTATTAATCAATCAATCACAATTTCTATCCGTTTTCACAGTGTTTATTTTTTCACTGTCTCAAGTGCCAGGGCACACACTTATATATATATATATATATATATATATATATATATATATATATATATATATGTGGCACAATTTAGACTTCAGCCGTTTCCAGTGCCACTTCGTGTTTTTTTTTAATTCTTCCTGTCTTTCTGACATGTCTGAAAAGATCATCGGTCATGCGAAGGCAACAGATGGTCCGAACTAGCCACCGTACAAATTGGATTTAATTTGGATGTCTTTCCTCTGATCTAGCTGTCCTGGACGTGTGTGTGTCCGGCAGGCAAGCTACCCCCCCGGTTGACTATCTGCTCGTAGGCGGCACGCGGAAGGTCCTTAATAAACGATTGGTCGTTTTGTCTCCATCCGGGCGATTTTCCTCCAGAAACTATCGGAGACGAGACAGACCATAATTAAGCAAGTGAAGCCACCGAGGTGATTTAAAGCAGCAATTTTCCCCCTGTCTTTGTTTGTGGCTGGTTTTTCAGACGTGGGTCTAAGTTGTATTTGGCCGGAGGATTGGCTTTGTGTTATAGTGGCAGATGTCGAGGAACACCAATATATAGTGTCTGAAGACGTGAGGGACTTGGTCTGCCGTCGAGGAGAGAGAGAGAAGGGCGATTGTACAGTAGAGAGAGACGCTGCCAGGGCAGACACGTGGAACTTCTGCCAGCCGCTTAGCCCCCCGATCCTGGAAGCCAAGGGGGGATTTCTGAAGCAATCTGACTTGTGTACACAATCGTGTCGATTCATCAACTGAGCGGAACATAAATATTTCTTCGGAGTGAATGCATGCATATATCGTGTTACTTCGGCAAAGACTGTTAGCATCCGGAAGATTTGATAGACCTGCAGAGTTTTCACCGTGCCAGATTTACCGTTTGTCTATACAATTATCTACATAGTAGTAAAGGGATATTTTCGGTGAGCGCTGCGAAAGATATTAGCCTATATACTTGTATAATATTATACCGCTGCGCATCAAGGTACTGGTGGAGTTAAACACGGCTCCCAAATATACCGAATCTTCACCAGTACATTGTCTAAAGTGCCTGGTCGAATTCCCTAGAGGACAGTCAGAAACAAAGGACATTCCGTTCCACGTTCCATTGTTCCCGTGTACCGGGTGTTCCAAAATGAACAACGCTTGGTGGTTTCGGTTTAGCCTGGCGGTCATTGTGTTTGCCTCGTTGTGCAGTCTCTCTAAAGCAGGTAGGCCTACGTAATTATACGCAGATAAGGTACGGCTTTACCACGTTATAGCAATACTGAATACACGTTGCAGTTACATGTAGAGTATGGTATAGCTTTTTTATTACTTATTCAAGTTATACTTTAATTAGTTAGTTAGCTGAAACGTGTTAAAACTCGCATACTACATACAGGGTATTCCACTGTTACGGCAGGGTGGTCGGGTTTGTTGCATCGTGGAAACCAGAGCACCTCTTCTGTTACATGAATCCCTCTTGATACAAACCCTCTGCAGAACCTGGGGGGCGAGAAATGGATTCGAACTCGCGACCTCATTATATATGCGGCAACCGAAAACACTGTCACCACGGAACAAGCGCGAGATTACACATTCATGCTGTATTGTTCTTGCAACTAACGCTTGAAATTATATTTATTTATTTATTTATTTATTTATTTATTTATTTCATTGGTGTTTAACGCCATACTGAAGAATATTTCGCTCATACGACAGCAGCCAACATTATGGTGGAAGGAAATCGGACCTAGCTAGGAGAAAACCCACGACCATCCACAGGAAATTGTATATATTACACGCCTTCCTACGAATGCGGTATACAGGATGTTTTACATTCAGTAAGTTATGTATTACTTTTATTTCCGTTTCATGCTCAAAAGTGTTTCCTTCTTTGGACAGGGTAGGCTTTATTGTTTTCAGATGGCATGTAACGATGCACACAGCACAATAAATGATTGCCGAAGATGCCATCCTCAACCAGCTGTCTATTATTATAGGCCGAGAATTGTTTATGAAAGACTCTAACCGTACAAACTACGTGCTCGATCCCTGGGATTTGGCTTATCTCGGAATGTTTGCCAAAGGCTTTTGTGTACGTAAGCCAAAGATAGACGTCTGAGATTAAATCGGGAAGCTTTCCTTGCTGTCTAACAGAGGCTACATCGTATAAGATACTTAGGCCCTTTTCCAACCAGTGGAGATATTACTGCCCTAATGTAACGGATTGCGAAGGAAGAAAAAAAAAGTAATTATCTAGGTTCTCAATGCGAAGTCTGCTCGTTGGATTTGTGGTGTGATCAGAGTTGTTTATGTAAAGGAGAGGCGCTGCGATTTAATTTAATAATTATCATTATCTGTAAATTATATGTAGTCTACCACTAGACTGCAGAAGTGATATGTTCGTAGGCTGTATACGTCATTTCCTGTAACGTGTGACTAGATATAAACCAATACATTGATTTGGGTTTAACGATTTTTTATGCGTGTGTTGCGTGCTTATTCCTAAGGTATTTTGTTCAAGCTCAAATGCTTTGCTCATGTAACGAGGATATAAGGCCAACCATACTGATGTGTATGGCTTTATGTGTTCTGAATCGCTCCGTGTTGGACAGTGGACAAAAGCTATTGACGTATGCAATACACTGGACTTTAGTTTCATGAAAGTTGTAAAGGTCTTTAAACTTTTGAGTTGAGGATGATGCAGAGTAACCCCCCCCCCAAAAAAAAACAAACAAAAAAAACAAGTAAAAAACAAAACAACAAGTGCGTCTTTACTATAGATTATACTACCTTGTGACACGTGCCAAATGGAAATCCCCTGAGTACACACAATACCTACCCCCTCCCCATCTGTCTTAATTCCTGTAGGTATGTATATCTAATAACTAACCAGGTGCTTGTCGTAGGGATTTTTATCTTCTGTTTTTCTACCTGTATGATAAAGAGCTGAGGAAATGTGATCAAATGAAAGAATAATGAAACGACTGAATAACAGAATTGAATGGATCGTTATATAAATATACGAGGAAGAATCGAAGAATGAAAGAATACATGAGTGAAGAAATGAATGAATGAATCAATGCTTATGGATCAACGCCACGACCGCGGTTTTATAACCCTGTCGTGGCGAGAACCTGTTCAAAAACCCAGGTATTAGGCAGTGAATGGTCTTAGGTGTGATGATGTGTGAAAGAAGAAGGAAACGAGAACTAAATCATTCCGAATTAAATAAATCACTCGAAACAAACCACATATATGGGTCAAAAGATACTGCAACGAACGTACAATCAATCAATGAATCAGAGATTGAATTAATCAATGACTCAATCCGATTTGCAGAAGAGGACGAGGAATGCCCGCGGGACGACGGCACGACAACCCGTCACTGTCTGAAGAGGTGTGCTACAGACGCCGACTGTGTGAGCTCTAAGAAGAAATGTCTGTGTGACGGAGAGTGCGGCAGAAGCTGTATAAACCCAAGTGAGTAGACCCGTGAGTGCGGGAGAAGCTTTGAAAACCCAAGTGAATGTATCGGTGAGTGTGAGTGAAGCTGTATATAGGCTACCCAGGTGAGTAGACCCGTGGGTGCGGGAGAAGCTGTGAAAACCCAAGTGAGTAGACTCGTGAGTGCGGGAGAAGCTGTGAAAACCCAAGTGAATGTATCGGTGAGTATGAGTGAAACTGTATAAACCCAAGTGAGAATATCCGTGAGAGTGACAGAAGCCGTTTAAGCCCAAGAGAGTATATGCGTGAGTGTGGGAGAAGTTGCTTAAATCCAGGTGAGTATACCTGTTAATGTGGGAGAAGCTGTATGAATTCGAGTATATCCGTGACTTTGGGAGAAGCTGTATGAACTCGAGCACATCCGTGACTTTGGGAGAAGCTGTATGAACTCGAGTATATCCGTGACTTTGGGAGAAGCTGCATGAACTCGAGTACATCCGTGACTTTGGGAGAAGCTGTATGAACTCGAGTATATCCGTGACTTTGGGAGAAGCTGTATGAACTCGAGTATATCCGTGACTTTGGGAGAAGCTGTATGAACTCGAGTACATCCGTGACTTTGGGAGAAGCTGTATGAACTCGAGTACATCCATGACTTTGGGAGAAGCTGTATGAACTCGAGTACATCCGTGACTTTGGGAGAAGCTGTATGAACTCGAGTACATCCGTGACTTTGGGAGAAGCTGTATGAACTCGAGTACATCCGTGACTTTGGGAGAAGCTGTATGAACTCGAGTACATCCGTGTCTTTGGGAGAAGCTGTATGAACTCGAGTATATCCGTGACTTTGGGAGAAGCTTCATAAGGACAAGTGAGTGTATTGCTGAATGTTGTAAAAGCTTATAAACTCAAGTGAGAGTGTCAGAAGCTGTAGTAACCCAAGTAAGTGTATCTGTGAGCGCGCGAGAAGCTGTAAACCCAAGTGAGCATAGATGCGTGAGTGAAGAAGCTCTGAGAAACCCAGTCAGGGTACATTACTGAGTGTGAGAGGGTTTCTTGGGGCCTCTGTGGCAATAAGATATCGACAGCCGTTTGCATGAATTTATATGAATTTATGTGAAGATCACTCGTGTGTACGGGTGAAAATTTGTAAGTATGTACTCGATAGTTTACTTCCTTTATAGACTGAGAAAAAAATTCTTCAGTTCGGCGTTAAACATCAGTCAAGTGAATATATAAATCAAAACTCTAATGTACGCCAAGGATTTTCTAAATCAGATCCCACATGTAGCCAGATGTGTCCTCATAAGAAAAGTTAGGCAACTCTTCACCTTGGGTTGATTCCATCTGGGATTCAGACTCATCTAGAGCCTCTATCTTAATCCCAGGCACTATCAATTATTCCAGACTGACATGGGGTGCTCTGTCACGAACACCTCGCCAAGTGATTGTTCTCTGAACAAACAATATCTCAACTACATACCGAGTTTACAATCCCAGGCACGCTGTCAGTGTACCATGATGTCACATTTATATGGTTAGCATGAGGTGATTCCAGTATTTAATTATTTCATTACTTTATCATTTTATATTTTCATTTCGTCGGTATTTAACGCCGTTCTCAAGAATTCTTCATCTGTATTCTACGGATATCAGGTTTATGGATGTACTACATAGAAGAACCAGGGGTACACCACTGCCCTTCGATAGGTACCTGAAACAAAAGTCATGACTTAAAGCCATAGTCATTTTGCCGAGAGCCGGATTTGAACCTGTGATCTCATTCGTGCGCTGCCGGTCGACCGGCGAAAACATCACTGACTGATCCATTGTGTTCCCTGGAGTTGCAATAAGCACTACGCATATACGTCGTCCTCGAGAGCCTTACAGGCTCCAGCCGCTCGCCATCATGATATGAGCAATCTGGAAAGCGAGTTTGTTAATGCCGCCCAAACAAAGAAATCTTCGCCGTTAGCATATTTTTAGTGACATGGGTAAAAAATCTCTGCGCGTAATTTGATGAGAGTGACCGGAAGCTGTTATCGTGGGCCAGAGCTTTAATTTGCCATCCTCGAGACAAGAGAAACGCATTACCTCCGCTCACCAATTAACATTTCTCATGTCTACCAAAAGCGAAAATAAATCCCACGCCTTTAAATCCTTGGTGTCAATTTATTCCCTAATTAATGCAATTTTATGATGGATTGATGGCGTCCACTTATTAATAAAATCCAGTAATAGCCATCGTGGATAGTGAGGTATGTTTTTCATCAGTGCACAGAAAACACACACAGAACTGAAAAAAAAACTGACTTAATATTTCCAGGAAAATTGCTTTTTAAGCCTCTGCTTGGCGAGATGTTGAATGAATATGGAGCAATTTTTCTCTCTGAATAGAAGACATGTTCATTACAGGCGCCGATAAATCTTCCTTGGTTTTTCCGAAACGCCATCTGTCGGCCGTGTTTTTGGTGAGTTGCCAAGACGAGCGCGTGCCGATCGATCCGCGCCTCAATCCAAACGGCTGTCCGTTCCTGAATTGCCAGCTAATTGGAGCTTTTGGAACGCTCTATAGCCGGGGAGAAGATGGCGGGGTCAGTAGAAAGGTTGAATTTACTCATCACAGTCTGATACAGCCCATCTGCCCTCAGAGAAGAAAAAAATCACAGAGGACCTTTTAACGCCGTTAGAAAAGAAAGAGGCACCCAGAAATGCCATCCCTAAGTTTTTGTTGCTGGTTTTTACTCGGAATCAATGCACTTATTATGGCGAAACATGGGCACTGCTTTCAGTAACTCACATTAGGCAGCGTGTGCGGAGAACAAAGGACTCTCTGTTCCTTTGACGCGCAGGCGCTTCAAGTCTTATCCGGCAACAGAGTTTACGGCAGCCCAGATGAAACAGTATCCTTAATCAAAACGTCTGGTTCATTGATTATTTTTCTCAAGCATGCATTCTGTAGTATCCTATAATATAAATATATGATTCGTTTCTTTGTTTTATATATAGAAGGTCTGAGCTTCGTTCTTCATCTCTTTTCTCAAAGTGATATGAACTCGGAATTGAGACCAGATCTTCAAACATTCTTGTGGTGCCCTTTTAGTTTTTGTTTGAAAATCAGACCATCTTACTGGTCTGCTTTGTACCTTCGTATCCGATCGCCCGTGTCTGTTACGATTGCCAGAAAAGTACACCTCTAAGAACCAAAGCCTGATGGTGCAAGTAGGTTCAAAACCAAATTTCACGCATTTTTTAACCGAATTTTCAAGAATTTATTACTTCTATGGAGAAGGGTTTCTTGTTTGTTTCTTGCTGATGGAATCCGGAGTGGCTACACTGAACAATCACCGTTCACGCCTCATCTGACAAATCTAATGGTTTTTAGCAAAAGTCCAACCATTGGGAGCTGGATTCAAACTCACGCTCTCAGTGGTCAGGTACCTATCTGCGTGACCAAGAGTAACATGTGCAAAGGCTCTGTAACTACGCACGAATCAGTTTGGTAGAATTTACGACAAAGTAAGTATGCAAATTGTAACAATACACAGACAGGCTACGGTAGGATTCTGTAATGCGATTTTAAATCGTCAGTTAATGATTGATATTTCCAACAATCTGTCACAGATTTGCGATGTCGTGGTCTCAACACCAAAGTGGAAAATGGACACGTCGAGATCATTCCGTTCAACAAATTCGGCGCCCTGGCAAAGTACCAGTGTAATGACGGGTACATTTTGCACGGGAAGTCCCACCGGGTTTGCCAAGGTGACGAGACTTGGAAAGGTGAAGAGCCGAGATGTGAGTTGAACAGAAATATAGGTACGTCATTTTTGTTTGTTGCTTGATTTATTTATTGATTGATGGATTGATTGATTGATTAACTGATTTGATTGGTGCTTTACACCGTACCCTGGCCAGCCGGTGAGGAAACCGGGCAGAGTACAAGGGAAACCCGTGACCATCCGTAGGTCACTGGGGGGCCTTCCCACGTACGACCGGAGAGGAAACCAGTATGAGCTGGACTTTAACTCACGGCGATCGCATTTGTTTGTTTGCTTGAAACCACCCCCGAAACAAGGCTAGACGTAATTATAAAGATTACGAACAACACTCTATCTCTTCACGAGTTTAAACTTTATTGAATTTTGCTAAAACAATATATCGTATCATAAATATTCCAAAAACATGGAATATTATCATGATGCTTTGAATGAAATCTGCTGAAGCAATGTATTTGTTGCAGAAAAATATCAAAGAAGCAACCAATCAACATTATGTGGTCAAAAGACGTTCTTTATGTGATGCTGCATATTTATTTATTCCTTCGATTGGTGTTTTATGCCGTGCTCAAGAATATTTCACTTATACGACGGCGGCCAGCAGGGGAGGAAACCGGGGAGAGCCCGGCGAAAACCCATGACCATCCACAGGTTGCTGGCGGACATTCCCACGTACGGACGGAGAGGAAACCAGTATGAGCTGGACTTGAACTCACAGCGACGGTGAAGCTGTATATACTTATATAAACTCTTACAAAACCGAAGTTGGGAATTGTGAAATGAAATTTAGCATTTATGCAAATACGTATCAATGTCGTTAGCAAGCTGAATTATTCCTAGTCGCAATTATTTCGAAATAACACAATTTCCCAAATCCATAATGCATTCTTGTGATCATATATATAGGCTACTGAGATCAGGAATTACACAGCATGTGTCATGTCGATTTATTTTTGAATTGAACTTTTTCTACACTTTGACATCTTTATTCCAGTGTTTACGCCTGTTTAACTCTACATCACCATGAGAAAACATGAATATTAAAGAAGAACGAGAAAACATGTTTTAAATGATACCGGAAAAAGTCACAGGGTTCGGAAAATGAAAGTGAAGCTGCAACCCGATGCCATGTTTGACTGTTACAGGAGATTATGAGTGTCACACTCCGCCCTTCGTGCATCACGCTCAGCACAACGGCGCAGGCGCACAGAACTTCCCCCTGGGCACCATGTTGAGGTACACATGTAACGAGGACTTCACGGCACCCGAGGGCAGCATCGATACTGCCTGGTGCGTGGGTGGGGGCGTCTGGGTAGGACCTAACATGACATGCGCGCGTAAGTATGTGGGTTGAATGGGAGGGCGTTGTTTCCACATTAGGATAACGGGAGACTCTGCTGGGATACCTAACGCGGTCCAAATAGCAGCAAACACTTGTTTCTGTGAAACAGTTTGCTGACCACGCTCGTGTGACCGTTTGCGCAGTCAACATTTTCACCAAAGACAAGTTGTCTTCCACTAAAACGGCGCGCATGTCTGTCCGTCACAAGTGAGAAAGTTCGTCAGTGATTTTCCAAACGTAGGTGGTTCACCCGGGCACTCCGGTTTCCTTCACCGATATGATTGACCATTACCGCAGCAGAGAACATTTCGGAGTAGCCGACTCGAACCCATGCAGCTTTCGCTAGTTTGGCTATGCATTGCTTTACGTTGGGAAGTTTGTCAGCTACTTCGGGAAGGGTGGTGTTTTTTTTGCCTCCGGGCACTCCGGTTTAGTGAGATTGGTGCACTTAAGATCTAATTAGCAACAAGTCCACATAGGGAGCGGCTACTAGATCTGACTTTAGTGAGATTGGTGTTAGATCAGATGTTGTCAGCGACAACTCAACATAGGTCCGAGAGTGCGAGAGGCTACTTGAGCTGACACTGATAAGACTGATACAGATCTAGGAAGTGACAAGTCAGTATATAGGAACCCGTTTAAAACATTTGCTTGAACACTTTTAATAGAAGCCTAAATATTTATTTTTTTATTTATTTATTTATTTATTTGATTGGTGTTTTACGGAGTACTCAAGATTATTTCACTTATACCACGACGGCCAGCATTATGGTGTGAGGAAACCGGGCACGGCCTGGGCGAAACCCACGACCATCTGCAGGTTGCTGGCGGACCTTCCCACGAGAAGCCTAACTAAGGTTAACTGACAAAGAGGCCGGATTTCCCCGGTAACGTGTGACCATTTTCCAACTATCTCACTATCGTCCCTGTCCTCGATTTACTCAATGGGCTTTGGATGCATGATCTTATTCTAGAAATTCTGACATGAATGAAATTGGACGTGATCTTTTGATACTGGACAGGATACATGTGACATTGACCTCGATCGACACAATGTAGGTCAACATGGGCCATATGACTTCCAACTATGGTCATTATAGGCTTACATTTACTTATGACTTCTTGGGCTTCTAGCTATGTCTTAAGCATATTCAGTCTGAAAATGCCGCTTTACAAACATGGCCGATAGGCCTACCTATAGGCTTTTCGTCACACTTCGAATCCACTTTCTTTTCTTCACCATTCGGCTCACCATCCTTTACGTTTCCATTTCCGCCCCCAGATGCCGGATGTCCGCTTCTGCCCTCCATAGATTTCGGCGAAGTGGAAATTGTACCGCCGAATATGATTGGCTCCAAGGCCATATATTCCTGTTTACCCGGATACTACTTGGCTGGACGTAAAGAGCGGACCTGCACACCGGACGGAAAATGGGACGGAAAAGAGCCCAGCTGCGAACGAGGTAAATCTGCGTTCCTATACTCCCTGGTTATATATGCAGTTTATCTTTATAATCCGCATTTATAACTTGATTTTCAAAACAATTGTACTCTAGGAGCCGTGGACTTGCCAGGTACCTGACGTAGCTTCAAACTAACCATGGATGAAACTGACCCACTTCATGACATACTGGTTAGCAAATCACCGTGTTTCTATCACGGACGTTAGAGAATGTGGAGATTCTAACTTGTTAATAAAATAATAGAGGATGAACATATAGACTAATCAAGTCGGATTGTTCAAGCACGTAGATACTTTCTTATTGCTATTGCCCTGATATGATTATTTTTACAAACATTACTAAATTTGTTCATTTTCCCATGCAGTTCTGACATAATTTTGACCTAATTGGTTTCTATTTATATGCGATGCCTGTGTTTTCGATTTTCTCCGTAACTGCAAAGGGTTCACCGTATGTTTTTGTAAACACATACAACAAAACAGCTAGTTTTATCTCTGTTTCATTCTTATAGTTTCCTGTGGCCTGCCCCCGGACTTCCCTAATGCGAATCATGACGCACCCAGGGGCCAGACGTCCTTCCCCTCGGGCACACAGCTCAACTACGAGTGTGAGTTCGGGTTCTACAAGGACGGCTACGAGAAGGCCATGTGTAGCGGGGACGGGGAGTGGATCGGACCCAGGCTTACCTGTTCAGGTAAAGTGTACCAGGTGTTTTTCTTATCTCCTGATTTTGCCCTATTCTATAGATACCGATATCAGTGTCAGAATGGAGGGAGAGGTAACCTGTATGGAATGTAGCTGTTTTCGTCATATCCAGGCGAAATGGCTGCTCTTCTATCATCTTTCAAAGCTCCTTCAGTCCAAAACTCGTTCGCAAAATAACATAGCTCACTAAATGTTTGGAAGCATAAAAGCGTTATACTGCAGCGCCTATCGCCTTCACTGCAGACTTATAATCGTCATTCTGCAACGAATCTATTCTCGTTTAGGAAACCTCTTTCTCATGTGCAAGGCCATCCAGCTGTTGGGCTCGGTTCTAAGGAATTCTGAGAGGATATTTTGAGCGCCAGACATGCATGGTAAATATGAAAATATCTCGAAAGTTAAGCAAATCATTTTAACAAAGTTGCCATTGATGATATAATTTACCTTTGTAGCGCGAAGCTGTGGTTACCCGGGTGATATTCTGAACGGTTGGAAGGAAGGTTACAAATTCACCTACCCTAGCCGTGTGACATATCACTGTAACGAGGGCTACGAGCTGATTGGACGGCCGCATAGGGTCTGCTCAGCCAATGGGGAATGGTCTGGGGCCGTGCCAGTCTGCCAAGGTAAGCCTGACAGAAAATGAAATAAGAGGATGTAGACATAAACAACAGGGCATCGTTTTCTGCAAAATGGCGGCACCGGTCCAAAGACGGCTTTACAACAGTTTTGTTGTACGCCAATACTACGTTACTAATTTGCCCACAAAGCGTCATCGCATAGGAACGAATGAACGATAGACAAGTTAACTTGAGTCCATATTACTGTAGGCCAGAAAAGGCCAAGCGTATGAGCATGGTTGTACTGTAAAGATTGACTGCCAACAGTTTTTTGTTTACTGGTAACAACTGATGTCATTGTACAACGTAACTGTTTTATGGACTTTGAATGCATCGGGACAGACTCATATCGTTAGCCGCCTGTCTCGCCATGGCTGGAATGAAACCATTATTAGACAGATAGAACAGCAATTAGAAGGTCAAAAGATAGGAAAAATGTCCCCACGTTGGTATGATATACCTTAGATTTCGGCATATGACGTGACGCATTTTTTTTAGCAATGTCCTTGCAGTCTACAGCCGATTCATACCCTTATATATCATAGTTTCAAGTCACATGTCTGTGTGAGAAAAGTCAAACTGGTTTGAGGATTATATTGAACAAAAACACATCATGGGATTTTCACTACACTTAGAAAAATTCACTCACAATATTTTCATAAAATGCTATCTGTTACTATTCCACTTTTCTTCTGTATTCAGCTGTGAAATGTCCGGAAGTTAGCGCCCCTGACTACGGCACGATCTCACCAATCGGTGCTCAGTTCACATACGGCTCGGAGATCGTGGTCACGTGTGTGGCTGGTTATCGTGTGATTGGCTCAGCAAAACGCAGGTGCCAGGCGGACGGAGCTTGGAGCGGCAACGACCCAGTGTGTCAAGGTACGAATATGCAGCATGATTAGGCGGACACAGGTGTTTTACGAACTGAGAACGGAAATTGGCCGTCACAGTACATAGCGCTAGTTTGGTGAGAGACGTAAGGATAAATTTATGATATAGAAGACGAATATGATTTTCTATTTATTTGTCTACATTTGCTTCTTCATGTACCTAGTTCTTATAGATTCTCTCATTTATTGTTTTACTTAACGTTTGCATGTTTGATATGGGCAGGCAGATCGAAATAGTGCACTGATTCCCGTGAAACTCTACAAAGCAATTTAAGCACGGTCACAGTGGTGCACTGGAGCCTGTGGAAGTTTGTCGCCAGTCATTACACTGTTGTGGAAATTTTGGTACGAAAAATGACATACTTGCTCTCTGTTTATCTTCTCAAAGTTAGGAGCCCTTCAAAACGTTAAAAAGCGCGCAAAAACAATTTAACATACGTTAAATAACTGTCGTCCGCAAGCCAGTGTTAATCATTGCGTGCAAAATTTCGGCAGCATTTGTTACAGGTCTCCGATTATCAACCTCACTCTTCCTTCCCATTCAGAGATCAACTGCGGCAGACCTCCGCCATTGTGGAATGGGTACCTGGATGGTCACAAGACTTCCGTCGGATCGGTCTTCTTCTTCCGGTAGGTCAAGGTCAACTGTTGTCGCAGGTCAGGAAACCATGAAGCAGGTTCAACTTGCTATCATTGACAAAAATCAGGCCATGCAGTGAACAATTGTCCATATACGCAATAATAATTTATTGGCTTCTGTGGTAGCACACACTGAAAGAATTTACTACAGGGATGATTGAGATTTTGAGCATACGTTAAATAATCTTGTCCATTCCCATCTAACATAAGTCCACCCAACACCACCACCACTCACATGCCGTAAAAGGACCATTTCCACATGCGTGTGACTGCTCTCTAAGGACGATGGTTCTGCTGCTTGCGTTGTAGTTGCAACGTACGGACAGTGTTTGACGGACCGTCGTTCTCCACGCAGTGCCAGGAGAATGGGGAATGGTCGTATCCGCTGCCCAAGTGCTGGGGTGAGTTCCGTCCTCGTCAGTTCTGTCTACTATGTATAATGAGCTACCTCTTCCCGGGCAATGGCGAGTCGGGTCTAATCTGTACTGAACGTTCTTCTCTTGCACTGCCTGAGTAATACGTTGCTCTTTTGTCCACCAAACGTCATGGTAACGACAGGAATGAACAACAGAATTCACAGTTTGGGCTGGAATTCCCATTAAACCGCTTGACTCAAAACACCTTAACGATCGGAGATCGGCTAAAACGCTTGAGTATGTCGTTAAACAATTCTGAAGTTTTTGAATGTTATGTGTTTTTGTCAAATCTCCGCATACGTGAAAAAACTACACTGGAATTAAAATAATCACCTTCATCTTGTCCTATTATTGATGTTTCTCCCCACCCCTCAACCTGTCCAGGTCAGTGTCAGGTTCCAGCCATCGCTAACGGTACCGTGGTGGAGGGACGCGAGGCAGTCTGGGTGGACCATGGCATAGCCATCCAATTTGAATGTTTGAACGGCCTCGTTCTGAACGACACGTCAGTGGTCACGTGCAAAAACGGCACGTGGACAGTAATCCCGCACTGCAAACCAGGTACGTATTTCTATAAGAGTATTTCATCGTTTAGTGCAGCCTCTTGGCAATGATATTTTCTGTTGGTGGATGCCTGTTTTTATCCAAGCTTAACAAAATTTATAACGCAAACAAAGCGTATTAAGTTGCTATCACTTTACGAGACATGCAGTAATTTCTTTGTCTGGCGAAATCCCGTACTATCTCCCGTTACTTGACATCCAGCGGATAGTCCGGTAGTGTAACAATAAAAAAATTTGGAATGCAACAACAAACACATGATAGAAGTGAACTCTAATTGGCTCTCTGTGTCTTGACATGTACGCGAAATGCAATCATTTTTCCAGAATGTGAAAAAATCTCACCCACCGAAAGTTAAAATCCAAGCAGACTTCTTTCATGTCATTATTTTGAACATCCGAGTGCCGTTGGTGTATATGTAGCCAAACGGTTCCGCTAATTAGACATTCCAATGGAAGCCAGGAACTGACGAAGCAATCTGACGAAATTCCACGAGACCAGCAAATACAACGCATTCTCAATACTAATTTATACATATATTAATTACTGAGCACGATTCCCTCTTTTATATATTTCTGTACAAATACGACATCTTAACATCTAAAATATGCCAGCACTAAGCATATCAAAGTTGAAACCATATATCTGTTCTCATATGCCTACCTTTCTCTTCCGGTCCAGCCCCATGTGTCAGTCCGCCGCCCAAAGTAGCGAACGGACGGCGTGTGTTCTTCGGTCAGGAGCATGGAGACAGGGCCCGCTACAGCTGCCTGGTGGGTCACACCTTGAGGGGTCGCTTCCTGAGGTGCCACTACGGCAAGTGGGTGGGGCAGAAACCACAGTGTGACGAGTGTAAGCTGACATTCACGTACCACATTTATCGGGCGTAATTATTTGTGCATACGTGTATCATTCAAGTGGTTTTCTGTGATATCATTCTGTGACTTAGGAAATCCTCGCAAACAAACGGAGACCCTTAGAAGACTTAACATTAGACAAACGTCCTTGATATACTTGGTGATCGTACATGTACTTGGTGATCATGGCTTGTACTTGATTTGCTTGCTTCTTAGATGGTAATGTTACTGGTTACTTGATTGTCTTTCTTGGTACCGATACTTGGAAATCGCACTGTCAGTGAAGTGTTGAATGTTTCGGTCAAACGCCAACATACTGTTACTGTGTAGGGCTTTTCTTGTGTCTGTTGCCTTTAGCATGGCATTTACAGTGAGGCATGCACAATAAATATGTCGGCGGTGGTTACGAGAAGAACATGTGTAAAAACGACTATTGACCCCAAAACAATCAAGCAAATCTTACTGAATTGTCCACATTTTTGTTTTTCCGTTCAGCCTATTGTCCCTCCCCTGGTGAACTGGACCATGGGAAAATCTACAAGAGAGGTTCCATGGGCAAATTCCCGTTCTACTCCTACATTGTTCACATCAAACATGGCGACAAACTAGAGTACGAATGCAAGCGAGGCTACAAGTTGATTGGTCCGAGCGGAGCCACGTGTGTCAACTCAAAATGGAGTCCGAAGGAAAAGCCCCTCTGTGTCAGGGGACGTCACCCAGTACTGCACAAACCCTGGCTTCACAAGAAGGTCGACCGGAACTTCATTTAAAAAACATCAGGTTGAAATTTTGGAAAGCTTTATTTAGAGCATCTATAATATCATTATTTAATAGCCACAATTCAATGAAAATAATATAGTTGACTAGTGAAACACAGAAACAACAAACCGTTTCGTAAAAATGGTCATTCACTAAAATGGACAATTATGGTATCATACTCCACCATATCTTCGCATGTTGAAAATCGACATGAAAAATATTTAATAAAACTTTTAAACGAACAGAACGTTTTTCAAAAGGCATCACAAAGAAGAAAAAATTACAAATCTCAAAAGGAAAAATGGTGTCTTCAAAAGAAATACCACTCAACTGTTTCCCTCACCAGACAGGAATGTATACTTAGGAGTAGGAGAATTCATAAAAATCAAACAGTTGAAAATTGTATGCATAAAAATAGCAAGGTTTGGATGTTATTAGCAGTTATACCTAGACACTGAAACATGGTAAAATCATTTACAACTAACAAGGCTAATGTCATCTTCACACTGACAAAGCATATACATCCAATCCGTTCAGTGGCAGGTGCCCTGACACAGATTTGCTTAAATGCGCGTAAGTACTAACAGCGCTATTTTTTCATCATGCCTTTTGCGTTTTCTCCACATTATGCAAACGAACTGTTGGTGTTCATTGCCTCTGTAACTCCATTGCCTGCAAAATTGCCAATTTTATAACTGATGGTGGCGTGCTTAGCTTAAGGCTTCAGTGGAGCAAGTGTGACGTTTAAAGGTACAGTGTACTCAAGTTAAATGTCTTTTGAAACATATCAGTGTTGGCAGCAATATTGTTGCGATGTGTTTTTATATAGTACAAGTATTTTTACACATTAACGGCCTGTGTGGAGAAAGGGCAAATGAGCAGCCTGTAAAGCCAGAGTTCAAATTCTTGTTGGCAAACGAAGCAACGTGTTTTCTGTTCACGAATATAGACATTAATATGATCCGCATATTTTTGTAGTTCGTTGTGGCGTAAAAGATTAACTTTCATTAAATGTCAAAGCCATTCAGTATACATGCAATACATTTCACCATAAATGTTTATCAAAAATCGAACTGTCACAGTTTTCCCTTATGTAATCAAGATATTGACGTTCTGATGTGTTCGTAGGTAGTTTTAGCGACAATCTCGTGGCTTACTGAAAGCAACAATGTCATAGTGTGATAATTGTGAGCATGATTTCTGGATTTCAGTGTCTAACGTTTGCCAGTTATTTCTCTTGGATACGTTTCTCCAGTTAAGGAAGATTCGAGCCCAAGCTGTAAAATGTCACGTTATTATCCGTGACCACGGCATATTGGCTTTTGAGGAAATACGTAACAAATGCACAAGATAAGCTTACAGAAAAATAACGAAGAAGTTAATACCTTAGAAAGCGCAAGTGCCCAACAAGGTTGTGCGATTTCCACACTATCTCAGATGTCTCATTTTTAAAAAATCTCCTTCTGTTATTACCTTCGTATCCGCTTACAAATCTGTCATTTTCTCACCTGGGCACATGTTTTCAGTTTCATTGAAATTTATGGATCCGTTTGTCATATGTGTCTTGTTAAATGACAAAGTAAGGGAAACAATTTATCTTAGTCTTGGTAAAAATGGTCAACTCATCTCGGAGACGACTCGCTTTGCTATACGAGAAGTTCCATAATGTCATTTGCTTTATCGACGTTACATATGTTTCAAGTCATTTCGGTCTTTTCGGTCAGTGTTTGAATTTGAATGTGCATTTATATAACATTTGAACTTAAACGAAAAAACTCTGCCTTTACATCTCTATGCCATCATCTATGCAACTTTTATACTGCGGCTCATGTACCAAAACGAGGCTTCCATAGTCGTAATTTTCACTGCAATAAAAGACTTTGGCTGAGCATTATTTTGTCTTTACTCTGCGTGCTTTTGTACGGGTACTTTCCACTGCATATCCCAATTACAAAGCTGGTACATGGAGGCGACCATGAAGCTGTTCAGAACACATGCGTATAATTTATTTACTTATTTCATGGTCCTTTAAAGCCATATTCGAGGATTTTTCACATATAACAGTACAAAGGCGGTCAGTTTTATTGGTGGAGTCCCCAGTGGTCAGCCATTGATCTTTCGCCAGGTACTGTCATGGCGAAATTCCCCCTCAGACATACAGATGTGCACGACCTAGTGAAGGACAGCCCTGAGGTCTTCGAAGAGTGCTGTTCGACATGCTGTCAACAAGTCCCCACAAGAAGTGAGAGCAGGGTTTGAACAAGCGCTTCCTCTTTCCCATTGATTGAAGGCATGAACAGATTAACAAACAGACGAACGAAATGTATATGAATCAATTTGATTTCACGAAGGAGTGTTCTTATCAGAAACAAATTGCCGCCTGTGATTAACTTGTCTTCATGGCGCCTTGGCAAACTTTTAGATTGTATCTCCTGGCGATATTTGTTATAGCGGTATGTCGATTGTCGGACTCTACAATCGCATGTAATAGATCATCACACATTTTCATTCCACTGGTCGAATTCGCCGGTCGACACGACAATCTCTCCGTGTGAAAAAGACTTTACTTGATGGCCAGGGTTTTTTAGGAGTGGAGAAAGAAAAAGTTACCATGCAGAGAATACCACCACTCTTCGTGGGGCATCTGACAAACCTCCGGACTCACCGGCGCAGCAGAAACACAAAAGTTTCATTTATTTGATTATTTATTTAACTGGTGCTTAATACGCCGCGCACTCAAGAATATTTTACTTATACGACGGCAGGAAATCCACGACCATCCACAGATTGCTTGTGGACCTTCCCACGAACAACTGGAGCCAACACGATCTGATCTTAAATTGGTGAGGGAGCCCTTCGTGGCCGAGGGCGTTAGCGGCGATATGATCCCGTGCCTCTCACCAATGTGACCGCTGTGAGCCCATGTCCAGCTCATGCTAGCTTCCTATCCCGCCGTACCTGGCAAGGTTCGCCAGCAACCTGCAGATGGTCGTGGGTTTCCCCCGGGCTCTGCCCGATTTCCTCCCACCACAATGCTGTCCGGCGTCGTATAAGTGAAATATTCTTGAGTAAGCCGTAAAACACCAATCAAATAAATACATAAGTAAATTGGTGAGGTTCTCCTGATTCATTGGGCTGTATCCGTATGCTAATCTCTAGGTTATGCATGTCCCTCGGTAAAGGTCGCTAAGAACCGATCTGGTAGCGAAGTTGAAACTAGATCTATTCTCAGCTTCAGACCGAAGCCACGTTTACACAAGGCGATTGAGAACACGTCTACTCTAAAAGGTGTTTCCTAAACCGCGCGCAAACAATACGACTTGTCAAATTCTCTTATTTTTTCATGATCGTGTAAAAGATTGGTGGCATTTAAAAAATTCGATTGGTCGAATTCGATCGGTAGACTGAACAGGTCGTACCGTGTGAACATGGGGGCTATGCACACACAAGACGATTATAAACAGCAGATTTGTGTACAGTTGTATTGAAAACATTTATTAAACAAACAAACAAACAAGATTGTATTAATAAACCGCTTGATTAACACACCATTAGTGATTATTTTGTTAAAACGTTGAATCGGTACCGTTTCCGAGACGCTAACGTGTGACGAACAAATTCACTGAATATGCTGACCAAAGCATTTTGATTTGGTTTGCAGAAGTCCCTATAGGTCAAAATTTCTCACATGAGAAATTTCTGTTCACATGAACAGGCAGCATATATGTAGACTGTGCCGTCTCTGGAAACCTCAGTAAATCCAAAGCACTGTTTGCCGGAACCACAACAGGTTTGATAAAATCTGAGTTTAACGAACGTAATGCTAGTTTAAATTCGTGCATGTATGACACGGACACTTTCAAAACCGTGATCTTTTTAACCAAGTTTATAGTTTCATTAAAAAATATACATGCTTTACAAGAACGATAGGTTAGGAGGCTTCATCAGACTATATATATATATATATATATATATACGACAAATATTGGAGGTACATCCATCCATTAAGAAAGGTGGCCATCCACAGCCGGAAATCTTATTTCTGCTATATTTATACCGATTTGATCTCTAATCGCCCGCAGCACGCTACATATTCCATGCTAGAGATTAGCCACTAATCACAGTAAGCCATCGATCGAACACCTATACAGTAATAGTGAATTTTTCAAGAATTATTCTCAAGTTTTCACATAGACCCAGTAACAGGTTTTACATTTTAACTAATAAATCATAACCGACGGAAGGGCAGTGAGAAGTACCGCACTTTGATGTCAAGTAAGTAGGAGACATTTTTCTTAAGCGTATGATTTTACGACTTATAATGCACGAGAATATATAATATAGCGGATGTACATTCAACCTCTCAGAGTATTACAGATGAGAATTCCTGGTGCACGAATGGAATATAACCAAATGTACATCTAAGCTCTTTGGTGCATTCTAAACCACTCAGAGATATGTCTTACGTCAAAAGAGTAGCCCCCCCCCCCTTGACGAAAAATTGACATGCAGAATACAGTTACGATTGTGGAGATGTATAAGTTAGAAGTGAAAGTTATGGGAAAGTGAATAGTAATTGTCAATTATCAAAAAACTAGGGGAGATTAAAAAACGAGACGATGTCTAACGATTATGAAAAGTGGAGTTCCTTAGTTAGACCGGCGTGACCAAACCTCCACGTCAAGGACTCAACGCAGCAGACATTTTGTCAGTGGGTTTGTCGTTTCAAGCGGTTCGGCCTGACACAGAAAACCAGAAACAGCCCATTTACATTTATGGGAAATGTGCATGCGCGGCAGCTTATGGCGTCATATCGGCCATTTTGTCGTGCGTAATTCAATCGCTTAATTAAATTTAAATAAGCATTCACACTATACATGTGCTGTATATGCGGACAAAAAGTTAGACAGGCTGATGGAACAATCCGATATATATGCATGACAAAACATGAAGGAAACAACACAATAAAAAACAAAAAGGCCTACATGGTGACATTTACACGCAGCACATACATCAATATAAATATACCAGTAATCCAAAATATTCCTAATAAATCTTAACATGATGATGGTCAAACATCAACGTCCATGTTTCAAAATGGTCAAAAGTTTACAGATGCCATACTTTGAAGTTTTCCAAGTTCCCACGGCTTAAGTACCATAAATCGTATCTAACTAAAGTACTCTGAGCATAGTCGAAATTAAAATGAAAATCTCAACTGCATGATGTAGAACGTGAGATTACAAAAAGACAAATTGGTTTTCGAAGAATTGTTTTTTGCGTGTCTATAGATGCTGTTAAGATATAATAGCATTCACCAAGTACCATGAAAAGTTTTACAAGCCTTTTCTTGAAACATAATCGACCGCTATGTATAACAGCTAGAACCTGTGCGCATAAAAACGGCGTCATTTAACAAACACTTTACTTTCCAATACCAATCACGACCACAGGGTAACCTTTGAAAGATAAAAAAAACCATGCTTATCTTACCTCTTTAAAATTGCATGATTGTTTACGGTTGTTTCTTCTGAGAAGGAAACATGTTTATGAATGATCTATTCTGAGAATTGCACACTATAATACAACATCCGTTGTGGTGCAGTTTCAGAATTAAGAAGACCAAAATCAGTGCTATCTGAAACAAGTATTATGAGTCTCATATGTCTCATATAAACGCAACTTTTATCAGAGAACGAAGGAGTTTGCCTATCTCCTTGCTCTTTCACGCACGACAAACTCTGTTCGCATGCTGCACTTTGGTGTAATGATGATTTCCAATGGAAACCGTTGCTGTGGACAATCGGCTGTGTCGGGGTCATGTCGACAGCACTCGTCTACACTAGGACCTCTTTTGTTCCACAGCATCCACAGAATAACGACCAAGCGAATAACAAGAGCAGAAGCTGAAATCAGAAAAGTTAGGGACTAACTGATTGGTTCATTTAAATAATTCATTTCCGTCATAAAGACGACTGTATTTATTGGTAATTTGCGCCATATTCAAGACAACATTACGATGGAGGGGAAATTAGGTAGGCACGGGGGATATCCATGACAATCCGCAGGTTGCTGGCAGACCTTGCCACGTGCGGCTGGAGAGGAAGGCAGCATGAGCTGGAAGGAGTTCAACTGACCGCAGTGGTGAGGGGCTCCTGGGTCAATGTGCTGCGTCAACACACTAAACATCAGGCAACGGTGGCCCCCTGCTTTCTATTCGCGAAAAGAATCTTTTGTAGAAAGTTCAGCAAAAAAATGTTTGCTAAATTAATATTTCACTCACTCGTCCATCAGACGCGTTTGCAAATCAACGGGCAACTCGACTGATTCAGGGGCTGACTCGGCTGATCGACCTTAATTAACAAACATCCGGTGCTTCATGAAATACATGATTAAGTGACCAGTTGACAGACTGACCCAGTGATTCATTGACTCCCCGAAGAGAAGGGATTTGTATCTGGGCTATGATGGTAATTCGCGTTGCTACACATCAATCCATCGAACAATCGATAAATCAATGAATCAATCTATCAATGAAACAACCAATCAAATTCACGACAGCAATCTCGATAGAACGCGACTACCTATCTAGACTCATGAGAATTACCTGCTTATATATGCATCGCAACTAATCCATGTGTTATCTGTCAATACACAAGAGACTTTTCTTATATTGACGGATTTACTGGTTCTCCTTGATGATGGCAGGCAGGTTGATGAATGGATCACTACAGGATCGTTACAAGTAGGTGGTTGTGAGGTGGTAATTTAATTAAGTCACGTCTACACCAGACTGACTTACACATTAGGACACCAATAATACTCCCCACTTACACCTCCCCCGCTCCCACCACCTTCCGAAGACGCATGAAAATTCATTTACACGCCTAGCATATGGAACAGAAGTTGCTCTTCCGTAAGTATTTACCTGTGTGATGACAGTGGCTACTCCCACGCCGATTATCATCAAGCTGGCTTTGAATAACTGTCTCTTTATTTCTCTGTAACATCCCTGAAATGAAAAAAATAATAGATGAGTGAATAATATAGTGAATAAAAAATAAATACAAAAGCTTTTGTGCCTAAAACGTAAGGCTGAAAAAATTGAAAATCGATGTCAGGTTAGAGAAAAAGTCCACGATACTCCCTGCATAACTGTGATAAGTAATGAACAGTAGGGGGAAATTACATTTATTTATTTAATTGGTGTTTTACGCCATACTCAAGAGTATTTCTCTTATACCACGGCGGTCAGTATTATGGTGAGAAGAAACCGGGCAGAGCCCGTGGGACACACACGACCATCCGCAGGTTCCTGGAGGACCACGTATGGCCGGAGAGGAAGCCAACAAGAGGGGGGATATTCTAGTTGGTGTTAACATTGTTCTAAAGTACGACGGTATAAATGTGAATGAAGTAGGAATACAGTAGGACGTTCCCAACGAGATGCAGTGATAATCGTCAATGTACAACAATACCACGCAAGAATATTTCTCTCCAACCGGTTTCAGCCGTCAGAGTAACAGCTGTATCAAAGTCCCCAACTGAACAAAATCGCCATGAAAACGGCTCCAAACTTGGTCTGTAACATATCTAGATGAGGCCACATACCAAGTTTTGATCACATAGGATGAACCCTCACCATAAAAGACCAGAAAAGATCCAACACAGGAGAGATACGGCATTATAAAATTTGTGAAATAACGAACATGCTGCCAAAACCTTGAACTTGAAGTGTAAGTTCTAATGGTGAAGCCATGTACCAAGTTACGATTCGAATGATATATAAGCAAAGACACACAGACACATGTGGCAGCTAAATACCGCTCCAGCCCGATCATTAATTCACAAGTCCTGTACAACGTCTATAACCCTTATTGCAAGTGTAGTATAAGTAAAATAAACCTGTTTTGAAAATTTCACGTGGTGGAGCGTTTACAAAATACTGAAGGAATGGGTAACAGAGGAAGCAAAAAAAAAAAAAAAAACAAACCCAAGCTATTTGTCACCAACTTTCCAGATTTTTCGTCTTATTTCAAGTAAGCATGGCTTAAATGACTTTGGCAGCACTGCTCATAAACTTTCCGGAATAAATACCTTCACAAGCCCCTATTATAATTTAACTTTAATTCTTTTGTATATTGTATATTTATTCATCAACAAGATTCATGCCCATATACAAATACACACTACATTATCTAAAAGATTACTGGCGGGAATAAAATCCTTTGAGAATTGATCTGTCCCGTTTAGAAGTGTTAATACTTATCACTAAGTGCAAGTGCGGTATAAGTTCGTTCAAACTGGCTTCGGGAAAAACATTCAAGAGTAGAACTTCAAACGTCAATGAACCATGACTTACAGCGTTTGTCCAGGTGTTGGTCGTGTTCCATGTGGGATAGCAGCGGCCGCCGATGGGCTTCAGGTCGGTGTAATCATCCGGGTACACCCAAGGGTTGGAATATTTACAACACGACAGAGGGACGGGCCAAGTCGTGTCGGTGGCGTTCAAGTTGTCGGTCTTGTGCCAGAAGGTGGCGTCTCGGTAGTCCTCTTCGTCCAGCACGCCGCAACATTCCAGCTGCCAAGTTTGAGAAGTAGGACAGTGATGAGATGGGATTAATAGCAAATGTGGAGAAAACAATAACTTACAATGCACTAAATATCCTCACCCATAAGCACAATTTGAGGACCTAATGTACTTACGAAGTAACGGCAGCACATGTCAACTGACCGTGAAAATGGGTCAAGGACATTCAATACAACAGAGACATTCTACGTAAAAAGTTGTACAAACGATCAATAGAGATGTTGTTTCCAAACCTATGCCAAATTATTGCATACATTACTCTTCTGCTCTTGAAAAACATTGACCATAGCCACAGAAATGAATAGGGTTCTCAATGTCTCTAATGTCCCAAGAATAGCCCATATGCGGTAGAAAATTGGTAAACCTGGCTAAAACGATCATGAGATATACAGTGTTTACAAAGTGTTTCCAAAGCTATGGAGAGACGGACGGGCTGACGTGCTACTACAACACCTCTATGGCAAATCTGGTCGAGAAGTTAAGGGTGAAGTGAGAAACTGTATCGAACATACATCCATATGTCTAATTTCATCAACGCAGGTCTAAACTGACTTTATCTAAAAGGCCAACTCAACAATATTTGTCCATCTCTTCCGGAAGGATCCTTAGATGACTGTCAAAACAAGGCACAACAGTTTCAACCCAAACAGCGCACCCTTGGAAATGGTGCTTTAATGTAGCTGATGTTATTTTGGGGTTTTCACGGTGTTGGAGCCTGAAAATTTTTGACTCAGTGCCTTAACTTGACCCCCAAACAGGCCTGTAAGGACACCCCTTGTCTGCACAAATGGTCAAAGAAGTCCCAGTAAATGTGTCTGGATATTAAGGGCACACCAACGACAAGCAAGTCGTAAGAAATCCCAATGGAACTAAAGGCGCATGATTAGTTCTGCTTTAGTTTTCTTCACATGTAAATCTGCCCTTCTCCACGGAACACACGGAATAAAAATAATAAACAATCCACCACCATAATCACAGAATTCTTGTCGACACTTTTGTTCACTGTACCTCGTACTGGATCGCGTCCCACGTGGTGGAGAAGGCGTTAACGCCTTTGTCCGGTTTCCTGGGCATGGCGTAACTTTGTGACAATGACACCTTCAGAGCCGACCTAAACTTGCCCTCAATCTGAATAAAGATAAAAAAAAAGCATAGAATGTAGATTGATTTGTACTGATTCACCTAAATCAGACGCGTATGAATAAAGGCTGTGTTTTCTGTGTGTTTCACTTTCTGTGCAGGTGAGGAGGATTTCGGCATCAGTGCGATCATATCTGCAAACATGCCGGACTGTCAAACAAGAACACATATTCGACCAATCATAATCAATAACGTTGCAAGTACATCAACAGGGTGTCCCACTCAATGGTTACAAATGTTCAATCTATCTGTCATGTCACAAATGTTTTCACCAGGAATGGAATGACAAGTAACACTGTCACGAGAAGGGGTGATGGGACATCGCATATAGCGGATCTTTCCATTCCGCCATATACATAGCATGGATAAAATGCTAACACACTAAAATAATACATTTGCATTCCACAGTATAGGGTTACTGACATCTGGACCACGGGCTGAAATAATGACGGGACGTCTTTCTGGTAATGCATACACTGTCGTCAACACAGTACAGTGCATGGAAGGAGATCAACTCACCTCATCTCTGTAGATAATGGCGAGTATGATAGCGATAGCCTGTACTACGAGAGCCAAGATCAGCGCCACACCGTACTGAAAAGAGAAAAGTACGGTGATACACGCGTGTACAAGGTGATGGGTTGAAAATGCTGAAATATGCAACAACCACCAGTAGAGGCAAGATCGGTGCCACCCCGAACTGAAAACAGAAAAGCATGGTCATATACGCGTGTACAAGGTGATGGATTGAAAATATTTCAGTTTTCAATGGCCACTACCAGAGCCAGGGTCAGCGTCAAGCCGTGCTGAAAACAGAAACATTACGTACCGTTTCCATAATCAGCGAACGATTAAATCCAAAGTCAGCGCCACACCTCTTACGGAAAACATAAACGTTACCTCAAATACCGTTTCGCACAGTCAATGACTGAAACTGCTTAACTGATGAATGAGCAGGGGCCGGTTTCATTCAGGAAGACAAAGAAAAACAACATGTACAATTACAACATCAAGGCCTAAAATGGTTACATTGGGTGAAACATAAATGGGGTTCCTTCACACAGTTATATATAATTCTGTGATTTGATCACGATCAAATAAAACTGTCTACAATTATGTCGCACATACTGCGCAGGATGGATTTATTCATTTATCTCATTGGTGTTTACACCGTGCTCAAGAATATTTCACTCCTATTATCGTCATAAGGGTTGCCGGTAGACCTGCAAGACAGATAATTTAACTTATTGAATTCACCGTATTCATTGTTTGATACTGCACCTTCTGGTGTAAATATTTGATATATTATCTGATTGGTGATAGAATATATATTAAAAAAGGTATGACGTGTATGAAAGACGAGAGATTCATAGGTGTGTACAAGAATACAGTCCAAATGTAAAACTGAATTCAGAGAAAATGTAACTTTCATCAACTGAATCAAAAGTGTTTCTTTAGTAATAAGGAATTTTGTTCATTTCAAAGTCTTCGGTATGACCAGACCCATGTTATGTAACCTGTTATATAGTTTGACGTTGAGCGATTGATCTTGAATTGGTTGATTGGTGTTTAAAAATTTCTCACTTAATATGACGGGGGTCAAGTGAGGTCATTGGGTGGACCAAACCAGTGGCCTTAACCGAGCACCTGGCCAACCTATTGACATAAAGTGCAACTAAATGGAAACTGGGTAAAAAAATATAAACATGATATGAAGTAAATTCTAAGAAACAAGTGGAACGCCAGATTCAAAAAGATTCAGTCAGAGCGGGGACTGTTTCTCAAAGCGTAACGTTAGGTCAGCCTAATCATCATGACCACGCATACTGACAGCTTACGCCGCGTTGGTACTTACGACCATCGTAACGTTACCACCGCTAAGAGAATCAGATTTCTGGATTCTAACAAGTAACCTCACAGGTTACATACTGGTAAATACTGACAGTCGCAATGATCCAGCGACGTAGAGGGATGTATTGCTGTTTAGCCGACAGCTGCTTCGCGATTTTCCAAACAAATGTGGTCTCTCTAAGACCCAGCGAATGCTGTGTCTCCATGACCTCTTGACCTATACAGCGCCTGACCATTTGACTTGTAGAAATAAAACAGTTTCGGCTGGAACAGCTGCTGCTTTACGTGAGATTGATTATCCGTGCGGCAACGAAAATAAAATTTCGCGAGTAAGTACAGTCGTACATTTCACCAGATTAGGAAAGTTCTGTTGATCTTGGAAATTCACCACTGGAAAGATGTACATTTCAGTGCCAAATTAATATTTTAGGTCATCCTTCTCTGGTGAAATTTTGGTCATTTACAGTATTTGGTGCGTTCGGCCACACATGGGAAGGTCTGCCAGCAACCTGCGGATGGTCGTGGGTTTCCCCCGGGCTCTGCCCGCTTTCGTCCTACCATTATGCTGGCCGCCGTATAAGTGAAATAATCTTGAGCATGGCGTAAAATACTAATCAAGTAAATAAATAAATAAAATAATTTAAACTAATTTCAGCTCTCCTCTGACTTAGGTCTAATGCTTTTCTGTTTGAGTTAAAATCATTTTCTGGGCAGTGGATAAAAATTCGTTTATCAAATAAATAAGTATCATAAACAAAAAAAGAGAAGTAAAGAAAATACCCAACTGTCCCCAACAAGATAACGATACCGCAATAAAAAAGGCTTTCACCAAGGATGATCACTTTTTGGTAGGCTCTTGTTTATATGTACCACGCAGACGATTACTCTTTCGCACAGAACAACGCTGGCCACGAAAGTGACGATAACATCATTTACTCACTTACCACACACAGCAAACGACGGTTACTCTTCCACGCTCCGCACAGACCAATGGTTGCCACGACAGTGACGATAACATCATTTACTCACGCACCACACACAGCAGACGACGGTTACTCTTCCACGCTCCGCACAGACCAATGGGTGCCACGACAGTGACGATAACATCATTTACTCACGCACCACACACAGCAGACGACGGTTACTCTTCCACGCTCCGCACAGAACAACGCTGGCCACGAAAGTGACGATAACATCATTTACTCACTTACCACACACAGCAAACGACGGTTACTCTTCCACGCTCCGCACAGACCAATGACTGCCACGATAGTGACGATATAACCATTTACTCACGTACCACACAGAGCAAACGACGGTTACTCTTCCAGGCTCCGCACAGACCAATGGCGGCCACGACAGTGACGATATCATCATTTACTCACTTACCACACACAGCAAACGACGGTTACTCTTCCACGCTCCGCACAGGCCAATGGCGGCTACGACAGCCACCAGACTTCCGCCCACGATCAACACTATGGTCGTCTTGTCCAGAAAGGCGGGCATCTCGGATGTGTTCCCGATCAGGTCCAAAATGTCACTCTTGTCCAACAATATGTAGATCCCGAATCCCACCGCAATAAGCCCTAGCAACTGAAAACGGAGAAAACGTACACAGATTATTGTCTATGACTCTAAACCGTGGCAAAAGTCTAACTCTGACGAACGATCTGTGGCTGTTTTAAACTGGTACCCGATGGGAGGAGTGCTGTGATGACACATATATCATAATTTAATCTAACAAAACCCTTGAGTTAATAATAGCACATTTTCAAAGTAAACGATACAACAGATCACCAAGACATATCTAGGCCTACCGCTTGAGGACACGCTCTAACAGCTTTATAAAACGGGCCCGATGAGCCGAGTACGGATGAACTGGAAGCAATTTTCCGAACATCTGATTGGTTTGGGGAAGGAAAACCAAAAGTGTAGGCATTCCATCATATCCTTAACTGTAGGTAGCTTTACATACGTTATTTGCGTAAAAAGTCGTTTCTTTCAGATATGTTCAATGTATATTTTGCACAAGGATGTGCCATCACATGGTTACACAGTCTGTACAGCGGCTGTACAAATCGTCTAGTACCTACCACGACAAGAACGCTTAAAACGACCAGTGTAACCTTGATGCACCAGAAATACAAATCACCCAAAACTTACCACGATAAGAACGCTTAAAACGATCAGTGTCCATTTCATGAATACAAATCATGCAATACTTACCACGATAAGAAACGCTTACAAATCACCCAATACTTACCACGATAAGAACGCTTAAACGACCAGTGTCCATTTCATGCATCAGAGATACAAATCATCAAATACTTACCACGACAAGAACGCTTAAAACGACCAGTGTCCACTTGATGCACCAGAGATACAAATCATCCAATACTTACCACGATAAGAACGTTTAGGATGATCAGAGACCATTTCATGCACCCAGCGCAGCACCCCATGATTGCCAGCTAATCGATATCCCGACCAGATCAGCGATTGATTTGTTCTCGAGTCGAATTCAATGGGAGATTCTTCCCCTGCGAATAAATGTGAAAATAAAACATAATCCATGTGTAGAGCTGTGTGTTATATTATATGTACGGAAGAAAGGATTTCATACTTTCAAATCTGCGGACAAGACAAAAACTACAAACTTGTTTATACCGAACTTTAAAGTGTTCAAATTAGCCATGTCAATTTGGCAATTGCTACCTCGATAACTGCTTTCATTAATATATATCCTCAAACGTTTCAATCAAACATGCCAAATTACTTTATCCCAAAGTGACTTACAAACAAGAAAAGTGGCCTAGGACTGTTCTCCAGGCTAATTCTACAAGGAATATTTAATATTACAGGTGCGGCGTTTAAACATGCACCTGGAAAGACTAAGTACACGAAACTGCTGCCACGGACATTTACAGGGAGATAACTCCCGATTTGCTAAACGAGTATGTATTATGGTCCTTGAATCTGTCTTGCATCGCAAGACAAGTCCGTGATAGGTTTCTGCATAAAGAAAACACATATATTAGGATGTCCTAACCGTCCCTTGTAGCACACTACTCCATGCACAGAAAACACTAACATGGGCGAGAGCTGTCTAAATTGTCAAATTTGTGAATGAAAACAATATTTATTGACATATTAAACGACGCAACTCAGTGCTGTGACATAAACCAACCTTGCTGAGATAATTAGCATGTCGGTGATATGGCCGTACGTAACGCAGCCCCCGATAAAGACCCATCAGCTTAATATCTGATCCCGGCACAAATTCTCTCACATCATCAGACCCCGGCACAAATTCTCTCACATCATCAGACATTTTAAAACAGGAACTGTATACTTTAATTCAAAAATGAAACGAAATGAATGTAAACGAATGTCTCGTATACATGTTTCTTTCACCTTTGTTTACTCTTCAGTCTGTGTTATGTGTATAAAGAGAAATCTACATACAAAAGTGCCCGATTATCGTATACATGTTTATCTTTTTTTTTAACCTTTGTTTACTCTTCAGTCTATATTACGTGGAGAGGTCCGAACAAAACAGCTATATCTAGTCTTTAATTTAGGAGAGTATAAAAACCTATCCCTCCCCCTCTCTCCACACCCCCCAACCCCAGCACACGCCTACACCTAAATGACACTTATGTCTGGCACTTCAGACCCGTTGTCTTGGGCATTATACCTCAACAAGATCGCTTTATACAGGTAATTTGTGAACGAGACCGCCTTATACAGGGAATTTTGTGAAAGACACGGCTTCATACGAGGAATTTGTGAACGAGACCGCTTTATACGTGGAATTTGTGATTGAGACCGCTTTATACGTGGAATTTGTGGTTCCACCAATTATATGTGTGCACATCTCAACACGTCATACCTGGGGAGAGTTTATCAGTAACTTGCTTGGGCGTTCCTTCGTCGTATAAGTGTAAAATTCTTGATTCAGTATGGCGTTTAATAAACAGCAGTGAAACAATCAAAGAAGCCAGAATTCGATTATTATACTCCCCTTTCAGAGGACCAACTTGTCAGCTCGAGTGATCAAAACCAGGTCTCTTCTATCAAAAGGTATCATCCAGTGTATTGACATCGATTACTGTCCCTAAAAAGCAGGGCATCATTTCATCAGCAAGCCTTCGGTCGTAAATCTTAATCTTAGGCCCTAAGTTTTACCACTCGGTACACAGTAAAGCGTATAGGTACCATTGTTATGTGAAACGGTCGAATGTCGTAAACTTTAGGACCCGAGTTACGACTTAAGACTTCTGGTGAAATGGGACCCAGAGCCTTGTAAAATAACGCTGAATGCTTGATAAACCCGGAATCGTCTGGCGTCAGCGCATTCAGGATCATCGGTCGTCATGGCTACATGTTATATTCGTATTAATATATATCCCTTATATTATATGCCTACACGTCATAGATCATACTTATACTTGTAGATCTGAAGTCAGACTCCGCTGTTTTTATTTATTTATTTATTTTATTGATGTTTTACGCCGTACCCACAAATATTTCACTTACACAACAGCGGCCATCATGATGGTGGGAGGAAACCGGGCAGAGCCCGGCCATCCGCAGGTAGCTGGCAGACCTTCCCACGTGCGGCCGGAGAGGAGGCCAGCATCAGCTGGACTTGAACTCACAGCGACCACATTGATGGGAGGCTTCTAGGTCATTGCGCTGTGCTAGCGCGCTAACCGACTAAGCCACGGAGTTTGTTGGCGACGGTCTTAAGTCAAGAAGATTACATGTTACACAGCGCTGTGCGGTGCATGGTAGCCCAGTTTTACACGACCCACCTAGCTGACAGCGGCTGAGCTCACTCCAGAGTATACTTTATCGTACAACGTTAACGACCACAATCCAATTTTTCACGAATGAATAGATCTAACAGGTATACATACCATATGATTTGCCCTCTTGGCACGTCAGCGGAACTACATATCCTGCCCGAATACGATCGGTAAGCGAAATATTTCTGACGGTGTAGATATGAAATTTGCCCACCCGACGATGTCAAATAGCCTGAAACGCTTGAATGATTGTTCAGCCGAGACTGCCACATGGCTGTACATTGCGGTAACGGATAAGTGAATACAGCCCGCAAATATAGGACCTGTACATATAGACAGGCTTCCATAAGCGAATTAAGACTTCATGCATGGGTGGTTTTCAAGAACACTTGCGCGTGAAACATGTAACACTCGTGCGAAAGAAAAAAACACATGCACAAAAGGTGTCATATTAGTCTATGATGTCGTCATCAGTATTCATACATGCCACTCTGTATACATGAATATCACACATTATCATCACCACAACCAGGTTTAGCGCATTACATTCGTTCAAAGGCAAGAATTTCGCCCATGTATTATTAAAAAAAAACAAAAAAAAAACACTGCTTACTGTTTGTAGAAAATTAGGCCTTCATATGAACTGTAATAAAGCCAAAGTCAATTTTATTTTTAACTACCCAGTTTATGTATACAATATAATATATTGTAGGGCAATATTTAGAAATCCGTGTCTCAGCTGAGGTCGTGTGTTTGGCCAATTATATTGTGCCAATGTTCAGTCTACCGGGTGAAACTTCTAGTTGGTACTTTCCCGCTTTAAGTGTTTGGAACAAAAGCATTTCATTCACCATTAGCACCAAACAGATGAAATGCATGTTCAATAACCTACTGACGAAATAGCAGAATTTGACATAATTTGATCTCGCTTGTGATATTTGTTTACTGCTTGGCGTTGTATACGTTGTCTGGGTGTATAAGAAAACTTTCGATTCAAGCATAGTTGTTACTGTTCTTTTTCATCAACGACATGAACACATCCAATTTCACATTGTATCTGAAAGTCCGTTCAGATACAACCCATGACGGCACGAGTACATCCGTCTTCACAACGTCAAGATTTGTACACCAAGTCCGTTCAGATACAACCCATGACGACACCAGTACATCCGTCTTTACAACGTCAAGATTAGCACACCACGTCCGTTCAGATACAACCCATGACGACACCAGTACATCCGTCTTTACAACGTCAAGATTTGCACACCAAGTCCGTTCAGATACAACCCATGACGGCACGAGTACATCCGTCTTTACAACGTCAAGATTTGCACACCAAGTCCGTTCAGATACAACCCATGACGGCACGAGGACGCCCGTCTTCACAACGTCAAGATTTGCACACCAAGTCCGTTCAGATACAACCCATGACGGCACGAGTGCATCCGTCTTCACAACGTCAAGATTTGTACACCAAGTCCGTTCAGATACAACCCATGACGACACCAGTACATCCGTCTTTACAACGTCAAGATTAGCACACCACGTCCGTTCAGATACAACCCATGACGACACCAGTACATCCGTCTTTACAACGTCAAGATTTGTATACCAAGTCCGTTCAGATACAACCCATTACATCCGTCACAACGTCAAGATTTGTACACCAAGTCCGTTCAGATACAACCCATGACGACACCAGTACATCAACGTCAAGATTTACCAACAGATACAACCCATGACGACACCAGTACATCCGTTTGTCAAGATTTACCAAGTCCGTTCAGATACAACCCATGACGACACAAGTACATCCGTCTTTACAACGTCAAGATTTGTACACCAAGTCCGTTCAGATACAACCCATGACGACACCAGTACATCCGCCTTCACAACGTCAAGATTTGCACACCAAGTCCGTTCAGATACAACCCATGACGACACCAGTACATCCGTCTTCACGACGTCAAGATTTGCACACCAAGTCCGTTCAGATACAACCCATGACGACACCAGTACATCCGTCTTCACAACGTCAAGATTTGCACACCACGTCCGTTCAGATACAACCCATGACGGCACCAGTACATCCGTCTTCACAAAGTTAAGATTTCAACACCATGTCCGTTCAGATACAACCCATGACGACACCAGTACATCCGTCTTTACAACGTCAAGATTAGCACACCACGTCCGTTCAGATACAACCCATGACGGCACGAGGACGCCCGTCTTCACAAAGTCAAGATTTGCACACCACGTCCGTTCAGATACAACCCATGACGGCACCAGTACATCCGTCTTCACAAAGTTAAGATTTCAACACCATGTCCGTTCAGATACAACCCATGACGACACCAGTACATCCGTCTTTACAACGTCAAGACTTCCACACCACGTCCGTTCAGATACAACCCATGACGGCACCAGTACATCCGTCTTCACAAAGTTAAGATTTCAACACCATGTCCGTTCAGATACAACCCATGACGACACCAGTACATCCGTCTTTACAACGTCAAGACTTCCACACCACGTCCGTTCAGATACAACCCATGACGGCACGAGTACATCCGTCTTCACAACCTTAAGATTAGCACACCACGTCCGTTCAGATACAACCCATGTGTCCTGTAGTGCAACTGTTCAGTTTTACGTAATACACGTGTAGTGTTACTCCGACAAACGAAGACTTCATTGTGACTCAATACTTCGGCATCTTATTTTGCCATCATCAGGAATGGACTCAAAACCCTCGGTATTAAGCACATGTACAAAGTAACCAGCCTTTTATAAAATTTAACTTAAATAACGCCGGTGACCTTGAAGAAAAAGGTCGTCACTAAAAATCAATAGGGTTCTTCCTTGCGCCAATGTGTAAGTGTGGTGTAAGTTTGATGAAGTTGGGCTAAACCGTTCTAGAGAAAATGCGTTCACAAGTATTTCACTTAAATGACCCCAATGACCTTGAACAAAAAGGTCAAGGTAGCTGAAAATCAATAGGGTTCTTCTTCATGCTAATGTGTAAGTGAGGTGTAAGTTTGGTGAACATGGGATAAACCGTTCTAAAGACAGAGCGTTTACAAGTAAAGATCCTGATTATGGCAAAATAAGATGCCGAGGCATTAAGTGAAAATGATGTCTTAAGACATTCTTCAGAGTTGCAATATTCGTGTACAACCCTTTGATGGTATCAGTACATCACATATCCCTTCGAAGGAGAGACATGTGGTGCCTCCCAGCATGAAGAATGTGCATGTTACGGCCGATACAACATCAACAAATCGGCGGACAAATTGACCCAATCGCCATCAGACAACCGCGTCGCCACGCCAGTGAATGACCTCCATACAAAACAACGGAGATAATTATCGTTTGTCAGAACTAAACATCATAGCATGTCTCATACAAGGGTTACCATCCATGGGATGTCTCGTTGTTTATTGAGTTACTTGAATTTCTCATTAATAATATCAGTCTAAAATTTGGGGAAACCATTTATCAACAGTGCATTCGTATTCCGATGGGTAGAAATTGTGATCCATGTTTGACAGGCCTATACCTGTTCTCGTAAGAATACGACTATATGCAGAAGTTATTAAAGAGTAATCGTCATCAGGCTCGATCTTTCTCTTTAATCAAACGGTATATTAATGAATTGATAGTTGTAAACAACCCGTATATAACAGTGAAAGATATATATCCACCTTCGCTGGATTTCAAGAAAACTACAGATTCTCCAGATGGTATGTTTTACCCGGACTAGTGCCTGTACAAAGACATCAATGGTTTCCTGTCACGCCGACTGTACGACAAGAGGGACAGTTTCGATTTCGATATTATGAATTATCCCAACTTAAACCCGGGCTAAGGGCCATTTGTTCATCGTGTTGAGTATGATCTCCACGTTGGATATATGAACAGTTGCAATGAAAGCGCAACTGAGATACATAGTTGATTATCGACACCATATATACTAAAATGGCACACGATTTGGATACTGATTTTATTCATTCTAGAACATTCATTACGTCTTTTTACCATCGCTGAAACCTATTGACTGCATGCCTTCCTTTGCAAGAATCCGTCCTAATTTTCATATTTTATATATTTCCTTAGTTCTTTGGTGGTTTGTGTTATTTGTGGTTTTGGGAAACTGGTCTTGCAATTATTGACCCGGAACGTCAATTTTTGCTGACAGTTGGTATACGAATGTCGGTTTCGACGCCAAGGTTCTCTCGAGCAACAACAAGGGTCAAGGGGTTTTATTTAAAATACGCCAGATTATCAATCCTGTCAAATGAAATATCATTCATGTTTCCACCGAAGTGCACAGAAGCCACTGGCGTGGAGGCCAGTTTTCTCTTCTCTGGGGGCTGTACTGTATATAATCGCCATTCATAATTCCAAGTAGGCGGTAAAACCACCTACAGGCGATGTAGTCATTTACACTAGATTTCGAATTTTATTTCTTGCTTTTCTCAAAACTGTTTTGTTTGCCTTTTACATAATTTTGTTGTACTTTATTTCTGGGCGTTCCAATCAGTTTGGGTTTTCTTGTGAAGCTGTAGTTTTAATTCAGTTTATCCACATATGTAGGCTAGTGTAGAAATAATATTTAGCAATGTATTTCTGCCTAAAGCTTAATTAATATTCCTTATTACCCCAACAAGGACATTATTAATAACCGATAGCCCTGAATAAATACATGTATTTACATAAAACCGTACATATGAAAATCTAACCATGTACACGTGATAATTACAAGGCTGCACTTTCAGTTTCACCTTCCCATCCAACATAACTTAATTACCCTCACGCATTCACATTTCCTCGAATTGGTACAGATCACAAAATTGCCTCCCTATATTCATTTTTAAGACTTCTTTCCAGACCCCAGCCCGGTTTCGGGACTAGGACAAATGCTATCCAGCGGGCTAAACAGCTCGGATACCGACTGACTGTATGCACCCATCCAGTGGACTAGTGGCCTCCATGCAAGGCAACATGCACTTCTGCGATAAAACACATGGTACTCGGACTCAGGCATCATTAAATCCAATCATACATGTAACTCCTTTCATTTATTATCGGATATGGAAGAGTTTGTTATGTAAAGTTTCAGAAAATTTTCGACAACCCTGTTACACTATTTATTTTAACATTTTGTCATGGTTTTTGGAGATATTAACGATTTCCTGCCTTTTGACTGTCTATGGCATAGCACAGATTATGTTGTTTTTCCTGATTGACAGACTCCCTGCTCTGCCTGACCGGGGTACTTTTTATCGCGCTTTCCCACTGGCTAGGGATAAATTCGAAGGTGTCGCCAGCGATTGGCCAGTTTATCAGAGGTTGTCGCTACAGGTTTGGGACAACACACCGATCACACAAAGGTGCGATCCTTCGCTTGGATCTGTCTGCCATAAATTGCACATCACAATTCTTCGTCATGTGAGTTTTTCTTCACCTATCCACAGCCATGTCTTTTTTTTTTCCGAAGGGCGTGTCAATAAAATTTGTACCGCCCCCTGTGTGTGAGGCGCCATGATAATAAACATGCAGGGGTCGAAATTACTACCCTGTCCCGTTTGTTAGGGGATGTATACCTTAGCACTCTCCTCATTTTGATTCCCCTCTTGTCTTCGTAACCATATGACGGTAGATACGAAAACGTCGATTGGCCGATCTCTTTTTCCTCTGTATGCAAGCGAAGGTGCCTTTTGATTGCGTACTAATTCCGAGCAGTTTGCGGTTCCCCTGTCAATAGAATTGTGCAAATATTCTTGGGTTTAACGTCGTACTCAACAATCTTTCAGTCATACGACGAGGAGGAGTCCTTATAATATGTATATACTGTGTCTTCTTGTGGCAGGGCGAATCCATGCCGCCAAAATGCTGCCGCCACTGGAACATCATGCCGAAGACACCAGGCATGACACCCCCCACCCGGCCACATAATACTGACATCGGGCCGACCACTCCTGTTTCCTTGATCTAAACTTTCAGTACTGAGCGCCAAGCAAGACAGCATCAAGTACCATTTATAAAGTCTTTGGTATGACCCGACGCGGGTTTGAACCCGGAACTCCCGAACTCGAGGCGGACGCTCTAACCACCAAGCCACTGAGTCTGTATAGAGTCTTGCTACCATGTCGGCATTACTGCAACCATATTGTGGCCAGACGATGTTTAAACCATATAGCTGTCGATGTAATAATGAGAAGGACCCAAATCAAACGCAATTCCACAATTTTTAAACAAGCCTGCTCCTCGGGAAAATTGTATACTGAAGGGACGCGATGTGACATTCCGACGACACCGGCATTATAGTCATCACACGTATATATCTACTAAGCATCAGTCTATACATATGTATTATTTCAGTGACCATTTCATGCCTAACTGTTACAATATACAAGCACCGGCATAAAGCTGATCGGGACTGCTGGCTGAGTCATGACCCATGCAGGAGATACACCACATGTACCGTAACTGATGATAACTGTATGTATATAAATATATATATAGGTATATCGACTGACGGTTCAATTAACGGCAGTTTAGCGCCGCTGTCTGTTATCGATGAACTGTTCTATACAATAACATGAGACACCGTCGGTGTTATCTCGTTACACACTGGGCTTTCTTGGCAACGCCATAATTTGATCATTCTTCCCAGCTTACACACTGTACATGTAGCTTTGAGAAATACAAATGTGGAATTCAGCTAGGCTGGGAACATGGCCAGTCGATCTCAGAGGTACATGTCCCTATACCGCAAACACAATACGTCCGCGTACTATACTCATTTAACTAGTACATTCAGACACGAACATTTCCCAGTATAGCTTTTTATCAGCCGTAATGTAGACATATTAGGATATATAAAGGTAAGTCACAACATATTTGGCTATGTATGATGGAGCATGTAAAGTGAAAATTTCTTGAGGACGGAGTTAATCTTCGTGCAATCAAGTAAATAAATGAAATAAAATACAGCAAATGGGATAGTCGTGGTAATGTCTTACCGTTAGTAAATAGTATATCTGTTTAATTTCTTGGGCGCCTCCGTGGCTCAGTCGGTTAGCGCTAGCGCAGCGCACTGACCTAGAAGCCTCCCACAAATGCGGTCGCTGCGAGTTCAAGTCCAGCTCATGCTGGCTTCCTCTCCGGCCGCACAAGGGAAGGTTTGACAGCAACCTGCGGATGGTCGTGGGTTTCCCCCGGGCTCTACCCGGTTTCCTCCCACCATATAATGCCGGCCGCCGTCGTATAAGTGAAATATTCTTGAGTACGGCGTAAAACAGCTATCAAATAAATAAATAAATTTAATTTCTTATACACCAGCGATTTGTAACACTTGATAATATCTCCATGCCAGGTATATAGTCATTTGTCACTGTTTCAATTATATTTCACTATATCCCCACATTCAAGCATCGGCCATTCTCGGGCAATACCCGATGCATACAGTCTCTCTCTCTCTCTCTCTCTCTCTCTCTCTCTCTCTCTCTCTCTCTCTCTATATATATATATATAGCCGTTTATACATAAATACATAGGCACAGATCATTCATTAAACATAATCAGACCATATATATATATATATATATATATATATATATATATACATAAATACAAATCATCATTCAGTGGGAAACCTCCATCATCTCGTCCACTGAAAACGAGACTGCGTGTTGATAAAGACATACTTGATGGGCATACATAGGCCTATAGGACTATAACAGGGATAACCTGCATGGTAAGGCTAAAACCGCTCATTTCAAATGCAGTACACAGTTGGAGGAACTTGTGCGGAATTGATACATACGTACGACCGTGTATCTGAGCCTGCCGGAATGGAGTGATCAGGTACATGTAGACCTACAGGTCCCAAGTGCTAAATATAAGTCAGTATATTAAATGGCGTATAGAACAAGACCATGCTTGCAGAAGACGTAAGGGGATATGATTCAGGGAGGCTATATTAACAGATCTACACGGCGGTGAGCTACACATCATGTCTTTGAGCAAGAAAATCATGTATGTGGTTAAGATATCGGGCACATATATATATCGGCTTGCTTAAAGTTATAGTTGCTATAATGGACCTCTCGCTTCTTCGAGTGCAAGATGCGTACGCGCCGCGAGAGTTACAATGTGTTTCGTGTTCGAAAATGTCGACCGTCTGATTGAAGACTTTAAAGGAAACGTATCTTCAAAAGTAAGCCACGCAGTCATCCAAATGTTCCACAGAAGATCCCAGCGTACATACCGACTCTTCGATATCAAAAAATCCCATTGACGAGCTTATTTCCCCGTCTTTTTTTAAAGTATACCTGGATCATGATCTAAGGCCCGTTTTACGAAGAGGGTATACGACTACAACAAAATGGCCATACACAAAGTACATGTACGTATACATTCAAAGGGAGGAGGGGGTGTCAGTACATTATGTACCAGTGGCGCAGGCCTACAGGTGGGAGGGGGTCTCATCAATCGGCGTACGTGCGAAACATATATCTGCGATGTAAATGTATAAACAGGATACGTGCTATATAGTGCCGATTAGCAATATTCGCCATTACACTGTGTAGGTGTTCCTAATGGCTGCCAGCGAGTACGTGTCATCAGCACGTGGTCTTTGTACTGTGTAGTCAACCCAAACTGTTCACTCACGGATGGCCAGAGCTTAAAACAGTATCAGACTCCACGGAGTGCTTATACGAAAGGGACTCTATGTGAAACAACAAAAGTGCTATGACGATTATCAAAAACTCTGAAGCGAATTGAACACCCACCTTGATATCCAGGTGACCAAATCAGCTATATGAGTCGCAGTTCCCACCAAGTTGACAGTGCCTCTGAGTAAGATCATAAGTGACTGTAATACCTTAAACTCATGAGGTGGCACAAATATTAAATCAATGACACATCTGCAGCAAACCGCTCAAAGCTGCCGTTTACTGTTCTGAGCTTTGAAACATCCTCTCGTTAGGCCACCTCGTTGGGTAATGGTATAAATTAAAGCCATTTAAAAATCGCCATTGTGTTCCAGCCTGTATATATAGAGTATTGGCTGCATTCTTCCATTGTCGTAGTTCTGTACATTTTGTGAACCTACAAAATTCAACGTACTACATTTTGGGTACGGAGGAACGGGGGACAAGGCATTTCGTACAAGATGCGTACGGGAGGGAGGAGGGGGGGGGGTGTCCAACACTTCGGAATTTGAGCGTACCACTTAATACAGGGCCCAAAACGTGACCACCATGGCGACGGATCTCTATGTAGTATATGTTGTCATGACAGTGATTGGACAGAACACCCTGCTCGTAAAATGGGCCCCTGGCCTCGAGAAACGTTATGGCAAAGGAAACATATAGCCTACAAACACCAGAGGTCCAAGTATAGGTCATGCCGGAGGCATATGGCTAGGCAGGCCCTCATGTATTAACCCAAATATACAGGGATGCTACGAGTGTCTATCATTTGTTAGAGACAGACAAAGAGTTAGCGTATAACAACAGCATCCGGACTAACCTTAAACTGGGTTAATTCCAGCGTAGAGTTCTTACGTTGCCTCCCTGTAGCTTACATCGTACTGCTGAAATAACGGAATGAGTAACCACGAAGTAACGGGTAGTCCGGCTGGCGTACTTTTGTTTTCACGGTGATTTCAAGTCGGTCGTCCCGCCCGGAACGATGCACGGCGCAGGCCCAGTGCGCGTCAGTGTTGAACCGTGGTTATTTTTAGCCGTGCTCGCCAGGAATTCAAAACAAGGGGAGATGCCAGACGGGTTTTTCAGCAGCTGTATGGCTCTGTCGATCAGCTCTTTGTTTGTTGTCTTGTCAGCTACTCTTGAGTCTTTACCAGGGAATTTCGGTGAAGCTGAGTTTCTATCAGGCGCTAACTGCCCAGTGGAAGGAAAAGTGTTATAAGCTTTCCTCTTTAAATGTGACACACCCGATCAGTTTGAGTTTTAGTCAAACTGTTCGTGTAAATATTAAAACCATGGCAACTAATACGCTCTCGATATAGCATCATGGCTGCATCAGAATTACGTAAAAAGAAAAAAATAAATGCAATGATGTTAATTGCAATTTATTAGACTTCACTGGTCTAGAATATCACACAATGCTGTGTCGTCATTACATTTAATACAGACCTCGGGGATGCTTTTAGTTCACCGACAAAATCCCGGTTTATGAAGGAATACATTTATTTAATTGACTGGTGCTTTTACGCCGCACTCAAAAATATTTCATTTATACGACGGCGGCCAGCATTATATGGTGGGAAGAAACTAGGCAGAGCTCGGGAAAACCCACGACTATCCGCAGGTTAGACCTTCCCATGTACTGCAAGAGTACAACATATAAGACTATAGCACAAATAGCAAACCCAGGTTGGCAACGACAGTCAATGTCACTGTGATAGTTGGCAAATAGTTACGCGTAACCGGTGAAATCCGACCTTCGTTCAGTTTACCTTAGTTTGTGTTTTGTTCCAACTGTTCGTGAAAATACTTAATCAGTAGCAACTTACACACCCCTACCGCCATTCCTTAAGCAAAATTAGGTATAAAAAAATAATGCAATGATGTTACCTTCCACTCAAGTCCAGCTCATGCTGGCGTCATCTCAGGCCGAACGTGGGAAGGTCTGCCAGCAACCTGCGTATGTTCATGGATTTCCCATGTCTCTGTCCTGTTTCCTTCCACCACACTCGTATAATTGAAATATTCTTGAGTACGACATAAAACACCACTCAAATAAATAAATAAACAGACGGGGTGCCGCGAAGCGAGCCACTGTAATATAGCGACACATTCGTTTATAGCCCAAACGAGTTAGGCTATAGTTAAGGTTTCTGGGGGTCGACAGTCAATGATCTTGTCAATAGGAGAGTTTCGAGTTCGAACTCTTTCGTCGCTAAAGGTAAGTAAAGCCCTACTGTACGATATGACCTGTCAAAAATGTTACGCAGTATTTCTCATTACATTTACTATAACGTATACGTGTAAACAAGTGTCACAAAAAGCTATTTAGCCTAACTTAAGAAGCTGCTGATTGAAGGAGAGGTCATTTGTACCTCCCTAAGAAGTGTGACACAGGTGATCCATAAATTAAAGTGAACAAACTCGCCTGACATTTTTGATAAGTCTTATGACAGTTGGGCTCTTTTTACCTTTAGCGACAAAAGAGTTCGAACTTGAAACTACACTATTTTTACGCGTGATGAAAAGGCAAATGCGGGATTTGAAATTTGAAATTTCATGTAAACGTGCACACATGTATATAACACATACATATATACTACATACATGTACATGTATGTACATGTAGTAGATGGTTGATCTTAATGCTCTTGACAAATTCATCTTGAACTTAAATAAACAAGTCATCTAAGCTAATTATCTTGCCCGACAGGGTTCTCCCAGGGACATAGCCTCGAAGACTGGTTGCCAATCCACTGTTGTCCTAGCACAGCGCATGACGTCACGAGTTCAACCCCAGCATTCGCAGTCCACTGGAGCTATCAGGGCTTTGTCTGATTGCATTTGCTAATTAATTGGGTAAAATCTAGACATGAAGTGATAAACAACTAGCATATCAAAATGTAAAGAAATCTAGAAACTCATAATACCGTGTTTAAAATGGCCATGGCGATAGCGCCTTTCCCACCATCACACGCATCTACAGAGACCAGAAATAAAGATACTACATCCTATAAAACTGAGAGAAGATAGTGTGTTTTTAATGGCGCTTTTCTTTCAGTTGCAAGAACACACGAGATAGGGACGTGGAATCAATCCCGTCTTTGGGGAAGGAATTTTTTTTTTTAAAAATTTTTTTTTTTTATTATTTTTTTTTCATTTTGCTTTCCGTATTCGTAGAGGTATGATGACAGTAAACGGTTGTGTACCTATATGGGGCCATTTCCACTTAAAGTCTAACGTTCGTGCAAGACCGTTTATTGATCGTTTGATTATATGTATGCTACCCGTGAGAAAGTACCTCAGTAACCTGCCAAAAGTCGGTGGTTCATACCCTGTTCCCTCCACCCATAAAACTGTCTCCACGGAATAAATTAGGAACTCTTGAGTGTGGCGTTCAACAACAATAAAAAAAAATAAGTCTTAAAAATTACCAGACAATTATGTAGCATATGTATTTCAGATAAACTTGATGTACATACAGCTATGCATCGGCTATATATGCGACTTGCCCTGTCTTTTGTTACGATACTTAATCTTGAAGTTACTAGATATTTATGTCTCATATTTTGTTTAAATAAGGTCCACACATTATTCGGATTTTAGTTCTAAGCATTTGTTGTATTAAGCAAGCTTTGCCTAAGTATAATATAACCATTTCTTTCACAAAACAACAATATTTTTTTTAAAAAAATGTATTCCAATTATAAAATTGTTGTCTATGCTGCATTTAGACGGTATCAAGAAACGTCTTAATTTGCGCTTATGCATGAGGTCGATCATACAAGGTTCGCGCGTTCTTCTTTCATGCTTTTTTCAGAGAGAGCCGGACGATTGGGACAAATTACCGATTCAGGGGAGGGGACTCTGGTGGGAAACAGCAAGGGGAGGCAAATGTGTTTTATCATCGCATTTATCACAGCGGCGTGTTTGTTTTTTTTCTGGTCGGCCATCTGTTTGCTGCAAGTTTTACAGTTTGACGCCGACAGAAATGTCACACATAGCCGCCGGCGGCCACAACTTTGCTTACACCGTAAATGAATGTGAAGGATGACAAACGGACTTCTAGGAATATGAAATGTTAGTTGTCTACTAATATTGTTGGTGTTGTAGTTGTTTTGGACACCCACACTTGTCCTTGCGACCCGATTGTGCAAGAATTCAAATTAAACTGTCTCCTCAGTAATCTGTACATTTGTGAAGATATGGAATGTATCGGATGTACAAGATCCATTTTGTAATTTGTTCGGAAAATTTTTTAATCCATTGCAACTGTTATACGTGAATACCATGACATGTTTCTATCCATTCGCAGTGCTCACCATGTAGCCTAATGAATTAGACGTTGTATGCTGTATTGTCTAATTTATTAGGCTGCTCACCATCTGTCCAGAAAGCTACATACTGTTGGCAACACGTAAACACGCTGCCCACACTACAACGTACTGTAACGTATGCACATGAACGCGCGAATCTGGTGACCCAAAAACATTTGACTATTTAAATTTATCAGGTCAAACCAGGTGCCGTTTCTGCCTCTGATGCAATAGGCATTGCCGGATATTCCTTTTTTTTTTTTTTTCCTGTTCTTCATGTCCTGCATCTAATTCGATTCCCTGTAAACATATATTTCCACTTGTGATGCAACACTTTGTCCTCTTTATCAAGCCTGGAAATAACTTTCTAGAAGAGATAATTTATCCAAGATCAGGTTGTGGGATAGGTTTCTGAGTGCATAGAATTTACCAAAGTTATGGTAATAAAAGTATGCTATCAGTGTTTACAGGTAGTGTGTGGTTTTAAATGTTTGTTTGTTTAAACTGTTTAGCTTAACATAACTGACGTAAGGTATCAATGCTGTATTTATATTGCAGAATAAAGAGGTAGGAAAAACAATTATCACTACATGTAGGTTATTTTTCATTGGCATTTGCAAGGTGTGTCTTTAGTACGTCTTTCAGATTAGTTTGCATGTATAAAATGTTGACCGTCTGCCTCTGCGATGGGCCAACTTTGAACAAAGTGAGTGTACGTGTATGCGAATGAATGATTATGGCTTAACGCCACATCGGCAATATTTCAGCCATGTCGTGGCGATACGTGTATGTGTCTGTTTGATATATCCAAGAGAGTTCTGGCCACAATATGGCTGAAAAATCGCTGATGTGACATAAAGCCATAATCATTCATTCCAAGAAAGTGACACTTTTAAGCAAGAGGAAAGTACACAACCTCAAGTATTTCCAAAAAATTATTTACTTAGTATTTTATACCCTTTTAATAAACATTTTGTTTTGTTTTTTTTATTGGGTTTTCTTTTTTTCTTTTGAACCGAGGAAATACTTTAGAACTTTAGCGTATGGTAATATTTGGTATCTGAAGATTCAGTGAAAAACATTCTCATTTATTAGGATATTTTGCTCCTGTCAAGCTGGGCAGAGTTCATCTATGTCCTCCTTTGACCTTTCATACTTCTTATTGTTATTTGTTATCTCCACACAGAGGCTATAGTTCAGCCAGACATTATACAAGATTGTTTGTCAGCTTCAACACCCTTGAGTGGAGAAGCACCTGTAGTGGTGAAATACTGGTGTACCATAGATACCAGTGAATTACCCCTCACACAGCTAAAACTATACCACTACTCAGCATACAGTCATATCCCAAATGTTAACAATATCATGTTTAGCCAGATTTATCTGTAGACTCTATAGTCAAAAAGAATAGCCCTGGTACACACTTTTAATCGTTTTCCTTTCAGATTATAATATTGATATATATTTGATAACCAGTGTGTATATTTTTTAATGTGTTTACGTCTTCTGTGGTTTAAACTAGGTCATGCATGGTAATAAGTGAAGAGCTCTGCATAAAACTGACCCCTTTACTGACACAGTTTGTCACATTTGCCCTCAGCTAGCACATGTGCAGGAGTGTTCAGCTGAGCTCCTCACCATATACCTACAATGCTTCACCTGTATCTCTTTTTTCTTTGATCAGATTCTGATGCCGTTTTAACAGAAAGTGTAAACGCTGTTATTGACAACTGGATTCACTTTGAGCACCTTGCCTGTTACCGTGATTGTTAACCCTCAAGAATGAGCAGGTCTTCGTTTTGTACAGACGCACTCTGGGTAAGTCACTTAATAGTCGTTATTATGGTCGCATGTTGTTGCATTTATTAATAGAGATCCCATTCTGATATCATAAGTGACATTTTAATACATACATGTACTTTTCTTGTTCGTTTAAGTCATGAGCTTTGCCAGTTATACATGTACTTGGCAGACATTTGTATTTTAATACATAGCCCACATGCACTATTCTTGTTGCTTAACTACCCTAATCCTTCAGCCTTGTCAGTATTTTTCTGGAAAACTGTTGGGTCTGCAGAAATAATTCTCAGAGTTTTATGAAGCTAATGCCTGTGGGGTCACAAATTTAACAAAACGTCTTTGGCTTCATTTTTTACAATAACCGTATGCGTACCGTACCCTTTAAAAACGGCTTTAATGATTGAATTGGTTGAAGATTTACAGTAAGTCATGAGGTCCGACAGTATCTACGTACAGTTTACTCTGGGCATAGCTGTTTCGCCCAATCGTTAAATCCTGATCAGATTAAGCCATGGGTGCATGCCTGAGTCCTGTTGAATTTCTAGCGGGAAAGTGGTTTAACGATCATTGTTGCACACAGTCATGTGGGACTTTTTAACAATATGCCCTGAGGAACGTGGTGATAATTAATGTCCCCTTGGACAAGTGATGATAAAAAGTGAATTTTAAATCACGGGAAGGCATTATAACACCAAATAAATAAATAATTGTGTCCTCCCACCATAATGTCGGCTGTTGTTGTACAAGTGAATTCGAAATGTTCTTCGGTACGTCTTAAAACTCAAACCAAATAAATAATTGAACAGATAATCTGGTTCCATTTAACTCGTAGAGATTGTGGAAGTCACCTCAGTCATTTTTGTGCCTTTGTGTGATAGCTGCTCAGGCTCTCCACTCTTCAACCTTTTTGCATGTTTGCTTGGTGTTTTTATTCAACCATATTTTTGGGGGTGGGTGGGGGTGGGGGGATTATTCTGTTTAAACTGATAGAGTCAAATTTTTTGTGAAGACCCAAAATTGGCTAACCCATCAAGTGTAGTTTTGTCTCTAAGCTTAAATTTAAAAAGTTCATCAGCCAAATTGAAAGTGACTGTTTCATATGCCATAAGGGCGTGAGGAATTATATTGATGTCACCTGAAGAAATAGCCTATACTAGGTTGTGCTGAAACATCCCACTTGTGGCTCTTAGTCATGTTAGTTAGGTAGCTTGACACACCTGATGATTAAAGGGATGGTAGTTACCTCCATTGGCTGGTGACCATCAAGCCATGCGCTGTCATGTGTTGTGAAACATTCGTGGAACAGTTGTCAATGTAAAAATGATTTCAGATGATACAGGTGAAAATTGTCGTTTTCGACTTACGACAGATATTTGGTTTTTAATAACTGTTTTTAAAAATGTTCGTCCGTTTGGCGTGGTTTGAGTGTTCATCACATTATGTGGAAAACTATTAACTGCTTTCTGGTTTGAATATGTTCTGGCCACGATATGGCTGAGGTACTGCCACAGTGGCATGAAGCCTTAATCATTCAATGTAAAATACCAATGTACACAAACTGATAGTGTAACTTGATCCGTATATATGTATATACAAATCTTTATTAGAAGGAAAGAAGAGTTACTAAAAGAAAAAAACAGAAATGCAGTGTAGCGTGTAGGAAGTGTTTTACAAGCATTTGTAAGTAACATACATTTCTGAAATTATTATTATTATATTAAAATGTTTTAATAGACCTTGGGAGTCATTGAAAAGTTAAGTTTAATTCGGGATAAGTATTTGATTTTTAAATGCTACTATTAAATATCACATTGGATAAATTTATGTTTAAAATGAACACATAAATAGGGTACCTTGATGGTATCCATTAATTTCAGCATGAATATTTGTTTTAAAGTGGAAGATCCTTGAATGACAGTCACTTTCCATTCATGTCTATTCTTTCCATGAAAGAATGTGCACGTCCTGGAATTAGTATAACAGCATTGACCCAGAAGCCTCCCATCAATGCAGTTGCCGTGAGTTCAAATCCAGCTCATGCTGGCTTCCTCTCCGGCCATTTGTGGGAAAGTCTGCCAGCGACCTGTGGATAGTTGTGGGTTACAAGCGGGCTCGGCCCGGTTTCCTCCCACCATAATGCTGACCCCTCTCTTATAAGTCAAACATTCTTGAGTAAAACGCCAATCAAATGAATGAATAAATACTGATTTGCATGTTGTGGGTATTGCTCTTATAAAGCATCATTTAAGGTATAAATTACTGGTGTAATAAGTAACTATTTTATATGCTTGTATAAATGGTCACCTTAGTATGGGGCCGACCATCCAACTGTCTGTCTGGCTTATCATCATATCAACGCACCATTGCGGGGATTATCCTGGTTAACTTTAGATGGATAGTGTAATGGTAATGTTAGTGCAGTGATGGTGTGGTGGTAGTGCAGTGATAGTGCAGTGGTAGTGCAGTGATAGTGCAGTGGTAGTGCATTGGTGTTGTAGTCATAGTGGAGTGCTGGTGCAGTGTTGGTGCTGTGTTGGTGTAGTGATATAATCACTGTATAATCATGATGCACTGCTGGTGCATTGTTAGTGCAGAAACGATGTAGTGCTAGTGTAATGTTGGTGCAGTGCTGGTGCAGTGGTAGTGCCGTGATAGTGCAACGATGATGCTGTGGTGGTGCCATGATGGTGCAGTGCAAGTTTAATGATGGTACAGTGCAAGTGCAATGATGGTGCAATGGTTGTGCAATGCTAGTGCAGTGGTAGTGAAGCAGTAGTGCAGTGATGGTGCAGGGATTGTGTAGTGTTAGTGCAGTGATGGTGTGGTGCTGGTGCAATGGTAGTGCAGTTTCCGTTTATTCTCCATAAATTTTGCAAGACATTTTCATATTTTTCAGGATGCTTCCCTAACCTGGAACAGTTCTTACCCAGAATTCACTGAGTGTTTCCAGGATACCGTCCTTGTTCTTGTTCCCTGCGGCTGGCTGTGGGTTACCTCCCCTTTCTACTTGTACCACATTTACCACCGAAGTCGTCCCCCTTTGCTCACCAGTAGACTCGGTATTGCCAAGTGTGTGAGTGTGATGGTAGATTTAACAAATTATAATTGTATATCGAATTATGAAGGAAGGAACCTCTTTGTGTATACATCATGATAACATCATGAATCTCTCACCTGCATACTTCCCTTAGCTGTGATTACTGTGGAGTGGAGGCATGCCATTTACAGTGTGAGCTGCAGATAGATGCGTGACATTTTTGAAAACACCCCTTTAGATGAAGTGGTATGGCCATGTTGTCCATGTTATATATTACTGGACAAAGGTCTCTTGGGTCAAACCACTTTCACCAAAGGGGAGTGTTTAAAAATGGCACGCACCTGTTTGATAAAGTCTTCAGTATAGAATTAAACAATAAATAAATCAACAAATCAGACTGACTGTTGGAAGTAGCAAAGTTCTGTGAGTTTGCCCTAGAATATTTGTAAGCGTATGAAATGTTGGAGTCTTTTGGCCAAAATGTACAAGCTTATAGTAAAATGTTTCTATATTCGTAGATTTCGGCTTTAATAGACGCCATTATTTTGGTATTTGTTTGCAGGTACTGGGTATTTTTTTAGCAATTTTCTCCATTGTAAAAGCTGTACAGGCCCTCTCGCGGCACACAGCCCGGGGGGAGTATGATGGAACAGCTGACGTAATCTCTCCTTTTGTTAGAGCAGCTACTATGGTGAGTCATCTTTATTATTGCTTATCTGGGGCATTACTCTATTTACCCGTAGTTTGGTTAGGTTTATTTTATTGCTTGCTGGGCTATCATCTACGGTTTAACCTAAAACACTGCTCTTTCAAAAGCATATGAAGGCAATGATTGAATACTTTTGCTGCCAACAGATTTTTTGTATAAGAAATTAAACTTCATAAGAAAACAATGAAGTGTGAGCTGGCTGAATCAATCCGAATGTGTTGCTCGAAAAGAGCTGAACTTTAGTTGAAATACAGTACTTATTTGGTATGGTAGATTATGTCAGGTTTAAAAAAAGTGCACAGTGGTATTGTGATGTCTTTAGGAGAAACCATTGCACCATGCCTGGTACATGACAAAATTCCTGACGGGATAATATAACAGATGTAGCAGGAGCTGGACTTGAACACTAGACTTCCCACTGCATGTAACAAACCATTTGTCCTGAAGGTTCAAAGTCTGGCTGGGTCTATAGAAATGGGCAGCATGCTTTCTGTAAGCCCTAGGTTGTTTCCGCTACACCATCATCAAGGGTAATGTACGCCCAAAGATAACCCCCACGTACTGTATATATTCTTGTTTTCAGATTTTCGCTGCTCTGCTAGTTATCGTAGATCTCAAGAGAGGCTCTCTGACTTCAGGGATGTTATGGATATTTTGGTTTCTGGAAGTTGTGGCAGGGATTATACCGTTTTATACAGACATTATACAACAGGTGAGCTATACCATTTTATACAGACGTTATTCAACAGCTGAGCTATACCATTTTATAGACGTTATACAGCAGATGAGTTATACCATTTTATACAGACGTTATACAGGAGATGAGTTATACCATTTTATACAGCAGGTGAGTTATGCCATTTTATACAGACGTTATTCAACAGATGAGTAATACCATTTTATGCAAACAGTATACAACATGTGAGTTATACCATTTTATACAAACGTTATACAGTAGATGAGTTATACCATTTTATACAGACGTTATACAGCAGGTGAGTTATACCATTTTATGCTGACATAAAATTGATGAATTTATTGACTTATTTATTTATTTGATTGGTGTGTGCGCCGTACTCAAGAATATTTCACTGATTCAACGGCAGCCAGTATTATGGTGGGAGGAAACCGGGCCGAGCCGGGGTGAAACCCACGACCATCCACATCTTGAATCCTCATTGATGAACTTGAACTCACAGCAGCATTGGTGAGACGTTCCTGGGCCACGGAGGCTCCAAAAAGATACCATAGTCTATATTTCAAGAATTTCGATTCAGATGTTCCCCCAAGTCAGGGATGGAAAAGAATTATATTTGTAGATATTCATGATTCTGTAATGAGTATATGAGAAAATGCATGTAAGTTCTGCAAATAGACCCATTCAGCTGTTGAGTCAAGATATTTGAGCCAGCAAGAATGTCGATTGTTATTGTTGCTAGCACTTATGGTTTTCACGTTTGTGATTTGTAAATACCATTGATAAGAAGTTTATTCAAAGCTGATTATAAAGGTGTACAAAAATTTGTGTGAGGTCATTGAAGAAGCACATTGTCATTAGCAGGGCCATATATAGAGTTGTTTTAGTTCCGGAAAACATTTGGGTGCCAGAACATGTCTGGCGCCCAAACGTTTGAGCGCCCGAACATGTCTGGTGCCCAAATGTTTGAGCGCCCAAACATGTGTGGCACCCAGACTAACCGACCTATATTTAAAGTGTAGTATTTTAAGTCGAACCGAGTGTGATGAATTTTGTGAAAAAAATCCTCGGAGTTGATGCGTATCGCGTCATATAGAGCCATTTGTCATTCTGAGACACCCCGGCCACAGTCGGCAATGATAGGCAGCATTCGTCTGGTGACATGCGATGCATCATCTAGTGGTTTCTTCAGTTAGTTTATCGAATGCATGGAGACAAATATCATACATGTAAAATAAAACGACAGGAGAACGGCCGAGTACGACCGGAAAATCCCATAATTAGCTGGCCATGACGTACATTGGCCGAACTGCGAAAAACCATGTCACAAAGGACTGCAACGATCTGCCAATCTGTTGCACTATATTTTTCAAAAGCTTCTACAAGTCTTAGTCCCACCACTCTCCCCACTTTCTCGGACTCCGATGATTCGGTCAGTGCCAGTGTCACTATTACCACCAGTCACTAAAGTAAAACTACTGATATATCCGTTTCATATCATAACCAGTCCAGTGAAGGAACGAATACCCTGACCATGGGGCAAGACATCGCTGATTCTGCTGCTATACATGTGGAAACGGCTGAAAAATGCGAGAAATTTCATGATAAACTTATCTCATTTTTGCCAAAATTCCCATGGCTTGAACACAGAAATGGTGAAGAGGCATATTGTGTTATATGCAAAGCAGCGTTCCTTGGATCGAAAAAAGTAAAGGTTTGGACCCAAAAAGCTCATAGTTTACTTAAGGATGACAGGTGGACTATAAATGTAGGAAATCGTGAACAATCAAAATGTCACAAGGCCAACGTCAAGGTGCTTCAGATGGTGAAACAATGGAAAATAAAGGGAAATGCGGCATCAGGACACAGGTACCTTGTCTAAATGGGGAAACTCTGGCAGACCTGGAGTGCATCATTGACAGATTTAGAGATGACAATGGCATATCAGACTGCCGTCTGTCACTCTAAAAAGTCGCAGGCTGTGATGGCTTGTGTCCTGAGACGTAATATTTTCAGTGACAGTTTTCAGATTTTTTCTTACTGTTTCAACATCATTGAGTCTTGAATTCCATTGCTCTTGTACCCGACTTAACGGGTGAATAAAAGCTTAAAAGGGTCAAATATGTGTGCAATCTGTGTTTTAATAAAAGGCTACTTTCCATGGTCTTACTTTTATGGATAAAAAATGGCTTTATTCTGTGACTGATTGAAAGTGATAATTACACATTTAATCTGCTGAAAAGCTCTGAGAAAAAGCTCCATTTTGATTTGGTTTTTAAAAAGTTCTCCCTCCAGGCAGGGGGATACCCCTCAGTGGGGGTGGGGGGAGGGGCTGTGGGTGGCTCCACTATAGTTTTGGATCAGACCCTTGAATTTTCTACATATGGCCCTCATTAGGGCCCATAATACTCTCCATACAGTCAAAATATTTGACTGTGTTTAATTTGATGAAAAAAGAATTAAAAGGTTACGTGAAGATATTTTCAGATACAGTTTTTCATCATATTTTCACTATGACAACCTAATTTTTGTGTGTTTTTTCCCCGTTAAGAAACATGTTTTTAAACAAAGTTGGTTCAAGCCAGGTCATTGTGTTTTGTTTTGTTTTTTTGTTATTTGTCTTTTCTAGAAATATGATGACAAGAATGAGCTGGTGGATTTTGTGATATTCTACATGGACTATGCCTTTGTGCTTGTACAGTTTGTTTTACACTGTTTTGCTGAGAAACCAAGGCTTTTACGGCCTACAAGACGGGTAAGTCTTCTGTATTTATGTCCAAGTGTCTGAGGTCAGTATGCTGTGTCTGGGTGGGGCATCATGTTTGGTGTCAGTGTATTCTGAGTGGCTGGGCTGTCCTGGCCTTTGTCATAACTGTGACTGGGTGGGATGTCATGACTGGTGTCAGTTTACTGTGACTGGATGGGGTGTCATGTATGATGTCCATGTACTGGGTGGAGTATCCTGTCTAGTCATGGTAGTGTATGTAGTATGGCTTTTCAGTGAGGCAGCACTATCAGTATGGAGAATATACAAGTTCTGCAAATACACATGTATTTAAGTCATTGTTTTTGTTTGCTTGTTTTTTTTTTTCAGAAACCTTCTCCAGAATCAACCTCTTCATTCCCTTCATTATTCTCATTTGCTTGGGTAACTCCGTAAGTATGAATTAATTGCATACATGTGACTGAATATTCCTAATTTGTGATAAGGGTTTTTGATTCATTGCTCTACCTTTTGGCTCTTACTTGTTAGTATTTGATATGTAGACTACATTTTGTGGCACATCATATTGGTGTGAAGTGATGTCTGATGCAATTTCCTCTGCTCAAAAGTTTAATATCTGCTTTTCTTGTGAATATGCAATATACTGCAATGTTGAGAATGTACAATATACTCATGTTCGAACAGTATTTGTGTGAATTTGCAATATAATCCATTTTGTGAATGTGCAATATACTCTATTCTTGCGAGTATGCAATGTTCTCCGTTGTTGAGAATGTGCAATATACTCTATCGTTGTGACTGTGCAATATAATCTGTTGTTGTGAATGTGCAGTAAACGCTGTTCTTGTGAATGTGCAATATAATGTATTCTTGCAAATGTGCAATGTACTCAGTTGTTGAGAATGTGCAATATACTCTATTGTTCTGAATGTGCAATATACTCTGTTGTTGTGAATGTGCAATGTACTCTGTTGTTGTGAATGTGCAATATACTCCGTTGTTGTGATCGTGGAATGTACACCTATATGAGGTGTACAGGTGTAACGATCTTTATTAGTATGACAGTGCAGTAACTGCCATTGGTATAGTATATATTGGTCTGAATAGGTGATCTTGTCATGGTGTGAATGTTCAATATCCTTTATGGTTTTGAACTTGCAATATCCTTTTTTGGCGTGGACGTACAATATCGTTTGCATCAGAGTGAAAATGGTTGTGATATAAATATTTGTACAGAAATGGTCATTGCCACAAGGATTCAGTTGTTTAAAGCTGGTGACCATCACTTTAAGTATGATCTTTCATTTTCTGATAACCTCTGACTATTTCAGACTTGTTGTAAAGGGGTACAAAAAGACCCTAGAAGAAGACGACGTGTGGGACCTTATCCCACCTGACAAATGCAAACAGGTTGTGCCCAAGTTTGAACGGGTTTGGAATCAAGAATTGGAAAAGTGTAAGAATTTTAGGTAAGTTTATAAAGTTATTTGTTGGGCTTGGCGATTAAAGGGTGTTTTATGCTTGTACTGTGCTCAAATTTGCCAATTGTTGGACATATTAGTACGCTGAAAGGAAAAAATGACATTTTTTTTTTTACGTAAAAGTAAAGATACATATCCGGATACATTGTTCAAAGGTGGGCTGACCAAATAAGCTGTGTTGTCCTGTTACAGTTATGTGTCCATTGGTTAAAAATGGTCAGAGCAGATGTCCCCAAAATTATAAGAATTAGGGTATGGCTTATAAGTACTATGTTGTACACAAGAGCTAGATCTTTCCAAAGTCTGGGCTCAAGAAATCACACCCTCACCATGTGGCTGAGATGTTTCTCTCTGAGTGCACAGTCAAGGTGGTTCAATTCCAGTCCCAGACAGGAAATTGTCAAGACTCTCATGCCTCTTCTGTTCTTGAGGGCATTTGTGACAATGGGCAGATAAGATGACCTGTTGGGGAGGTCTTACACAGAGTTCTTTGGTGATAATTTGCATATTGATGACCAGTACGACTAATATGGCATGCACCTTGAGCAGGTGAAACTAAACATGCCAACTGGCTGACATGGCTAAAGACAGGTGGTTTACTCCTAGCACTCAGCTTTCCTCCACCCTTAAAACTGAAGAGAGTTGAACACATGTATAAGTGAATAATTGCAAAGTGCTGCGCTAAATGCTTAACTAGTCAGATTAAATGCTTTTTGTGGCAGTAATAATTTGAAATAATCATGTGTTATTTCAGAGAAGAAGTTCGATTGTCACTATTATAATGTGGTTTTCATATACTGCTTCAGTCAGGCACTGCATTAAGTTATGCAGCATTGCTGGGATATTTGTTTCCGATCTGCCTTCACCAGTGAATCAGGCTGCGTTCATATATGCGAAATCCTGAACTCAGCATAGATAAAGTACAAATGAAGTGAATTTTTTTCACAATGAGTAGATGAACAGTTTGGGGATAATTACTCTGCAACTAAAAGCAAAGAAAAACTTGCTAAATGATGATGCCTTAGTAAATGTGTCCATGTTTTGCCTTCTTCATGTGAAATTGATTTACGGAATTTGTCATTCAATTTATCATGATAGCGTTGTCTTGAAATATTTTAGGGACAAATCAGCGTTACAGGAAAAACGAGTGCGAACGTTTTCTAACCAGATACGGTCTGAAATCAACATCAGCCAGGAGGAAGTGGATGAGAGAACACCCCTCCTAAATGGAAGAGCTCCAACAGGGGAGACAACATTAGAGAAGAAACAAAAACTACCCTCACTACTGAAAGTGCTCACGAAAGTTTTCGGAAAGGATCTTTTTATTGCACACTTCTTGAAATTAGTCAAAGATCTTCTGACATTTCTCAACCCAATACTGCTCAAGTAAGTTTACACATCACTATCCTGAAAAAATAAAGCTGCTGAGCAAAATCTGCAAAGCATTGTATAAATTTAGTAACCTACAAATCATTGACACCTAAAACCCCTGTACAGGCCACTGCAAATCTGCGTATCAGGTATTCCATGGGCATTTTTATCTATGGTACAGAAAAATGTGTGCAAAAATTAAGCAATGAAAGTTGAAATTTTTATATTAAAGTATTCATACAGATCTAGCTGCAAGAATTTAACAAATCTACTTGTAGAAGTAAGTACTTTTTACTTACTTTGTGTTATTTGTTTGTATATTCATAAATTGCTCTTTGACAGGATGCTGATTGACTTCACGGATAGCGTCAAACCAGGTGAAATCAGACAGGAGGTGTGGCGGGGATATACCTATGCTGCAGCCATCACCTTGGTTACTGCCCTCATGACTGTTTTTGAACAACAGTGCTTTTTTCGTAGTTTTCGAATTGGACTGCGGATTAGAGCCTCTCTTATTTCAGCCGTTTACAAGAAGGTAAAGAAAATTCTTCAAAAAGGTAATAACAGTTAAAATTTTAATGTGGTGTGATAAGTTTGTCTTTGTTACAAAACAAAAATTTCTGTTTGTCACCTAATTTCAAACATGTTTCTGATATCATTCAAATTATTCTTACTGCCAGAATTTTAAATCATGTTTATTTATCATTTACGTTTATTTATGTTTACTGCCAGTCAAAGAGAATCAAGGAAAGTACATTTCTTTCAAATGTTTCTCTCTGCCAGGCCCTCACAATGAACAATCTGGCGCGGAAGGAATCAACGGTGGGTGAAATCGTCAACCTAATGTCCGTGGATGCTCAGAGATTTCAGGACATGCTGGGTTATCTCTGGTCAATATGGTCAGGACCACTGCAGATCGTTCTGGCTGTTTATTTCCTGTATCAAGCCATTGGTCCGTCGGTGTTTGCCGGCCTCGGAGTCATCATTATTCTGTTCCCGATTAATGCGGTCATCATGGCGAAGACGCAGCAGTATCAAGAGGAACAGATGACATTCAAAGATGATCGAATAAAACTGATGAATGAAGTGCTGAATGGAATAAAGGTGAGACCATGAGAGCTCAGCGTACAAACAAGCACCGCAGCTGTTTTTCCAGCTGTTTTTCCAGCTTAGCTGTTTTGGGTAAATAGTACTTCATGTTTTGGGGTGACAGTCCACTTTATAGATTTGTTGGCTTGCACGGAAGACTGTCAGGAAGATGCTAAAGTCAGTTGTGTTTCACACAAGCCATTTTATGTCTACAAGCAATCATCATAAATTCTAACTTCTTACACCTGTGAATAATAACGGATTGCATCACAGTACGTAAATGAACAAAACTACTTCACACTAATAAAAATATAAATTGGTTAATTTTTGCCTTAACCACCATGCAGAAACCTATGTTCGAACGTTTCTTCACAACGATATTAGAATTATGCTTGTCGTGACATTGCAATCCAATAAATCCGAAGCCATATACAGAAACGGTGAGGTAATTGTGATATATTTGTTTTTTTATGACAACACTGCATTTGAAGAATTGTATAATTTCGACAGTGGCGTTGTTATTCTCTCTGCCATGATGGCCATGATCTTGAAGTTCCAAGCCTCTTGTCCAGTGTTTATTTATTTATTTGATTGGTGTTTTACACCATACTTAAGAATATTTTGCTTATACGACGGTGGCCAGCATTATGGTGAGAGGATACCGGGCAGAACCCGGTGGAAACCCTCGACCATCCACAGGTTGCTGGCAGACCTTCCCACGACCATCCGCAGGTTGCTGGCAGACCTTCCCACGACCATCTGCAGGTTGCTGGCAGACCTTCCCACGACCATCCACAGGTTGCTGGCTGACTGGCAGCAGGAACTTGACATCAATTTATTGAACCTGTTGTCTGACAAGATAAATTGCAAACAGATTGTTTGCACTGGCTATTGCTGTAGTTGGTCAATCTTACTCCTACCAACAGGTGCTTAAGCTCTATGCCTGGGAGTTGTCCTTCCGTGAGAAGATTCTGGCCATCAGAAACAAAGAGTTGAAAGTCATCCGGAAGGCGGGGTTTCTCAATGCATTTGGCATCTTCTCCTGGACGCTCGCTCCTTATTTGGTAAAGCAGTAGTTGATATACTCAATACACGTCTGTGGTAGAACCATTTATGGTGAGAGCCAAATTTAGTACGTGTTTTGAAGAAACGTTTATTTATTTGTTTCATTGGTGTTTCTATATGTGACACTAGAAAAGACTATTGTAATATTCAAACAAAAGTTTAAAATTCCTGTTGATTTTGCTTCATAATACTTACATCTCACGAAATCTATCCAACTGCATTGCTGACATCATGTTATGGTCACAGCATAAACCCACTGACATGGTGTCACATAGACATGCAGTATTTCTGCTCACACATGAGGCTTATGCATCTTTTAATTTTTTTACATTTGTCTTTCAGGTTTCCTTGGCAAGCTTTGCTACTTACATCTATGCTTCAGAGGATCATTTCCTGAGTGCACAGAAAGCTTTTGTTGCCATCGCCCTGTTCAACATTTTAAGATTTGCCATCAACTTGACACCTATGATCCTGTCAGACATTGTCAGGGTGAGTCCAAGATCAAACACATACTCACTTAGGAGCTGTAGAATTTAGGCTAGGATCAGGAGATTGTGGTAAAACGTGTTTAATATTAGGCTAAATCGATAAAAAGGATTAGATTTCCAAGTGCTTAGTGTGCAAAAGGTAGAGTCTAAAAAGTTGTGTAGGATGAACAGAGTAAAATTCACGTGACTTCATCGTTTGAGGTTCAACGTAAGGGAGCTAGACATGTACATACTTACTGGCCTGTATGGTGCCAGTGTACTGTGACTGGGTGGGGTGTCCTGCCTCTTGTCTTCACCATGGTGACAGTGAGGCACAATAGGGGAGTTTCAAGATTGAACTCTTTTATTGCTAAAGGTAAGAAAAGCCCTACTGTACCATATGACCTGTCAAAAATGTTAAGCAACTGTTTCTGACCATATTTTCTATAACATGGGTGTCTAAGAAAAAATTCCAAAAAAGTTACTCAGACTAGATGTGAGATAGGGAAATTTGAGGAGCTGGAAGCTTTTTAATTTAAGAAGCTCCTAATTGAAGGAGAGGTTGTTTGTACCTCCCTAACATGGCAAGACAGGTGATCAGTGAATTAAAATCAACAAAATTGCCTGACATTTTTGACAAGTCACATGACATAGTTGAACTCTTTTTACCTTCTATGACTAAAGAGTTGGAACTCGAAACTTTGCATGTTGTAAATGCGTTGGCATTGGGATGCCATTGTGATATTAACAAAATTATTACAAAAGTAAAAAGTTTATACATAACATCTTAACTAACCAAACTAAGAATCCACATTTATCAAGACCTGTTAGTATTGTTCCTTTAAGTTGATTGTGACAGAGAAATAGATGGCATGTTTTTCTCCTTCATTTCCAGTCACTGGTGTCTTTGAAGAGAATCAGAAAGTTTTTGTGTCACGATGACCTGGACTTGGATTCTGTACAGCACAGTTCCATGGAAGGTATCTGTTTTTGGTAAACTTTATTTCACCTGAAGTTTAGTGTTCTCAAAGTGACACATTTGGCTAGATTCTGATCAATTGACCCACTTTATAGAGCCTTTTAACAGATTTTGTGTGAAGTTAAATGAATGTCTTATCAGAAGAAAATTTAGTGTCTTTATCAAAAATATCATTTTTAAGCCTTTTGTGCTTTAGGAAGTGAATTTTTGCATACCAAACTTCATGTGAAATACAAAAGTTTCCTGCTGTGAAATTGGAATCATCTTGAAATCCTGTTGTGTACACAAAAACTTTTTGAGATAAAGTGTCAACCTTCCTTGTGAAACATTTTGTAGTTTTTGCTATTATTGGAGTCTAGATTATAATGCCATAAGGTGGTGGGATTTTGCAAGGAAAGCACTGACAGACTATTAAGTGGCTCACCAATAATTCACGGCTGGCAAATGGCTGACAAATGATTGGTTACTGACTGGCTAATGGTTTGTTTGTAGTGACCTTTCAGTTTTGGTTTGTATTATATATTATAAGTTAACATTTTGTTGATGTCCCTGCAACTTTGTACCCAAATTCACAGATGATGCTGTTGTGATAGAAAATGGGACATTTTCTTGGGACAATACATTGGGAGCCTGCCTCAAGGAGTGAGTTGTTTTTCCCAATGCCAGCTCTGTTTGAAAAGAAAAATCCCCACATTCTTAAGTCTCAGAAGTTGTCCCTTCTTTTTCTTTTCATTTTCTGTGAAAGTTTATGGTATTTTAAAACATGTTTGAATTGAATTTCATTGTTAAACAATCAAGTCAGTACATAAATATAAATTACAGTATTGTTGTTATTGAAGATGTTGGGATACTTTTCAAGTTTCAGTCGTATAATTCTTCGCATGAATCCCCTGCTGTATGAAATTCTTCATTTGCGCAGAATCAATGTCCATGTAGAGGAGGGGAGGCTGGTTGCTGTGGTTGGACAGGTGGGTGCTGGGAAATCCTCACTGCTGTCTGCGATGCTGGGAGAGATGAACAAACTGTCAGGACGGATCAATGTCAAGGTGAGTTCAAGGACAAATGCTTTATGTTTGGATAGTGTCAGTGTCCATGTGGAGGAGGGGAGGCTGGTTGCTGTGGTTGGACAGGTGGGTGCTGGGAAATCCTCACTGCTGTCTGCGATGCTGGGAGAGATGAACAAACTGTCAGGACGGATCAATGTCAAGGTGAGTTCAAGGACAAATGCTTTATGTTTGGATAGTGTCAGTCTCCATGTGGAGGAGGGGAGGCTGGTTGCTGTGGTAGGACAGGTGGGTGCTGGGAAATCCTCACTGCTGTCTGCGATGCTGGGAGAGATGAACAAACTGTCAGGACGGATCAATGTCAAGGTGAGTTCAAGGACAAATGCTTTATCTTTGGATGGTGTCAGTCTCCATGTGGAGGAGGGCAGGCTGGTTGCTGTGGTTGGACAGGTGGGTGCTGGGAAATCCTCACTGCTGTCTGCGATGCTGGGAGAGATGAACAAACTGTCAGGACGGATCAACGTCAAGGTGAGTTCAAGGACAAATGCTTTGTGTTTGGATGGTGTCAGTCTCCATGTGGAGGAGGGCAGGCTGGTTGCTGTGGTTGGACAGGTGGGTGTTGGGAAATCCTCACTGCTGTCTGCGATGCTGGGAGAGATGAACAAACTGTCAGGACGGATCAATGTCAAGGTGAGTTCAAGGACAAATGCTTTATGTTTGGATGGTGTCAGTCTCCATGTGGAGGAGGGCAGGCTGGTTGCTGTGGTTGGACAGGTGGGTGCTGGGAAATCCTCACTGCTGTCTGCGATGCTGGGAGAGATGAACAAACTGTCAGGACGGATCAATGTCAAGGTGAGTTCAAGGACAAATGCTTTATCTTTGGATGGTGTCAGTCTCCATGTGGAGGAGGGCAGGCTGGTTGCTGTGGTTGGACAGGTGGGTGCTGGGAAATCCTCACTGCTGTCTGCGATGCTGGGAGAGATGAACAAACTGTCAGGACGGATCAACGTCAAGGTGAGTTCAAGGACAAATGCTTTGTGTTTGGATGGTGTCAGTCTCCATGTGGAGGAGGGCAGGCTGGTTGCTGTGGTTGGACAGGTGGGTGCTGGGAAATCCTCACTGCTGTCTGCGATGCTGGGAGAGATGAACAAACTGTCAGGACGGATCAATGTCAAGGTGAGTTCAAGGACAAATGCTTTATGTTTGGATGGTGTCAGTCTCCATGTGGAGGAGGGGAGGCTGGTTGCTGTGGTTGGACAGGTGGGTGCTGGGAAATCCTCACTGCTGTCTTCTATGCTTGGAGAGATGAACAAACTGTCAGGACGGATCAATGTCAAGGTGAGTTCAAGGACAAATGCTTTATGTTTGGATGGTGTCAGTCTCCATGTGGAGGAGGGGAGGCTGGTTGCTGTGGTTGGACAGGTGGGTGCTGGGAAATCCTCACTGCTGTCTGCGATGCTTGGAGAGATGAACAAACTGTCAGGACGGATCAATGTCAAGGTGAGTTCAAGGACAAATGCTTTATGTTTGGATAGTGTCAGTCTCCATGTGGAGGAGGGGAGGCTGGTTGCTGTGGTTGGACAGGTGGGTGCTGGGAAATCCTCACTGCTGTCTGCGATGCTGGGAGAGATGAACAAACTGTCAGGACAGATCAATGTCAAGGTGAGTTCAAGGACAAATGCTTTATGTTTGGATAGTGTCAGTCTCCATGTGGAGGAGGGGAGGCTGGTTGCTGTGGTTGGACAGGTGGGTGCTGGGAAATCCTCACTGCTGTCTGCGATGCTGGGAGAGATGAACAAACTGTCAGGACAGATCAATGTCAAGGTGAGTTCAAGGACAAATGCTTTATGTTTGGATAGTGTCAGTCTCCATGTGGAGGAGGGGAGGCTGGTTGCTGTGGTTGGACAGGTGGGTGCTGGGAAATCCTCACTGCTGTCTGCTATGCTTGGAGAGATGAACAAACTGTCAGGACGGATCAATGTCAAGGTGAGTTCAAGGACAAATGCTTTATGTTTGGATAGTGTCAGTGTCCATGTGGAGGAGGACGGGCTGGTTGCTGTGGTTGGACAGGTGGGAGCTGGGAAATCCTCACTGCTGTCTGCTATGCTTGGAGAGATGAACAAACTGTCAGGACGGATCAATGTCAAGGTGAGTTCAAGGACAAATGCTTTATGTTTGGATGGTGTCAGTCTCCATGTGGAGGAGGGGAGGCTGGTTGCTGTGGTTGGACAGGTGGGTGCTGGGAAATCCTCATTGCTGTCTGCTGTGCTGGGAGACATGAACAAACTGTCAGGACGGATCAACGTCAAGGTGAGTTCAAGGACAAATGCTTTATGTTTGGATGGTGTCAGTCTCCATGTGGAGGAGGGGAGGCTGGTTGCTGTGGTTGGACAGGTGGGAGCTGGGAAATCCTCACTGCTGTCTGCGATGCTGGGAGAGATGAACAAACTGTCCAGATGGATCATTGTCAAGGTGAGTTCAAGGGGAGATTAGTCCTCATTGGGATCATGATCACATGTTCATGGACAAGAGTGAGGTTGCATGTTCGCTTCCCGTTTATGCTGGTTGGCTGCAATGTGATTATGTTTGGTACAGTGTCCTAGTCAGACAACATTTTACTGACAAAGCAAGGCTTTGAAGCAAATTTAGACTCCCAGACAAAGGTAAAAGGAACACGAATATGACCACGTCAGAATGTACTCCATAGCACTAGCACATATTTTTATAAAGACAAAGAAAAAGCAATCTGAATGATAAAATTCTCTTAGACATACATGTGTATGTACCTATCCTTCTGTTGTCAGGGTAAAGTGGCTTATGTACCACAACAGGCCTGGATACAGAATGCCACACTGCAGAACAACATACTCTTTGGGGCAGAGCTGCGACCCAGGGACTACAATCAGATCCTAGAGGCCTGTGCCCTGGGTCCCGACCTGGACATTCTACCTGCTAAAGACCAGACAGAAATCGGAGAAAAGGTGAGCAGATTATCTAAACTGACCTGGATATTCTATTGCTGAAGACCAGACAGAAATAGGAGAAAAGTGAGACAACGGTTACTGCAGAAAATCCATCAAATTGGTAGCTGATGGATTTGAAATAAGACTTAAGCATGACAGATCTGCGCTGTCATTCTTCATGGAGAGTTGGTGAGAGTAAGTGGTCTACAATGATCATGTGACTATTGGAATAGTCTAATGTTCATTGGAGACAACTTGCCAAACATGGAATTTTTGGCATTAACTCACAACAGATTGGTGGTTTACCCAGAGCACCCTGGCTTACTTCACCCATAAAAAATGCTACGAATCAAAAGTTCGAGTATAGCTTTAAACAGCAATTAAATCAAAAAGTTAAAAACTCTCGAGTGTGGCATTAAACAACAATCAAGTAAAAAAATATTAAAGGCTGGTTTAGAGCCCATGACAGGCTTACTGGTGACAAGCTGTAGTCACATCACATGCACACCACCAGACACACATACCACCATGACTACTGGCAGGTTACAGGCAAATTACAGACACACCACAAGCTCACACCAGGCACACCACTGGCAGCCTACAGGCACACACATACACACCACTGGCAGGCTACAGGCATACCACTGGCAGGCTACAGGCAAATTACACACACCACAAGCACACAAAAGACACACCACTTGCAGGCACACACTTGCACACCACTGGCAGGCTACAGGCCCACCATGGGCAGGCTACATGCAAATTACCTGCGCACCCTTTGCAGGCTGCAGGCAAATTACAGGCACATCCCTGGCAGGCTACTAGTCATGCCTGTGGCTGGCTATTGTACTATCTGTAGAGAAGTGTGATGGAAAAGTCATGAGTAAAAAGAATTCCCCTCATGTGGGCAGTATATTTTCATGCACAGGGCATCAACCTAAGCGGCGGCCAGAAGCAGCGGGTCAGTTTGGCTCGTGCGGTCTACAACAACGCCGACATCTACTTGATGGACGACCCGCTCAGCGCCGTGGATTCGCACGTGGGCAAGCACATCTTTGATCACGTGATCTCCTCGCAGGGTTTGCTGAAAGGAAAGGTACAGTGCTCTCATCTGTCCTGTGATTGTTTTTATTTGTCAGTGTTTATAGAGTGTGTTACGTGTTTGCCTGTTGAAAAATGTTCTCATTCAAACCTTGATATTACATGTACTTCAAGATTGTGATTTAGCTTGATATTACATGTACTTCAAGATTATGATTTAGCTTGATATTACATGTACTTCAAGATTGTGATTTAGCTTGATATTACATGTACTTCAAGATTGTGATTTAGCTTGATATTACATGTACTTCAAGATTGTGATTTAGCTTGATATTACATGTACTTCAAGATTGTGATTTAGCTTGATATTACATGTACTTCAAGATTGTGATTTAGCTTGATATTACATGTACTTCAAGATTGTGATTTGGCTTGATATTACATGTACTTCAAGATTGTGATTTAGCTTGGCAGCATTATCATAGCAGTTGGCGTTATGATTGGTCCACCTGTTTGTTCGCTTTACTGTCCATCTGTATATCCACAACACTTTCAGTCAGATTTACCTGTCTTCTGGTTCACACGCCTGTACGTCTTGTGTGTAAAAGTTTTTCAGTGGTTTGCCAAGGGTTTGTGGTGTAACCTCCTGAATAACAAAGTGTCATCATACAAGTGGAAAATTCTTACAGTCAAATAAACAAATGCATAAAAATTAAAAACTGCTGTGAACAAAAGTTTTTGATTGAGCCACACAATTATCATTTTGTTCTGTTTACTGCAGACCCGGGTTTTGGTGACTCACGGTGTCCACTGGCTCCCTCTGGTGGACAAGATTGTCGTACTGGCGGACGGAGAAGTCTCTGAGGTCGGGTCTTACGATGAACTAATGACCCATGATGGGGCGTTTGCTCAGTTCTTGAAAACCTACCTTCTGGAGAAAGGCCCAGATGAAGGTGAAGAACATGAGGAAGGTAAGTTATTCAGGGATATTTCATGTGAATTAACACTAAATTATGCAGATGACACACATTTGTGATTTCATTTGTAATGGCACGTATTTATATCATCATGTAAGACGACACAAATTTGTGTTTCCTTGGAAGGTGACACAAATTTGTGTTTCCTTGGAAGGTGACACAAATTTATCTTAGTATAGACGTTTTGAACTAAGATTAGTAGAATGACGCACATTTATGGTACGTGTCAGATGATGCGATTTATAATTTCATGTAAGATGACACAAAAGTACTTTTAATATTTTAATTAGATATTGAGTTCTCCTTCAGTATTTAGATTGCTTTATTAATAAGACACATTTAGTAATACATTGTCATCGTAAATTAAGTCCACATTTATATGTATGTTCATGAAGAGAATCATAGCGGAACTTAAGCCCTTTCATCATTCCATTTAATTTATTGTTTTTCCATTGAAGTTGTTGCAACTCGATCAAAAATGCTGGAAAGGTTACGATCTGTGACGTCTGACGAAGGCCTAGAAGAGGAAGGGAGGGAACTCCGTCAGAGAAAGTAAGTGAACAGTAGCTTGGTGTACATGCCTCCGTGGTATTCATTCTGTCAGCTGTTACATTTGAGGGGGTCAAGGTGGCCTAGTTTTACACAAGCAGATTTGTTGAGGGGTCAAGGTGGCCTAGTTTTGCACAAGCAAATTTGTTGAGGGGTCAAGGTGGCCTAGTTTTACACAAGCAGATTTGTTGAGGATAACAAATGCATATATTTAGTTAGCATTTTAATGATACAGTCACCCTTGTCTTATATTTAAAAGATACTGATGTTAGTACTGTGGTTATTTTCACTAAAATTGCATGTTTCTGGGCCTTTGTGACATATTTAATAAATGAAAAGGTTTTAGTGTCCACCTAGTATTGTTCAGTAAGGTTCAACAGTTTTCACCAAAAGCAAACTTTCGTTTGCTTTAAAATTAAAATTTGTGTAAAACTGCAGTTAAAACTTTAATTACAGGCCATCATAGGCTACGAGAAAGAAAATCAGGGTAGTTATAAAAAAAGACAATTTCAAGGAGTGCTCCAAGCTCCTTTTTTGACGCCCTGGAACAGTGGGGACAAGTACCAAATGTTGAGATTCCGCATAAAGCGTTTCATTTTGCACTATTGCAAAATCAACACTTCAGCCCTGTCAGTGCAACATCGGCGCTGTAAAAACTCACTCTTAATTAAATAGGAAATCTACGTCCAGCTTTACCCAGGAAGACGAGAACAGGTTCCAGAGAAGCATGTCACGGGACAAGGACGCTCCCATCAAGGAAGTACCAGAGACGGAGAACAAAGATCGGCTGATAGAAGAGGAAACAGCCGAAGTTGGTTCTGTGAGTCCCAGGGTTTTATTTAATAGAATTTACAAGTATTCATTATAAAGAGAACATGAGTAGCCTTCATGTTGACAGTGTTCACAATGGTCCTTGAATGTAAACAAATTTTGTTTACAGGTTTTCAAGTCACCTTCGAAGTCTTTGAAAAGGAGTTTATTTTGTCTTTCAAAATACTTCATGTTTGCATGTTAAACATCACATTGAATTATTTTTCAAATGTTTGGATAAACAAGCGACCAAAATTGTGTCGAAGAATTTTCGCAGGGTTTTTAAACTGAATGTTCCTTGAAAGACAAAAAGCATACAGTAGGATGTTAGGCCTTTAAAAGACCTTGGCAAACCGTGTCTTTCATGGGATGTAACTCTCTTGGTAGATATCCTCAAGTTTAAAGAGTAAATAAGATCCAAGGCTAAAAAGTACCAGGTGGTTGATAACTACATGAACTAACTGTGGACTAAGTGTACAGCTTAATGGTTTTCTGTATAATAAAATAATAAATCATAAGAAACTTGTAAAGAAACGGCAAACAAAGTATACAGATCCGTGGAAAGATGAATGAAATGGGTGATTTGTCCTTTGTGCAGGTGAGCTGGAGGGTGTATTTGACCTATTTCCGCGCGCTGGGCGTCCTCTTCACGATTTTCCTCTGTACCTTGTACGCCATCTATCAGGTCGCGATGATACTCAGCAACATCTGGCTGAGTAATTGGACGATGGACAAAGTCCTGAACAACCGTTCTCTTCCAGCAGATAGTCCGGTGTACAGGGAGCAGAATGACTACTACCTGGGGATCTACGGGGGACTGGGAGCAGTGCAGGGTGAGTGGGAGCAGTGCAGGGTGAGCGGGCGCAGTGCAGGGTGAGTAAGTACAGGGCAGGGTAAGTGGGCGCTGTGCAGGGTAAGTGGGGACATGGCAGGTGAAGTGGGGGCAGGGTAGGGTAATTAGGGCAGGCAGTAGGTTAAGTGGGGACAGTGCAGGGTGAGTGGGGTCCAGGCAGGATAGGTTAGAGCAGAAAAGGGTAAATGGGGGCAGGGCACAGTAAGTAAAGGCAGTTCAGGGTAAGTGAAGACAGTGCAGGGTGAGTAGGGGCAGTGCAGTGTAAGTGAGGGCAGAGCAGAGTAAGTAGGTACAGGTCACTGTGAGTGGGCACAGTGCAGGATGAGTGGGCACAGTGCAGGACAGGTAGGTGCAGTGCAGGACAGTGCAGGATGAGTGGGTGCAGTGCAGGATGAGTGGGTGCAGTGCAGGATGAGTGGGCATAGTGCAGGATGAGTGGGGGAAGGGCACAGTAAGTGAGGGCAGGGTAAGTGGGGGCAGGACAGGGTAATGGGGGCAGGGAAGGGTAAGTGAGGGTAGGGCAGGGTAAGTGTGGGCAGGGCAGGGTAAGTGAGGGCAGGGCAGGGTAAGTGGGGCAGTACAGGGTAATTAGTGGCAGGGTAAGTGGGAACAGCACAGAATGAGTGGGGACAGCGCAGAGTGAGTGAGGATAGTGTGAGTGAGTGAGACAGTGCAGGGTCAGCGGGCAAAGTACAGGATAAGCTGTAGGCTCAGGGCAGGAGGAGTGGGCATTATTCAAATTGAGTGGGTACTGTCCATGGGAACTTACATTATAAGTGTTAAAATGTATATATATATATATATATGTATTTAAACTCAACAAATTTATTTATTACCTTGAAATTTTGCAGGTTTCTTTGTGTTGACATTCTCCTTCCTGATGGTGCTTCGCTTGATCCATGCCGCAGCCACACTCCATTCTGACTTACTGAAGAACATATTACGCTCGCCGATGGCGTTCTTCGACACGACACCCATCGGCAGGATTGTCAACAGATTCTCCAAGGACATTGACTCGGTGGACGAAGAGCTGCCCAACATGCTGGGGATGTGGATGGATTCGGTGTACTTTCTCCTCAGCTCTCTGATTGTCATCTCCTACAGTACACCCATCTTCCTCTCGGTCGTGGCACCCTTGTTCGTCCTCTACTACATCATTCAGGTACATCAAAAAAGAAAGAAAAATGGCTCTTTGTTGATGCAATATTCGCCCCCCCCCCCCCCAAACTAAGCAAGTTGAAGAAAACTTTATACACTGACTCACTGGAGGTTTCATTGGACTGATTTTATTTTGCAACTTTTCTTTGAAGTTATTTCCAGAGCTTAATAATGATTGTGGTTAGTCCTATTCTATAGCTACAGTACCTGTTAAACCAGATCCTGTTCTCTTTGCTTTTCAGAGGTTTTATGTGAGCACTTCTCGACAGTTGAAGCGCCTGGAGTCCAAAACACGCTCACCGATCTTCAGCCATTTCAGCGAAACCATCAGCGGCGCCAGCGTCATCCGCGCGTTTAGAGCGGACAAAAGATTCATCGACGAGCAGCAGAGCAAAGTCGACCATAATCACATCTTTTATTTTGCTGGAATCAGTGCTAACAGGTACATTTTGAACACAGTTGTATGAAATTAAGAGGTATAAATGCTTGGCAAAAAGTTAATTCTCGAGACACCCTGCTTTTGTACATCCATAAACCTGAGAACAACAGTGCACATTTGAGTTACAGAATTTTCAGGGGGCCTCCATGGCTCAGTCAGTGAGGTGCTACCGCAGTGCAAAATTTTCAAGCACAGCTATTACCACCAGTTAAATAGAAAACAACAGATTTACATTTTCAAGTATGTAAGTTGGAAGCAACCTTGACCTTTCCTTTATATAAAGAAGTCCATGTTGTGATTTTATACCTTGAAAGTCATGCAGATATCTTAGCATCAGTGAAAAAAAAACAGAGACTCCATACAAAGCTTGTACACCTTCCTGTAATGTCAGTTGTTAGTCAGATCTATCAGTCAGTGACTAGAAGTGTGCCAGTAGCCTGCCAGTAGCCTGCCAGTAGCCTGCCAGTGGGCTGCTCGTTGACTGCCTGTATAATGTGATAATATTCACTGACTTCTGCATTTTATCGCTGTGCACTTTCATCAGAGGAAGGCTTCAGCAGTGAGATTTTAGAGCAATATAGAGAGATGTTACATAAAGCTTACCTTGCAAATCAGTTATTTACTGACATTTATTTTATTCCAATCAAGTTTTTAAAAATAGGTCAGTGGTGTGTCAATTAATGATGACCCCTTTCGTGGCTGATATATTTGTCTATCAGTGCTATATTACTAAGAACCTGTGTGTTATTTACTGCACTGCATTTACATTATACCTACATTTAAATCCTCCACTGTTTGACCTTGAGCCGTTGATGTTGTTGCAGATGGCTTGGCCTCTTCCTGGAGACAGTTGGGAACATGTGTGTATTGGCTGCCAGCATGTTTGCCGTCGCGGAACGGGGTGTCATTCAGGGGGGCCTGGTGGGGCTGTCTATATCCTATGCCTTAGAGGTACGTAACACAGAAATTCAGTGCACACCATCATTTAATACCTGTATCTGGTGTCAGAAAAATAACTTATTTATAATATTTTTGTATTAAATATTGAAATTACACAGGATTTTTTTATAAAGTATGAAATATCCTACTTAAATAAAGTAAATGTCCTGTAGGAATAGTCTTTGGGGAAAATTCTAAATGCTTGTTGCATTAACTTATATGAATATCTGCTTGGAGAAAATTCGTGGTGGAGGAATTACCTTTGTAAAAATGTTGTTAAAGAAATTATATCATTATGTGGAACATATAAAACTTGTGAAAAAATTAGGAATCCCAAATTAAAATAAGTATGGTCTCTCCTTTTCAGATAACCGGGGCATTGACCTGGGTGGTTCGTATGACCTCGGATGTGGAGACAAACATTGTGTCTGTGGAAAGGATTAATGAGTATACAAACACATCTACAGAGGTAAGCGCTAGGACACGCATCAGCTTTTGTGTCCAGTTTCAAAGGTGGGAATCTCTTGTGGGGTCTTAGTGTTTGTGGAGGACCACTTATCTTCATTGTGAGAAAGCTCATCAGTAACTTGCCAAATGTCAGCTGGTTTTTGTTAGGCTCTTTCTTAAATGTGTGTACATCCCTAAAGAGTTATGAATATGTGAACTTGCTGTAGTACAGGGGTATGTTGTATGGACTGAGGCAAAGATTAAGTTTATAATTTTTTTTCTCAGAATTCGTGAAATGAAAATGTTTTTCTAAGGTTATTTCAGCACCACATGCCTGTTTACATGCATGGGCATGTGCTTGTATGTATATGAAATGAAACCAAAACATTTCAAAACTCAAGGCTGCAGAAACAGTAAAAATTTGATTAAAATGACATTGGTCAGGCACTTTTGAAAATAATCAACAGATGATTGGCCATAGTTGCATCTAAACCTGTCATTTATGTGAATAAATAAATACCCTGAATTTTGAAAAGAAAAAGAAAGTAAAGATTTTGAATCGGTTATTTCTTTATCAGGCTGAGTGGTATGATGAGAACAGGAAGCCTCCGCGTGATTGGCCGGACAAGGGGGTGATCAGGTTGGAGAACTACGCCACAAGATATAGGCCTGGTCTAAGCCTTGTGCTGAAAGGGATTACGGCTGATATCAAGGCTGGCGAGAAGGTCAGTCCTTCTCCTCTTGTTTATAAATACAAGTAATTATTGTTCCCTGGGAGCCTCCGTGGCTCAGTCGGTTAGCACGCTATCACCGCACAATGACCCGAAGCCTCCCACCAATGCGGTCGCTGTGAGTTCAAGACCAGCTCATGCTGGCTTCCTCTCTGGCCGTACGTGGGAAGGTCTGCCAGCAACCTGCGGATGGTCGTGGGTTTCGCCCGGGCTCTGCCCAGTTCCCTCCCACCATAATGCTGGCGCCGTCGTATAAGTGAAATATTCTTGAGTACGGCGTAAAACACCAATCAAATAAATAAATAAGTAAATTATTGTTTCCATCCTACACGCACAAGGGCACGAATCGGCTAGACCACTAGTCTGGTGTTTAAGTATATCATGGTACATGCACATGTAGAAGTAAAAAAAACATAGGAAACACTAACTCCTCTGCCTTTTTGCTTCTGAAAAAAGCAGCTTTCAGTGCAATTTATACACCTTCTCAATTTTGATTTTGAACGTAAAATTCTGGTTCATTTATGATAACAAGGTTTCTGTTTTTGTGAATCAGTTCCCTCATACTTTCCCCAGCTCTGCCTGGCTTATTTCCCCTACTTGTATATTCCTGAAAACAGCATAAAACACTGAACGGGAGCAGATTGTGGCCGAGTGGTCAATCAGTCACAAGGACACGAGTTACAGGTTCAAACCTGGGCTTGGACAGGGAATTTGTACATTCTTCTGCTGTGGCTGTGTGTGCGGCTTTGGTGACAATACGTGGTTGATAGTACTCATATGACAGTTTACGCAGTCTTACGTTCATTGAAAACTACTTTTTGCACCAATATGGTGTGGGAAAGTTCATCAGTAACTTGCCAGGATGTTGTTGGTTTACACTGGATCTTCCAGTTTCCTCCACCTGTGCAGTGTGACATTGAACGTGTAAAGGTGAGTAAAAATTTCTGAATGAATAAATAAAACTCTAAATAAATGACATATTCAGTAATTTTCTTATTTTTCACACAGGTGTGGTGATTGAGTTCATCTTACCATGATTGTTAATATTTTGAAGGTGGGGATCGTAGGCCGAACAGGTGCAGGCAAGTCGTCGCTGACACTCTCCTTGTTTCGTCTGATTGAGCCAGCAGGGGGCGCTATCATCATTGATGGACAGAACATCTCAAACTTGGGATTACATGACTTGCGATCAAGGCTCACTATTTTGCCTCAGGTGAAAAAAAAGAAAAGAAAACTGTTTGTGTGTGTCAGTATAGGATGTTTCAAAGAATATATACAGCTTAGAGTTTTAAAATGTGACACATTGACCTGATATGTAAAGTACATAGGTCACGCCATGAAAAGACTTAAAATGCTGGCAAACAACAATATTTCGACCTTTATTTGGTCATCATCAGAAGTATCACCTGATTTGTTCATGTAAGTATTTTTTTTATTATTATTTGGTGACAAAAAGAAGTTTGCTGTTTACACACTTGACGGTTTGTACAATCTGAGGTTGGTTGAAGACCACGTGCCTACCAGCAATTTGGTGCGCATGTCACTTGTTGGAAAGTTTATGAGTAACTCACCAGTGGCCCGTGGTTTTATACATGTGTCATAATAGAGACTGCCGTTGTATGTTAAGCAGCCGCTAGATAAGTAAAGAAATAAATAAGCCTTCGACAGATGAAATGTTTGTTGAATGCCAGAAGACCGAACCGAAAACCTAAAGTTTCAATAAACAAAATTCTGCTTGTTGAATGCTAGGAGCCTGCTAGGAGTGTGCTAGTTTTGTGCCAGTATCTTGCCCCTGAGAACCTGTGATTTAGCCAATGTGGTGCTGTGTATGAAGTTTGTCCCCCATTTCTCCATGGACAGGACCCTGTTCTCTTCTCTGGAACTCTGCGGATGAACCTGGACCCGTTTGATCGTTACAACGACGACCGGATTTGGCAGGCTCTGGAGCACGCTCACCTGAAGGGGTTTGTGGAGGGACTGCCTGAGCGTCTGCAGCATGAGTGTGGTGAAGGGGGACAAAACCTCAGGTGTGGCTTATAGAAGGATCTAATAAAATACTGTACCTTGAACCGGAGATGAAGTGTCAGGCTCCTTGAAGTTGGAGTAAAAAGTGTTGTGTTCTGCTAAAAACATGCAAACTATGTTCACAAAACCCCCAGGTGTGACCAATACAAAGATCTAAATGAGCATCGTACGACGAGTGTGAGATGAGGTGACAGGCTGCTTGAATTTAGAGTAACAAGTTCAGTGGTCTAAACTTGCTAAACAATGATCACAAAACCTTAGGTGTTTTAAGCACAACCAGTGCCTGTCAGATACTGTGCCCCATAACATAGAAATGCCTGTCAAATACCGTGCCCCATAACATTGAAATGCCTGTCAGATACTGTGCCCCATAACATTGAAATGCCTGTCAAATACCATGCCCCATAACATAAAAATGCCTGTCAGATACTGTGCCCCTGTCAAATACCGTGCCCCATAACATAGAAATGCCTGTCAGATCCTGTGCCCCATAACATTGAAATGCCTGTCAAATACCGTGCCCCATAACATAGAAATGCCTGTCAAATGCTGTGCCCCATAACATAGAAATGCCTGTCAAATACCGTGCCCCATAACATAGAAATGCCTGTCAAATGCTGTGCCCCACAACATAGAAATGCCTGTCAAATACTGTGCACCACAACATAGAAATGCCTGTTAAATACCGTGCACCACAACATAGAAATGCCTGTCAAATACTGTGCACCATAACATTGAAATGCCTGTCAAATACCGTGCCCCATAACATAGAAATGCCTGTCAGATACCGTGCCCCATAACATTGAAATGCCTGTCAAATACCGTGCCCCATAACATAGAAATGCCTGTCAGATACCGTGCCCCATAACATAGAAATGCCTGTCAAATACCGTGCCCCATAACATAGAAATGCCTGTCAAATACCGTGCCCCATAACATAGAAATGCCTGTCAAATACCGTGCCCCACAACATAGAAATGCCTGTCATATACCGTGCACCACAACATAGAAATGCCTGTCAAATACCGTGCTGGCCTTTAACATAGAAAATGTGATGTACAACCTTAGCACTACCTGTATCTGGTGGGTGGAGTGGCGATGTGCCTGGGGGACGGTTTTTGATAGGGTATGGTATAACCTAGTAACAGATCTAGCTCAGCACTGTAGCCTGAGTGCCAAAGGAGTCAGACCTGTCTGGACAGGACAGTGATAACGTTCCTGTTTTCCCCAGTGTTGGTCAGAGACGACTTGTCTGCATACAGTGTAGGACAGTGATATCTTGTAACGTAGTGTTGGTCAGAGACGACTTGTTTGCATACAGTGTAGGACAGTGATAACGTTCTTGTTTTCCCCAGTGTTGGTCAGAGACGACTTGTTTGCATACAGTGTAGGACAGTGATATCTTGTAACATTCTTGTTTTCCCCAGTGTTGGTCAGAGACGACTTGTTTGCATACAGTGTAGGACAGTGATATCTTGTAACGTAGTGTTGGTCAGAGAGGACTTGTTTGCATACAGTGTAGGACAGTGATATCTTGCAACGTTCTTGTTTTCCCCAGTGTTGGTCAGAGACGACTTGTTGGCACACAGTGTAGGACAGTGATATCTTGTAACGTTCTTGTTTTCCCCAGTGTTGGTCAGAGACAACTTGTTTGCACACAGTGTAGGACAGTGATATCTTGTAACCTTCTTGTTCTTCCCAGTGTCAGACTGACTTGTTTGCATACAGTGTAGGACGATAATAACTGGTATAATTCTTGTTTTTCCCAATGTTGGTCAGAGACAGCTTGTTTTTGTGCATGTAGGACAATCTTAACTTGCAACGTTGTTGGTTCTTTTCCCCAATGTTGGAGACAACTAGTTTGCATAGGACAGTGATAACTTATAACATGATAATATTCTTGTTTCCCCACTGTTGATCAGAGACGACTTGGTTGTGTGGGTCAAGTCAGTGATAACTTGTAATATCCTTGTTTTCTCACCAGTGTTGGTCAGAGACAACTTGTATGTCTGGCGAGAACTCTGCTGAGGAAAACTAAAATCCTGGTCCTGGACGAAGCCACTGCTGCTGTTGACATGGAAACCGATGACCTCATTCAGACGACCATTCGTGAAGAGTTCAAGGACTGTACGATCCTAACAATCGCCCATCGCCTTAACACCATCATGGATTATGATAGGTGAGCTGTGCGGTAGCTAGTGTGAGAGGAAGGTTTTAACCATCGCCCATCGCCTTAATACCGTCATGGATTATGATAGGTGAGCTGTGAGGTAGCTAGTGTGAGAGGAAGATTTTAACCATTGCCCATCGTCTTAATACCGTCATGGATTATGATAGGTGAGCTGTGAGGTAGCTAGTGTGAGAGGAAGATTTTAACCATCGCCCATCGCCTTAATACTGTCATGGATTATGATAGGTGAGCTGTGAGGTAGCTAGTGTGAGAGGAAGATTTTAACCATTGCCCATCGCCTTAATACCGTCATGGATTATGATAGGTGAGCTGTGAGGTAGCTAGTGTGAGAGGAAGATTTTAACCATCGCCCATCGCCTTAATACTGTCATGGATTATGATAGGTGAGCTGTGAGGTAGCTAGTGTGAGAGGAAGATTTTAACCATTGCCCATCGCCTTAATACCGTCATGGATTATGATAGGTGAGCATCGCCCATCGCCTTAATACCGTCATGGATTATGATAGGTGAGCTGTGAGGTAGCTAGTGTGAGAGGAAGATTTTAACCGTCGCCCATCGTCTTAATACCGTCATGGATTATGATAGGTGAGCTGTAGGGTAGTTAGCTCGAAACCCTAATTGGTGTGAGTTTAATTTTAACTGTGATGACAGAACAGTGACCCCAAGTTTGTTTTTTATTTTTCAGTCCAAAAATCGTTGTTCCACTGATTTCTGTCACCTTCGTCTCTTGCAGAATCCTCGTCCTGGACAACGGCATGATCAGCGAGTTCGACTCCCCGTCTGCCCTCCTACAGAACAAAGATGGCTTGTTCTACAGCCTGGCCAAAAACGCTGGCCTGGCCTGATGCATCATGGGTACACTCGTATGTGACATGTGTCATCCGACAAGGCAAATCAGATACAATTTTCTGTTAACAGCTCTGGCACGCAGCACGATTGGTCCCACAGTTATATTTACTCTGACGTCATGCAGTATTGTCAACCAATGAGATGCCAGCTGCAGTCATTTCCTCATACACGTCAGCCAGTCAGATACCAGCACAGTCCTTCCTTGATCACATCTTACTCGCACTGTGGTTGGTCATGTTCACATGTACTACTGACATCATCATGTCAACCAATCACATGCAAGTCACATCCTTTCCTCACCAGATCTGACACGCACTGCAATTGGTCAAAATAGTACTTAAGGTTGCCTCATTCAGTTGTGGCCACAAATATGGAGGGTATATCATGAAGATGTCACCCTAGTTTGTCCAGCCATTCAGATTCCTTCACCATATCTCACACACAGCTCCGAATTTAAAGCTGATAATTTTGATACATTCTCGAACGCTTTTTCCGTCAGTCTGCCCAGATAACTCTATTGTATTTGTCATTTTATTCATCACACATATCATGTACGTCAATGTCTGTTATTGTTTGCATATTGCATAATTTACATGCCTGACAGATTTCAACATCTTCAAGAAAAAAAAAAGTTCGTTTTCCTCACACAATCTTACGACGCTTTAAAAAAAAAAAGTCCCACCAAAATAATTGAGTGGCAGATCTAAATTTAACAATTATCGTAATCTGCTTGGATTCGTTTGATTTTTTTTTTTTTTGGAAATCATTTTGAAGCAACTGTCTGATTTGCATGTAAACATAACATGCACCAACCTCAGATGTATCCGGTGTTAAAAGTTATACAGCTGAATGTGAGCATTCGTAGTTTTCATTGTCCTGGAGCTAATAACACCTGTTCACAGCTTTTATACATGGAATGGAAACTCTTGAATGCATTCATTTTTTTTTCTTTTTTCTTTTTTGCCGTGTTTAGATTCATAGTGTGGCTGTTGCTGATTAAGCTTTGATTTTGTCGTAGATTTTTTTATGTGGTTAAGGGTATTTGTCTCATTTTCATTACATCTCATCGTAAGCTTTGTTTTTTTTCTCAGTAAGATACGTCATGTTTTGTTCAGATTGGTTTTGTCTTCATCAGATTTATCATGTCTCAGTTAGTCTGTTTTGTCTTGATCTGAGTTATCATGCCTCGTTCAGATTGGATTTTTCTTGATCAGATTATCATGTCTCATTGGATTTTTTTGGTCTTGATCAGATTTAGCCTGTCTCCTGGAGAATTGTTTTGTCTTGATCAAATTTAGCATGTCTCCTGGGGAGTTGTTTTGTCTTGATCAAATTTATCATGTCTCATGGGGAACTGTTTTTTCTTGATCAAATTTATCATGTCTCCTGGGGAACTGTTTTGTCTCGATCAAATTTATCATGTCCCCTGGGAAATTTGTCTTGATCAAATTTATCATGTCTCCTGGGGAACTGTCATGTCTCCTGGGGAATTGTTTTGTCTTGATCAAATTTAACATGTCTCCTGGAGAACTGTTTTGTCTTGATCAAATTTAACATGTCTCCTGGAGAACTGTTTTGTCTTGATCAGATTTATCATGTCTCCTGGGGAATTGTTTTGTCTTGATCAAATTTATCATGTCTCCTGGGGAATTGTTTTGTCTTGATCAGATTTAGCATGTCTCCTGGGGAACTGTGTTGTCTTGATCAGATTTAGCATGCGTTGTATCTTGTTTTGTTCAGATTGGTTTAGCCATGAATGGATTTGTCACATCTTGTTGCAAATTGTTTTGTCTGGCTCTGATTTATCTTGTCTTCTTGCAATTTGTTTTTTCTTCATCAGACTTAATGTTATTGACGTTTAATTGTTTGACCACTTTAACATTTATTATATCTTAGTTAAGCCATAATGCATCTGGTTTATAACGTCACACGGAGATTGATTTTTCGCCTCAGATTTACAGTGTGTGCAAGATTAATTGTTATCGTTAAGATTTATTATATATAATGTTAAAATCTCTGTTTCCTTGTTCGTTATGTGTGGCTCACTCAAATTTGTCATGTCTTGCTGGCATTTGTTTTGTCTTTTTCTCAGGTTCATTAAGTCCTGTTAAGAATTTTTTTGTTTTCTCAAGGTTTGTTTTATTAAGGTTTCTCCTGGATTCATATGTTATGACAGGTTTAACTTTGTTTCAGCTTCAGGTTCAAAATGTCCTATTCAGCTTTTATAATGGGTTTTTTTTCTTGGTCAGATTCACTATTTATTTTGCCTCCTCTTAAATGCTTCATGAACAAACAAAACAGAAATCAGATGGAAGAAAACAGACAAAAATATACAAACATCCACACTACATTTCAGCGCCACTCACGAACTCTTATCATTCTATCTACGATAGCCCCGTATTATGTCATAAGACTTGTATGTGATTATAGTGTGGTTGACACTGCCAAGGGTTTTTCATGGTTGATTTCTGCTTTTAGGTGATGTTTACATGTTTATTTTCTTACCATTATGAATAAAGAACCGTAAAATATTGTTGACATGATGATTTTAACATGTATAACATTGTTGTCACAGACTGTTTTACGTTTGTTGTTAGTGGTTCTAACGATGGTATTTATGTTCATGTCCAAATGGGGAAGGCACTGTACGGCAGCTATATTCTATGTTTGTGGCTGGCACTGATATAACTGTTACATTAGTCTCAGGTTCTGGAAACTTGCCAAACTACATTTTGCCTTTAATACATGTTGGGTCTTAGAAAGTCGAACTCACACCGCCTATTAAATGAGTGTTACGACTTTTAATTAGAGAAAAAGAAAACAATAAATACAAATATGCCTTTAATTTAAATTTTTATGCTGAACGTAACCATGTTGTTTGAAATTCATATATGATCATTTTTGCACGCGAAATAAAGGGAGTAAAATGTTGACTTTCGAAAACAGAGTGGAGCAGCCTTTAGGTGAGAGGGTTATCTCTCTTAGTTAAATGCACCGGTAAATTTATTGACGGCCCACGTATACTTCCCAAAAGAAAAGCCTTCAAGTGAGTTGACGGAACAGAAAATTGAAATGTTTAGCCAGATGTTAGACCGAAGACAAGTGACTGTATAAAGCATGACAACCCGCGTTCGAGCCATTTCCATGGGCATATATGGGGGGAGGGGACGGGGGGGGAGGTGCCATAGAAAACAAAACTGATTGCGGCTTTATACAACCGATCTTACCATATTGAAGACTCAAGAAACACCAAGAAACAAAATGCTATTTCTCACAAGTATATGGGTGGAATTCTTCAGTTGCATTTTGCTGTAAGCTATATTATTAAATTTTGTGTCTTGGTCAGTTAAAAATTAGTTCATGGAATCACTGTCAGGTTGTCTTAGCATTTGGAGAGATGCCCGTCGATGTCGCCTTTCCAACTTCGTTAACCGCGCAGGGAACATCAATCTTACAGGTTTGAACGCCAGGGAAAAATGTACATGCATTTGAGGCCAAGGCGTGTAAATGGATTCTTATCATGTTCTTGTTTGTCACAGTATATTGGTGTTTTACTAGCCTGCTACGACCAAACATGACAGCCCGTTATGGATCGATGGCACAAACCATTACGTTTATTCCTAGCCCTGTAGTTGTTGTAAGTCAGCATTTCACGGAGATAAGGATGTCCTATCTGGTTTGCATTATATTCGAGACCACGCACACTCAAGTACTCCACCCAGGGGCGGCAGTGTCAAGGACATGAAAGAAACGGAGACGGGATGAAGTCCGTCTCCGGGACGTCCACTAAACCCAGTGTGCGAGGGCGTTTGATTCTAGATGCAGTTCAAAAAATTTCTCCGGCATTCATCGCAACTCTTCACTTTTGCATCAGTGATGAAGAGACATGCCAAGCTGATAATGGCAATATCCACTTTCAAGACAACACACCAGTTTTCATACGTGTTAAAGGGACGGCAAAGAAATAATATGTAAGCTGTAAATAAAGCTGGTAACATAGGAGACCCTGTCCTAAAGATGAGGAACAATTGGAAGATGTCGTGAAAAGTATACACGACACTTAATGCCGACACTGTGAGGATGAAATGGTTTACTAGATTTGATTCTGGCGACCATATTTCGGGACGTTTGCTAGCCAGTCCAATGTTAACATTTCAGCATGACGGCAGATCAGCGATTTTTCCGCTGGGATTATTTTTAAGCTGTCTACGTTTTTCATTTGTAAACACTTGTTTCGAACCCGGGTTATATGTTATGTCCTTAAATAAAATTAACCAGGAAGGTTTCTTTCAGATTAGTATTTCTATTAAGATCTATTAAGTGATAAATATGTCCGTTTTTTAATATCCAAAATATTAAAACGATTTTCGTGAAATATATATTTGTATGTGAACAATGTTATTCAGCGTCGTTTAACCAGCCTTTGTTAAAAAACACTTATTGTTATAAATGTATGTGTTGCACTTAAAAATGAACAAATTGCCGCTCACTTCCCGTTGTACCTTGTATGCTGTTACATCCGGTTCTTTGAGGTTGCACATGCGTGTTTACCCGCTCTGTTGAATTTTCTTAAGTAACATTGTGTATGCTAATAAAATATGAAGTAACCTGTTTTCACAAATATTGAGAATTCTTGACCATTGTTTTCGTATGTCTTTCATTTATAGAACTTCGTCGTTAATTCACTGTGAGTTCAAGTCCAGCTCATGCCGGTTTCCTCTCTGACCTCTTGGAAGGTCTGCCAGCAACCTGCGGATAGTCGTGGGTTTTCCCCGGGCCCTGTCGGGTTTCCTCCCATCATAATGCTGGCCGTGGTCGTATAAGTGAAATACTCTTGAGCACGTCGTATAACGCCAATCAAATAAATAAAATAAAGAAATCATGGTTAATTGTTCTGGTGTTGAATAAACAGGTCATTTCGGTATATCCACATCGAAGGCAAGGAGGCCTTCAGTTCAGCTACATACAGGAGTTACCATTCATGGGATGTCTCGTTGATTCACTCTAATGCTTAAAATTCTCATTGGTAACATATACGTGGAATTCTGGGAATACATTTATCAACAGTGTATCAGGATACAAACTGTGTCTCATTTTTGTGCGGACTTATACTTGTTCTCATGCAAACACGACTATACGCAAAATTTATTAAAATAGTAATCTTTATTAGGCTCGATCTTTCTTATTAACCAAGGAACGTATTGACGATTTGCTGGCTGGTAGTAGCCTGTATATAGCAAAGGCAGTGAAAAATATATATCGGGGGCCTCCGTGACTCAGTCGGTTAGCGCGCTATTGCAGCACGATGACCCGAAGCCTCCCACCAATGCGGTCGCTGTGAATTCAAGACCAGCTCATGCTGGCTTCCTCTCCCGCCGTACGTGGGAAAGTCTGCCAGCAACCTGCGGATGGTCGTGGGTTTCCACCGGGCTCTACCCGGTTTCCTCCCCCCATGATGCTGGCCGCCGTCGTATAAGTGAAATATTCTTGAGTACGGCGTAAAATACCAATCAAATAAATAAATTAATAAAAAAATATATATCCACTTATACGCTGAATTTAATGGAAACTACCGAGTCCCCAGTATAGCTTACCTGAACGTCAACTTAACAGTTTCCTGTCTCGCCGACTTCATGGCAAGAGAGATAGTTTCGATTTGCATGTTGTGAATTATCCCTACTTGGATAGAAATATACTACTTCATCATTTCTTTGATTCATAATCTGTGCAATAGGAAGACTACTTTTTTAATTTAAGCCCATCAATTGCCATAGTCAGGCTTTGAAAAGTCAGGGTTGATTTAAAATTATGCCTGAAATCCGCCATTATAACTAGGGTGGTGCAAATTTATGAAGGATTCCCGTATGACCGCGATCTCGAATTAACAAATTTATCTCAACGATAATAAATTATCCTGGAGATACGCCTCGCCTCTGATGTAGTGCCTTCATGTCTGCTATCGGATCGATCATTGCACGAGCGTCGCTGTATGTAGCTTAAGGTCGTTTTCTGTTTTAAAGCGAATGCCAGTTAAAAGAACATCACTGTAGAATTCAGTGACGTCGCAGATATGAATCTCCAAAACATCTTTAGTGCCCATTTCACTTCCCATTTCAAACCAAAGCGTCAAAACCCGCCTAAATGGGTTGCGTTATAACTTAAAAGCAGTCTAAGAAAACAATATGCGTTACAATGAGACAACAGTTTCAGTAATGTACGAGTCACATGTTCCGTTCACGCAACAGTTAGTCGTTGTTGACAACGAAAATCTGTCCAGCACCACGATTCACCATAAAAATGTTGATTGTGTACGTCTATGAGCCGAAACCATATCTGAATTCTTTCATGGGGTTTCACTTAAAAATAAAAACAGAACACTTTGTTCAGTGCTATATCGTGATTCCTACACCTTTTAAGCAAAGCATACTTGCTACTCGGATTAGTGAGAAACTGCTCACATTTTCAGCTTTCGTAGAAAAAAGAAGAATTAGGCCTATCTTCGCTTAAACCTCCTCTGTGGGCGTGTTATAGTAGTTACTGAAGTATGCAGCAACCAGATTATGTGATGACGGGGACTACTATTTTCTAGAAGGCAAAAGGTTTCAATAGAGGGCAGAAAAACATGACATTGGCCATAGAGAGTCGCAGAATGCATATCGGAAATGAAGTCGATGGTTTTGAACTTTCAATAGGCACCAGAATTAGTAGAAGGAAAACAGGACATCATCAGGAGTGCATCAGGACATCATCAGGAGTGCATTATTGAGAGACCTAGATGAAAGTCGAATTCACTAGAGCTGTTTGCTGCTTATAACGTACATGCTTTTCATTAGAAGGTTTCAAAGGAATTGAGGCGCTAAGGTGGAGTTTTGTCCGACGCTTGGTTGAACGCGATCGACAAGTCTACCTTAACTGAAAGTGTAACCTTCAAACTGAAAATTGGTTCATCAGTCTGATGCTAGGTTTCGATTTAAGGCTACGCAGTATCTTGATTCGGTCACACTTTATTAAGAACACATATACATTCTTATACAATGTATTACTTTAAATTTATAAAATACAAAAATGTGAGAAAATATTATTTTTGGACCGATTTGAAGCATAAGCTGTGGGCCAAATCCCTGCTTTAGTTACTGCCTGACCTCCTTTCCTTCCAATGGCTGAAAAAAATATAGGGTGCAAAAAAAAATAGCTCATACGTTGAATTTTCATCTTAAAAAAAACTGATTTCAAAATCAGTTTACAAAATAAAATCTGTCTTGAAAGTATGCGTCCTCAGCAAGCATATGCCGCTGAACGGTGGAAAGTGGCCTCTAGCTATTTTCGGATGTCACCTGAGCACATCTTTCAGCTAAAAACCTGCCGTTTCTTCTAACACCTGTTCATTCCATGGTTTGTCATATAGGTTTTGTTATGTTAGACAGGAGTATTTCTGGGTTATAGCAAAAGACGGTATAAATAAACATGTGAAGAGACAAGTTTCGCTGTTCCCAGTGAACATTAGAAGATTTACACGTATGTTCCTTCTATCTCACCCAAACACGATTGACGCAGAAACACCACCTGATTGAACTTTCGGGACGTTCTGGATAGTCCCCTTTCTGGAAGCAAGTGCTCAAGTTGAGCGTACCGTGTATTGCAATGTCTTGGCATTGTAACACAACACAAATATAAATGTATGTTCTTAAAGCTCAGTGTGGGATACTTTAAAGATGTATATATACATTTCATGTAGTGTTGTCTTTTCTTACTAACATTCCTACGTATAAGCTTTGAATCTTCTTTCATTTTATAACAGCTGTTCCCTCTTCCCACTATTATCCGTGAATCAGCTGACACGGATGACACACATTGATTTCTGGAGAAAATAATTTCAACGGGCTCGCTCAAGCAACTTTATTTACGTGGTAAGGGTAAGGCGTGTGTCTTCTCTCCAAATTGAAACTAACATCTCAACACGCGCGGAAGCACACTGCAGAGGTCTGCATCGCTGAGAATGAACGTCAACTCTGTCGATTGCAAGCTAGATGCAACAATAAAAGAAATATACTTTCGTTGTCTTTTCGGTGTGTTTTGCCGATGTATTTGAAGACTATGAATGTGTAATCCAGCACAAATGTAATATGTATATAAAAAATGAAATATATACGAAACTACGTCTCGACTCTCGATTCCTTCTTTACATTACTAAGGGATGGTTTCCAAGATAATGTCGAAGTCACCGTCAAGAATTCGCTTAGAGTTCCAGAGACGTAAACGGAGAGCAGAAAGTAGGAAAAGTCAACCAGCGGTTATTCTCTAAATCACTTCTCTAAATCACTCTAAACCACAGTTAGTTGATAATGTAGACCACGCTTCATGTTTGTATTCCCCTTGCAAAAGGAAGAAGAGTATAACCTTAAATTATGACAGTGTTTTGTCCCGGTGTATAAAATCAAGTTTCATGTTTAAGATATTACATTAAATATATAGCCGATATTCACTGGTTTGAACTCATACAGGCTTCCTCTCCGGCCTCTTGTAGGAACTTCTGTTAGCAACCTGCCGTGGGTTTCCACCGCACTCTTCCAAGTTTCCTCCCATCACTCCTGATGAAATATGGTGATATCTACCATACAGATGAGAGTTGGAATTTTGCCTGTATTGTAGTGAAGTGGTGATTTTGGCTTCGGATGAGAGTGTTGGTTACACGCTGGCTGTAAAAGCAAACCACGACATGGGCTTCCATGATCTTAAGTAAATGTCATTATGTCTTTATAATGTTTTTTTCCGTCCTGTAGCTATATAAAGAATGTGTGAAGACCCAGTGGCGAAATATCGATTTATTTATTTATGTATATTTACTTATGTATTTATTATTTTGTTTATTTATTTTAAAATTTATCTGTTTTTTTCTTTTATGCCGTATGCTCAAGAATATTTCACTTATACGACGGGAGCTAGGATTACGACTGGAGGAAAACAGAAAGCCCGGGGGAAAGCCACGTTTATCCATAGATTACTGACAGATCTTCTCATGCATGCAAGTGCGACCGGAGAGTCTGGCCGGACTTGAACTCACACTCACAGAGACGGCATTGGTGACAGACTCATGTGTCATGATACTGCATCAACGCACTAACCATTAGGCCAGTGTTGGTACCTTAACGAAGGGCCGATGGATCCACGATGACTGGGTTGACGTTATGAGTTTTTCAGTCTCGGCTGCAGGCTACAGCATACCAGTAAAACAACGCTGGGCCGATATAAAGGTGGAATGTGCAAAAGAATTATACATAAGTGGAAATCTTGTGTATCCCTGTATATGTAAAAAAAATTATCTTACCTTTAAAAAAATCTTCCGTTAAATCCGTTTATTGAAGGATGACGGACTGCCTTCCTGTTCATCTAATGGATTAATCCGACCTTTATTACTGTTTAATTCGTGACCAGGAAGGAATTATTCCGTTAGGTCAACGGAAATATAATCCATTATTCTTCGAATAACGGATTTAAGCCTACCGAGAGATATTTTAGGGCACAAATGTGCAAAAGATTTGCGCATAAGTATAAACTTTTTCCACATTTGTATAAATAAAGCGAAGCTTTTGGGCATATGTTCAAATAAATGAACACACGTACATAGAATATATTTGCACTATATTTCCTCCCATTCAGATGACAGTCAACTTGATGTAGCGCGAAAATAGTTTACGTGACGATGGCTGGAGATGATCCGAAGAGACACACACACGACCTCAGATTCTAAATAAATATAAGAGAATTTGTTCCTTGCATTTCGTGGAGAGAAAACCGTCGGCAGAAACCCTCACCCATAGCTGTCTCCTTATACAAGTGTTGGGAAAATCCAATTTACACAAATGATCTATAGCGAGATGAAAACTCTCAGGAAGAAATCATCCTTTTTTCTTTTGCTCATTTCTGTAATTAGGAAATAAATATTAAAACGGCTTGCTGGCCGTAAACTTTCTGAATAAAGTTCAGGAATGAGTATGTTGGCCAGTGGCTGCATGCCTTGTGATCAAAGCTCTCACATTAACACTAACGCGTTAAATCTTAAAATTGTGTCCGTCCGTGATTTCTACCCACTCGCTACAACCACATGACTTGAGTTCCTTTTAAAGGTGAAGACCGGGGAAGTATTGGGCAATTTATGGTAAAAGAGTATGGTTTGAAGATTTAAAACCTACCCTCAAAATATTTTTAGATTTTTTTGCACTTCCGAGGCAGGAAATTTTAAAATAGGTCATAACACACACGCCATCGTGGATAATAAATACCTCTCTGTGAAAGGGGACGTAACTGTGAAAATAATTTTGATCAATCAGAACGTAGGATTATGTGAAGCAAGATTAGCGGATATGATATGAATCGGGCCCTCAATCAATACCACTCTGTCTCTTGAATGTCATACAGGCATCACGGATATGAATTCAACTCGATTACAAACGGCTGACTGCTGCCCCTTGTTTTGTAAGTACACAGACAACAACACAGAGCTGACAGGATGCCACAGCATGCAGATTTTGGCTGCACAAACAGCACGTCCAATACAGGCGAGCTGGATATCTGATGGTGTTTTTTAAATCTTCAAACCTTACTCTTTTTACTACAATTTACGTTACACTTCCCCGGTTTTCTCCTTTAAGGCCTTGTGTATGCCTAGCTTTACAGTTCTTAAAAAAACAATAAAAAAAAAAATAAAAAAAATAAAAAGAAAAAACAGTCGTGACCAGCCATCTCTGAAAACAATAAAAAGTACATATCTATTACAGATTAAGAATAAATGCATGCATGTATTTCACTCACAGTGTCTGTATAAATTATTATTATTGTTGTTGTCGTTGTTGTTATTATTACTATTATTGTTATTATTATTATTATAACAGTGTGAATTAATTGAAACAACTGTCAAATCACACTTCCACAGATCCGCTTTTTTTTAAATTACAATCATTGTTCGAATCTCATGCAAAAATGCGGTGTCCTAACGTCTCTTTTCAACCACTGTGTCTCCTGGTAGCGGACTTTCATCATTGCGGACATACTTACACTGTTGCATCTCTGGAACGCCATGCCGAAGATACCAAATACGACGCTTACAAAAGACATAACACACTGACCAGGACCATGTGATCTTGGCTTTTTCTCGGATGTTGAGCCCCAAAATAGAAAAGTAGTCTATTATCAGGCTGGGCCTTAACGCGCTAGCGCAGCGCAATGACTTGGAAGACTCCCACCAATGCGGTCGCTGTGAGTTCAAGTCCAACTCATGCTGGCTTCCTCTCCGGCCATACGTGGGAAGGGCTTCCGGCAACCTGCGGATTGCCGTGGGTTTCCCTGCGTTCTCTCGGTTTCCTCCCACCATAATGCTAACCTCCGTCATCTAAGTGAAATAGTTTTGAGTACGCCGTAAAACACCCATTAAACAAATAAATGAATAAATAATAAATAAATAAATAAATACTATCAGGCTGGTGGTTTTCAGGTGTGACGGTGGTGTGCGACATAGCCAAACCAAACAAACAATATCCGAAGTCAGATTCTCACAGACTTGTGTCATTAACCAGTTTAAATCCACATTCTGTGTGAAAAGCGTAATTTTAAAGAAGGAGAGTAACCTAGCACCCACTTTCAACAGGGTGACGAGGTCGGTGTCATCCTCTGTAATCGATACCTTCAGTCATCCTGGACAATTAGTAATTTTAAGGGAGAGAGATTGGCCAGATTTGGATAATGATTCATTTGGACAATAGTTCTACTTTTAATGCTAATTGTCTCTGGCCATGGATCGATGATTTGGCTGTGTGTTGTTTTTACGACCACACCATGGAACAAAGGTATTAATGCACGAGAACAGAAGAATCAATTAGAAATGTTAATTGTCCCTTTGTTCTGACTTCCGTTTGGGATTTTAACTGTTGAGGTTTACCGCTGCATACTGCTGATGTGAACGGCGACATCAGACGGATAGGAAAACGTATTTGATTTGGACGAAGCAAAAGGAGGGATATTGCCAATAAACCAAAACGTATCCTCTTCTCCAGGCGAGAGTTTACGACCTTCGGATGCTTTAAAGGGAAAGTTGATTGTTACCCGTGATTGGAATTTAATGCATTAATTGTATTTATTGGCCACGTGTTTACAGAATTTGCCCAGGGATAGTGGTATATAAAGATGGCAAAAATTGACAGCGACCAGTTCCTCTAGCAGCGGTATCCTCTACGAACTTAAAGGTTGGTATATCCTATGTGCGTACCTATAGCTTAAGTTTTATGGAAAACAGTATTGACCGTTTTTGCAACCGGTTTGTACTGAAGGTCATGGGGGCAATTTGTTTGACAGTGTAAACGTCCAATACGTTCGTTTTAATAATTAATTTTTGAGGACTTTGCCCTCCAGATCCGAAAAAAATTCCGCACGTCATCGACGTTTAGTTGGCGCGTTGAATTCTTGAATCAGCACTACTTAGCTTTGTATATACAATTAAGAATTTTGCAGCCAAACTCTCCCAGAAGGCATTGTATCTCCTCAGGTAACAAGTTTTCTAATATCGGATCTCGTTTTCTACTTTTTCCCATAAATTCCTACACCTACCCAGAATTCAAATCTTATAAGAATTAATGATTTACTGTAACATTGATTTTTAGCGCAGAAAATAATTTAGAGCTGGCGTGCCTATATAACGTAAAGTAGATGTAGTTTTAGTCAGACAAATGACTTTCTGTGAGTAAAATCGATGACATATTGGGTAACTGGTGTCATTTTGCGTCGCGCCCTACTGGATTCCATTATCCAGCATGTTACTTGTTTTTGAGCAATTATCCCGCTGTCTGGGTGTCGAAGACAACTTTGGGGAGTTTAACATTATGGATTACCCAAAGTATTCTGAGTGCATTCTCTTTGCAAGAATCAGGTTGTGTATAGATTAAGTGTGGTGTTACGTGTCTCGGACCAATTCTTGTCGATGGGTGGAAAAGCAAGGAATTATCCTTCATATAGTAAAAGAAACAACCCAACACACTAGCATCACTTTACTTTAGAAATCGCCATCATGCTCCGCGTGAAAATTTGAATGTTCAACGGGAATTACCGCTAGAAATTTCCCTTTTAACTGTTCGCATTTGACTTCCATCACAAGAGAATGAAAAAAGCATAACTCTGCTTGAGACAGAATGACTCCCCCTTTCTCCCTCGCCCTCAAAGATCTCCTCTAATACAGCTTTTGTTGGCGTTACAGGATGAAGACTTGGCTGACCGCGTTGTTGTTCTCCCAGCTGGTTGTAGGCCTTCTGTGTCAGGATCAAGTGCCCCCGTTGGTGTGTGATTCGAACACCCTCAACACACTCCTAACTGTCTGCGCATGCCGACCACATTTTCTAGATTCATCGACAGACATTACAGAGTACTGCCTGTAAGTATGAATTAACAATAATGATGCTGCTGCTGATGGTGATGATGGTGGTGGTGGTGATGATGATGATGGTGATGATGACGATGACGACGATGATGATGACGTGGTGGTGGTGATGATGATGGTGGTGGTGGTGATGGTGGTGGTGACGATAACAGTAAGAATAATGTTTACAAATTATTGCTTTTCTCGCATGACGTTGCTATTTAAATCGTTTGTTAAGATAAAATCTTTACCTCCACTCAGTTGTATTCATCACAGCACTTTGTTCCAACGTAAAGGATCGGGAAAAATGACCATTGGAATTGTGTATTAGAATCGAGCTCTTGCTGTTTCGGTTTGTCAGGTATCTGGGGTAGGTTCAATGAGCGTTCCAATTTCTCCTGTCTAAAACCTTAGCGCCGTGATATAAGTGAAAACTTCTTGAACGCGACATTAAAAATCAATAAATCAATGAATCTATGACTTACATTCTAAATGGATCAGATCCTATGCTGAAGACATCTCCATATTAAGGTACGTCACACACGCGTGACAACAAGGTATACGTCTGCTAGCACCCATTCTTTGAGGTAAACTAGATGACAATTAACGATATGCACTTATTACCGTATTTTTACACTTTTTGATGACATCTCTTTGCAGATTCGTCAGGCTGTACACCGCCTTATTCTATTTACCACGAGACGCCGATTGTTGCCCAGACTTCTCTGTGTAAGTACATAAACTATGTATATACAGAACTAAGTATTGGAATCCCAGCAACTCTCTCAGCTCTAGGTACGGTTTCACGTCAGCTTGTCAGTATATGATATAAAGTGTAGACAGAACTGAGTCTGGAATTTTTGACAACTCTCTGCTTTAGCCACGGTTTTATGCCTGCTTGTCAGTATATCCTATAAAGTGCAGACAGAACTAAGGACTGGAAAACCCTATATAGCTCTCATTGCGTCAGCCACGGTTTGGCCAGCCTCGGAAGGTTAGGTCAGCACCTGGTGTACTGAAGTTGTTTGTTGTCGCCATATCGAATGTAGCATTTTATTTCACATTTAACATTTGGTTTCACGTTGAAACAATGAGAAACTTGTAAACCACCTTCCCGTCTTTAACAAAGGGATCCAAGCCCGTGTGTTTATTTGTTCTTGTTTGGATTATGCCACACTTGTAGGTGCATGTGTTCACCAAAAGCACTTACGTCGTACACAAATACTGCAACGTCACAGCAGAAAACGCTGTCTATCTCTGGGATTTGGATCACTTTGTTTAGCCTGTCAGAGTCTCCCAGTCTCAGCTACAAAATGCATCAAATTTATCTGTTTACAGATTATAGATGACATGAGATGGACCCCCGACCGATTTGTATGACAGAAGATGTTTGACTGAAATCTGATGTAATCGTAAATAAAGGCCGTTTATATTTTTTGTTTACATATTCAAACACAACGTGTTATTTTTGTTATTTGATGACAAGGTTGTTTGTCTCGTGTAATTTACAGTAGTAAGCTGTGCAGACTCAGGTGTAAGCTGTTAACTCTAGTGCATCAGTCATGCGTGAGCAGTGTATTCGTGTGCAACATGTGCTTTCATGAGTGAACTGTGTATATGTGTACCAAGTACATTCGTGTGTAAGCTTCTCCCTCAGGTGTACCATGTACACTCATGTGTAAGCAGTACATTCAGGTTTTGAGCTGTTTGCAATCAATCATTGGTCGCACGGAACGGAAAAAAAACAAAAACTCGATCGTATTCTGAAGTTGCTGTGCAATTTTACACCTTATAAGACCGTGCATAAGGTGACTGGTGCTCGCTGCCGTAACCGTACAGCAAAAACATCCTGCTGTGTAAAAGCAGATGACTTTTAATCTAGCATGTGCACTCATGTATTCCATGTTCACCCAAAAGACACTGCCCTGTTATTTATTTATCTGATTGGTGTTTAACGCCATACTGAAGATTTCACTTATATGACGACGGCCAGCATTATGATGGGAGGAAACCGGACAGATCCCTGAAGAAACCCACGACAATCCACAGGTTGCTGGCAGCCCTTCCCACGTACGGCCGGAGAGGAAGCCAGCATGAGCTGGACTTGAACTCACAGCGACCGCATTGGTGGGAGGCTTCTGGGTCATTACACTGCACTAGCGTGCTAACCGACTGTGCCACGAAGGCCCCTTCCAGGCCTCAATATACCCCTGACAAGTTTGGCCTGAAATCATGTTTAAGCCTGGGGTACTGTTTCTAGCACAAATTGTGTACCATGATTTTGTGTGATAAGAGAATTTCTAAAACCAATTATTTTTGGCCTGGAATCATTTTACCGCTTTCACATGTGTAAATCATCTTTCCGATTCAGTAGCATTGAAACATTGTGTAATAAGTGGCAATCAATAGATGTCGCTTCCAGATGTTCCCGAAACGTAAAAAATAGCTCAAAACTATAATCGGTTGTCAAAGTTTTGAGAAAGAAATTTTTTTCTACTAAAGCCTCTATTACGAATAAATCCATTTCACTTTGGATTTCCATCATTACAAAAAGGTATTAATTTACATCATTCATTCATTTATTTATTTATTTATTGCTAAGCACCATAGCAAAGAATTTTCCATAGTTCTATGTGATTTCATTTATTTATTTATTTATTTGGTGTTTAAAGCCGTACTCATGAATATTTCACTTATACGACGCCGGCCAACATCATGGTGGGAGAAAAGCGGACAGGACTCAGGGGAAACCGACGACGGTCCGCAGCTAGGTTGACAGTTCTATATGAGGAGGAAACCAGAGCGGCCGTGAAACCATATTTCGTGGAGAAGGAGTGGTCTGCAACAGACGTAATGCCGCGCAATCTTCCCCATCGAGTTCTTGTCATTCAGGTCCCATGAATAGTGAGAAAAGAGAAATTGTTAAATTTGCTGGCCAAGGCCGGGATAGAACCTGAACTTTGTGTGACAGAGGTTTGGACTCGTGCGGCTTGCCTCCCTCACCCACGGTTTTGAAGTTCATGCACTGCTTTTATCCGGACACAGAATACACGACACCGTTTGTTTAAATGCATAAACAAAAAAATATAAACGGCCTTTATTAACAACGCGATTACGTTTCAGTCAAACGTGTCTTCTTTGTTACATTTCCGTCAAAACAGGAAATATCGGCATCTACGATCTGTAAATAAATTATTACAATTTGTCAGAGAATTTCCATTCAAAATGGACAATAAATGCTGAATACATGATATAAAATGTTACGCACAGAAATGGCTACAAAGATTTCTGAAATTTAGGTCCATATTATGAAGTACTACGGCATGGAGAGAACACCCAGAGCAGCGGCGACAGTGTGGTGGTTGACAAATGGTTATATGTAATCGGCAAAATAAGGTATCTTATCTATGTACCTCCGATATAGGGTTTTATTCTAACTGTTTATGTAAATGCTTTACATGGCAACTTACACGCCCTTGGTATCATGGTTGTAGCCACATTTGGCACACATTTGGCACACATTTATAGGTCCATGAACACAATATAAGAACTGTTTGAATTTGAGAAGGTGATACATTGAAGGAACCAAAGAGAACACCTGTGGAACACCTTCTGTAGCAATTGAAATACCAAGAATTTCTCAAGAATTCAAAACATGTTTATTAATTGTGTTTCACTTTTCCTTATGTGAGTATTCTCCACACCACAGGCGATAAACTTTCGGAGGCGACATTTTTACCCATGGCATTCCCGATGATATACCTACACATGTAATGTCTGGACAGACATTTTGACCTATGTTACACCTGACGATATACCTAAGCAGTAATGTCGGGGCCGACATTTTACCTATCTTACACCTGATGATATACCTACACATGTGATGTCTGGGCCGACATTTTTCCCTACGCTACTCCTGATGACATACCTACACAGTAATGTCGGGGCCGACATTTTGACCTATGTTACACCTGATGATATACCTAAGCAGTAATGTCTTGGCCGACATTTTACCTATGTTACACCCGTAGATATACCTAAGCAGTAACGTCTGGGGTGACACATTACCTCTGTTACACCGGATAATATACCTACACAGTAATGTCGGGGCCGACATTTTACCTATGTTACACCGGATGATATACCTACAGAGTAATACTGGGGCAGACATTTTTACCTATGATACACCTGATGATGTACGTACGCAGTAATGTCGGCGTAGACATTTGCGCCTATAATACACCTGATGATATACATACGTAGCAAGGTCGGGGCAGCAGTCGGCATCTCTGGCTAAACCAACGAGGGTGGTGTACAATCTGACGAATCTACAAAAAAATAAGAACTATACGAAAACCGCCAGAAATAAAGTACCTTTTCAAAAACCAACCCTAGGAAATTTAATTTTGTGCAGAACATAAAAGTGACACACATATACATACATATATATAGCCATCGGCAGGTCGCTGGCAGAGGTACGGCCGGAGAGGAGGTCAGCATGAACTGGACTTGAACTCACAGTGACCGCATTGGTAAGCTCCTCCTGGGTCATTGTGCTGAATCAGGGTCCTTAACCCCACGGCCACGGAGGCCCCAAGAGAGTATACACATTTACTGACAGATTAATAGCTGACTCTAACATTGCTTCTGGGGTACCATCCGACTGTTTGCGTGGCCTTCCCTGGAGTCCGGCTTGTCGCCCACCCCGAGTGTTTATCAATATCATGTAGGAAAGTTTGTCAGTGATTTGCCAAAGCTTGTTATCAAGTAATCCTTCCCTGAACGACTTCAGACCAAATCAGTGTCATGGCTGAAGTCAACTTCAGTTTAACACACACAAGAAAATATTACAAGAGAAAAAATAATAAACTGAAAAATAAAAAAAAATCATGGTTTAGCAAAACCACGTTCCTTAAAATAAGTCCAGTGGTTCCAACAACCATGTTCCATACTTACAAGCAGTACTCCTCAATGTCAGTTTCCGGAGGGAAAAAAGCTGGCCTGCACGCGCAGAAGGGAAGCTTCGACTGGAAGGAGGCTTCATCACACACTAGAAACGGCGTCGTCTCCGCGCACAGGGCGCCGACAGCCAGCTGTGACAACAACAACGCGATCACCCAAGTCCTCATCCTGCAACATCAACAAACATGGCATCAAATAGGTTATTTTCAGGGACAAATTCAATTTCCATCAAGCAGAATTATGTGATCCTTCTTTTCACATAATCAGATGAATATGAAAGACTACAGTGTACGAAGTAAAACCAGAGCAGCGGCAACAGCGTGATAGTTTGCAAATAGTCAGGTGAAATCCGACTTCTTGTCAGGGTTTTATTTTAGCTGTTCCTGTAAGTCTCTAAGAAGTAACCGTGGCTTAATCAGAATTAGGTCAAGAAAATGATGTCAAATGCATTATATGACGTCATGCAATATGACGTTACTGGTCTGGAATTACGCAAACTGCTTAGTTGTCATCGCATTTGGTATATGTACACAATAACATGATAGCAATGCAAAAGGAATTCCCGTTTATTCAGGATTAGGCCAAAATATAAAAGACTAAATCCGTCCCCTCGATTCTAGACAGTAAGAGAATATTTGATGGAGAATAACGACACGTGTTTATAAATTGTGTTTCCCATGGTTATACGCGTCGAAACTGAGATTCCTACACCAAACGTCAACCATAAATTGACGGATCTTTATAGATGTATTGCATATCATGTTACCTAGTAATGAAATCAGGATCTTGAAAGAAACGGGAAAAGATTTAGTATCACAACTCTGTTAAGTTAAGTTATAGTTATATATATATGTGTGTGTATGTGTGTGTGTGTGTGTGTGTGTGTGTGTACGCAGTCGCACAGGCACAATAAATAAGCATTTTAGACATCTCTTGGCTAAAAGAATATGTCTGTAGGTGCAGAAAGCAGCCAACTGTCCCATTTCCAGGAGAGTTACAAATTCCGTGACGTCATCAAATTTACGTACAACTACGCATAAAACGACTTCTGTTTCGCCTTCAAAATCAGAAGACCGATACAATAGCACACGACCGGATGCCAGCGGTTAATCTTGTTAACACAGTGACTTGCGATCGCCTGACGCTTTTATTAACTGACGCATATTGCTACATTGCTAGAGCAATAATTTCCGAGGCTAAATTGTTCATTTTCATTTGACGAGTGATTCAGAAAAACGAGGTAATCAAACAAAATTGGTCTTCATACAAATGAATAGAAAAAGAATTATTTTGGAAAAAAATGTGATGTTCTTTCTAAGATATCTTCTGAAAGACACGTGTGCGGCAAGGAAATAACAAAATATTTGATTCTACAAAAAATATCTTTTCCTACCATAAACTATGATTTCTTAATGGATCAGAATTTGCACATGTACTCTAGAGACGAAGCCCTGGTCAGTTATGTTAACTAGATACATTCCTCAAGACATACTGGCTGCGAATACTTTGAAATTTTCTGAAGAAAAGATACATATATATTTCACTCAGAGTAATATGTTGTCTTCTATATTCTAAAATCTAGGCTGTTAAATTTAACATAATTTTACATTTCCTGAGTGATGCGACACAATATTATGTTATGGACAAAAGAAAATATCCTGTTACACGAACAAAGATACTCTATTAGAATAACAAAGCACGAACAGCTTTTAGCTAATATCAAATTAATCCATTCTACCATCACTCATAGAAAACACAGAACCTTATTAATTTATCATGTTAGTTCGTAGGTCTATGTAGGAATATATGTTATACTTACTTCAAAATTCTGGTGCCTGATTCGGTTATACCTGGGTTTGAGTCGATCAGATTCAGCCGCCTTTATATATATATAGACATATATATCTATACTGGTGAGAAAACTGTGCAAATCACATGCCACTTGACGTAGGTTGGCAGTTTTATTCGGAGAAAAAATAACCAATTAATTTCTGAGATAAGGTTTAATTATTCATCTTTCACCTTAAAGCGTCCGAGAGCCGTAACTTTTCGACAGGCGAAAGAAACACGTTTTGGTTTATGGGTGCACATCGCCCTCTCTTGCTTTTGACACGAGCACTTTCGCCAGTAGCTTATCAGAAAGTAACACTCTACCGGAAGTGGAAATATTCAGAAATTAAATTTTCTGATTGGGACTTTCATTCTCTTGTTTTTTTATGCCTTAGTTCCGTTGTGGGGATGTAAATTCAACTACCCTTTGAAGTCATTGATTGTTGCCACGGTAACACTCAAGTCTCACATACCATCAAAACTAGAACTGTTGTAAATTTCGCTCGCACTTTCAGAGTTAATCAGGCAATAAAAGCTGTTATCGTCCAACATGGCTGAAGGTGTCTAATATGCGTGGTTGATAAGATAACCGGAGAGTGGGAGACAGATTAGATTCACATGATGTAAATTACACATATGTTTGAGAAATTCTTTCTTGGATTTCATTTTATGAAGCAGCTCTGTGGAAATCAACTTTCAACACTTGTTTCAGAAAAAGTTATTCTGAGCTGTAATCTGAGGACATCATGCATTATTAACTTGACTTAATATCCTAGCATGGTAACCTGGAATGTTGCTTTCAGAAGACAAAGTTTCACAAAATAGCACCGAAATTACCACTGTCTACCTAGAAGCACAAACTGCTTGTGTTCATTGTAGACTAGGTGAGCCCAGGAACCTTACTTGATTAGAATTGTAACGGTTAATTATGTACGGCTCGACTCCAGATGCACATGGTTTGTGTAACATACTACTTGTTGTAGGCAGGAAAGCAGTCTGATTGCAATTTATCCTCTCTGAAAATTATCCAGAAACGCTTTGCTTATACCAAGACTAACATGTCATCTAGCCGCTCTGTGTGCTTAGTGGCTACACTTGTCTGCTGTGTGTAAATTTCTGTGAAAGCACACAGATTCAATACCCCAAATAACCAAAAGCATAATTTGTGCGTAGAAAGAAGAATGCATTCTTGATTAAAATAACTAATTTATATGTAGAGATCGGTCCGTGTTAAGTTTGTTTGCTTTCATTAAGATATCACATTTTGTCTGGTCTGAAATATTAACATTAATTTTGTCTTGAGAACAAGTATTTCGAATGATTTCAACTACTGTTTATTGAAGGCCTTCTTGACTGAGGTTAGCTTGCATTGGTCCTCTCAAAAATACGGTCGCTGTGAGTTCAAGTCCAGCTCAAGCTGGCTTCCTATCCGGCCGTACGTCGGAAGGTCTGCCTGTGACCTACCGATGGTCGTGGGTTTTCCCCGGGCTCTGTCCCGTTTTCATCCTTCAGCATGCTGGCCACGGTCGTATAAGTGAAATATTTTTGAATTTGGCATAAACCACCGATCAAGTATATAAATAAATAAATATTCCTTATTTAATGTTAAGAAAACACAACGTTTAAATAATAATTAACTTGCCATTCACATCACCGCATCGTATATGCCTTATTCTGCATACGCCATGGTCCAAAGGGACTTGTAAGTTGTTACTATATAAATGTTAACTTGAACAGTTCGAAAAAACCCTAACTAAGCTCAGCTGACAAAAGGCCAGATTTCACCCGTTACGTGTGATCAGAATTCAGCTATCACACTGTCGTCGCTGCCTGGGTTTATTCTCCATGTTGTAGTCTTTATATTTTTTTCTATTCATTTTTACCTGTTTTGTTTCTTTTTCAGGTCCCATGACAAAATTAAGAAAGTTTTCAAAAGTTTCCAAAACAGTACTGAGATCACTTTCACGGGGACAAAATAAAAACTAACAGTTTAGTCCGACAGACACTATATCAATCAGATTTTTTTTGTCCTGTGAAGAGTTTTAAGGTTTAAAATATTGTTATGGCCACAAAATAGACGTCGGTTCATTCATCAGAAGAGCAATAAATGAAAACGACACGTTTATGCTAATTATTACCAATTAATTGTTAACTATATTTATTTATCATTATTCTGGAATTCATGTATACTCTCCAAAAAGATAAGCACAATTAGATCACGATGTTTACAAGCATGAACTTCCACTAGCGACCTGATGTCATGTCTGGAAGAGATTTCGAGACTAATTTGATAGTTTTTGACACTCCGACTCAGCGTGTAACTCGGATGAAAATAACAGAGTGTGGAAAGTAATCAATCGCTCATAAACAAAACCTATTTCAATGAGTTTTGAATGTGAATATTCAACATATGCGTTACTTTTCGGCATCCTCTATTTCTTTTTTGGAAATTGGTTCCCTACACAGCTGACATCACTGTAATAGAAAGGAGGAGGGGTTGTTGGTGGGGCAGTAGAGGACACAAAGCGGCCGGGGGATGAACCCGGGCCCCAGTTAGTAAGCCACACAGCGGTTTTTGAGTTGCGAATAACTGCACTATATCATACGGTAGATAAACAAAAGTACATGGTCATTTTTGCCACTCTTTTAAGGTTTCAGCGTTCGGCGAGAGTCCAGTATACAGCTCTGTTCTAATTTTTTGGTGTGTGTTCCAATGAGTTTTCCACTTGAAACAGTCCTAGAGCCCATTATGGTCTCAAATGTCAAACAGAAACTTCAAAGGCACGAAATGGGCTGAATTGTATGTGACTACCGTTACAATGCTTTCAACACAGCCACGAGGAACTGTTTATCGACCAGCGAAGGCATTCCGGTCATGCGCATTCGAAACACCTATCTGGCTTACAGGCACGTCATCTCATTGGTCAAGAGCATGCTACTTTCACTAATGGAGCTCAGTTACCACTCTGGCAGGGATTGCTTTTCTCCGAACGCCCTCGCATAAAGGTGGTGTCGCCATATTCCTATAGTAGCAGTTAATGGGAGCGTTGATGAATGAGTTCGCCATCCTGGAAACGGGCGTCATTATCATACAGAAACGTCTGTTCTTATCAGATCATTCTGATCGCGGATTCCGGCGATTATACGGCATCGATGAAATTTATTGTCTTTATTGATTGCCCCTAAAACTACGTTGAATAGATATATGCCATCGAAACTAATATAGCACCATTTCCATTTCCGGCTGCAAGTTGCCAGCGCCAAGAACCGCTTACGCCGCTTGTCTCATCTTAAAAGCTATCTAAGGTATTAATTATTTTATTGCACTTGGAATTTGCATTTCCATTGTCGGTATAACATTAGAATCTTACTGTTTACAGAGGAGGCGACCTTATAAATATCTTGGGCTCCGCGATTCTCAGCAGTTGTCCTGTAGTATCACCCAGAGGCCAAGGTAGGTAAGCACAACCTGTATTAATATTCTCCCGGAAAAGGAAGCGCGCGGATAGAACATGTTGGTTTTTCCCAGTGTCTCTATGGTCTACAATGAACGCCAACCTGTGACCTGGTGTCATGGCTGGTGTCATAGCTGGTATCATGGCTAGATGAGATTCTGGTGCTTGTAATTGCTAACATTCTGACTCTCTCATTATGTATCTGGGCTGAAAATGACACTAATTTCGTTGTGCAACTTGGCTGAAAATGGCAGCTTTCTCAGTGTGTAACTTGGATGATACCAAGTGATACCGTATTAAATTTATCATTCACAAATCAGATATTTAAAGGTGAAAATTCAACCTATGTGTTACTTTTTGGCATCCTACATCGATTTAATTATATATTCGTTTAGTAATAATTAGTCGATTATTCTTCTATGCAATACTCAAAAAAATTTTATGTGTTCGATGGCGGGAAATTTTATGTGTGGAAATGTTGGGGGGGGGGGGAACCGGGCATCTAGGGTAAACCAAAGACCTTTGGTTGTTTACTTTCCCACATCAGACGTACAGAGGTGCACACAATATCGGTGGAAGACAAATTTCCGTTTACGAACTTAACAATGTACAAATACCCATATGGGAAGTGTGGATTGCTTCTTGTCACGAACTCCCCCCAAAACAGTGAAAGTGGCTGAGTAGCCTACGAATAGGGGTGTATCGAGTTCGAACTCTTTTGACGTTGGGGGTGAAAAAAGTCAAACTACATCATGTGACTTGAGAAAAATGTGAAGAAACCTTTGTTGACATGAATTTACCGATGGCCTTTCTCGCTCTGTTCAGTGGGCACAAATTATACCTCTTTTCCTTGTTAAGGGCCTTCTTAAGTTCACAAAGGTTCAGCTCCTCGATTTTCGCCATTGTTCGTCTACTGTAAGTAAGTATTTCAGCTTGAATATTATGTTTTTTCATTTCAAATGCATTTCTCACATATATGAAAAACCAGTGTATTCATGCAAGCTGTACGGGGACCGGTAAAGTAACTGCCCGGTGTATATATATTTGTCAGTTCCTCAGGAGACACATTTACTCTGTTGAAGATGATGGGTTATCACGGCAACGTTAGTTCTAAAATATACGAAAGTTTTTCCAGTAGAACAGTCTCATGTTTTATTTCAAAAGAATGACTTTGTTCTGTTTCACTGGATTGTAGCATTAGACTAAAACTGAATGCTGATACAGGTGACTGGCAACTTAGTTATATGGTAGAGAGTGAGAGTGTAAGGGGATTAACATGTGTACAAAATAATCCTGATAGGTGTGGAGTGAAACATACATTTAATAAATAAATAAATCCTAGAGTCGAGATCCAGCATATTTCAGCAAAAATAAATCAGATTTCATGTATGTTTTGATTATTGTTTTATTTCTTTATATTTATTATTATTTATTTGGAGGCCCCCTTTTACTCTGGAGGTTAGCGCATCAGCGCGGCGTAATGGCCTAGTGTCTCTCACCAATCCGGCCGCTGTGAGATTAAGCCCAGCTCAGGCTGGCTTCCTCTCTGGTCCGGACCAGGAAGGTTTGTCAGCAAACTCCTTATGGCCGTTCGTTTCCCCCTTGCTCTGCCGGGTTTCCACCGTTGTATAAGTGAAATATTCTTTTTGTACAGCGTAAAACATCAATCAAATGAATAAATAAATATTATTTATTTGTTTGCTTAATTATTCATGTAATTAGTTGTTTACTTCTTTACCTCTTTATTTACTATTTTCAGAATGAAAATCACATTGTTTTTGCTCGGGCTAATCCTAGCCAGCGTTTTGCTGACTGAAGCTCATAGAAGAAAGAAGAACCGGGTTATTCCAAGGAAAATGTGCAAAAGGGGCATATTTGACGACAAAGCATGCAAGTGCAAATGTAACGCCATCGGCCATGTGTCTGCACCCGTATTTTGTTGGTAAAACTAATATGTATTTTTACATACCTTTGTTTTTTCCTATCGTAACAGATTGCATTTTCTGGCGTAACACAGATTTGATTTGAACTCTTCAAATCACAAACACGAGTTTCCCCCTGCGGAATGTTACATGTATAAAACGCGGGGTCATCAACCAGCCGATGGTCGTAGATTTCCTCCGGGCTCTGCTTGGTTTCCTCCTACCGTAATGCTGACCGCCGTCGTATGAGTGAAATATTCCTGAAGACGGCGTAAAACAGCAATCAAATATATAAATAAATAAATTACAAACATAGCTGTTTGTTGGTATAATGCGGAAGGACTATCTTTTCCCACGTAACGGCAGCTCGGGTCCAGGTTGTTGTTCTCTTTTAATACATGACGGAACACAGAGAAATAGTAGGTTGCCCATAAATCCTGATGGAAAAAGCCGGAATGAACAACAGATTTATGACCAGTGAGGTCAAAAAACTCGAATCTATCTTTGGCTGATGCAACTCCGGCTTTACATCAGAAGACTTGTCAGGTATTTCTACTCGTGCACAGGACACGCTCGTTTCCTCCATAAATAAACATGGCCCTGATCAAATAAGTGAAGCTTTACTTATTAAAATGCAGCGTTTAACATGAAATGAATCAATCTATCAATCAATGAATCAATCAACCCTCTGAATATTACAAAAAATGTGTCATGTAACACTGGCCGTTAGGCCTAATACACGAGCTTTCAATGTTTATGACATCGATACTTTACATCATGCATGGTTTATTCCCCTCCTCGTCTCTCCGCCTAAAAAACCGATGAGCTTTGGTCAACTGAATTCGATGTTTATTTTCAATATATTATCAGAAAGTTGATTGTATACGCGTTTTTTATTCCAGGATGAACACACTGTTGTGCAAAACTCAGGGCAAGAACGTTCCGAAGGATTGCTGTCCTGACAATGATTGGGAAGGTAATCACAGCATATAATATAACAAGAATATATCATTTTTATCAATTCTCTAAAACGCCTGTCGATTTTAACATTCGAGTTTACACAAGTGTACAAAGAGAATAATTGTTTTGTTTTGTCTCAGCGAATGTAGTCTCTGAGTCATCAAGTGTTTCGTCCGAAGGGAGTCTATAAATCACCTGCTGGTTCCCAGACAGGTAACCCCATCTCATGATTTCTTAACTCTTCTCGGTGGACAGTAAAGAAAATTGTTGCGTTCAAGAATGAAGTTAAAATCTAACCGTCAAATGCGCCACTTGTATGCCATTCGTATAAAGCAAAAAGTGACGTTCCAAGTCGACAATACATATCAGTTATAGAGGTTTTAGTGCAAGAGGTACCTATACCGTTTTGGGTATTGTATTTTAAAAAATAAACGGCAACTTCTTCAACCTCTAATATATGAATGTATCAAAAAACCGAAGAGAGAAAATAAAAAATAAAACAATTAAAAAAACCGATTGAAATTCACGAACGAGAACAAATCTTAAATTCTCCATGTTTTGAGAATAAAAAATATTGAGCTTTACTTTGTATGCATTGCTCCATATTGTGTTGTTTTTTTTTTCTTCCTCGCACAGGCAACTTTGGACTTGATCCTCTGCAAAATACACTTGAAACTCTTGGAAACTGAAGACAACGAATCAAAGATTTAATCCGGGAGGTTGCACACGACACCATGTAACACGTTTTATTTCCTTTAGTAGCGAATAAACGGCCTATAGTTATTTTTGTATTCAGTCAACTCAAGCGTCTTGTCGTTCAGTTCATTATATTTCCCAAGCAGAAATCATTCCACTTATAAAACTAGTCCCTGTCGTCGAATTGAAACAGCCCTGAGTGTATAAATAGATTGATTGATTGTTGTTGAAATCCGTCCTCAAGAATTTATTTATTAATTTATTAATTAATTTATTTATTTATTTATTTGGCCTTTAATGCCATACTCAAGAATATTTCACTAATATGGTAGCAGCCATTATTATGGTGGGGGGAAACCAGGCAGAGCCCGGAGGAAACCCACGCAGGTTGCTGGCAGACCTTCCCACGGAGAGACTCAAGAATTTCTCACTTAGAGTATGGCGATGAGCTTTATGGGTGGAGGAATCCAGAGAACTTGGGATAAACCACCGGCTTTTGGCAAGTTACTGGTGAACTTTCCCGCGTGGGCCCATGTTGGTGGAAGACAACTGGTCATGAGCGAACTAACCGACATCATAGACTGACAAGTTTACTGTCACCATGGCCTCAGGGGATGTGAAAGCTGGAGATAGTAAAAAATCTCTTGTCCTAAGTCGAGAATGAAACCACAGTTCACATGACCCGTGATTAGAGGCCGCACACCTTACTCATTCAGCTACACTCCGCTTCGGAAAAGGACAGACATATAAATGGCCTGTACAGCAGAATGGTGATAGTGGTAAAAAATTTGATTGTTTTATTTATTGGATTTGTGTTTTACGCAGTACTCAAAAATATTTCACTTAGTATACGACGCGGTCAGCAATATGGTGGGAGGAAACCCACAATCATTCGCAGGTTGCTGGCGGACCGACACTAAGACAATGGGAAACATGACCGCAAATGAAGTAGGTCCAATCGGTGTACTATGCAGAACTTTTCTGTAGTACGTCACCGTTTTGTGTAGTTGTGTTCTTAAATCACAGAGAGATTTATTTATTTTTTTTATGTGATTGGTGTTTTACGTCGCACTCTGGAATATTTCACTTATACGACAGCGGCCAACATTATGGTGGGAGGAAACCGGGCAGAGCGCGGAGTAAACCCATCACCATCGGCAGGTTGTTGGCAGACCTTCCGACGTACGACTGGAGATGAATCCAACATGAGCTGGGCTTGAACTCACGCCGATCGCACTGATAGGCGGCACCTACGTCATTATACTGCAGTAGCACGCTAACTCCCTCGGCCACGAAGGCCCCGACAGTTCACAAACACTGCATCGTAACTGCCTAAAATGATGTGTGTTTTCACACTTACGTTGGAAGGTTCTCATGTATGCGGCAAATGATACCCATTCAATGACATTCAATAATGACTCAAACAGGCTGCCCTCAGATCAAAGATATATACACAATGTATACAATGGAATGGATCTATTTCTGGCTTAAATTAAGAGTAAATATCTCAAAATATCTCATGAACAACTCAAAAGGTCAAGAACCGTCTCACAACCTAAACTGATGGCCAAGAAACTTTACCACAGTTTTAACGGCCCAGATTTGATATAACACAAAACAACAGATGCTGTAAATGTAATATATTGAAAACAACAACATGTTTAGGTCATCCACGTCCACAGTAAGGAAATGTACAGCAGCCCATATAACCATTACTTGTGCCCAACTGGGGTTTGGGTAAAAAAAAAAAATCGACATTTGAGTTTGATGACCAGTCGGGTAAGGAGTAAGGAAAAAGGTGTTCAGTTTGATAAAGTCGCCTCATCAGTACCTTGTGTGGCCAGCCCTTGCTTCAATGCATGCAAAAATTTTCCGACGTATAGAGAAAGTCAGTCGTCTGATGAGGGTTACGTGGGATACCATGCCATTCTTCTTCAAGAGCCTGTACCAGTTCTTGCCGGTTAGCTGGAAGTTGTGCTCGTTGTCTTACGCGGCAATTCAGGGCGTCCCAGAGTTGCTCTATGGAGATATGTCTGGGGAACGTGTAGGCCATATGGTAAGACGTTCACGTCGTTGGCGTCACAGTAAATACAGGAGTGACAGACGTGGTGACGGAAGAACTGCTGCCTGTATCTAATGACCGATCTGCATGAGGTCACATCCGAGAGTACCCATGATGCTATTAAGACCAGCACTCCTGGCCAGGCTGTAGAACAAGCCATATTTGTTCTGTAGGAGGGCAGACGGGGAGTCGAACTCGCTGATATTGCCGTTGTCCAGGACGAGGATTCTGGAAGAGGCGAATGTGACAGAAATCTGTGGTCGGGAGATGTTTGATTGACTGACAAACTGGTGAATTACTTGACTGAAACATTTTGTTGCCTGATTATTCAGCTGTGGTCAAATGTACTTGAAATGAATTCAAGTAACCGATCAAAGGTGTCAGAGTCAACCCTGAAGGCATGAAGTGATAACCTCCGGTACAGGGAGAGTGACCAGCGGATGACAGCATCGGGGCGATATGCTATGGCTAAGCTCACCTTAAGGCGATGGGCGATCGTTAAGATCGTACAGTCACACTAACTACCTCACAGCTCACCAATTGTAAATGACAGTATAAAGGCGAGGAGCAATGGTTAAGATCGTACAGTCCTTGAACTCTTCCCGTTTTGTGGTCTGAATGAGGTCATCGCTTTCCATGTCGACGGCAGCAGTGGCTTCGTCCAGGACGAGAATTTTAGTTTTCCGCAGGAGAGTTCTCGCTAGACAAACTGTCTCTGGCCAACACTGGACAAAAGAAGAATGTTACAAGTTATCACTGTATAATACCTGAAGTGACCAACTGTGTTGGCTTCCTCGCCTGTCGTACCTGGGAAGGTCTGTCGGCAACTTACGCATGGGCTTGGGTTCCCCACCGTCATGCTGACCGCTGTCAGCTAAGTGGAACATGCTTCAGTACGGCGTTAAACTCCAATCAAATAAACACTGATTAAAAAAACAGATATATTCGAGACGCAAAATATAGGAATGTTTAAGAATGAGCTAACAGTTTCGAGAACTGGACCTCCGTGAATTCTGTCATATGGAAAACCTCATGTATGCACCTTATTAAAAGTTCAAAAGCTCTAAGTGAAGTTTTCTGTAGATATAGTGTGAACACCGAAACTGTGATGGGCGGGGAAAGAGAGAGATAAGCGGTGCAGACCATGACACGTCATTGTGATGACGATGGCTTGGGACGAGACCCCAGATCTTACATGTCTTAACACGTACTAGACAGGCAGAGTGAAGTGTCTTCGTGTTTCGTCTCCTAATCAAAGTACAGTATTCAGTGCATTGTTTGTATAGGTCAGAAATGTATCTGAGGTTTTATGATCATGGTTTTGCATACTCTTGGGAGACCACAGAACTTGTTACTCTAAATTCCTGCACCCTCACACTTCATGTTGAGCTGAAGGTACGATATTTAGATCGCTCTAAAAGCCACACCTGAGGTTTTGTCCCCCTTCACCACACTCATGCTGTAGACGCTCAGGCAGTCCCTCCACAAACCCCTTCAGGTGAGCGTGCTCCAGAGCCTGCCAAATCCGGTCGTCGTTGTAACGATCAAACTGGTTCAGGTTCATCCGCAGAGTTCCAGAGAACAGGGTCCTGTCCACGGAGAAATGGGGGGAAACATAAACCACACAGTGCCAGACTAGCTACTAACATACTGCAGACAGGCTTCTATTTATTTATTTATTTATTTGATTGGTGTTTTACGTCGCACTCAAGAAGATTTTGCATTATGGTGGAAAACGGGCAGAGCCCGGGAGAAACCCACGACCATCGGTTGCTAGAAGACCTTCCTACGTACGAGAGGAGAGGAAATCAGCCATCGCATAGTTGAGAGAACACCAGGGTCATTACCCTGTACTAGCGCGCCAACACCCTCGGCCAAGAAGGTTTCTAGAATTGTCCATTCAATTTATTTCTTAAATGTTTAGGTTGCTGCCTTGATCTGTGGGACAATTACTTCTTTCCAGTGATCAACAGCAAAAATTCCGGTGGCAGGCCACTAGCCAACCACAAGCCAGCCACTACCAAACCGCTAGTCAGCCAACAGTCAACCACTAACCCATCACTAACCAACTATTAGCCATCCAAAAATCAGCCACTGGCAAGTCACTAGCCACCCACTAGACAACCATCAGTCAGCCATTAGTCAACCTCTAGGAAACCACCAGCCAACAACTATCCAACTAGCGCTGGCCTGTCTGTTATGAACTTATGGCATCTTGCTTTACCTAAGCAATTAAATTTTTTTCAATGTTTATGTAAAATCAAGCACAATTTTTCCGTCACAAATTTGGAAAGAGATTTGGCTCATTCGAATGACACATAATATATCCGGATGGAGTGTCCAGAGTTTCGGCGACTCATAACTGTTCCATAATTGTGTCCAATCCCGCTTAACCCGGGCTAGTTTAACCCATATGTTAATTGTGTTGAGTATGATCGCCATGTTGGAATCAAAGGGCAACTGAGAGACATATCTGACTATGGACACCATATATACTAAAATGGTACATGATTTTGAATACTGATTATATTCTACCCAGCACATTCATTGCGTCTTTTTGTCACCATTTAAAACTGTTGGCTGTTTCTCTTTGCATGAGTTCGTCCTAATTTTTATTTTTTATATATTTTCTCAGTGCCTTGGTGGTTTGCGTTATTTTTCATTTTTGCAAACTGGTCTCGCGATTACTGACAAGGAACGCCCATTCCGGTTGACGGCAGGTATTCGAATGCCGGTTTCCACGCCTAGGTACATCACTCTTAGCCGTTCGCTTACCAGGAGCGACTTCAATCTCGTCCTTGGACATAAATTTTCTATATTCTCTCCTCCTTACTGTTGGTGTTTTTTCCTGGCATGAGGTGGTCTATATCATCCTTTAGACGGTTTCCACAGTGTTACGTTCTTCTGGCAACAGGCAGTCTATATCATCCTTTAGACGGTTTCCACAGTGTTACGTTCTTCTGGCAACAGGCGGTCTATATCATCCTTTAGACGGTTTCCACAGTGTTACGTTCTTCTGGCAACAGGCGGTCTATATCATCCTTTAGACGGTTTCCACAGTGTTACGTTCTTCTGGCAACAGGCGGTCTATATCATCCTTTAGACGGTTTCCACAGTGTTACTTTCTTTTGCAAACATGGACTGGGAGTGTGAACGTCAAACGTGGGATGGTTCTTCAGTAACTTGCCAAAAGTCAATCCACGACTTGTCATTTATCTATAAAACTGACGAAAATTGGGTACTGGTAAATGGATAACTTTTGAATACGACAATAAATAACTCAAAGCAGGGCTACCTGTCTAAAGGGTTGGATCAAACGCTACTGTTTGTAACATATCTTGAGTTCCGTTACGAAGATACACAAATATTGCGGACTTTCTGTGAATAAAATAATACAATCATCTATCGTCACACAGTCATCTGTCGTGACACAGTCTTATATCGTCACACAACCATCTATAACGACACACTCAACTACTGTGACACATTCATCTGTCGTGACACATTCATTAATCGTCACAAAGTCATGTATTGTCACAAATGAAATCAGCAAGTGTTGACGACGTTTTTTACCTGAGGCAAAATAGTAATTCTTGATCTTAAGTCATGCAGTCCCATGTCTGCGATGTTCTCTCCATCAACGATGATAGCACCCTCTTTTGGCTCGACAAGACGAAACAAGGACAGCGTCAGTGAGGATTTGCCTGCACCTGTTTGTCCAACAATTCCTACCTGCAAATAATTGAAATCAAAATAACATATTATGGGTTGAGTAAGGTCATACTTCGATTCTATTTCTTACTTTTTAATGGAATGGAAAAATTCATGACAACATTTAGATAAAATGGTACGGTTTTGCAACCTGAAATTTTCAGCACTGATTCATATTGAGCGCTTGTAATTTGAATTTCTGTTATCCAAATTAAGCGCATTTATTAGTAGTTTAATTCATTTATTCATTCAATTTAATATTTATTCATTCACTTTAATATTTATATAAAGCGCTGTCCTTCATAACGTCTATGAGTACGTTACTGATTGTAGTCCTTGTCTTTTAAACGACCGGTATTTCGTTTAACAACCACTGAGGTCAGGAGTTCGAATTCAGCTCTCACTATTACGGCCGCGAGTTTAGGTCAGTTCTAAGGGTTTTTGTCACCTGAAGGTCGGCGGTTCTCTTCGGGAACTCCGGTCAGTGATTTACCTTGGACTTTTAAATAGACTACTTAACACTAATAGTGTACAACAACACAAACACATGGCGTATTTGTAAACAGCAGGGGAAGTTGAATTAACCTTTTCGCCAGCTTTGATAACAGTCGTAATCCCTTTCAGCACAAGGCTTAGACCAGGCCTATATGTTGTGGCGCAGTTCTCCAGCCTGATCACCCCTTTGTCCGGCCAATCACGCCTAGACTTCGTGTTTTCATCGTACCACTCAGCCTGAAAATGACGCCATTCACCAATGCTGTAATTTATATCGTCTTCCCCACGTTGTACTTGTTGCTCTATTTTTTTCCATATTCATCTGGAGACACTTTCACAAAACATCGTCATTCAAACTTCTAACGTTTTTCTCGAAATAACGTTGCCTGGGCTATAGCGCACAATAGTGCTGCCTCACGAGAACTGTTACGCAGAATTAAGTTCCGTTCAATTGCCACTAGAGAAGTGTTTTAATTTCAGGTAAACAGCCTATTACTTCATCTGGAGTTCTGATTAAGCATTGCAAGCAGCTAAAACGTCTGCTAAAAGGATGATTACTGGTTTTAAAAACTTCTGGCATACAGGTTCATACAGTTCTGGGACACTGGTTCATATAGTATCTGGCATACAGGTTGATACAGTTTCTGGCATACACGTTCATACAGTTTCTGGCATACTGGTTCATGCGGTTTCTGACATACAGGTTCATACAGTTTCTGACAAACAGGTTCATGCAGTTTCTGACATACAGGCTCAAACAGGTTCATATAGTTTTGAGCATACCGGTTCATAGAGGCTATGGCAAACTGCTTCATACAGTTTACGGCATACAGCCTCATACAGTTTCTGACAAAAAGGGCAAAACAGTTTCTGACATAAAGGTTCGTACAGTTTCTGATATACAGGTTCATTCAGGTTCATAAGGTCTTTCATAATCATAAGATTAGGGCTACACCTCTCAAGTACAAAGTATGAGGTTTACCTATGTAAATCTTTCAATGTGATGAACGGGTTTAAATAAACCACAATATTCTAACATTGCGAACTCTATCTTAATGAATCATTGGTTGCTTCCATGGGTGTGTTTACATGACCATATTCATACTTTTCTGGGAATGTTTCCATGAACATATTCATACTTTTCTGGGTGTGTTTACATGACCATATTCATACTTTTCTGGGAATGTTTCCACGAACATATTCATACTTTTCTGGGTGTGTTTACATGAACGTATTCATACTTTTCTGGGTGTCTTTTCATGAACATATTCATACTTTTCTGGGTGTGTTTACATGACCATATTCATACTTTTCTGGGAATGTTTCCATGAACATATTCATACTTTTCTGGGTGTGTTTACATGAACGTATTCATACCTTTCTGGGTGTCTTTTCATGAACATATTCATACTTTTCTGGGTGTGTTTACATGACCATATTCATACTTTTCTGGGAATGTTTCCATGAACATATTCATACTTTTCTGGGTGTGTTTACATGACCATTTTCATACTTTTCTGGGAATGTTTCCATGAACATATTCATACTTTTCTGGGTGTGTTTACATGAACGTATTCGTACCTTAATTGGTTTGTTTTCATTAACTTCTTCATGCTTTACTGGTTGTGATTACATGAAGCTATTCATACCTCAGTAGATGTTTCCGTGTATTCATTTATCCTCTCAACAGACACGATATTTGTTTCCACAGCAGAGGCCACTCTCGCTAGCCAGGTCAGAGCCACCGTTATCTACAAAGATGAGCTACAATGAAATTATTTAATTTAATTTACAAACACGGTTGTATGGTATTATGACATGTCCCACTTTTTCAAACAAATCATTTTCATCAAGCTGCTTTTTTTCAGATCCAAGTGTGTTTTGCATGATTCATATATTCCTTTGCCGGCATCACCTTCACATATTTTCCCATCAAATGTTTTCCTCATTGGAAAATTCCATTACAATAGATTCCCCTTAACAGACATTATTTTCATGAGGCATAATATTCCACAAAGCATGGGATTCCCAAATACCTCAAGAGCATAGGCCACAGACAGTCCCACCAGGCCACCCGGAATGACTCCTCGTTCTGAGACGGCAAACACGCTGGCGGCTAACACGATCATGTTGTCCAACGTTTCCAAGAAAAAAACACAACCATCTACAAAAACAGCAATGGGTCAAGGTCAAACACTCGAGGATTTACCAGAAGATATAGACAGCTCCACCAGACCTCCCTAAATGACTCCTCTTTCAGAAAAGGCAAACGTGCTGGCGGCTACCACGATCATGTTGCCCAACGTTTCCAAGAAAAAGTATAACCATCATTAACGACAACAACAGAACAAAACAAAATAACTAGCTGAAAAAACATCGCTGTGTATTGACATGTTGATTTGATGCATACGTTTCTCTGCAGCAGATGTTCACTGGGGGACACAGAAAGACAATTTAATAATCACCCTCAAATGATCTTTACAAACTGTGTTATGAGGAAAATAACCTTTTGGGATAAATTTTTGGGTAACAAAGTAACTTATAAAGGAAGATCCCCGACTTAAAAAAATCACATAGAATGACTGTTTGTTCTGTGCAAATCGGCATTCTGGCTGTGACACACCGGTCAGTACCAACTCCGGCGAAATAAAACATACGATTATGGTCTACTTTGCTCTGCTGTTCCTTGATGAATCTTTTGTCCGCTCTAAACGAGCGGATGACGCTGGCACCGCTGATGGTTTCGCTGAAATGGCTGAAGATCGGTGAGCGTGTTTTTGACTCCAGGCGCTTTAGCTGTCGAGAAGTGCTCACATAAAACCTCTGAAAGCAAACAGAACAGGGTTAGGTTTAGTCGCAATGCAGACATACTTGTACGTACAGTTCCAAAGTGACAATACTTGACACCCCGTCCGGTCACAAGACTTGACGCCCCATCCGGCCACACGATTTGACACACCACCCAGTCACAAGACTTGACACCCCATACCGTCACAAGACTTGACGCTCCAACCGGCCACAAGGCTTGACACCCCATCCAGTCACAAGGCTTGGCGCCCCATCCAGTCACAAGACTTGACGCCCTATCCGTTCACAACACTTGACACTCCCTCTCGTCATGTGACTTGACACCCCGTTCGATCACAAGACTTGACGCCCCAACCGGCCACAAGACTTGACACCCCATCCAGTCACAAGACTTGACGCCCCACCCAGTCACAAGACTTGACGCCCCATCCCGTCACAAGACTTGACACCCCATCCAGTCACAAGACTTGACACCCCATCCAGTCACAAGACTTGACACCCCATCCAGTCACAAGACTTGACGCTCCATCCCGTCACAAGACTTGACGCCCAGTCCGGCCATAGGACTTGACACCCCATCCGGCCACAAGACTTGACGCCTCATCCAGTCAGAAGACTTGACATCCCATCCACCCACAAGACTTGACGCCCCATCCGGACACAAGGCTTGACGCCTCATCCAGTCATGTGGCTTGACGCCCCATTCGGTAACGAGATTTTACGCCCTACCCAGTCACGAGATTTGACGCCCAACCCAACCACAAAACTTGACGCTCCACCCAGTCGCAAGACTTTAGGCCCCACGCTTAGAGGTATGACTTGACAATTCATTACACCCGAGTTTCCTGCTTACAATTTAAAAACCGGCACAGATGACCTACAGCACTGAGAAGCCGCTTGCTTATGTGGCATCAAGATGCTGTTTGTCTTTAATATTCTGAGGTTTCTTGTTTCTTGTCTAGCAGCAACAAGCTACTTTTGATGACTCCGAGGAGCTACTTGCTTATAGCACAAACGCGTCCAACCAGAGGCCTAGAAGATTGGACAGTTCTTCATCCACGCAATCAAGGTCTTTGGAGAATCGGTTGACCATCCTGCCGATGGGCGTCGTGTGGAAAAACACCATTGGTAAACGTAAAATGTTCATCAGGAGATTGGCGTGGAGTATGGATGCTGCATATGTCATGCGAATGGCCATCAAGAAAGAGAATGTCACCACGAAAATATCTGAAAAAATGATAATAAAACACAAGGTGTTCCAAGTAGCTGTGGATGTACACGAGATATGATCCGATCAAGGGTATTATGAGGCTTCCGTTCGCACTTAGGTCAGACAATAGTGATTCAAGTTCTGTGATTGACTGATTGGAGTGTAGTACATGTTCATGAATTTTCCACTTATGTAGAGTCGGTAAGGTTTATGGGTGGAGTAGACCTCCATAAACCTCCATAAACTTGGTCTTTGAAAGTCTTTCGATTTAAGCAAATTTCTTGCAGATAAAGGCTTATAAAGAAATGTATGACAATGTTTTCGATGCATTTCCTTTCTCATCCGTCCCTACGTGTTTTTTGTTGTTGTTATTGTTGTTGTTGTTGTCCCCTTCAAAGGAAACTCGTTCGCACGTGAGGCCCCCTTCCGCCGCTACAACCCCCTCCGCCCCCCTCTACAAGGGACGCCCACCCCCTTCCAACCTCTACCAAAGACCCCTCTGGACACTCACATAACAAAGCTCTCATGTTTCTTTAACAAGGGTAATCACCCCTGTAGCCACTCACCCTGCCCGATGCCAAGTTCCCCGTATTAGGCCAGGTAGAAGTCATTTTTCTCCCTGTACACCGGACTGTCTGCCGGAAGAGAACGGTTGTTCAGGACTTCATCCGTCGTCCATTTGCTCAACCACATGTTGCTGAAGATCATTCCCACTTCAAACATAGCGTGCAAACCACAGAGTAGCGCCGCGAAGGGGACGCCCAGCGCGCGGAAATACGTCAAATACACTTTCCAGCTGACCTATACAATGAAATACGTCAGATACTCCGTCTAATACACTTGAACAGTGAAATACATCACTCACACCTTCAAGATAGCCTCTACAATGAAATACGTCAGATACACTTTCCACCTCATCTGTACAGTGAAATACGTCAAATACACTTTCCACTTCATATATACAATGACACACCTGAGGAATGAAACACGTCAAATACACCTTCAAGATAAGGTTTATAATAAAATACGTCAAATACACATTCAAGCTAACTTCTACAATGAAATACGTAAAATACACCTTTCACCTTACCTGGACAATGTAATACATCAAATAAAACTCCCCCCCCCCCCTGGATAATACACTGCGTTACTTGCACCTGTCAAATGCATCTACCCTCCAATACTTCACACACTTTATTATTATCAGCTTTAAATGTCGCAACAAAAATGATAAAGCTGACGAGAAATTGGTCCAACTTTTCTACATGTACACAGGTGCAATTTTCACCTCCTTTTTTTTAATCTGATCGATGCTTAACGCAGTGCTCGAACACTGATGAATCCGCGATCACGTCCATAGACCAAGCAAACCGGAGTGCCAGGAATAAACCGTCGCCCGCCGACAAGCGCCTGACAAACCTCTTGCAAAATCCCAAGACCTCACTGGTCAGGGCTCCATCAGCTTTCAGGAGAACAACGCTTTTAGGAGTATTAATGAACCAGCGGGAGACACTGGACGGAGGTTTTACGACTACATGAAACCTATAGAAATGTCCAAGAAAAGCAAATGACCCTCTTCATACATGCATTTCCAATTCTGTTCTTCATGAAGCAACACTCTCACCAATGCCGTCGCTGCATTTAAGTCCAGCTCATGCTGGTTTCATCTCCGGCCGTATATCTGCCAGTAGCCTGCAGATGGTCGTGGTCGGATTCCCCCAGGTTTCCTCCCACCATAATGCTGGTCACCGTCGTATAAGTGAAATATTCTGGACTACGGCTAAAATACCAATCAAATAAATAATAAATCAAAAATCAACATTCTGCAGCTTTATAGTCGCTTCACACGAGTTGCGCTGCCAGTTCATGCATGGTGACGCAACCTTTTGAACCGATGTTTTAAGGTAATGAGCCCAGAGCGCAGGCGTGCATATCATTTACATGTATTAATGATGTAATATCTTGAGTTCGCAGCATATAATATTCAAAATATGAGCAGGGCCCATTCAGCCATGTTTGCCAAAGTTATCCATCGTGCCTTTCTTTCATTAATGAATGTATTTCAATTCTCTAGAAACTCACAGCGCCAACTTGGGCAGTTTCCTCTTCTATCAGCCGATCCTTGCGCTCTGCAGGAGTTTCCATCTCTTTTAAATGACCCTCGCTCTTCGTAGCAGGTAACTCTTTGCCCGATGATTTCTCCCCTTTTGACACGCTTCTCGTGACACAAGTCTTGTCTTCCTTCGTGACACTCCAGATAGACTTCCTATTTGATACAAAAAATGAGTTATAGCGATAGTGATGTGCCGTTCTGCTGTATTTTTAAATACGCAGAGGGGATTAGCGCGCTAGCGACAGCGCCGATGCTGTCGCTGTGAGTTGGTCCAGCTCATGCTGGCGTCCTCTCCGGCCGTACGTGATGAGACCCTGCTAGCAACCTGCGCATGGTCGCGGGTTTCCTCCCGGCTCTGCCTGGGTTTCCCCCCACTATTATGCTGGCCGCCGTCGTATAAGTGAAATATTCTTGAGAACGTAAAACACCAATCAAATGAATAAACAAATAAGAAGGGGATGGGGTCTTCCGGGTTCATTTGCCCCAGTGTTGTTCTCACAGCCGATCGGCCATTGACTAATGAGGTCCCGAGTTCGAGTCCAGCTCCCGCAGCTAGAGTTGTGGTCAGGATGTTTGTCAGGCAAATAGGAAATTAACACCTCGCGCACTCCTCAACCCATCAACATAAAGGTGACACGAGCGCATTGATTTTTCTTACTATTTATGCAGTAAATTTCTCAACTTCATCCACAAAATCTATATCCCTAAACTTTCGCGTCTTGGTATGCCACACCACCACAGAGAGCTTGGACTTTTCTCTACATCATGTCAAAAAATTAACATAGCATGACCACAATTTTTTGTGACTTAATAGCATTTTGTCTCCTTGGTAACCTTCAGGAGTGCGGGGTGGGGGGAGGTAGTTCCCCTGGCAAAAAGTTTTCAGTTGTATCCAAAGCAAATAAAATTCTGATATATATTAACTGGGAGTAAAAAAGCAGTATAGAAATTTAGAGTGTGTCAACAGCCTGGACAGTCTCTGTGGTAGTATTATCCAATCGGTGCTACAGTACTCATCATTTCGGAGCCAAATCTTGGACCCAACTGGTCGAACTGCGCATGTGTAACCTAAAGAGAATAGTTCTTATAGTGAAAGACAGCACAATGTTCTAAGTTAAATTTGTCAAAAAAGGTGTAACAATATTCTGCTTATTTCGGTAAAGTATTTTTCTAGCAGCCACCGGGACAGTGGCCATTGACATTTGACCTTGCTCCATGGAACGCGGCCATTCTGTATGGCCTGTGACGTAACTGTTATAAGCGCGGAAAACTCCCGAGACAGTAGAAAGCCATTAGGGTTGTGGTAGAAACTTAAGTATAGATTAACTCTATACCATGAAATGATGAAGAAACTTACTCTCGTCATAACACAATGATCTGGGAATAATTTGCAGTATTGTTCATATCTGTATTAGTTATAATTAAAACATATAACGCTAAGAGAGTGTCACTATTTTATTACACGTTATATTGATGTTCAACTCAGAACATTTACATCACAGCTTATAAACAGCTGATATCTCCTGGCTATCTGATTGGTCAGTCTCTCATAAGCTTAAACGCATGAGCGCCTTCAGATCCCCAGTCGGCAGCACAATACTCCACACTTACAACGAAGATAATTCAATAACGATTTAATACAATTTCAAAAAGTTTTTTCTATTCAAAAGAGAAGTTTGTAATTTTGTAATAAACAGTGCCTCCAACATGAGCTGTCTTTTACTTTAAGTAGGCCTGTGACGTTAAACACCAATCAAACAAAGTGGATGTTTGTGAAACTTCCTTTTCGGAAATCCGTCGTGTATTATCACTCACAAACCGGAAATCCTATTTCTCACTAGCACCGCCTTACGGGCCAATTCAGCAGGGTTTCCACTCCAGCACACTTGTCGTGAGGACGTTTGAAGATAATGATTCTCAAAGCTGTGTCATTGTAAAACTTGGTAATAATCTACTCAAATAAATATACACACACTTAGAGCAGGCTCAGCAGCCGATCTCTCTCACCAAGTTCTCTCCCTTCATCATTTCGATCCACCTCAGAAGTCACAGAACGTAATCTTTCTAGCATTCTGGATCGAGTTGCGACAGCTTGGGTGGAAAGAAACGACTTTTTACCCTTTGACCAAGTCTGCATTGAATATAAGTCATGTTTTAAAATAACAACTTTGATGTCTCGGTCTAGTTCCAGTTACATGGACATTTACTGTAAATTTGCCCGCTACGGTAAAAACTATATAACATAGTAACAACAGAAAAAACCTTGGATGGACGCTGCTCTGCTACCATTAAGAATTGAAATATCACAGCTCATAATCTTTAACTTCCGGTGAATAGGGAATACCTTTTAACGCAAATTATTCCACTCATAGTACAACCATAACTGGCCAGAAGTAAGTAGGGAAAAAAACAGAAGTTAGGAATGTTGGTGGAATGTTACATGTTGGTGATTTATTATTTTTTTTTAAATACTGTTGAAGCTCTCCACGGTTTAAAAAAATGCGTGGTTGTAGATGAAGTGAAGGGCTGTTTCAAAAAAGCTAATACAACCTATACAAAATTCTGTAGTTACGCAATCCAGACTACAGGAAAAAATACAAGAAAAAGTTTGGTTTATTGGCGCTTTCAACGAAAATAACAAGTTAGAGAATTTCTCATACATTTTTATTATGCTTGTCGCATATATGTCTTCTTGCAATGATGTGCTTTACTGTGTCATGACTGTTAGACTTAAAAAGATCTGATGAGGCGCCCAGATTGGAAAAAGTAAATTAACTTTTTTTGTACGAGTCATTTTACTTGAAAACATTAACTCGCTCACCTTCCTCGTCTCCTTCACCCTCATTTGGGCCTTTCTCTAGAAGGTAGGTTTTCAAAAACTGAGCAAACGCACCATCGTGGGTCATCAGCTGATCGTACGACCCAACCTAGGAGATTTCCCCATCGGCCAGTGCGACAATCTTGTCCACCTTGGGGAGCCAGTGGACACCGTGAGTCACTAAAAACCGGGTCTGCGGAACACGGCAAATATGTTAATTTGTTATCTCTATGTGTTCACCCGGACTCCCGGTTTTCTGCACCATAATGCTGGCCGCCGTCGATTGAATGAAATATTCTTGAGTACGGCGTAAAAACCAAACAAATAAACAAATAAATAAATAAATAAATAAACAAATAAATAAATAATTATTTCTATGCGTACTTCTACAGTCTAGGGGTGGAAATTCTCACTTTATTTAAGTAAAAAACTGTCTTTGATTATACGTTCAATCCAAATCCAAGTCTAAAAATTTTTAAAATTTGAAAGCAAGGGAGTTGTTTTGTAATTTTTGAAGGGTGTGCAACTGTGTCTTTCACAATGGACAATGGCATTTATTATAATTTGCACAAAGTCTTTACATGAGAAAAAAAATAAATTACTATTAATGAGAAGAAATCTAAATACTTTTTGAAGTGGACCAATTTAAATCAACAGTGCGCGAGAAATGAGCATACGACAGATGGACTCATAGTAACATGCTCACGTATCTCTGTATTTTATTGGTGTTTCATGCCGTACTCAAGAATAAAATGACCAATTAACCAACTAAAATGTTAGACAAGCGGTATCATTGGTTGAGAAGCAGCCTTACTGTTACCAATGAAATCTGAGGGTTTGTGTGGCTGTGGCCTTACATCAGGAACTTGTCGGTTAGATGTTGAGGTGCGGTTTTTTAGCCGAGCTCTGCCTGACCTCTCCCCTCAAACATCATTGTAAATATTACATATGTATATATGTGCAGCATGAAAAAAATGAATGGAACAAATAAATATAGCCATAAATATGTAGTTGAAGATAACTCTTCATTCTTCTTCTTGGGGCCTCCGTGGATGAGGGGGTTAGCACACCAGCGCGGTGCTGTGAACCCGTCCCTCTCACCAATGCGGTGGCTTTCAGTTCAAGTCCAGCTCACACTGGCTTCTCCGGCCGTACGTGGGAAGGTCTGCCAGCATTCTGCGAATGGTCGTGGATTTTTCCCGGACTCTGTCCGGTTTCCTCTCACCATAATGCTAGCCGCCGTCGTATAAGTGAAATATTCTTGAGTACGGCGTAAAACACTAATAAAATAAATAAATAAAAGAACCATTCTTCTTTTTCTTACTTTTGCTTTCGAAGAATAATCTAGGCTCAAAGTCACGCCAAAATCTCTCCATGGGCAGTACGTTTTAGCTATTTTTATTAGCTATGTTATTAACCCGTCGTGGTTCTGCATATGGCGCGCCTGTGGCGCACCTGTACTGCGCGTGTAATGCATCTGTAGCTAGTCCGTGATCTGCCTGAGGTGTGTATACATATTGTGAAACACAAGCAAAGTGTGTTCCACCCAGATGGTCAGTAATTAGGGAATAGTTCTGCCTTCAGCAGGTGAAGGTCAGGCGAATAAAACTGGATTGTGAAGAGCCTGTTACAGGTGTTCTAGTAAGGTATATTACTGAATCACAGCTACTACCATCCCACCATCCCTCTGACCCACCTCCACATTCTCTTCCTTCAAGGGAATCATTAAACCATCGAATGTCTTAGTAAAATGCCTAGCCACAACGTTAACACGCTAAAGCATTAAGATCCGTCTTAGAATGTTTTACACTTCGATACTTTAGTACATGTACATGAAACGTGTTGCTCCGCAACATATATTAATGCTGAAAACGATACGTCATATGAAATTTTTACAAAATCAGAAAGGCTATTGGCCAATTTAAGAAATCCTACTCAACTTTTCTCCTATGTCCGTCTGGTCTTTAGCAGGTAGAATGTCCAGGTCGGGCCCCAGGGCACAGGCCTCTAGGATCTGACTGTAGTCCCCGGGTCGCAGCTCTGCCCCAAAGAGTATGTTGTTCTGCAGGGTGGCATTCTGTATCCAGGCCTGTTGTGGTACATAAACCAATTTACCCTGATGATAGATAGGCCTATATAACTTTCTATGGCATTTGATTTCTGATTTTACTGCTTTTCTTGTTCATTAGTTGTCAACTTCTCTTTGTTTTCGTATTTTTGGTTATATCAAAACAATTTATTCCCTAAGTAAGATAGGTCTCAATAGCAGCATCTTTATAACACTGTCTTACTAAAAGGCAATGCCAATAGATGCCAAACCTAATAAGTTTCCAAGTCACAGTATAATTACGCTAGAATCAGCTGATAGCTCGCAGCCATTCTGATCTTGACATTTTGACATATCAGGTAAGAACTTCAAAGGGCTTCCATTTAACAAATTAATGTATTGGTTATAACTTAGAAATGGCATCAATATTCCAATCTACTTTCCTTTCTCTTCACAGAAACTAAACTCTGATAACTTGTCATTTGGTTCTTCTTGTACAACAGCAAGCCGGGGGCCTCCAAGGCTCAGTCGGTTAGCGCGCTACGACCCGAAGGCTTCCACCAATGCGGTCGCTGTGACTTCAAGACCAGCTCATGCTGGCTTCCTCTCCGACCGTACGTGGGAAGGTCTGCCAGAAGCCTGCGGATGGTCTTGGATTTCCACTCTGCCCGGTTTCCTCCCACCATAATGCTGGCGGCTGTCATATAAGGGAAATATTCTGGAGTACGGCGTAAAACACCAATCAAATAAATAAATCAACAACAAATCTTCCTTTAAACATTAATTTAAAATAATAGTGCTATAGTGGAATTAGTGCTGTTAAGGTGTCTGTAAACATTTTCAGAAATGTCACTGGCATGCTCCACGTGGGCATTGACAATATCCAAACATAAAGCATTTGACCTTGAACTCACCTTGACATTGATCCGCCCTGACAATTTGCTCATCTCTCCCAGCATGGCAGACAACAGTGAGGATTTCCCAGCACCCACCTGTCCTACCACAGCAACCAGTTCGCTCTGCTTCACATGTACATTGATACTAAATCCAAATATAAAGCATTTCATGTTTATTGATTGATTGATTGATTGATTGACTGACTGATATGACCGCTATCAGGTTTATGTGTGGAGGAAGCCTCATTGTCCGGAGTAAACAATCGCCTTCCTGCGAGGCACCTGACAAACCTTCTGACTTAAAGCCGCAGACGAAACACCGAGAGTAGGATTTGAACACGCGGCCTCCTTGGTCAAGAGGCGGATCGTCGCAGAGAACCAGCGCTTTAATTACCTGAGCGAGCAGGAGTCCTACATGAACATGAAATGAAAAATAATGAAATTTGTGTTATTTTATCTGTCAACGAAGAAGATGACTGAGAATTTACTGAGCAACAGTCCTCCAGTAAAACAACTCACTCCTTGAGGCAAGCTCTCAATGCATTGTCCCACGAAAACGTCCCATTTTCTATCACAATGGCATCGTCTGTGAAATAACACAATATATGCAGAATTATCTATATATTGTAATATTCAATTTGTTTACACGCCGTGTTAAATCTATTTAATATAAAAGCCTTTGGGCAGTCTTTAGTCAGCCACTGATTTATCTGTGGCTGAAGAACATTCACTGTGCAACATACACACATTTTGTACGGCTAAGTAAATAGTTTAGTTTGAGAATCCAGAAGCCTGTTATGGGTACACTGTTATAGCCAGCACCAAAGAACCTGATTGGTAGATACCTTCAAGCGGTTTGTGCTGTACAGAATCCATGTCCAGGTCTTCATGACATAAAAAGTTTGCAATTCTTCTCAAAGACACCAGTGACTGAAATTCAAAAAAGGTTAAAAAAAGGTACAAAGGATTGTCTTTAAACTGTAAGTCATTAAGTCCGCCATTCTCGTAAACCAAGGGCTCTTAAACTTAGACATTAAGTCCGACATTCTCGTAAACCAAGGGCTCTTAACAGAAATGCAACACTCATACTCCTTGATGAAACTATCCCCACTTATCATTTATTCCAAACAAGCTGACAAGAGCTTTGAGAGTATAACGTTTGTGTTTGCTTCAGCTCCAAATTGTTCAATACCCGCCCGGATAGCGCAGCTGGTAGAGTGTCCGCTTTCGTCCGCTTTCGGACGGGGAGATCTGGGTTCAAACCTGGGTCGGGTAATACCAAAGACTTTAAAAAATGGTACATCCTACTTCTTCGCTAGGCGCTAAGCAATAAGAGGATAGAGGGTGGACTGGTCGGTGTGAGTATAATGTGACTGGGTGAGGGGGTTTGTTGGGTGTCCTCGGCAAGTCATCTCGGTGGGGCAGCACCAGATGAAAGATACGGTGAAAATCCGTCCTGCACCAAGGAAACACCGCCTTCGTATAAGTGAAATATTCTTGAGTAGGGCGTTAAACAATAAGCAATCATTCATTCCAAATTGTTCATCTCCTCGCTGCTTGCACTTATACGGTATACAAACAGAGCAAAGGAATCCATCTGAAGCACATAGACTACCCATGTAACAACCTACTCTGTTGGTCACTCTCAATACCCGCCCCCACCCTCACCCACACCCAACCTACCCCTCCCCCCGAGTAACTTACCCTGACCAAGTCCGTCAGGACGGTAGGAGTGAGATTGACGGCAGGAGTGAGATTGACGGCAAATCTTAAAATGTTAAGCAGCGAGATGGCAACAAATGCCGTCTGTGCGCTCAGGAAATGATCTCGTGAGGTGTAGATGTAAGTAGCAAAAGTTGTCAAGGAAACCTGAATGAAAAAATCGAAAATAAAAACGTATTATAAAGATAAACATACAGCTAATGCCATTACGTAATGAAGATCCATGTCATATTGGGAAATCTGATCATCTTGCCAGATTATAACCGAAATTTGTCTGTCTTGAAGCGTTCCTCTGCATATTCGGACGTGACGACGGGGTAAGTGTTGCACGTCTGTTTATTACAAATATAAGTCTACATAGCTAGAAATTTCAAGCAGTTAAGGAGTTAATTATGAAGTGAGCATGCTGATTTTAGCAAAGGTCCCTCGAAATGTAATCCTTTGATCGGCTTTTGTGCAAACGCTGTGTTTATTTCAGTTAATTAGACGAGAAATTTATTAAGCTGATACTCTTTCTAAACTGACATTTTTATGACTTTATTGTAAACTGAACAGCAAAGCCAGAACGAGGCTTTATCTTGAGCCATGTCGATACAACCGTGTAACTGTGGTTTTCGAAATTTACGTTTGTCATTATGTGATATATGCTATGATCAAATATTAATCAAATCAACTGAGGCATTTGGAGTAGCATTTCATTTGTGCAATATTTTTAAAAAATAATTGCCTTCTTCAGTTGTTCCTGCTTGTCCAAGCCATGGAAGACGTTACAGACAAAGTAAATACTCTGTATGTACATCAATTATATAAACAGAACACTGGACCTAAAACATAACCAAACTTTGAATCAAACAATAGAGAACCTTTCCCACCAAAGCTCGTTAGGCTCAAAGCTGTGTAGTCTATAGTGCATTCTTGCATTTTCGATGACGTTTCGTGGGCAGACTGATTACATATTATTCGTGCAGTGCAAGAGAACAATAGTCAATCAGCTTGGGACATAATCGCCATTGCGTGGGTAACGGTATCATATTTACCAAATAAGGAGCGAGTGTCCAAGAGAAAATGCCGAATCCCTGGAGAAGCCCCGTCTTCCGGATAAGCTTCGGTTCTTTGTTCCTGATAGCCAGAATCTTCTCACCGAAAGACATCTCCCAGGCGAAGAGTTTCAGCATCTAGCGTAATCAGAAAGTAAAAAGACATCAATCTGACGACATCAGTTTCTGGTCGGTCGCCCGCCATTTTGTTATCGTGAGACAAAATGCCTTTCTCAGAATGTGTTATCTCCCCAAAGAGAACTTTGTGAAAGGCCTGGAAATCAAAGATGTTCAACACGATGGCGTTAAAGCCCAATGAAGCAAATACAAGTAAACATAAAAATCAATCCGTACAAATTCGAATACATGTACCTTTATTCTATTCAGCACTTCATTCATCAGTTTCATTCGTCCGTCTTTGAATGTCATCTGTTCCTCTTGATACTTTTGCATCTTCGCCATGATGAATGCGTTTATCGTTAAGAGAAGGACGATAACGCCGACACCAGCGAATACTGACGGACCGGCGGTTTGATAAAGGAAATAAACAGAAATAACCATGAGAATTGGACCGGACCATACGGCCCAAAGGTTTTCCAGCAACTCCTCAAATCTGTAAGCATTCACGGACATAAGGTTGACGATCTCACCCACCGTCGATTCCTTCCACGCTAGATTGTTCATTGTGAGGGCCTGAGTGGCAAAGAGAAAATTTTGAATAAAATATTTTTTGAAATGAAGTAACATTTACTTTTTAATGTTTTGTTTCATTGTTGTTGTTGCTTTGATTTGACTGATGAACTTGTGAACATGAAATGACAATCGTAATTGTTCAATAACATTGTTTGCATGCGCATTTTTCTTACCTTCTTGTATATGGCTGAAATCAGAGAAGCTCGAATCCTCATTCCAATTCGAAAGCTACGATAAAAACACTGTTGTTCAAGAATAATCAAGATGGCGGTGTTTACGGTGATGGCCACGGCGTACATATAACCTCGCCACGTCTCTTGCCGGACTTCACCCGGTTTGACGCTATCTGTGAATTCAATAAGCAACCTGCCGGACAAATATAACAGACTTCAACATAAAGAGTTACACCAGAGTAGCGACGGCAGTGTGACAGTTGGCAAATGGTCACACGTTATCGGTGAAATTCGGTATCTTGTCGTACCTCGGTTGGGGGTTTACTATAACTGGTCATGTAACTGTTTAAAAACTTAGACGCCCTCTGTCACCATCGCTTAATAAGCAAAAAATTATGTGAAAAAATGCATGGATGTTACATGCAATATATCAATCGTCACTGGTCTGGAATGACCCAAAATGCTTTATTGTTATCACCTTTAATACTTGTACACAATAGCAAAGAACAATGCAAGAACATATATTATCAACACGTAAAAAAGTGCAAGTACTTCCGAGTGTATTTGCTGAACTCGTAACACCAGATTATGTTATCAATATTGCAAGCAACCCTTGAATAATGCATTAAAAATATAAATATCGGTCAATTCATTTTCGGTTGTGTTAGATATGCCGAGTTCAAAAGAACATTTATTGTCCAGACAAAATCGGGCAAGGGACAAAATAGTTAAGTATAAAAGCGCACTCACTAATACAAACATATGTTTTCATTTAAGTGGCATATTCTCGAGTAACTTAACAGTCTTTCACGTGCGCCCATTATTCACGGATTATCTTCCATGCATTCATAGGCATTAGCTTATATATTCAACGTAAGCTTTTTGGAAACTGGTCTTGCTACTATTAACCAGGAACACCCATTTTGGTTGACGGTTGATATAGGAATGTCGACTTCAACGCCTCTAGCGATTCAGTTACCTGAGCAATCTAGGGTTGACAAATGTCAGAAGATCTTCGATAAACTTCAAGAAGTGCGCAATAAAAACATCTTTTCCAAAAACTTTGGCGAGCACATTTACCAGTGGCGGCTGTTTGTCTTTCTTCTTCGTATCTAATGTCCGAACTCTTTCGTTTAGGAGGGGAGATGTGTCATCCAATTCGACTGCACTAATGTTGATTTCTGGTTGTAGTAAGTTGATGCCAGAAAACGGCTGAACCTCTACTTCATTCAATCCGGATTTGACTCTGACAAAATAAACACGCAACCAGTGCTACAACTGGACAGAAAACACATAGACGTAGGCCTTAACTTGGGTTCCAAATCGCCATAATAGATTTATTATGATATTTTCATTTCATTAATACAATAATATGTTTAGCATATATTTACTTGAGGAGAAGACTGAACGTTTCACTTGTAACTGGCCATTTTTTTATTTTACACTGAATTAAAGGTTTGCGTTTAGAGCCAAGACCTCTATGTTGTTTCGTTAAATGTGATGTCTCATCGAGGCTTCGCAATAAAACCCAAAGACATGACATAAACGCATAATTCTGGGTTCAAAAATGAGAAGAGTCACGGATGAATTCAGTGGTATATCTCTCAGACCCAAACTCCAGAGGCTGATCTTACAGCAAACAAAACCACCCCACCACCTTCTGTTTACAAGCATTCATTGGAAAAAACAAACGGGGTGTTCAAAATCAATGAACAACGTACCTGAAATGTTTACACTTTTCCAATTCTCGATCCCAAACCATTTCAAACTTGGGGATGATTTGTTCACATTTGTCAGATGGAACAAGGTCCTATACATCCTCGTCTTCTAGGGTATTTTTGTACCCTTTCATAACAAGCCTGAAACAGTGAATACATGTGTCTAAGTTAGAAAAATAGAAGCTTAAAATTTAAGCCGTAGTACCTAAAGTAAAACAACTGTACAACAACAGTACAATGCAACAAATACACACTGTTTAGTTGTTATTTTCTCCTCCAAGATTATTTTGAACGCATATCTATGTTGTGAGACAGGATTTTTGAACCAGCTGTCATGACTTTAGGCTTAGTTTCTTTTTCTTCTGAAAATGAAATGCTACAGTGTCCAATAACATCAATTGTTGATTGCGCTATGCGTTCTTTTAAATCTGGCCTAGCCCTCAATATATACAGATGTTTTTACTGCTACACGCCGATGATGTGGCATTAATGATAGAAAGTGAAACGAAAGTTCGGGAGTCGTTGGACGCATTATATGATTACTATACGTCATGAAGTCTAAGTGTGAACGTGAAAAAATCCAAACTATTGACCTTTCGAAAAGGGAGAGATTGTCTACAAATCTAAAGGTGTGATGATGATATGATGTTAGAGATTACTGACAAATTTAGTTTTCTTGGGATTGTATTTTCGGCTGGTGGTTATTTGATGAGTGACCAAAAATCTTTGGCAGATCAATCCAGAAAGGCCATTTTCAGCCTAAATCAATATTTGTACAAATTTAATGCAATACCAGTTAGCCATATGTTAGATTTGTATAAGAAACTCATTGTGCCTGTAATGAATTATGCAGCTGAAGTCTGGGGATTTACAAACTCACCACTAATCTCGGCTTTTGTAAGTATTTACTGGGTGTCGAGATTAGTACTGCAAATGATTTTATCGATTGGGGAAACCGGTCGTACTACAATGTTGGCCAAGAGACTTTCCACCATTGTTAAGTACTGAGTTAAGATTATACACTCGGAAGAAAGACGTATGATAAGAGTTGCGCACATTATGCTAGTGCGTGACTACCATGTACGAAATAAGGATAAGTGGTTGTCAAAATGAAATCAATTTTAAGATTCTCTTGGGTTTAGTTATGCATGGTACACCCAATCGGTAAGCAACGTTAATGTGTTCATGTCAGTTGTGAAGCAACGTGTAAATGATATATGTATACAAAACTTTCAACGACGTGTAGAGGAAATTTCTACGTGGAAATAACTTTTTCTGTTTGCAATCGTATTTAAATCCTTTCACGACAGTCAAATTGAGAACTTCTTCCTACAGATTAACTGTCGAGACTGGCAGGTGTCACAAGGGTAACAATCTTTCTGTTAACTAAAGAAAATGTAATACTTGCAATCTTGTTGAAGATGAATATCACTAATCACTAATCTGTCCATTATTTAAAAGTTACAGACAGAAGTATGTCTCCCAGTATTATACTGTCAACCCTGATAGAAGAAAAGTTTTCGAACTGTTGACAACAAATAATGTACAACGACTGAGAAATCTGGCACTGTTTGCTGGGCTCTATGCAATATGAAACCATATTATTACATTATGGATTTGAAAATACGAGTTGATTTACCCAGGGACACAAATTTTGACGAATTGACAAACGGGAAAACCCGGTTAAAAGGTTGGTCAGATGGCCTTATCATTGGTCTTGGTCTTATCAGTAGGTTTCAAGATAAATTTTAATAAATTAGGTCTAACAGATCTGGGGATATCGCAGGGACAATGTCAGTATTAACGAGGGGAAGGACATACCCCGAAATATTATCAAATCTTGAGGATTTTGCCATGAAGCTGCAAATCGGCTCGGTATAGTTCTGGGCATACAACGCGAACATGATGTTGTGGGCGACAGACTATGGAGAGCATATATACACACAATTTGCATCACGAAACTGAGCTCGGGTTGGGGTGGGGATTTAATGCGTGCTATGCCAGAATATCAACCGGACACGGTTACTGTGGGCCACTGTCAATGGACAACATACACACACAATATAAATATATATATATATATACCTCCACAGGCACCTGGGCGGGGATACAATACGTAGTGGGTAGATAACAATCGAAAAAAAAAATAGAAAAAAAAACAAAAAACCAAAAAAAACCAAAAAAAACTGACATTAAGCAAATAATAAAGAGGCTGCTATTTTACTTACAGCGTTACCCAAGAAAATGAGAACAATGACAGGAATGATGATGTTGTTTCCGGAGAAGGTTTCTGGTGAAAAAAAAATGAAAAAAATAAAAAAATAAAATATAAAAATAAAACGCTATAACTTATAATCAGATTTATTTATCCATCACATTTACCATGCTGCCTCACTTAAACAGTATTTCATTAGTTTCGCCCATCTCTTCATGCTGAATGACAAGTGATAGTGTAGCAAGATTGTTTATTTTGTGATAATGTAACAAGGTCGTTTAATTACTATAAAGCTACCGCTTCAGACAAGAGTTTGCGGCTTAACCGCTTAAAATATTAAAGACAGAGGCTTTACAGACTTCACTATCCGCGTTTCAGTAAACTTAATGTCTAACTTAAGCTAAATTGTATGAGTTGATTTAAGCTGTAGATAGACGTCAAAATAACATAGGGCAATGCAGCTCAACCTAAGAGACAGCGCTTAAGGCGGAATATATTGATTTAGTCCAACGAAGAAAACACCCAACAAACATATATAAATGTCCCATTTAAAGACTGTTAGAAGGGTGATATCTGCAGTTAAAAAAACATTTTTCATAGCAGCCAAGAGACTCACCCGTCTTGTGTGCGATAAATGCCTGGGTTTTTCCGCAAAACAATGTAAAAAAAACAGTACAAGTACAAAGGCATAGTCCACGTAGGAAATCACAAAATCCACCAAGTCACTCTTGTATATCTTGAAAAAGAAGCACAAATGATGAAGCATAAAGCAATTTGCTTTCATTTCATTTCTCCATATGAGAAAAAAATAAGTTGCAGTTGAATGACATAACAGACATGTGCTTTGAATCATGGCATTCTGAACGCAAAATCCTCACATTAGCTGATAACTTCCCATACCATTAAAAGTTCATATTTTATTTTAGAAAATACGACTGCATAAATGAACGAGTATGGAGTACAGTTAGTATTGGTATCTGCGTCAGGCGCGTGAACCAATACCGCAGGAATATAACAGGGGTGCATTTTGAAATCTGCTTTAAAACTTGTTAGTCAGTTTCCATATATATGACAGTTCAAATCACCACTAATACTTGTCCTTTCTTTCGTCAGATGTCTCAGTGTTAAGAAAAAGGCTCACATGCTGTATAATGTCTGTATAAAATGGTATAACTCACCTGTTTTATAATGTCTGTATAAAATGGTATAACTCACCTGTTGTGTAATGTCTGTATAAAATGGTATAAACCACATGTTGTATAATGTCTGAATAAAATGGTATAACTCACCTATTTTATAATGTCTGTATAAAATGGTATAACTCACCTGTTGTATAATGTCTGCATAAAATGGTATAACTCACCTGTCGTATAATATCTGTATAAAACGGTATAATCCCTATCACTACTTACAGGAACCAAAATATCCACAACATTCAACAGAGAGCATCTTTTGAGATCTATGAGAACTAGTAGAGTAGCAAAAATCTGAAAGGAAGACAGAAAAATGAAACAGGAAGATAAAGAACTATTTCTTTCTACAAAAGTCATATACCAACATAAGGTCTATTTCATACAGGTACGTGTAAAAATGCCGTCTTTCTTGGAAATTTTTGCCTTAACTCGCTCAAACTGCACGAGCTTTTATTGGTACTTTACTTGTCGTTACGTACAGGCCTAGAACTCATTTTTCATCGAACTCACATGACTAGCAGAATATATCAGTGACATTAGAGAACACTAATAAACACATCTCACCAGTGTAACTGTTCTAATCAACGGAAAGATAACGCCGGCTGTTCCGTCATGCTCCCCCGTTTCTGTCTGATGGGGCAGAACATGCACACCTGTAACTATGGAGGTAATTGCTACAAAAATGCTCAGCACCTGGAAACAGAGACAACGGCTTGCAGATTAGAACAGAAACTGGACTAAACACTGAAGCAAGAAGACATGAATACGGTAGTTATATTCAGGCGAGAATGCGTGAGGCGACAGGGCACTTTGATTTAATGATTACACCTGTTGACATGAACATGCATTTTGCTGTTGTGGCACATCTTACTACGCTTACACATTTGAGGCCATGAAAGCCACACCTTGCCATTAATGTTCGTACATGTTGTTACGAGTATTGAATTTGCTACACGCACATAATTTCTCTGTTAACAGTCACACTTATGCCATATTATTATAGATTTACTGTTCAAGTCACAATTTTTTAACTATCATAGGATTCAGATCTCTTTAGAAAATTAGACACTGGCTATCATCATTCATTAGGTTATCCTCACTACTTTGGCTCCCACCAAACATTAGGCTATCCTCACACATTTGGTTATATTCACACATTTGGCTATATTCACACATTTGACTATTCGCACACATTTGGCTACCCTCACTCATTTGGCTATCACCATTCATTAGGCTGTCCTCACTACTTTAGCTTCCCTCACACACATGGCTAACCTCACACATACAGTTTATGGCTATCCTCACACTTATGGCTATCCTCACACATGTGTCTGTCCTCACACATACACTGTATGGCTATCCTCACACATACAGTGTATGGCTATCCTCACACTTATGGCTATCCTCACACATTTGGCTATCCTCACACATTTGGCTATCCTCACACATTTGGCTATCCTCACACATACAGTGTATGGCTATCCTCACACTTATGGCTATCCTCACACATGTGTCTGTCCTCACACATACACTGTATGGCTATCCTCACACATACAGTGTATGGCTATCCTCACACATTTGGCTATCCTCACACATACAGTGTATGGCTATCCTCACACGTCTGACTGTCCTCACACATTTGACCATCCCCATTGTAAGTGCACCACTACTTGGCAGTTCTCATCCAACTGGTTATCCCCACTCTCAGTTGCATAGCCAAATGGACATGTGCACTTTAATTACTTGCCATATGTTTCACATTCCCCTTGACCCAATAACCTAGAATCTCAAATAATTTGATATGCTCTTACATTTTACACATTTTGCTAAGCATATTTTGACTCGCTGACATATTTTGCTGCACTCACACATTTAGCTATACTCAGTCTGCTGATGGGCAAAGGGGGCAAGTTGCGTGTGTAAATGTGGTATAAATAGAAAGGGGAGGTAACCCACAGCCAGCCGCAGGGAACAAGAACAAGGACTGTATCCTGGAAACACTCAGTGAATTCTCGTTAAGAACTATTCCAAGTAAGGAGCTTTCCTGCAAAAAGAGAAACGATACGCCCATTTCAAAATTCCACTGAAATGCATTGAAGAATCAGCAAAACGGAGATTTTTAGTGGCAAGCCACAAGCTTGCCTCTGGCACGCCTTCAGGAGACTCCTAGCATTCCACTGATAGATTCTGTCCGCCACTTCAGCAACACGAGCTTGCGTATTGAAGAATAATATATGCATTTTTTATTTATTTATTGATGTATTTATTTATCTACTTCATAAGTGTTTTACGCCCTATTCAAGAATTTTCACTTATACGAGGGCGACCAGAATTATTGTGGGAGGAAACCAGACAAACCCTGGGGAAAACCCACAGCCATCCGCAGATCTCACATACGGCCGGAGAGGAAGGCAGCAACAGCTGGGCTTGAACTCATAGCGACTGCATTGGTGAGAGTGGATCGCGGAGGAAACCTACGACCACCTGTAGGTTACTGGCAGACTTTCCCACGTACTGCTGGAGAGGAAGTCAGCATGAGTTGAACTCACATTGACCGCATTGGTGGGAGGCTTTAGGCCAACTGAGCCACGGAGGCCCCCGGCAGTTTTTTTTTATGCACTTCACATATTATAGATGCATATTTTAGTTTTAGCCTTCATTTAACTTAGAGGGTCGCCTCCGTGTGGCCGAGGGTTTAGCCAGCTACCGCAGCATAATTCCAGGTATCTGTGAGTTCAAGCCCCGCTCATGCTAGCCTCCTCTCCGGCCGTACGTGGGAAGGTCGGCCAATAACCTGCGGATGATCGTGGGTTCTCCCGGTCTGTGGGCCGTTCCCTTCAACCATATCAACTTATTTGACCACGGGTCAGGCTTTAAATAAGAATGGAGGAAAGCCTAGTGCTCAGAGTAAACTACCGCGCTTCGCCTGATGCATATGCCTGATCGAAAAAAACTGAAAAAACGAGCGCCGGATTCGAACTCGTGACCTCATTGGCCAGACCGGGGCTGATAAATTTCAGGGCGTCCACGCTTTCATTATCCAAGCCAGCGAAAAACCGACAGAGATGTGTTACTTTACAATGACGAAATTGTATCATTTGCAACTCACGTGAGTGAAGTTAGAGTGCGGTTCGCAGTTAGAGCGCTTAGCTATTCCACGGGGACAAGTCATTATTTCTATAAATTATATATTAGGGCACATCTCCATTAATACTGCGCCTACAGACATCATACTTGGCACATCATTGACACTTAATGCGGGCTATGACGTCATGGATATAATTCCCGATTCTAACTCCATGGGGCGCTTCTGTGAACACCAGTCTGAACCACATCTCCGTTAATGCTGCGCCTACAGACATCATACTTGGCACATTATTGACACTTAATGCGGGCTATGACGTCATGGATATAATTCCCGATTCTAACTCCATGGGGCGCTTCTGTGAACACCAGTCTGAAACACATCTCCGTTAATACTGCACCTACAGACATCATACTTGGTACATTATTGACACTTAATGCGGGCTATCATTTGATGGCAACGGCTCCCTTTTCTAACACCAGGGGCGCTTCTGTGAATAGCAGTCTGGCCCATATCTTCATTAATACTGCACCTACAGACATCATACTTGCTATATAAATGACACTTAATGTACATTAGTGATTTAATGCGGACTATTACGTGATGCCCAAAATGTCCGATTCTAAATCCAGGGGTGATGAAGGGTTACAGATTTTTTTCTGAGTGGCTATACCCGACGAGATGAATTTTAGGTATGTAAGATTTGTTCAAGAGTGATGAAGGCTACGAGAATTAAACAAGGAAACCCTTTTGTTCACTGTCAGCCAGTTTATTTATTTATTTATTTGATTGGTGTTTTACCCGGTACTCAAGAATATTTCACTTATACGACGGCGGCCAGCATTATTGTAGGAGGAAACCGGACAGAGCCAGGGGGAAACCCACGACCATCCGCAGATTGCTGGTGGAAGGCTTCAGTCATTGCGTTGCGTTAGCGCGCTAACAAACTGAGCCAAGTGGGCCCCTTGTCAACCAGTCAGCGATTCTGGAGCTTAATGGGAGTTACGGGCAAGGCTGCTATTCAGACTGCTGTTCACAGAAGCGCCCCCTGGTGTTAGAATCGGAAATTATATCCATGACGTCAAAACCCGCATTAAGTGTCAATAGTGTACCTAGTATGTCTGTAGGTGCAGTATTAATAGAGATGTACCCTAATATATAATTTATCGAAATAATGACATGTCCCAGTTGAATAGCTAACCGCTAACTGCCAACCGCACTCTAACTTCACTCACGTTGCAACTCACCCATAGAGCTTGCGTACAAAACGGTGACGGCATGGCTCATTCTCCACGCTGATTGACGAAATACTTATTAGGCCTTGCACTTGTAGGCCTACAATAATGTCTGGAGCTCGTCGCTTTTCTGTTGTATGTTGTAGCCGGCTTTACTGGTCAGTATTGGCTTATCGGACAATTTTTATACAGACATGAAGGGCCAGGTTACGAGTCCTTATATTTTCTATACGCTGCCTGACCTATCTTCTGTTAACCTGCAAGACGTAAGCACTCTAAAAATATGCACCATCGGAGATGCTAATTCACATACAGCGGATAAAATCACGTTTTCTACACATTTTTAAGAAGAGGAAATCTAGTTTTACGCCTACCCATACGTAAAACTGTGGACATCTTTGGTCCTTTTGGTGGTATAAATTAGCGGATCTTATACCGTTATGTATGGTACACGTCCATGTTTGGATATTTCACCATCATCGCCGTTCTCCGCACAGGAGTGTTGAAGTTGACATATTACCTTGTACCGTAACGTTCGAAATATATCCACTGTGTACGAGATAACAAACAGAAGAAAACACGAAAGGTCAACTGAGTACAAGCATGATCTGAAGTAGACAGAGTTCAGTTTTTTCTTAACTCTGTAAAACCAGGAAAATAAATTATCACTTTGGAAGTGTAGCATTTTAGCAAATTTTAACTCCGTGAATCACTGCCACTCAAAGTCACTATTCACTCAACATAAAAAACGACAAGCCCGTTTAAGTAGGCCTAAATGTAGGTCTACCGGCCAGCTTATTAAATTTTATGTAGTAGGATTACAGAATTTATGAAATCGTGGTTAATGTACGTGTTTGTCTGTCATTCGATTGGGAGTTCAAACCCAGTCTAGGCCAGGCATTTTGTACATTCTCCCTCTCTCTTCGTTTGGCCCTGGTCACGTTAGGGACGATAAGAGATAGTTGTTTGGAGACCACTTGTCTCGTGCCAATATGGTGAGCATATCTGCACATCACATTGTGGAGAGTTTCTCAGCAATTTGCCAAAGGTCGGTGGTTTACCCTTGACAAGATTTCCTACGCATACAAAACTTTTTTCCTCCCACCATAATGCTGGCCGCCGTCGTATAAGTGAAATATTCTTGAGTACGGCGTAAATCACCAATCAAATAAATAAATAAAGATAAAACTGACAGCCATCGTATATGAAAAATTCTTCATTATGGTGGGGAATAAACAAATAAATAGATAAATGAACTAAAAATCAAGCGTAAATTTCGACTACCATAGTAAAATATCTGCACTTAACGCATACATAGTCCAGTGATACAGTTTTCCGACCTAGACCAAATTATCATTTTTAACTTCGTCACGCACGTGCGACTGGTCCATTCAACAATTGTTGCACCACAGAGGGAAAGCCTTTCAGGGTCATCACCAGTAGATAAGGCAAACAAATGCTAAATCTATTCCCTGACTGCCCCCCCCTCCCCCCGCCACATACACGCGCGCGCGCGCACACACACGCATCATCCCACCCACACCCTAGGTGCTAATTGCAATAAAGCTGTACTTGATTGAACTCATCAGATTAAATGAAAAAACTGGGTTCAACAGTATCAAGCGCGTATGTGCGTCGGAAACAGCACTGGTACCTTGACATGCTGTGGCGGAGATGAATTACGCCAACTGAATCTGGCGAATAAAACTAGCCTTTTTTTTTTTTTTTTTTTGAACGGAAAGATGCTCCGCTATAGCTCATACATGGGTAAAACTTGGATTCCACATTATAATCACGATTACCTATGAGTCCTTGATGGGGGACTGGCCGATGGGCCAAGCCAAAGGCCACCAAGGAACAGGATACTAGTATTTTATTTGTATTCCGTGTTCAACTCTCACCAATGCAATCGCTATGAGTTCAAGTCCAGCTGTTGCTGGCTTCCTCTCCGGCCGTATGTGAAAAGATCTCCGGATGGCTGTCGTATAAGTGAAATATTCTTCAGCACGGCGTATGACCTCAATCTTATAAATAAATAAATATTTCACGTTCAACTGACGCGTCATACCTTTTCCTGGCTGACCAGCACCTGGCATACCGGGTATTCCCCTTATGTTGAGCGCCGTGCGAGGTAGATAACCGATGTTAATGTCTTAGGTATAACTCAGTTCGGGATTGAACCCCATATCTACTACGCGAGAGTTAAATAAAGCCGTTGATGTTTGTACAGTTTTAACATTGGCAAATACTCGAGTTCTGTGCAAGCATGGAGATAAAATTATACCTTCATGGTCCAAGGCTTTAAACAGAAATGCTTCACATTTGTTAGAAAACACAAATAACAACACAAGGTTTTTTGAAAAATGTAAATTCTTAATATGCAGTAAATATCACATAAAAAAAAACAGCACCATATTTAAGAAAGTAAACCTGAGTAAATTGCAAAATAAATTTCCAAGATTTCTCTGTGAAGAGAATTGTCAAAAATGTCCCCATTTTGTACATTGCACATTCTAGCTGATTTGATGATAACATTTGAATTTAACCGGCCTGAAATGTCAACAGTGAATAAATATTAAAAGTAGACAGGAGAAACTGGAAATGTGTTGGTCTGACGACGCGGTGTTTTACTTGACATCGATCAACACCATGGGGAGTTTTCGTGACCGAAGCCAGCGCTCAAACTGCGCTAAGTTGCCCAGCAGGATCTCCTCCAGGACAAACTGAAAGTGAAACAAAATATCTGGGTTTTCAATGTTAATAAAAACAAAATTCACTGGTCCGGTAGAAAGTGAAAACCAAATGAAACATCAGGTTTTGTGCAAACACAAAGTGAATACGGCAGATGACCTAAAATATCGCTCAAAACAAATTTATTTTTAGAGGCAAATAAATGTTATAAAATATTATTTCTGATTCTGCAACATTCATTTTTAGAGAGGACTATCATTCTACTTTCCAAGTAAACATAAAAACACTTTTCTAACATGAATAAAGTTTCCAGAAACAGGCAAGATTCGAAATTTGGTGACAGGCAAAGTTTGACTTACTTTGAAAGCTTGCAACATCAAGTTACGGTTGACTTACTTTGAAAGCTTGCAACATCAAGTTACGGTTGACTTACTTTGAAAGCTTGCAACATCAAGTTACGGTTGACTTACTTTGAAAGCTTGCAGCATCATGTTAGTTTTGACTTACCTTGGAAGCTTGCAACCTCATGTTACATTTGACTTCTTTTATAAGCTTGCAACATTACATTACATCTGACTTACCTCAAAAGCTTGAAAGTTAATGTTACATTTGACTTTAATACTCGGAAAGCTTTTGCTGTAAACACCAACGTTAGACTTGACTTTCAAACGTTACTTTGAAAGCCTGCAACATCAGATTACATTTGAAATACCTTGAAAACTTGTTGCGTCAGGTCACATATGACTTCATTATTTTGAAAACTTTCACTGTAGCATCCGGCTACAATTGACTTACCGTTACACTGAAGTCTTGAAACAAGAGGTTACATATGAGCAACCTTGTAAGCTTGTAACACCAGGTTTTGTGTGTCTAAGACCTTGAAATTTTTGTATCATGAGGACACAGGTGACTTACTTTGAAAGCTTGTTGCATCGTAACTCTGCAGATCTCATACGCAGGCAAAGACATCATCAGCATACACAGCTTGGCCTAAAAATTAACACTTATTTTTCAGCTTGAAGTATAGAAAGACAAACAGAAGCCAGTTTATTTGATGAGAAAATTTCATACAAAATGTAAATATGACAATATTTGTTCACAGACATCTTTATTTCATGCAAATATACGGGGGAACCTGGAGACCATTATAACGAAGTTCAGGTCAATTCTAAACAATCTTTGAAACGTTATCAAACGAGCTGTTTTTATTTTAAGACAAAAATGCCTTAAGAGCATGGATTTGACCTCTAGTCCTACGGGAGACTTTTAATGAGAGATTTTGAGTATTAGACTATCATTCAAGAAGGACATTCCCAGTAGCAGGCCTTTTACTTTACCACTGACCGAACTCTACCACACGCCTTCCATTCTACACTACCTTTCCCCCCGCAGCGGGAGGCTGAAGTTAGCACCATTTTCATTTGATGTTGTTCCGTTGGCATGTATTTTTGTCATTCGAAACCTAGCGTACCCGAATGTTTGCATGCACTCATTACTTGTTTCATAGGCCGAGTTACAAGGGAGGTGGCACATATTTCCTTGTTCAAACCTCACCACTTTCACTTTTCGTTATTCGAATATTGAATAGCGTGCAAGCATGTTTTTTGCTATTTGGAGCCCAAATAATGTGCTTGCAATATAGAATATTGCAAGATATTTGGACCTCACAACTTTCACTTCTTCTTATTAGAATATCAAATAACGTAGCAGCAGGTTTTTCCACATCCAAATACCATGCAGTCAACATAGATATTCGAATGTCTAAAAATAACATTCAAATAACAAAACACGTGCCTGCTCACTTCCACCTCTGTCAATCAATGAATCAATGAATTAATCAGAGGGTACATGTACAAATATCCTGCAAAATTCAATATTGCTCGCTGTTCCGAGTCTGAGTAACGAAAAATGTGCTAGCATGTTATTTCACATTCGAATACGAAAAAGTGAAAGTGGTGAGATCTGAATAAGGAAACATGTGCCTGCACGATTTTAACTCAGTCAATCAATCAATCAATCAATCAATCAATCAGTTAATCGGTCAGCGCAAAAATCTTGCTAAATTACGTATTGCAAACATGTTATTCAGGGCCCGGTAACACACATTATTTGACATTCTCATTACGAAAAACTTGCTAGCACGTTATTCGACATTTGAAAAAGAAAAAGTGATGAGATCCGAATAAGGAAATATGTGCAGGCTAGAAGCAAACCACTAGGTCGAACAGAAAGCTCTGTTACCTTTGCTTGAATAACCGTCTTGCTGTCCATCTGGTTGAAGCGACCCATTTTGCGCATCATATTCTGTATGTCTTCATCGTTTGGACACAGCAATTCCGTGTCTTCCTTCAGCTTTTGAAACCTACAATTACAACACCCCATAAAATCAATATACAGAGATCGAAACTTAATCTCTTTCCCTTGGAGAAGCTATAATCTTGAATAAGGTGTAAATATAAAAGAAATGGACATATCAATCAGATTTAACAAATACATCTGTAAGAAGTAATAAATACATTAATGCGAAGTAATAAATACCACAGGAAGCAGTTCACGTAATAAATACAAGAGTCATATTGAATCAGAACACAACAGTTAAAATTAATAAATACAAGAGTCAGAAATAATAAATAAAACACCCAGAAGTAAAAAATACAACAATAACAGAAGCAATACACACATCAGTCAGAAACAATCAATACAACAGTCAGAAGCAATAAATACAAGACCAAGAAGAAAACTACAACAATAACAGTCAGAAGCAATTAATACAACATTCAGAAACAATTAGTACAACATTTAGAAATAATTAATACAACTGTCAGAAGCAATTAAATACAAGTCAGAAGCAAATTAATACAAGTCAGCAGCAACAATTACAACACTCCAAAAACCAACACAACAGGCAAAAGTAAAAAAGCCAACAATGTCAGAAACAATAAATACTACAGTGAGAAGGACTGACTGCCATGATCAGAAGCAATAAATACTACCTTCTAAAGCAATAAACGCAACCATATGAAGTAATCAGTACATCAGAAGAAATAAATACAACAGCCAGGAGGAGTTCCTATTTTTGTTATACATGTAGAGGCAATAAATACAAAAAAACAATAAGCATTTCTTTTAAATACAGCAGTCAGCGGTCAGGGAATCCCAACCCTATCATAATTCTTCTGGCTAATGAAAAAGAATGGGATATTAAAGAAATTAACATCAAGAGACAAAGAAAAGAAAAAGAAATTCCATCAATAGCCAAATGAAAACTGGAGAGTAATGCCTCTTTTTTCAAGGGTCTGTTGATTTAATCCCAATGAGACAAATTTATTTATACCTTCTAGCTGGTAAAACTAATATTATATTCCATACTATCTAAACTAAGATAGTGATTTTAAGGAAATTAACCTTGAGAGAACAATTAACATTTTGGAATCGATTCACAAGCCCCGTCCCCTCCAGTGAACATATTTTTAATAAAATGGCCTAATTATAATTGATTAATAATTAAGTTCAGAGATAAGCATGCCAAAGTGTGACTGACCATTCTGAGGGTTGGATTTCCATGCTGTCTGTGTTGTAGCTGAAGTTGCGCAGCGCACGCCGCATCTCCTTGTGGTGCTGCTGATACAGACACGGCAGTTTATCCAGGATGTTATACTTGAACTCAAACAGAGCCAGACGTTCCCTGGAATGCCAATTCAGATTCTGCGTGTCTAATGTTTATCATCTGGGTATGAAACATCCCCCATAAACTGGGGGATCATTTATTTGTTTGGTTTGGTGTTTTACTGATTATACATGTGCTCGGGAATGTTTCACTTAAATGACCCACGGTTATCTTAATGTGTCATACCTGTCCAGTTTGTAGAGCTCTCTTCTGTTTTCTCCTAGTGCCCCAACACTGCTGCGCTAACACCTAACACATAATACCTGTCCAGTTTGTAGAGCTCTCTTCTGTTTTCTCCTAGTGCCCCAACACTGCTGCGCTAACACCTAACACATAATACCTGTCCAGTTTGTAGAGCTCTCTTCTGTTTTCTCCTAGTGCCCCAACACTGCTGCGCTAACTCTAACACATTATACCTGTCCAGTTTGTAGAGCTCTCTTCTGTTTTCTCCTAGTGCCCTCACTGCCGCTCCAACACCTAACACATCATACCTGTCCAGCTTGCATGTAGAGCTCTTTTCTCTTTTCTCCCCTGCTAGTTTTCCTATTACTGCTCTAACACATCATACCTGTCCAGTTTGTAGAGCTCTCTTCTGTTTTCTCCTCTGCTAGTTCCCCCACTGCTGCTCTAACACCTAACACATCATACCGGTCCAGTTTGTAAAGCTCTCTTCTGTTTTCTCCCCTGCTAGTTCCCCCACTGCTGCTCTAACTCTAACACATCATACCTGTCCAGTTTGTAGAGCTCTCATGTTTTCTCCTAGTGCCCTCCACTGCCGCTCTAACTGTAACACATCATACCTGTCCAGTTTGTAGAGCTCTCATGTTTTCTCCTAGTGCCCTCCACTGCTGCTCTAACACCTAACACATAATACCTGTCCAGTTGGTACAGCTCTCTTCTGTTTTCTCCTAGTGCCCTCACTGCCGCTCTAACACCTAACACATCATACCAGTCCAGTTTGCATGAAGAGCTCTGTTCTGTTTTCTCCCCTGCTAGTTCCCCCACGGATGAGCTAACCCCAACACATCATACCTGTCCAGTTTGTAGAGCTCTCTTCTGTTTTCTCCTAGTGCCCTCCACAGCTGCTCTAACACCTAACACATAATACCTGTCCATTTTGTAGAGCTCTCTTCTGTTTTTCCCAAGTGCCCTCACTGCCACTCTAACTATAACACATCATACCTGTCCAGTTTGCATGAAGAGCTCTGTTCTGTTTTCTCCCCTGCTAGTTCCCCCACGGATGAGCTAACCCCAACACATCATACCTGTCCAGTTTGTAGAGCTCTCTTCTGTTTTCTCCTAGTGCCCTCCACAGCTGCTCTAACACCTAACACATAATACCTGTCCATTTTGTAGAGCTCTCTTCTGTTTTCTCCTCTGCTAGTTCCCGCACTGCTGCGCTAACTCTAACACATCATACCTGTCCAGTTTGTAAAGCTCTCTTCTGTTTTCTCCCCTGCTAGTTTCCTCACTGCCGCTCTAACTGTAACACATCATACCTGTCCAGTTTGTAGAGCTCTCATGTTTTCTCCTAGTGCCCTCCACTGCTGCTCTAACACCTAACACATAATACCTGTCCAGTTGGTAGAGCTCTCTTCTGTTTTCTCCTAGTGCCCTCACTGCCGCTCTAACACCTAACACATCATACCAGTCCAGTTTGCATGAAGAGCTCTGTTCTGTTTTCTTCCCTGCTAGTTCCCCCACGGATGAGCTAACCCCAACACATCATACCTGTCCAGTTTGTAGAGCTCTCTTCTGTTTTCTCCTGGTGCCCTCCACAGCTGCTCTAACACCTAACACATCATACCAGTCCAGTTTGCATGAAGAGCTCTGTTCTGTTTTCTTCCCTGCTAGTTCCCCCACGGATGAGCTAACCCCAACACATCATACCTGTCCAGTTTGTAGAGCTCTCTTCTGTTTTCTCCTGGTGCCCTCCACAGCTGCTCTAACACCTAACACATCATACCTGTCCATTTTGTAGAGCTCTCTTCTGTTTTTCCCAAGTGCCCTCACTGCCACTCTAACTATAACACATCATACCTGTCCAGTTTGTAGAGCTCTCTTCTGTTTTCTCCCCTGCTAGTTTCCCCACTGCTGCTCTAACACCTAACACATCATACCTGTCCAGTTTGTACAGCTCTCTTCTGTTTTCTTCCCTGCTAGTTCCCCCACTGCTGCTCTAACTCTAACACATCATACCTGTCCAGTTTGTACAGCTCTCTTCTGTTTTCTCCCCTGCTAGTTCCCCCACTGCTGGTCTAACACCCAACACATCATACCTGTCCAGTTTGTACAGCTCTCTTCTGTTTTCTTCCCTGCTAGTTCCCCCACTGCTGCTCTAACTCTAACACATCATACCTGTCCAGTTTGTACAGCTCTCTTCTGTTTTCTCCCCTGCTAGTTCCCCTACTGCTGCTCTAACTCTAACACATCATACCTGTCCAGTTTGTACAGCTCTCTTCTGTTTTCTCCCCTGCTAGTTCCCCCACTGCTGGTCTAACACCCAACACATCATACCTGTCCAGTTTGTAAAGCTCTCTTCTGTTTTCTTCCCTGCTAGTTCCCCCACTGCTGCTCTAACTCTAACACATCATACCTGTCCAGTTTGTAAAGCTCTCTTCTGTTTTCTCCCCTGCTAGTTCCCCCACTGCTGCTCTAACACCCAACACATCATACCTGTCCAGTTTGTAAAGCTCTCTTCTGTTTTCTCCCCTGCTAGTTCCCCCACTGCTGCTCTAACACCCAACACATCATACCTGTCCAGTTTGTAAAGCTCTCTTCTGTTTTCTCCCCTGCTAGTTCCCCCACTGCTGCTCTAACACCCAACACATCATACTTGTCCAGTTTGTAAAGCTCTCTTCTGTTTTCTCCCCTGCTAGTTCCCCCACTGCTGCTCTAACACCTAACACATCATACCTGTCCAGTTTGTAAAGCTCTCTTCTGTTTTCTCCCCTGCTAGTTCCCCCACTGCTGCTCTAACTCTAACACATCATACCTGTCCAGTTTGTGGAGCTCTCTTCTGTTTTCTCCCCTGCTAGTTCCCCCACTGCTGGTCTAACACCCAACACATCATACCTGTCCAGTTTGTGGAGCTCTCTTCTGTTTTCTCCCCTGCTAGTTCCCCCACTGCTGCTCTAACACCCAACACATCATACCTGTCCAGTTTGTAAAGCTCTCTTCTGTTTTCTCCCCTGCTAGTTCCCCCACTGCTGCTCTAACACCTAACACATCATACCTGTCCAGTTTGTAAAGCTCTCTTCTGTTTTCTCCTAGTGCCCTCCACAGCTGCTCTAACACCTAACAAGTCATACCTGTCCAGTTTGTAAAGCTCTCTTCTGTTTTCTCCCCTGCTAGTTCCCCCACTGCTGGTCTAACACCCAACACATCATACCTGTCCAGTTTGTAAAGCTCTCTTCTGTTTTCTCCCCTGCTAGTTCCCCCACTGCTGCTCTAACACCTAACACGTCATACCTGTCCAGTTTGTAAAGCTCTCTCCTGTTTTCTGCCCTCTTAGTTTCCCCACTGCTGCTCTAACACCTAACACATCATACCAGTCCAGTTTGTAGAGCTCTGTTCTGTTTTCTCCTGGTGCCCTCCACTGCTGCTCTAACACCTAACACATCATACCTGTCCAGTTTGTAGAGCTCTCTTCTGTTTTCTCCCCTGCTAGTTCCCCCACTGCTGCGCTAACTCTAACACATCATACCTGTCCAGTTTGTAGAGCCCTCTTCTGTTTTCTCCCCTGCTAGTTTCCCCATTACTGCTCTAACTAACACATCATACCTGTCCAGTTTGTAGAGCTCTGTTCTGTTTTCTCGTGCCAGTGCAGACTTCAGGGACAGGTAATCTTCCTCCATCTGTTTCAATCGGGCTTCAGGCTCGCGACTTCGCCTAAAAATATATTTTACAGTCAGCTTATTCATGTGCAAATTTGGCGAGTTTCCGTTGACCCTCTTTTTTATTTCTGTATGAAACAGGCATATCTTGGTTACTTGTGCGTGATTTGACCTGGTTGCTAAAAAGAAAAAAACATCCTATCTCATCAACCTTTTCCCATGTTTAAGTGGAACTCTCAGGGCAATTTACCTATTATAATTTATTTATTACAACAATATAATTTATGTTTAGGTATAGGTTCACCAACATTTGAGCTTTACACAAATCAAGAAATTTTTTTCATTCTTTAATAGAAAATGCCATTATAATATCCTTAAAACAACAGAGGTGAACAGAGATGTGAAAAGAGTGCATCGCGAAGTGAGACATGAAATCCTGCACTGTTTCATAAGGTGTCTGTCGCTCCAGCTCTTTATTAGGCGAGTGTAAACAGAGTTTATACCGTAACCGTGGTAACCTACCGTTTCTGAGGAGAAATGTGAGACTTCTCATTGGCCACGATCTGCCAGAGCGGCATTTTGCGATCATCGCCGTCTGGAATTCGTCTGACAGAACAATAAACGAAAGCTTATATATTTTACTGAATGACTGATGATTGTTTAAGTGTTGTTACCAGGGTAAAACCACTGACCTTTAGCAACTGAGTAACTAAAAAACTTTCTTATATTCATTAATTCAATCGCTTCTTCATTTTAATTCTCCCATCTGCAAAATTATAACCACTTTTTCACAGTATTTTAACCATCATATTACATTCTCTGTCTTAATCAAGTACTGGCCTTCTCACTGACTCAGATAGCTAACGCACTGACAAATATCAGCCCCTTTACCAGACACCCTATGTGCATTTCAAACTTGGATACAAGAACCTCTTGTGTGCTAGATCAAGTTGTTTGTACCATTTAGTTATGGCCCGTAGGAACATGCCAGTTATCTGTAGCTTGGAGAACAACCTCTGGTTCTTTTCTGTGGTGGCCACCAGGTCTTCCCAAGTTTCTAGCCTCTGGTGAGCTAGATCAAGCTGACTGTCCCTTTTGGTCATAGCCCGTAGGAACATGCCAGTTATCTGTAGCTTGGAGGAGCTAGTCTTTGGTGAGCTACATCAAGCTGACTGTACCTTATGGTCATCGCCCCTAGGAACATGCTAGTTATCTGTAGCTTGGAGAAGAGCTAGCCTTTGGTGAGCTACATCAAGCTGACTGTCCCTTATGGTCATCGCCCCTAGGAACATGCTAGTTATCTGTAGCTTGGAGGAGCTAGCCTCTGGTGAGCTACATCAAGCTGACTGTACCTTATGGTCATCGCCCCTAGGAACATGCTAGTTATGCTAGTTATCTGTAGCTTGGCGAAGAGCTAGCCTTTGGTGAGCTACATCAAGCTGACTGTACCTTTTGGTCATCGCCCGTAGGAACATGCCAGTTATCTGCAGCTTGGAGGAGCTAGCCTCCGGTGAGCTAGATCAAGCTGACTGTACCTTATGGTCATCGCCCCTAGGAGCATGCCAGTTACCTGCAGCTTGGAGAAGAGCTAACCTCTGGTGAGCTAGATCAAGCTGATTGTACCTTTTGGTCATCGCCCCTAGGAACATGCCAGTTATCTGTAGCTTGGAGAACAACCTCTGGTTCTTTTCTGTGGTGGCCACCAGGTCTTCCCAAGTTTCCACTATTTCTGGTGTTGCTTTACGTCTGTCAAGAAAATTGATGTCACAGATATATTTTTTTGACTGCTGCTCCAGCGAAAGTAATGCACCTTGGATACTAGAATTTTCTGCAAATAATGCTTGTACACCATAAACTCTGTGGAATGAATGAATATTTATGGCTTATGGCAGTATCTCAGTCATACGAGGAGAAAAATGAAAGGAAACCAAAGACATAGAAAGTGAATGGCAGCTGATCCACTACTGAAAATTCACTGTATCCAAAACTTACCTACATTTTAGAACAATGCAATCAAATTCTCATTTAATCGTCCGGCAGCATTTTAATTATTCAATGGTAATAACAAAACTAAAATAATAAAAAAAAACCAAACCAAAAAAAAAAAGCAAGAAAAAAAAAAGAAAAAGAAAACAAGGACGTGTAGTTCTGGATATAATGGATACTGATTCTGTTATTAAGGTGTTATTAAGTCCACGGCACCAAAATTTAACCTTGAATGCATCCCTGTTTTCATACATTTAGCCAAATTTTGATTGCAAGGGTGTCTCATAAACACCTGTTCGCTTTTCACAATATTATCTGCCAAAAATGCTGATCTCATCACAATAGGGCATCAACCTGAAAAACACTGAGGTGCCCATCTCCCCCAGATATGTCCACGTCTTTATTCCATACTCACGCTTTCTTTGCCCATAAACTCGCAGCTCCCAGAAGCCCAATGGCGCGTGGCGTGTTTCCAAAGGTGGCCATGCGCCGCACCGTCCCCCCTGGGGTTGGCGCCATAGGTGTGGGCGTCACCCCAGCAGAGATCACGTCCAGGTTAGTACCCAGGGGGAGAGCAGCCACGCGGTTCGGGGAGTTCGTTTCCACAGAAACCAGCGTGTCTGTGGAGACAGATGTCGGGTGATTGGAAGAGTATCGCCTGCAATATGTGAAAGTAAAACAGTTATTACTCTATTAATGTGTCTTTTGCTAATTTACTTAAAGACCACCATTAAAAATATGTTTGTTCGGTGAAAAGTGCTCTACCCTCCATAAAATTAGGGTTTCTATGAAAGCGTTTTTTTTCTCTCTTTTTGTGTTTTATTTAATTTCATTTTTTGAAATTTTTTTATTTCTTACTGTTAATTTCTTTCAAATTCCTATCTTTTTTTTACCAGACAGCTAGTACATGTGTAACGAAAATGAATAGCCAACCAACTTAACCTATTTTTCCAAATGGGAAGCCCAACAGACTTTATCAGGGATTATCTAATTTCAGTTTACAACCATAACTTTTGTTGTATACATGTACTCACTCATTGTCTACAAACATACAGGGGACTTGTATTACAGTATACTCACCCATTGTCTACCCACTTACAGGGGCCCTGTATTACAGTATACTCACACACTGGATATCCACATACAGGGGACTTGTACTACAGTATACTCACCCACTGGATATCCACATACAGTGGACTTGTACTACAGTATACTCACCCATTGGCTACCCACATACAGGGCTCTTGTATTACAGTATACTCACCCACTGGATATCCACATACAGGGGACTTGTATTACAGTATACTCACCCACTGGCTACCCACATACAGTGGACTTGTACTACAGTATACTCACCCACTGGCTGCCTACATACAGTGCACTTGTACCACAGTATACTCACCCACTGGCTACCCACATACAGTGGAGTTGTATTACAGTATACTCACCCGCTGGATATCCACATACAGGGGACTTGTACTACAGTATACTCACCCACTGGCTACCCACATACAGTGGACCTGTACTACAGTACACTCACCCGCTGGCTACTCACATACAGGAGACTTGTACAACAGTATACTCATGCACTGGCTACCCACATACAGGGAATTTGTACCACAGTATATCCACCCACTGGCTACCTACATACAGGGGACTTGTAATACAGTATACTCACCCACTGGTTACACACATACAAGGGAGTTGTACAACAGTATACTCACCCACTGGCTACCCACATACATGGGACTCGTACTACAGTATACCCACCCACTGGCTACCTACATACAGGGGACTTGTAATACAGTATACTCACCCACTGGCTAGCCTGCTCAGGAGGTCCCTGTCACAGAGCTGCTCTTTCTTCAGCACGGCCAGGAGTTCCTTAGACAGAGGGTTCTGCAGAGACACACGGAGAGTAACAGGATACATACAGGTACAACATGATACAAGTTCCATACTATTGGGCTGATTTATACCATTTTATTTTAGCATCTTGTTCCAGAATGTTTTATTTGTACAATGGCAGCTGGTTCTCATTGGGGGAGGAAACCAAAGTGTCTGGGGCAAACGACCAACCTTCGACAAAACATTGGCGAACTTTCCCAGGTATGGCATACAGTACATGCAAGTCATGTTGGTGAAGACTTTATCACAGCAAACTTTATGTAAGATCACACAAAAAAGACCACTGATGACCACTGCTTGGTCATTTTGAACTTAACCATTTTAACAGAGTTCAATAAGAAATAACTTTCAAGTTTACACCATCTTTCGATTTCTATATTGAATAAATGAAGTTTTCTACTAAATTACAGTACTGACTTTTTTTTTTGTTGTATTACTGAGTTATTGTATTTGACTAGTGAATTATTATGTTTTTCTAGATAATTTTACATTTGAGTTACTAAGTTTTCAACTGCTGAACATCAGTCGTCACCTTATTCCTCAGCAGGCTTGTCTTCATGTTGGTCAGTGTGAGCAGAATCATGTATATGGCTTCCAGTTTCTGCATCTGGTCCAGCTTAACGCGTTCTCTTCTCTCTCTGTTGATAAATATGGGTAAATGATTACAAAGGTAGATGTATTTATTTGATTGGTGTTTTACGCCGTACTCAAGAATATTTCAGTTATACAACCGCGGCCAGCATTATGGTGGGAGGAAACCAGGCAGAGCCCGGGGGAAACCCACAACCATCCACAGGTTGCTGGCAGACCTTCCCACATATGGCCGGAGAGGAAGCCACCATGAGCTGGACTTGAGCTCACAGCGACCACATTGGTGGGAAGCTTCTGGTCATAGTCCTGCGATAGCCCGCTACCTGACTGAGCCATGGAGGCCCTCTCAGGTACATGTAAATGTCATCCAGACCAGAAGCATATGACCTTTAGCAGAAGAGCCAACGCCAAGCCAGAAATACCTCTACATGTATTTATATTTAAACATATTAAACATTTTTTTCATTTCTGAGCCAAAAATTGCATTTTCAAATTACAGGTGAACAACAGCCATATAAAAGTTCATATAGTGTTAATGTTTAGCTCATGGGCTTTCCTCCATCTCTGCCCGGTTTCCTCCCACCATAATGCTGGACGTCATCATATAAGTGAAATATTCTTGAGCGCAGCATAAAACACCAATCAGATAAATAAATAATCATAAAAATTTTTTTTCCTAAAATCAATAAAAATTACTCTAGGAAACAGTTTGAGTTCAAATACAGCACATTAATCCTATGGCGTGGACCATACTTATCATGTTCATATATTCTCTATATGCTCGAGTGAGAAATCTGACGACTGGCCATGGTTGACACACAAAGTAAAACATGAGATCTGTGGCAATGTGTCAGATATCCATTAAGATAAGTTTCAAGACGGTATGAGCAAAACCATTTTGGAGATAAAACTTGGAACAGAACACACAGGTAAGTGTGAAAAAAAAAATGCAAACAAGCTGCAAAAAAGACAAACATATGCACATGTACATACAGACCTTGTGAAACATCCGAAAGAATAGCAGACATCTATATCCTTGCAAAATGCAATATGTAATTAAATTGTCTATTGTCACAACAACTTTCAACTTTCTAGACACAACTGTTCTGTGTATGTATATCTTGTTATAGTGAGACAGACAGAGGGACATCTATTGCACCCCATCCAATGGGTTTACCCTTTGTAAATCTCCATCAAACCCCTCCCAAAGGGTTTACCCTACATATATTTCCATCAGCTCCATCCAACAGTTTTACCCCATTCATACATCTCCATCACACCCAAACCAGCCCACTAAGTTTACCTGTCATATATCTCCATCAACTCCAACCGAGCTCACTAACTGGTTGTAAAATACTGTTATTGTTATTATCTCCATCAACTCCCACCCGGCCCACTAGGCTTACTCGTCCTATATCTTCATCAACTCCCAACCGGCCCACTAAGTTTACCCATCGTATATCTCCATCACACCCAACCCAGGCCACTAAATTTACCCGTCCTATATCTTCATCAACTCCCAACTGGCCCACTAAGTTTACCCATCAAATATCTTCATCAACCCTCAACCAGCCCACTAAGTTTACCTGTCCTATATCTTCATCAACCCTCAACCGGCCCACTAAGTTTACCTGTCCTATATCTTCATCAACCCTCAACCGGCCCACTAAGTTTACCTGTTGTATATCTTCATCAACCCCCGACCGGCCCACTAAGTTTATCCATCGTGTATCTTTATCAACCCCAAACCAGCCACACTAATTTCACTTGTCGTATATCTTCATCAACCCCCAACCGGCCCACTGAGTTTACCGGTCATATATCTCCATCACATCCCACTTGGCCCACTAAGTTTACCAGTCATATATCTCCATCACATCCCACTTGGCCCACTGAGTTTACTGGTCCTATATCTCCATCACACCCCACTTGGCCCACTAAGTTTACCGGTCATATATCTCCATCACACCCCACTTGGCCCACTGAGTTTACCAGTCATATATCTCCATCACATCCCACTTGGCCCACTGAGTTTACCGGTCATATATCTCCATCACATCCCACTTGGCCCACTAAGTTTACCGGTCATATATCTCCATCACATCCCACTTGGCCCACTGAGTTTACCAGTCATATATCTCCATCACACCCCACTTGGCCCACTGAGTTTACCGGTCATATATCTCCATCACATCCCACTGGGCCCACTGAGTTTACCAGTCATATATCTCCATCACACCCCACTTGGCCCACTGAGTTTACCGGTCATATATCTCCATCACATCCCACTTGGCCCACTAAGTTTACCGGTCATATATCTCCATCACACCCCACTTGGCCCACTGAGTTTACCAGTCATATATCTCCATCACACCCCACTTGGCCCACTGAGTTTACCAGTCATATATCTCCATCACATCCCACTTGGCCCACTGAGTTTACCGGTCATATATCTCCATCACACCCCACTTGGCCCACTGAGTTTACCAGTCATATATCTCCATCACACCCCACTTGGCCCACTGAGTTTACCAGTCATATATCTCCATCACACCCCACTTGGCCCACTGAGTTTACCGGTCATATATCTCCATCACACCCCACTTGGCCCACTGAGTTTACCGGTCATATATCTCCATCACATCCCACTTGGCCCACTAAGTTTACCAGTCATATATCTCCATCACACCCCACTTGGCCCACTAAGTTTACCAGTCATATATCTCCATCACATCCCACACGGCCCACTAAGTTTACCAGTCATATATCTCCATCACACCCCACACGGCCCACTGAGTTTACTGGTCCTATATCTCCATCACACCCCACTTGGCCCACTGAGTTTACCGGTCATATATCTCCATCAATCTACTGGTGGTGTTTCTTAGCTGTGCATCTGAGGTTCTGCTGACTGCTTCCGTCATCGCTGTGGGAACGCCCAGCTCTCCAGGCCCCTCCCCCTCCGCCTGATTGGGCGAAGTGCTATCTGCTCTGGGGATGGAGAGGATCTCAATGGCGCAGGTCTTGCCGATGTTCATATCTGCAAGGCTGGTGACGGACTTGACGACCATTAGGTTTGGAGTTTGGAGGTCAGACCTAGAGCGCCGCTCCCTCATCTCCTGTGGTCATAACAACAATACCGATAGTACATGTAATAACAATAGCAGCAACAACAATAACAATAGTACACGTAATAATAATAGCAGTAACAACCATAAAGATAGAATATGTAATAATAATAACAGCCACAACAATGATAGAACATGTAATAATAACAACAGTAACAACAATAACAATAGTACATGTAACAATAACAGCAACAACAATAATGATAGAACATGTAATAATGAAAACTGCAACAACAATAATGACAGAAGATGTAATAATAGCTGCAACAACAATAGTGATAGAATGTGTAATAATAATAACAGCAACAACAATGATAGAACATGTAACAGTAACAGTAACAACAATGATAGCACATGTAATAATAATAACAGCAACAACAATGATAGAACATGTAATAAGAACAACAGCAACAACAATAATCATCATCATCAGAATAATAATAATGATAATAACAATAGTAGTAGAAATAACAATAATAAGAAGAAGAACAGAAACAACAATAATAATTGTCATCGTAATGATGATAACGATGACAACAATGGTGATGATGCTGACAATGATGATGATGAATGATAAACGGTGAAAACTAGTATTACCTGTACGTATATATACATGTATGTAAGTAACTGCTACAACAGTGGTCAATCGTACCATAATGAGTTTGTTGGCTTGTTGATACTGCTGGCCGGCACGCACAAAGCTCACTTGATTATTGGACTCGAGTATATGTTCCCATAGTGACATGTGAGTGATGTCTTCATCTTCTGACTGGGACGGTTTGGGGCCTGTGCTTGGCTGAAATGATGAGGTACCGACATCACTGTCATGACGTAAGGAAAGGAAGAAACAATAACAACAACAACAAAAAAAACAGCAATAAGTAAAACAAAACAACAATCAAATGATACATTACGTTTACTTCACAAACCAATGTTAAACATAAGTGATGGTTTCAGATGGCCTCTGTTCTGCTGAAATGACGGGCACAATTACCACATGAAGTAAGAAAAGAAAAATACAATAGAAGAAATATAACTTTATGTAATTTAGCCAAACAGAAACTGGCCTAGCAGGGTACTTCACGTGGTGATACGTAAATGATCAGTACATGTACGTACACATCCACACAAATACTTTTGTCAAATTAGGCACATGCATATAGACAAAGAAGTCAAAAAAGAAATAAATAAAATACTGTATTTAACTAATTTATTTATTTGAGTGGCCTTTTACGTCATACTCCAGAATACATGTATTTCACGGCAGCCAGCATCATGGTGGGAGGAAATCGGGCAGAGGCTAGGGGAAACCCTTGACCAACCACAGGTTGCGGGCGGACCTTAACACATATGACTGGAGAGAAAGCCAGTGTAAGCTGGGACTGAACACTGACAGTGACCAAATTGGTGAGAGGCTCCTGGGTCTTTACACTGTGTTAGTGAGCTTAACACCGATAAATTACTGTATGTTATGTACTTACATGTACATAAGTATTCAACAATGTACACTGTGGTCCCGTGCCCTTGTCTTGCATATTCCATACACTTAATGGCAGTTAGTTTAAGTGTAGAGGACATCAATACTGTTTTACCTATATTTTTCCATAAATTTCAGTAAATTATCGATATCTTTGTACAGTGGCCTCAAATCATTGATAGCACACTCACGTACAATATGTGTATGTGCATGTATTTTGCATTTCCCACTTCGTGTACATTACACAAGAACAATTTAGAACGTTTTAGTTTATGTAAATTGTTTGTAGAAGGAACCAGGCTACATATACTACACGTTTCTCGAGCATCTGATGAAAATCTCATTGTGTAACAGTTTTAAATAGAAAAGCCTAAGGAACTATGCAAATTGTAGTAATGCAAGATACTTCTAACACACTTGATTTATATTTCTCTTTCATAAGTTAAATATAATCTGTTTCCTTCAAAAACAAACGCAAGAAAATTTAATGCTGTTGGTATATCAACGACTGTTTCATTTACAGTGTGTTTAAGAGTGGATAATGAATTAATGAATAATGACTTAGAATCCATCAAACGCTGACTCCAATAAAATGATTTATTTATTTATCTGATTGGTGTATCATGCTGTACTCAAGAATACTTCACTTTATATGACCACAGCCAGTATTGTTGTGAGAGGAAGACGGACAGATCCCACCGGGAAACCTACAACCATCCGCAGGTTGCTGGTGCACCTTCCCTTGTGTGACCCAAGAGGATCCAAAAAAAAGAAGATTTAATCCATACACAATTCGGTCAACAACCCAACTTCTAAATGCCACTCAATGAAGTCACAAACAAATATTCAACACACCTATATGAAGACACAGCATAAGTTTATCAAATGTAATAAACACTTTCCAGTTATTCATCGTGCATGCAGCCAATCAATCAATCGATCAATAAACTCACTGGTTCTGTGTCCAAAGGAGATACAGGTGTCTCATCCCATTCCCTGCGTTTGTTTTTCACCACCCGTTCTTTTAACTGCAGGAGGAAAAACATCAATGAACTAATTAAATAAAATTAAAAAATACAAGAAACAAAAAAGAAAAACCACAAATATGTGGAGTACATGTACCAGAATTGAAAACAGTTGAAAATATTAATCTCCAGTTCGGTGGATTTTTTTTTCTTCACTTAAGGGCCTTGGTAGTCACAATTCAGATGAACGCGATAATTACAGGTAAGCAGCAACATTCCAGTCATTTAGGCACCAGGTGAACACGGACGAGAGAAAGGTTTATTTAACTGTAAATTTGCGATTGATGATTCCTTAAATTTTTCAGGTTCAAACAAGAGGAAGCGCTACTGAAGGATTTTATGCTGCCAAAGCAAGTGTCAATAAATCGTCTACCACTACCGCATGTTTGCCATACTTAAAACAACAAATGTGATTAAACTTGAAGCACATGTTTGGAAGTATAAGTACAACACTTTGAAAGTAAGGGTCAATCTGACGAAATTTTACTTTCCAAAAACCGCCTCTGATTTCCACGTCTTTCGAAATGCCTCCAAAATATCAAAAATGGATCCCATGATTACAACCAGCCTTTTTTGAGAATGTACACGAAAGATTTCTGACAACTAAGCTGTTGTTTTTCAGAAATGCCTCGATTTTTTTGATATTGTTTTCAAAAACAGACCACTGCATCAGAAACCCAAATACGACTGAACAAGCCGCCTGATGTACCTTCTTTGGAAGAGTTTTGCCGTAAACATCCAAAATGAGATCCTTCGGATCCAGGGTGAAATCTCCTCCTAAACATTGATACGGTCGTTGAATCGGGTTGAAAAATCCAATCTGAAGATTGTGCTGGCGGCGTTTGTAGTTTCTGGCCCAGCGCGACTGTTCCTCTGCCAGGATCAGTTCATCTGCTGTCCTACATTTGACTTTGTGTATCACATAGCGTGCTGAAGTGAAGAAAAAGTTCTTAATCAGGGCTTTTACTTCAATGGGAATCCTGGAATCTACTTGGATTCCAGTAAGAAAAGTCAAATTCAAATTCATTGTCTTTAATTTTAATCAGAGAAGTTTCAGATCATGAAACTTATGCACATAAAATATCCAAAACCTGTTTTCTATATATGCTTTCAAATCTTCACTTGGATCAAATTCTTGTCATACCAGATTTGGACAAGATTCCGGAGGATTCCAGCAAAGATAATCTAAAGGAAACCATTCACACTCTGGTGAAAAAAAAAACGCCGAAAATAAGACTTTGCTGAAGATGTACGGTTTCTGTTAGTTTCAATCAAATATTATTTCAATGTCTTCTCCATACCAGTAACACCTTATGAAATGTATATGAGATTCCAACCTTAGGAAAAAGATAACAATTTCATGAGCTTAACAACTGTTCAAATCACCTGTGCGGACATGTAGCTTGGCCATGGGGTCATAAATCTGTCTGAGGCTTAATCCTACCTCAAATAATTAGCAGCTTTCACACAAAATTGGACATAGCTATTTCTCAGTTTCCTAAATGAGTGCAGTAAAGAAGCAGGTATATCTGAAATCTGATAATGGAGACTTCCAAACCTTCCAGATGTATGCCTATTTTGGAACTCAAATTCCAAAAGGACTTAACGTGACGGACAAATAAAGAAATCCTAATAAAAACATGATTACATATAAATATAGTCCAACACAATCTGCGTCAGTATGAGTAATATACTGACAGGTAAATGTATTGGACGTCAGACTGATTTGGCCCGTAAAAGTGATGGGTGGCGACAGCTTTGTTACAGAGGTACTCCCTCACTTTTATAGCCAAGTAATCACATGGCCTTGCCACTAGGCTACAACACCATGGGAAGGTCCCATTGAACACAAATGGTGCAAATTTGGCCACCTATAGTCCGGATTTCATCAGACCAGTTCGGCTCTGCTTTGGTGTTGCACATTTCTCTTTAGGTTGGACGCTTTGCATCGACTACAATTTCCGACCCCTAACACCAAGTGTCAAGTCATAATAAAACTCGAGCAAATTCTGTCTCTCTGGTTACTCATCTGGGTTCGCCATGTTTGTTGAATTAAGCATCTTGATCTAGGGCTTGTTAAATTTTATCTTAGGAACTTATACTCAGTTATGTCATCAATCTTTTGTTCCAAACAAATGTGAAATACTTCTGGTGTTTAACAGGATCAAATGCTGCCATCGCCTGGACATTGCTTCAAAGAATGCAAAACTTGCCACAACAGAGTGTAAATCCTGGGATAAAATTTACAGAGTTGTACCCATGATGCTTTGCATCATCAAACATGGTACCTTCGTGTGTTATCAAGGTCTAAGTGGAGTTAGCTCTAGTTTATTATGACTTAACAATGCTCGTTACGTGTGGGAAATTGTGGCCGATTCAAAGCGCCCAACCCAATGAGAAAAATGCCACACAGAAGCAGAGCTAAACTGGTCGGGCGAAAGCCAGACGGTTGGTGGCCGAGTTTGCGCCATTAGTGTTCAATGGGGTCTTCCCATGGTGTTGTAGCAAAGTGGAATTGCCATGTGATTACTTCGCTATCGCTTCTGTGGCCTAGATCTTCTTAACCACACATCCTTTTCATATAACATTGACCATGGCTATGCTCCTTGATAATCTGCCTTCACGCTGGTGTATAATATACGCAGAGATGGTCAAGCGTTGACACCATAAAAAAAGCGCCACAAATCTCTGAGGCTAGGTATATAAGTCATGTTGAATACCCGTACAAGAAATTACACGAAAATCATTACCAATGAATTTAATGCCTCGAGTACTGAAGGCTGGTGAAAAGAAAATTTATGTCAAACAAGGGTAGGAAAAAGAGAAGAAATCTAACTCAAACTTACACGGCTTCTTCACGTTTTCCCACTGCTGTCGGACGGCTTTCGTTAACTCTGAACTTACATTTGATTTTTTAGCATTCAATCCCATGAGACCGCCTTGACCGTATGGATAGTTCATCATATCTATATCCAATTTGCCCATATTGTCTCTGTCGTGGTCAGAATCGGTCTATGTACGATGCATTTTTATGGATTTTTTTTCTCTCTCGTGCAAAAACAGACACGCGCCGTGATCTGTTGAATGTGGTGCAATGGAAACTTTATTATGACGTCATCATCTGTTTACTCGCGGCGATAAGTATTCCTGATGAAATTCAAATCTAAATATATACGGACTTACTGTCTATATCTGAAGCTAGGACATGTGAACTGAAAATAAATCGAAGTTGCTTGTTTTTCTTAAATAAGTAGGCACTAGAATTAAATTAATTTAAATCTAAAAAATGGTAAGTGTACAAACGCTAAGTGTTGACTGAATTATTATATTTCTGCCTTTAAATAAGACAAAAATCTTGCCTTGTATTTTAATATGGAAAAGAAAAAAAAATCTGTTTTAGTTAAACTGAACCTAGAGGTGGAGGACAGAAATAATCAGCTTAATTTTCACCTCATAGCTACATTTACACTATTGAAAAGAAAACCTTGTGATTTATGAAAATTTGGACAAAAAAAGAGAAACTATCCTCCGTAAAAAATTTCAGGTTCTACTTTTATAAATCATTCGGATTACTCGCGACAACATCGATAGTTGGCGTAAAGTTCATTCGGTATTTGAAAGAACAACTGCTGCGGTGCACAAGCGAAGTAAGTCCATCAATTTAAAAGGAGGAAAGGTGAGTGTGTCAGTCTCACTGTCATAGCTGTCAGTGGATGTTGTAAAGTTCATGATGCTGTACTTGTTGCTGATCCACGTATACGGCTATGCAGATGTGAAAATATTTGCATGATGTCACATTGTCAGCTATAATTAGTATTGTGCTTTGTCGTGTGTTACGAAAAGAGCGTACACTCTGTGAACTAGGCATGGTTGAATCGCTTGCAACACGTGTCGGCATTAAAATTAGTTTCTGATCACGTCGTTCGTTGGGGGTCTTGGTGGCTCAGTTGGGTAGCGTACTAGCGCAGCAAAATCATCCAAGAGCCTCACACCAACGCGACTGATACAGGTTCAAGTGTAGCTCATGCTGGGCAGGTCTAACAGCAATCTGCAGATGGTCGTGAGTTTCCCCAGGGCTCTGCCCGGTTTCCTCCAAACAGTAATGCTGGCCACCATCGTATAAATGAAATATTCTCCAGTACAGCATGAAACACCAATCAAATGAATAAATAAATAAATAAATAAATTGCCATTCATTTTCTTTGCCAGTTAATTGTTAAGTATAGCTTGCTGCTTTAATCATGCTGTGAAGGAAAAGCTAACACCAACATAAAGTACACCATACTGTCTAGGAAAATAGTCCTTAACTTTTTCTTATCTTTTTTATACATTTTTGTGTGAACATGAATGGGCTGTACAGGGGACTTTTCTGACCGAGTGGCACACATTACACATCAAGCTACAGCAGTCGTCAGCTGTGTATTTTTCCCGATAAAATGTCTACACTGATATATACATTTATTTCATTGGTGTTTTAGACCAATTTAAAGATTTCATGTATTTACTAATGGCCAGCCTTATGGTGGGAGGAAACTTAGAAGAACATGGGTGAAGACCACGCCCATCCACAAGTTGCTGGCAGACTTTCCCATGTGCAACTGGAGAGGCCTACATATATGGAGGATAACAAGATGCTACCACCATATATTTATGTACTGACTCTCAGCTGACTGTCATACCTGATATACAAACAGTCACAGGTCGAGGATGAAGACCTAGCATATGGTTGTGTATGTCCAACACATGGCATGCATGTCATTGTGACCTAACATTTGAACCCCCAGGGTCAGCTGTAAAAAACTGTTAGTTGGGCATCGCGCGACCGTGTGAGAACAAGTACGATGGGTTGGTAGTGAATTCTTCTTTTTTTATTCTGACTCTTGAAAAAGATAAAGATTTTAAAGAAATTAACATGGTGAAGAAAATATAAAAAAAAAAACAACTTTTATCAAAATACCATTAAATACTTTTGAGTAGAGTCTTTTTTGGAGGGTTGGTCGCATTTTCTCCCAAGGAATATATTACTAAGGATGGCCCAGTATGTCACTCAGACATGTCAGACAGTAGCATTGGTGATAAATGTGCAAGCATTGGAAAAAAAACCAATGCTTTTTCCGAAGAAAATTCTTTGCCAGATAAAAACTGGATGACATTGACTGGGATTGACTAGAAAAAATTTTGATGGAAAATTTAAACCAGTAAATTATGTCTATAATGTGCCATTACTTTTTCAGTGTTTAGATTTGAGAGTTGCTAAATGTAGGTCAATCATCCTAAGTTGTCTCCCCTGAAAGTTAACATGCTCACCTTGGTACAGATGGCATCAGTGGTTTCATCCATTGTGACAACAAAGGTTGTAATTGTTTACAGGTACATACTGGCAGAATATATGTTTTGTAGTAATCTGTCCTCCCTTTCTTTATGACTCCAGTGCTTGGAATAATTCTCGGAAATATTATTATGTTCGCACTTTGACAGCAGTGTTGGGTTGTGTGAAGGAAATTCTTACCAGATGTTAAAGCTTGTTAATAAGCATTCTCTGACTGTGTAGTATGACATTTGCAGATGTGCTAAGTAATGTCAGTGAGTAATGTGTGATGGGTTTTTCTAGCCAATTTCTTTATCGAAACTCAATTTGAACAAATCAGAAAAAGTTTTTTTTCTTCACCGATGTATGTAAAATGTATCTAAACTCAATACAAAATTTGTCCAAAACTCAATTTTCCGATATTTCTCGTTGTGGTTACCACTATGAGAAAGTGGCTAGAAAAAACCCTGGATGATACATACGATGATACATGTATGTGTTAGTTGCCGGAGTAGATTCTACAAAGGAAAGCTCTGCCTGACTTCAGACAAACTTTGAAACTTCATTTTAAGGCATATTGATGGGTCTCAGAAATTAAAATTTTGACAACCTAGTAAATGTTACCTGAAGACAAGAGCATTAAAATCTCCAGCCCCTGACACAAAGCATTGTGATAAGGTTTTAAGTGTTCACTTCTGTCAGAAATGACTTTGTTGAATTGGCCCACAGCTCTGTATGTCTTTTAGGGAAAAGGACCTCAGTTCAAAAATAATTTTTATTCATGCTCTTCAGAAACTGGAACTGTAAGCGATTAGGATGTATTACATACATGTAATATGCCAGAGTCAAAAACTGGAACTGTAAGCAATTAAGATGTATTACATACATGTGATATGCCATAGTCAAAAACTGGAACTGTAAGCGATTAGGATATAATACATACATGTAATATGCCAGAGTCAAAAACTGGAACTGTAAGCGATTAGGATATATTACATACATGTGATATGCCAGAGTCCAAAACTGGAACTGTAAGCAATTAGGATGTATTACATACATGTGATATGCCAGAGTCCAAAACTGGAACTGTAAGCAATTAGGATGTATTACATACATGTGATATTCCAGGTCCAAAACTGGAACTGTAAGCAATTAGGATGTATTACATACATGTAATATGCCATAGGCCAAAACTGGAACTGTAAGTAATTAGGATGTATTACATACATGTGATATGCCATATCACATGAGCCAGAATAAAAGAAAAGAATTCCTCACAGACCGACCCAATTTCTTGTCATAAAAACCCCCAAAGAGGGTTTTTGAAGGATGACCTTCACTTAATTGTAGGTTCAAGATGTAAAGGTATAAAATCTGGTGCCACTGAGAGACAAAAGTAATAGTGAGGCAACCAGTAAGTGTCAGTAAGTGGTAACTAAGCCAGATGTCATGTCTGGTGTCTTCAGCATGGCCTTTCAGTGACGCAGCACGAAAGAATGGCCGCAATACATGTACTTGTTGTTATTGTTGAAAACACGCGATGCACCTGTTAGCTGTTATTTAATCCCATGTAAATACTTTTGAATAGGGCCCTTTTTGGAGGGTTGGTCGCGTTTTCTCCCAAGGAACATATTATTAAGGATGGCTCAGTATGTCATTCAGACATGTCAGACAGTAGCATTGGAGGTAAATATTCTTGGGCATGGTTTCCATGATATCAGATGGACTTGTGTTCACGAATCTTCACAAATGATTTTCATGGAATTTCATCTTGAGAATTATCATTATGCATTGGCTGAACACTGTTTCCAATAATGCAAACTGTCTCAGTGGTATCGAATCTAACTTCTTCTGATTTGATTTTCAAGCCTCAAAATCGACAAAATTCTATGAAGTTTCAGAAAACATGGCCTCTGTTACCGTGGCGACTGGCTTGGACTCAAGGATAACCCTGAATGATGGGGTAAAGATGCCGTTGTTTGGATTGGGCGTATATCAGGCTGCTTCGGGCGACAATGGAGAAACGGAGAAAACCGTTATTTACGCACTCCAGCATGGCTACCGGCTGATTGACACAGCTGAGTTTTACTCGTACGTATTCAGTGTTATCACCATAATTGCTAAAATGACCCCGAACCAATAGCATCACCAAGATCATCAGTGACATTAAGACTATAACTATTTATAATATTTCATTCATTTGAAAATTGTCATTATAATATGTGTATTAATCTCATTACCAATAACATGTATCATTTATGTCATCTGAACTGATAATAATATCACTGATATCACTTATTATCATTATGTATCACTTCTACCACTCTCAGTATCACTGATATCATTCTCAGTATTATTAGTATCAGTGTTACCTCTTACAGCATCATTAATGTCATTGATATTACTGGTTAATGTTATTGATACCATTATGACTCTTAACATGTGCCACTCTAGTACCATTAATATTACCGATACCACTGTCAGTATCACTGATATCAGTGTTGTCACTTTCAGTATCATTAAAGTCACTGATCTTACTTTAGTACATGTACATGTATTAGTGAATATCAAAGCCACCACTAACAGTTACCATTAATGTCATTGATATCCCACATCAATATCATGGGTATATCATCATCATATTGATATCATTGATGTCACTCATTAATATCCCTGTCAGGTCTTACCAAAGACTCGCTTGGTGCTCAGCACTCAAGAGGTTAAAGCATGGAAACAGGACTGGTCAGCCCAGTGTGATTGGGTAGGGTGTCATGTCTGGTGTCTTCAGCATGATGTTCCAGTGGTGGCAGCACTTTGGACTTGCCCTGCCACAAGAAGACACAGTATATATACATTTTAAGGACTCTTCATCATCAGATGACTGAAAAAATTGTTCAGTAAAACTCCAAGCATGCATACATATGTACATGCATTGATGCAACTCATTAATAGACAGTGCAGTATTATTATTAAGTGATATTGGGCACTCTTAGTATCATTAATGTTACTGATACCTCTCATAGTATCATTAATTTGGCTCATATCACTCTTACTATCATTAATTTTGGCAGATACCACTCTTGGTATCATTAATTTGGCTGATACCACTCTTAGTATCATTACTATGGCTGATACCACACTTAGTATCATTAATTTTGGCAGATACCACTCTTGGTATCATTAATTTGGCTGATACCACTCTTAGTATCATTAATATGGCTGATATCACTCTTAGTATCATTAATTTTGGCAGATACCACTCTTGGAGTCATTAATTTGGCTGATACCACTCTTAGTATCATTAATTTTGGCAGATACCACTCTTAGTATCATTAATATGGCTGATACCACACTTAGTATCATTAATTTTGGCTGATACTACTCTTAGTATCATTAATATGGCTGATACTACTCTTAGTATCATTAATTTTGGCTGATACCACTCTTAGTATCATTAATTTTGGCGGATACCACTCTTAGTATCATTAATTTTGGCAGATACCACTCTTGAAATTCTTAATTTGGCTGATACCACTCTTAGTATCATTAATTTTGGCGGATACCACTCTTAGTATCATTAATTTTGGCAGATGCCACTCTTGAAATTCTTTATTTGGCTGATACCACTCTTAGTATTATTAATATCACTTACATCATTCACAGTATCATTATTAACTCCGATGCCCCTTATAGCGTCATTAATATTTCAGTATCAGTACTATGGCCTTCAGGTAATGAATATAGTGAGTGTCTTAGGCCTTCACTGTAGCCCATGAGGTCATAGGATCAGATCCATCTCTTACTGGTTTGACAGGGACTTTACTGCGTCTTAGGCCTTCACTGTAGCCCATGAGGTCATAGGATCAAATCGATCTCTTACTGGTTTGACAGGGACTTTACTGCGTCATAGGATCAAATCGATCTCTTACTGGTTTGACAGGGACTTTACTGCGTCTTAGACCTTCACTGTAGCCCATGCGGTCATAGGATCAGATCGATCTCTTACTGGTTTGACAGGGACTTTACTGCGTCTTAGGCCTTCACTGTAGCCCATGAGGTCATAGGATCAAATCGATCTCTTACTGGTTTGACAGGGACTTTACTGCGTCTTAGGCCTTCACTGTAGCCCATGAGGTCATAGGATCGAATCGATCTCTTACTGGTTTGACAGGGACTTTACTGCGTCTTAGGCCTTCACTGTAGCCCATGAGGTCATAGGATCAAATCGATCTCTTACTGGTTTGACAGGGACTTTACTGCGTCTTAGGCCTTCACTGTAGCCCATGAGGTCATAGGATCAGATCGATCTCTTACTGGTTTGACAGGGACTTTACTGCGTCTTAGGCCTTCACTGTAGCCCATGAGGTCATAGGATCAGATCGATCTCTTACTGGTTTGACAGGGACTTTACTGCAGGAATTGTGTCTCACATACGTGAATAGATCATGACATATAGTGGTAAAAGGTGCTAGGTTACTATGGGCACTTCAGTTTATTTTTCCTGCAGACCTCACCAAAGTCATATATGGGTGAAAAACTATTGAGTACGACATTGAATACCAGAGAAACGTGTAATTAAAAAAATCACACTCAAGTTCATAGTTCATGACCGTTTTTTACAGGAATCCAAGCAGATTCCTATAGAACAAGTTATTTTCAAGTTTATCATTTTATTACGATAAAATGCAGGACAATTATTGAAAAGATAGAATCCACCAAATCTTTATGTTGCTATGTGCATAAAAACCATTTTGGATCAGCTTCTCAGCTTTTACTGTAAAAGGAATATACGAGAATCCATTTAGAATCTGGTCAAAAATCTAAAATTACAACCATGCTATTATTAAGGGAAATACGACCCAATGTGAGAGAATCAGGTTGTGGTGTTATTAGATTGTGGTCATGGCCCCTTTGTGTTTGGATTATGAGAATTGTAGCAAAAATCTGATTTCAGTCGAAAGTAATGGCTTTGAAGGTCATGAATGTGATCTTAATTCTGTTTCTCGTTGACCTTCCAGGAATGAAGCTGATGTCGGAAGAGGGATCAAAAAGTCTGGGTTAAAAAGAGAAGATGTTTTTGTCGTGTCGAAAATTTGGGATGCAAATGGATACGATTATTGCCTGAAGCTCTTCAACAAAGCTTTGAAAAAGTTTGTGGTTTTCTTTATACGTACATGGTTGTTTGCTATCGGGTTAAACGTAAGTGACAGTACTGTGTCTGCAAGTTGGTTTTGCAGTGAAGAATAAGACTGTTCACTGTGTTTACCTCAGGAGCCTTTCATGAACGTGACGGCAGTGAGGTTCGTCCAGCTCATGCTCGCTTCCTCTCTGACCTTGCCTGCACACGGGCGTGCATGTGGAGGGAAGGTCCCAGGGCCCTGCTCGGTTTCCTATCACCATATTGCTGGCTGCCGTCGTAAAGTGAAATGTTCTTGAGTTCGGCATAAAATACCAATCAAATAAATCAAGAAATATTCTGTTTACCCAAAACTCATTAAAATATTACCCTTGCTACTGAGACTCTGAGCCTGATAGCCTCTGAGGTATCATCCTTCTTGTTCCTGAAGGTGTACCTTCAAGACAGACCATAAAAATATTGTTCTAAGTTGAAAAATGTCTTGCAGAATGAGGTCAAACGAGTATCATATTATCACACCTTTCTGTTCAAATATGTACTGTAGGAAGAAAAGTGATTAGCAGTACTTTAATGCATATATATTTATACACGTATATGCCTTCAGATTTTACTTGCTATAGTGTTAATATATCTGCTTCATTATTCTTTCCTCACCTGGTTGTAAATGAATTAGCGAGACAATTATAAAAATTATTTTTTTCCAGAATGGATATTGGTTATGTAGATTTGTACCTGATACATAGTCCAATGGGAAGTGACAACTGTGGTACATACAGGGCTATGTTAGACCTACAGAAACAAGGACTGATAAGGTAGGCATGCTGTCTGATAACTGTGGTATATACTAGGCAATGCTAGGCCCACAGAAACAAGACCTGATAAGGTAGGTGTGCTGTGTGGTGACTGTGGTATATACAGGGCTATATTAAACATACCGAAACAAGACCAGATACAGTAGGTATGCTGTGTGATAATGGTGGTACATACAGGGTAATATTAGATATACAGAAATAAGGCCTAATGTGGTAGGTGTGCTGTGTGATGACTGTGATACATACAGGGCAATGTTAGACCTACAGAAATAAGGCCTAATATGGTAGGTGTGCTGTGGGATGACTGTGGTACATACAGGGCAATGTTAGACCTACAGAAATAAGGCCTAATATCTTAGGTGTGCTGTGTGATAACTGTGGTACATACAGGGCAATATTAGACCTACAGAAATAAGGCCTGATAAGGTAGGCGTGCTGTGTGATAACTGTGGTACACACAGGACTTTGGTAGACCCACAGAAGCAAGGCCTGAGAAGGAAGGTGTGCTGTGTGATAACTGTGGTACACACAGGACTTTGGTAGACCCACAGAAGCAAGGCCTGACAAGGAAGGTGTGCTGTGTGATAACTGTGGTACACACAGGACTTTGGTAGACCCACAGAAGCAAGGCCTGAGAAGGAAGGTGTGCTGTGTGATAACTGTGGTACACACAGGACTTTGGTAGACCCACAGAAGCAAGGCCTGACAAGGAAGGTGTGCTGTGTAATAAAGTTTACATTCGTAGATTTTTAGAGAACATGACTTTTTCATTTCATCGTTAATGAGTTGTTGCATTTTCTGTTAGCCTTATGTATGACAAAAATGTCCATGTCTCATTAGGAACTAAAATTTGATGCAGATATAACGTGATTTCTGTAGTTGTACATTTTTTTACAAAACGTGACTAGAAACTGGATATGTGACATGTCTAAAAACTTTCAAAATATAGTCAAAATAAAATGTTTCAGATGTTGATTCTAATGTAGATCTTGTGGTGTCTCAAACTATGGGGTACAGCACTTGGAAGGGTTGAAAGCTGCAGGGTTGCCAGCGCCGTCTGTTAATCAAATTGAACTCCACCCTTGGCAACACAAATCTGAAGTCGTCAAGTACTGCCGCAAGCATGGGATAGCCGTGATGGGCTTCAGCCCCATGGCTAAAGGGCAGAGATTTTCAGAGCCAATTTTGACCAAACTGTCAGAACGGTAAGTTTGTATGTCGTAGTCACACTGTACCGTGTTTGGCATTTCCTAGACTGGTGATCACTTAGCTCGAGGCCGTGGTCGAAGAGTGGCTTATATACATATACAGATACACGGGGACCACCGGCCACCCTTAGCCCGAGGGCTGTGTGGAGCAGATGTCGGTATAATACTTGTAAAGAGCTTCCCTCTTGTTCAGTTCCTGCATGCGTCTTGATTACACACAAAGCACCTTGATTCTGAAAGCTGAAACGTTGGTGCTCATTTTACTATAATCGTTTCTTAGCTTTACCTCACCTTTCTCATGTAAAGCCGAAGTCGAAAATACAATCAGCTGGCACGTTTCTTAAATCTGTGTCAATGAGGCATCCATGCACAGCATCGGCTGACCTTCCTGTGACATCATATCTTGTGGTTAACATCCATACTAAACACATCTGCAATCAATTTGCATAAAGGTCAACCACGGATGCGCATGTGCGGGGATCAGCGAAAAGGTTTATTAGGTCAAGTAGTCGACAGCACATATAAGTCACTAATGTGTATTATCTACGATTTACTTGTCATACAGGCAACAGAATGTATAAAAGGATTATGGCAGAGGAACACAGAATGTCTCTGTGAACATAATTTATCCAAGTTTTGCCCAGCTCATGCAGGTCTTGGTTCATTTTGCATGGAGTTTTGTAGTGCACAGTTTCTCCACGCCAAGCTATTTTTAAATTCCAGTATTTTAACCTGGAAGACTCCTCGGCCGTGACTTATGCCTAACCCCATATTAAACGATCTCAGTTGAAATCCTTGGCTAGTTATAAGTGGACATGATCCTGTCAGGTAACCGTGGTAACAGAGTTAGCAATTTAATCTTAAAGGGAAAGACCACTCAATAATGAAGTTATGGTGAACACTCAACACTTCACTCAATTTTTTAGGTTTTTTTCACCAAGTTAAATGCAGTCAAATGTTTTCATTGCATGGTAGCTTTTATGGACCATATTGATAATGTGGTTCACCAGTGACGTCACACAACCTTTTGTGCACCTTTATGTTCAGTTCTGAATAAAGTCCTTGTGAAGAGTACTGTTATATCTGCCTGTGTATGAAAACGCTAATATGATATTATATTTCTGCTGTAGAGCCGTAAAAGAGTCCGCGTGACGTCAGTGGTGAACCACATTATCAGTATGGTCCATAAAACCCACCGTACAATGAAAACATTTGACCAGATTTATTTTAGTGAAAGAAAAATCAGATACTGTTTTTAATGGTCTTTTCACTTACCATAAGTCCATTTTTGTGTGGTGTTTCCCGTTAAAAAGGGCTTCAGGAAATTAGGGGATTTGTTTACATTCCATAGCTCATGTGCTGTTACTAGAGAGGATTCAACAGGCCAACAGTGCAAGCACAAATGTCTTCCCAAATTGTCTACAAAATACTTCTTGCAAATGTTTCCACGAAGTGAAAAAAAATTGATTTAAAATTTGTTTTTGCGCTCGGTGAGGTGGTGATGAATTTTGATAAACATAGAAGCTCTTACACTTGACTGACCTGACAACTACAGATGACCAGCTTGATTCAAGATGGCACCTGTGTTAGATGAGGTGGAGTGTTCTTATCCAGGCTTTGTTGTTTTGTCGACAGTATTTAAGTCAGGGGGTTTGTCAGATACCTAACATAGGTCAGTGATTTACTCAGAACGCTCTGGATTCCTCCAAATATAAACTCAACCAGTTGACACATTGTGGAGCATGATGAAGAATATGAGATAATTATATGAATGAATAAACAAGTGACAGATTCTGGAGCGTGGTAATACACATTAAGCAAATAAACGAGTGAATAAACAAGTGACAGGTGACAGATTCTGGAGTGTGGTAACACACACCAAATAAATGAATAAATGAGTGAATAAACAAGTGACAGATTCTTGAGTGTGGTAATACAAATTAAGCAAATAAACGAGTGAATAAACAAGTGACAGGTGACAGATTCTGGAGTGTGGTAACACACACCAAATAAATGAATAAATGAGTGAATAAACAAGTGACAGATTCTGGAGTGTGGTAATACACACCAAGCCAATAAATGAGTGAATAAACAAGTGACAGGTGACAGATTCTGGAGTGTGGAAATACACACCAAATAAATGAATGAATGAATGAAAGAAAAGAACAAACAAACAAACACTGACCTTCCTACATAATGCTTCGTACAAATTTGTTTCCTAACAACAGCCTCAGTGGCTCAGTGGTTAAACGTGACCCCTTCTCACACATCAAGTGGCCCGTGAAAATCACTTGTAATCAGACACGCACCTAGGTGCTATTGTAATTCTTTCACTATGAAAATGTTTGCACTTATTGCTTCAGTTATGGGAAGACTCCTGCACAGGTGATGATCCGTTGGAGTGTACAGAAGGGATATATCACAATACCCAAGTCAGTGAAACCTGCCAGAATCGTGGAAAATGCACAGGTGTTTGATTGGTCAATACCAGATGCAGACATGGCTGTGTTGGTAAGCCATCATATCAGTGATTACTGTACATAATTGCATGCTTGTAATGTACATGTAAACTGGTTGTGTAGCAAATTGGCTTCAGTGGTGCATTGCCCTTTAAAGCTGTAATAGGGCATTTTCGAGTTCTAACTCTTTCTATCGCTAATGGAAAGAAAAGTGCTACTGTACCACATGACGACGCAAAAATGTCAGGCAACTATTTCTGATTACATCTGCTATAACATGAGTGTTTAAAACCTAGTGTCACAATGAGTTATTTAGACTTGAACGAACTTTGGTGAAAATTGAGGAGCTAAAGGTTTATGAACTGAACTGAAGAAAAGAAACGTCATTTGTACCTCCTGAACACGGTGAGAAGGGTGATCAGTAAAATTTAAGTCAACAAACGTTGCCTAACATTTTTGACAAATCACATGATACAGTAAGACTGTTTTTACCTTCAGGGAAGAAAGAGTCTGAACACGAAACTCCCGTACTGCCTTAGTGTGGCTCAACCAAATGCAGAGATGTTAATGTACCACATCTTCCATCACTTAAAGGGCCTTCTTGTTCAAGGGAGGGGGGGTGTCCCATGCTAGACCCACCGAAATGACCCAGGTGCCTCTCACCTGAATGTTATCACTGAGTTCAAGCTTAGCTCATGCTGGCTTCCTTCGCAGTCGTACGTGAGAAGATCCACCAGCAACCTGCGAATGGCTCTGCTCAGTTTCCTTCCACCATAATGCTGGCGGCCACCTTCATATAAGTGAATATTCTTGACAATGGCATAAATACACCAATCAAATACACCAATAAATAAATTTTATCACTTCTGTTTTCTGGGGATTTATTTTGACTATTTTTTTTCAAGTAAAGAGTAAAAAGGTTTCCTAGCCACTGGGACAATGACAAGGGATGTCAGCTCTAAGTAAGGTATCAAAATGCCATAAACTTTCCCCCAAGCAATTGCCAGGGGCAGTTTTGCCGGGTTCGGAATGTTCTGATGATCTTAAAAAAGAAGTTTTGAGATATGTTTGGAAGACAGGACAACATACTATACGGAAAAAAAATTAAAAGACAACCACAAATATATCCAAAGCTATTTCAGTAGAGGTGTCCATACACATCTAAACAGGCGTAGGCCTGATATACTCAGTTAAGAGAGCTGTGTCATTTCTGACCATCAGAGGGGTGATGCATTTGTGACGTAAAGTCTACAGGTCAGCTACTTTTTGTGGAAGGCTGCTTGGTTGAGTGGTTGAGAAGGTTGACACGTATTGCTGGCGATTTGGTGCCTGACTCTGAGGTCATTGGTTTGAAACCCACAGACGTCTCTGCCAATTTTGACCTCTAGAACCTGTGCTATATCCAGAAAATGTAATCTCTTACAACGATAATACTGTTACTTAAAATTCACTTTCTAATCTACCAATCTTTCAAATATGTGTATATATATTTGACTTGACTTTCCAGGATGAGTTACCTCCCAAGTCATGCACCTGGGACCCAACAACGTCGCCCTGGAGAGGCTGATCCCTAGTTTGTCATTCAGTGTTAATTCTAAATTTTAAATGCTTCTGTTAACTAACAGACTATGTATTATAATATGTTATTACTACGTACAGCCATGTAGTTGGATGGTTTTTGTAATGAATGTAAAACTCAGATGGATGTTCATCTATCTCTTGGTTAAGTTTGGATCGTTTTAATCCTAGGATATCTCCATTATTTCTCCAAGGCGTTAAATTTTTAATACGTTAATTACGTAACGGACCATGAACCGTAATTTGGTATCTCTACAGTAGGATTTTGTCCCTTCAAAGGATGTACACTGTAAAGCTTATACAATCTCAGGGACATGTTTAGACCATTTATCTTGAGGGACAACCGAGTTAATTGTTGAAAAACAAAAAGCATTTTGATATATAATGAATGATTATGGCTTTATGCCACATCAGCAATTTTACAGCCATATTGTGGTGGTATTTTTATTTATAAAGGATAGGTATATGTAGCCCCAAGTGCCATATGGAATACTCAAATAATTAATACCTTTGAAGGCATAAAATTTGTGTATCATCATCTCATTCGCCATAGCCGTTTGTATCAGTTCAATTAACACTCTTATTATGAAACTTTTCTACATGTTGTTGTTGTTAGCTGCTGAATCATTAGAACTCTTTGGAAAATAAGGGTAAGACAAGTGATTGGCTCGTCCATTGCGCACAAGTCATGTGTTTGCAGTGTATCAGTTTCTGCTGTAGCTTACTGTTGTTAATGTGACATCCCTATGATCTGGGAAAAGAGCGTTTTACACCAATAACATGGCAGTATGGAGACTTGCTGTTGGACGCTTGACAGGGCCAAGTTGATAATAGGTGTTGATTTGAACTTATGAATGCTTTTTAATACATGTATAACGTTCCCTTATCCACCTTTTGACCTGAGGAGGTGTGATTGGAGACCAGTGCTGAAATAAAGGTAGTTAATATTTATTTGGTTTTCGCTTCTTTCTCAACTCACAATGACCGCATTGGTGGAAGGCTACTAGGCCATTGCGATGCTCTAGCACACTAACTGACTGAGCCACGGAGGCCCCATCTGATAGGTGTTTCATTTTTTACTTGAGAGTATTCCAAACTTTCAGGCTTTGGTGTTGTGACTTAGAGGAAACCAGAAAGAGCGTAGAGGAAACCAGAAAGAGGAAACCAGACAGAGCTTAGAGGAAACCAGAAAGAACTATTAAGAATCCACAGAAGACTTTAAGGAAACCAGAAATAATTAATAGGGCACCAGAAAGGGTTTACCAAATGTAACAGAACAGACTTTGACAGAAAAACTATGGAGATCAGAAGAATTGAAATCATGTGCAATTTTCCTGATTTATTCGGGTTAATGGTGCAAAATTTCAGTTCAATTCAGTAAATTCTAATTACCGGGATTAAAAAAATAAACTTCTCGTTTCCTGTATAAAAAAATAGAATTATAATTATGCACATAAAAACATGTACTTACAACCATAGCCAGGAGTTCACTGAAGAAATAAAAAGAATGTGCCTGGGCCAAAAAAGTCGATAAATATTTCTCAATTTATATACAGACGGTCAGTGTGACCACACAGATGGCAGAAACTTCTCACTTCTGTTTCCACAGAAATTGTCTCAGTGTCTTGGAAATAGATGGTAATATGTACATGAGGGTTCGTTCTCAGTATAAAGCAACTGTGACACCATGATAATTTTATGTTATATAGGTAGGTGTTCTGGTAAAAAATAACACCATGAAAAATTATATTTTCATATCTGAAGAAACCCAAAACCCTTGTAACGAGGAAAGTGACTGAAAGTTTGCGGAGGTTACGCACAACGAACGTCCAGCTGACACAAACCAGTGTTAAGCTGTCAATGGCTATTTCATCATGAACATGTAGCCTGTCACACAAAATGGTGTTTTTGTGTTTGAAAATGTTGAACCCAATTTCACACAAATACAACCTTCAACGAAGTGATTGTCGTTTTACATTCAGAAAGTGATTATCACAAAAGAAGTACTGTAACTATACAAAGGAAGTGTAATTTAGAAACAGGACTTCAACACTGTTACAATAAAACCCTACTGGACTTCTAACACCTCCAGAAAGAATGCATACATTTACATCTTATGTCAACTAAGAAATTATCTGGAACATCCAGAGATGCTCCTTTCCCCAAAATATTTTCACCAAAGTTTCCACAATATCCAAAAAAAAAAAAAAATTATTTCAAAGATGTAGGTAAAGTCATGCTAGAAATACATGCAACATGATCCAGTTTGTTGTCAATAATTGCTTTACTGCGCTTGTGCAGACAGTGAAATACTGATGATTTTAACCTCTGAGGGTAATATTTTGATTAAAGAGCCACATATACATCTATGCGAAAAATGCTGACACGGCACTAAAGTCTTGGCCTTACTGGTCAGTATTAATTTAATACAAAATCACAAATACCTCACAGGATAGACCAAATTGTTAATATAATACAAGCAGACCTGACCATGTCCATCTTCAGCTGCACTAAACACAACATAGATTAAATGATAAGGGTGGAGAAAATCTAGATTGGCTTCCTAAATCATAACTCAATTTAACAGAGTACAATGTCCCTGACCTTTACTTGGATCATAAAGGAAGAAACATACAAGTTTTAATCATCAAAGAACACTACGAATACATGGTCCTATAAACTTATACCCTGTAAATTGTTTTTAACCACTGGTATGGTTTGGGTTTTTTTTTTACCATCTTAAAAATTCAATTTTTGGTTTCTCTGGGAAATAAAGCAGCTGTGTGACTTGTAGAATGCTTTATACTGGTACATGTAGGTAAAACAAAAAAGGCTGACAATGGGAGAAAGCAATACCCATTACTCACATAATAAACTAGAATGGCCTTGAAGAACGAATTTAGAAAAATCACAAATAAAAGGATAGCATCAAAATAGAATTGCACATTCATTTTCCTATATAAAGCAGAATACCTTGCTAATTCTCTTGCCAACAATAAAAGAAAATATTAAACTCCCAGACCATGAATACCTTGAAAATACTGGTAAGCCAGTCTGATTCCGATTGCACATAAATACACATTACCAAACCAGACTGAATTTCTGGAAAAAGACACCTAAATCCAATGACATAAATAACTTTACGAAATGAATTAGCGTATTAAGCAGGTATGCAGGCATATACATGTAGGTTACGACCTCAAGAAGCTATGTCGACAATTTTCATTGGTTGAGACGGCACAGATTTAAAGCACTGTAGCTAGAATCACGTGAAATGTTTGATAAAGGCATGCACATGAACACTGTGATCCTACTCATGGGGGTCATAATTCAGGGCTTAACCTTGAACAAATTACTAAAGATTCACAGAAAAATTCCCTTCGATTAAACTGTCACTCATCAAGAAATGTACATTTTAAAAGACTTCATATCATGTTCATTTCACGGCATTAGTTTTTAGAAGCGAAATAATTGTGACCGCTAGGACTTACTTACGCAGTAACAACAGAAATCTCAGCTTGTAACAATGAAGCTCACTGACTGGTTAATTATACCTTAACCAGGGACCAATGATTGTCTATGTGATTATTACAAATGTATATTGCATCAAGCCACGTCTTTAAAATGCATCCTCTTTCATGTGCTACATGAAAGTAAATTAAAACTTTTATGTGCTAAAATCAAATCATCCTTATTTTGTGCATCCACAAGCTTAGCCTTTATACACTAGCAAAGCACCTTTGGTAAACTGCATGTAAAACATATCTGCTTTAAAATTATACATATAAACAGAACAAGGTTCAACATCACCCTTTGAAAGAAAAATATGGAACATGGTAACCATATCTCCTGTTATTATTACAACTTCATGTAACTTTTTTGACTGAACATGAAATCTGAAAGACAAATACACTTGGTAACTTTACATTCTCCATTTTTTACAACTACATGTATCAGCCTGGAGAAATGGACATATCACACACAATATAGGCCTTTAACATACTGAGCATGTATTTCAACTGAACATCAAATCCGAAAAACATTGCACATGGTAACTTTACATTCGCCATTGTTACAATTACATGGATCAGCCTGTAGAAATGGACAATTTATACAATGTAGGCTTTTAACATACTGAGCATGTATTTCAACTGAACATCAAATCCGAAAAACATTACATTATCTTTACATTCCCCAGTGTTACAAGTACATATACCTGCCTGTAGAAATGGACAATTTATACAAGGTAGTCAGGCCCTAATTAATACAGAGAGCACCTTTCAGTGTGACAAAACCACATCTTGCATGGTTATTAATTAATTAGCACAAAGTCAGTCCTTTGACAGTATTACATGGACTATGTACACAACAATGTAACATGAGGCCTCAATGATTAACTCCTTCAAGAATAAAAAAATTCTAATTTGTCAAAAATGGTTGAAAATTAGAACCCAGGGAGCAAAATTTTAAAGCTACAGTATAGAAAGACACTTTGGTAAATACAATAACTGACTGAGAACAAGTCATCACAACCTGTCAGGTAAATATCCATGGATACACTGTATACATGTACGAGTGTTTTCAGACAGACAGACAGACAGATGGTGGATCACATTGGCAGTCTGCTCATGCCTTCCGAGATTTCTGAAACTTTTCTGCAGAATCCTTCTCCTGCAGTTTTTCCAACTCTCTGAACTTTGCCCAGCTTCTCCTTGGAGCGGGGGCATGGATACTGGTCGCAGAGGGCGCGACACTCCTCCCATCATCTGTCAATCAAATGAAATCATTCTTATCTTTCTGACTCAAAATGCACATGAACTACAAAAAGAGGCCATTGGAAACTGCTAAACTCGTCTTTCGCATAGGCATACACATAAGTACCAGACAAACTTTTCCAGTTTCAAAATCCAGAGGAACAAATCTTTAACCAAGTTAACACGGACGCTTCTGTTAAGAAAACTAGAATTTAATAAAATAACTAATGAACACCTATATTTACATTACAGTGAGACAGAATTACATGCATTTAGAGCAAGAAAAGCCTTTTTTTCTTAGCAGCTTGAACACAATCACATCAAGGGCTTTACTGGCTAATTCAAGATAAAGCACCACGTCCAACTGAACCTTGACCAAGGAGGTCATGAGTTCAAACCCAGCTCCTGCTGATTTACAGTAGTTACTTTTACAGTAATTTTGTCAGGTTGGCTTACCTGGCCAAAAACATCGACAGTTCTTTTTCGCTTTAGGGGATTAACCCTTGACTGTTTTCAATTTTGTAACTAGGGCTACCCAGTGACAGGTCAGTCTTCAGTACATGTTGGTCATGCAATGAAATCCCTCATCAGTGATACTGGTAATCTTCCTAAATGGCCGCTATGTGACAATGAGGCCTCCTGCAGTGCTCACTTAGACCAAACGCTCTGATTGATCAAAACAGCCCCTTTGCTCTCCAGACATATCATTGGCCGAAATGTGCTACTTGTCAGTCACCTGAACTTGAATTGCCCATTAAGTACATAATCATAAAGGTATAGAGAGATAAGAGCTCTGGAATAGTGAGAATTCTTGGAAAGGTGGTCAAATGTTTCTCTCCAGACCTGTGCTTGAATAAGGAATGAAAAGGAATCCCCTAGCAACCGACTCCACTTTTTCTCATGGTTTTGTGTTACCCACAACAAACTTTTTTTTAAGGATGGCCTTAAAATATTTTTTAGGGAAATATTCTCGAGTATACATGTAGCATTAAACACCAGCCCGATAATCCAATAAAATCAAAATAAACACATGTAACCAAAACAATCCGATCATAGTCAACATAACAGCACAGAATGTACGAGAATTGAACCTTAATGACACAAACCTAGATTGGCGAAGAAATCTCTTGAACTCTGAAAGTTAAAGCCGCCATTGGAAGACACATTTGTCTGTCCACTCTGTGAGATGTTGGAACTGGCCGGCTTTAAAATGGCTGAAAACAAAAACAGAGATTGAGCCACTTCACTTTTTCGTTGTAAACATACGCTTGTCATATCTGTCATGGTATGAATTAGGATCTCAAACATTTTAGGCAGAAAAAAAAAACTCCTGTCTCTGAAAATTCAGTCTCACAATTTGTTCCAATCGGTTCACAGACAGCTATTAAAAGATTCAACATTTTCTCAGACAGACACATCAGCTATGGTCCTTTCATTCAGCTAACCTATAATAATGGGGTAATTTTGTCCTTTTCCAAGATGTGTCAAACGGAGAAAAAGCTGAATTGTTGTGGAATGCTGGGAAAGAGTTTGAGATGTCATCTGACACATGGGATTCAGGCAACACAGCCTCTGACAGCAGACGTTTTACGGTGCTAGCCCAATCAAGAAAGTAAACTGGGATCCAGAGACACTCTTTGTATAAGTTGCTACCACTGTGCATAAAGATCTGATTTAACTATTTCAGTGATCCACATACAACAGTTATGAAGGACATGTAGGAGGGGTATGTGTTTTGACCAATAATAGAAAGTAGCAAGTAACAACGACCGCTACCTTACGGACAGGGCATGTAAGAAGGGTATGTGTTGTGACCGATAATGCAGTACATGTGAGTAGCAACTTACAGCGACCGATGCCTTACAGACAGGACATGTAAGAAGGGTATGTGTTGTGACCGATAATGCAGTACATGTGAGTAGCAACTTACAGCGACCGATGCCTTACAGACAGGACATGTAAGAAGGGTATGTGTTGTGACCGATAATGCAGTACATGTGAGTAGCAACTTACAGCGACCGCTACCTTACAGACAGGACATGTAAGAGGGGTATGTGTTGTGACCAATAATGCAGTACATGTGAGTAGTAAGTTACAGTGACCGAGACCTTACGGACAGGACATGTAAGAAGGGTGTGTGTTGTGACCAATAATGCAGTACGTGTGAGTAGCAACTTACAGCGACCGATGCCTTACAGACAGGACATGTAAGAAGGGTATGTGTTGTGACCAATAATGCAGTACATGTGAGTAGCAACTTACAACAACCGCTACCTTACAGACAGGACATGTAAGAAGGGTATGTGTTGTGACCGATAATGCAGTACAAGTGAGTAGCAACTTACAGCGACCGATGCCTTACAGACAGGACATGTAAGAAGGGTATGTGTTGTGACCAATAATGCAGTACGTGTGAGTAGCAGGTTACAACGAAAGATACCTTACGGACAGGACATGTAAGAAGGGTATGTGTTGTGACCGATAATGCAGTACATGTGAGTAGCAACTTACAGCGACCGCTACCTTACAGACAGGACATGTAAGAGGGGTATGTGTTGTGACCGATAATGCAGTACATGTGAGTAGCAACTTACAGCGACCGCTACCTTACAGACAGGACATGTAAGAGGGGTATGTGTTGTGACCAATAATGCAGTACATGTGAGTAGCAACTTACAGCGACCGCTACCTTACAGACAGGACATGTAAGAGGGGTATGTGTTGTGACCAATAATGCAGTACATGTGAGTAGCAACTTACAGCGACTGCTACCTTACAGACAGGACATGTAAGAGGGGTATGTGTTGTGACCGATAATGCAGTACATGTGAGTAGCAAGTTACAGCGACCGCTACCTTACAGACAGGACATGTAAGAGGGGTATGTGTTGTGACCGATAATGCAGTACATGTGAGTAGCAACTTACAGCGACCGCTACCTTACAGACAGGACATGTAAGAGGGGTATGTGTTGTGACCGATAATGCAGTACATGTGAGTAGCAAGTTACAACGACCGATACCTTACAGACAGGACATGTAAGAAGGGTGTGTGTTGTGACCGATAATGCAGTACGTGTGAGTAGCAACTTACAGCGACCGATACCTTACAGACAGGACATGTAAGAAGGGTATGTGTTGTGACCAATAATGCAGTACGTGTGAGTAGCAAGTTACAGCAACCGATACCTTACAGACAGGACATGTAAGAAGGGTATGTGTTGTGACCAATAATGCAGTACGTGTGAGTAGCAAGTTACAGCAACCGATACCTTACAGACAGGACATGTAAGAAGGGTATGTGTTGTGACCAATAATGCAGTACGTGTGAGTAGCAACTTACAGCGACCGCTACCTTACAGACAGGACATGTAAGAGGGGTATGTGTTGTGACCAATAATGCAGTACGTGTGAGTAGCAACTTACAGCGACCGCTACCTTACAGACAGGACATGTAAGAGGGGTATGTGTTGTGACCAATAATGCAGTACATGTGAGTAGCAACTTACAGCGACTGCTACCTTACAGACAGGACATGTAAGAGGGGTATGTGTTGTGACCGATAATGCAGTACATGTGAGTAGCAACTTACAGCGACCGCTACCTTACAGACAGGACATGTAAGAGGGGTATGTGTTGTGACCAATAATGCAGTACATGTGAGTAGCAACTTACAGCGACCGCTACCTTACAGACAGGACATGTAAGAAGGGTATGTGTTGTGACCAATAATGCAGTACATGTGAGTAGCAACTTACAGCGACTGCTACCTTACAGACAGGACATGTAAGAAGGGTATGTGTTGTGACCGATAATGCAGTACATGTGAGTAGTAAGTTACAACGACCGATACCTTACAGACAGGACATGTAAGAAGGGTGTGTGTTGTGACCGATAATGCAGTACATGTGAGTAGCAACTTACAGCGACCGATGCCTTACAGACAGGACATGTAAGAAGGGTATGTGTTGTGACCAATAATGCAGTACGTGTGAGTAGTAAGTTACAGCAACCGATACCTTACAGACAGGACATGTAAGAAGGGTATGTGTTGTGACCAATAATGCAGTACGTGTGAGTAGCAACTTACAGCGACCGCTACCTTACAGACAGGACATGTAAGAGGGGTATGTGTTGTGACCAATAATGCAGTACATGTGAGTAGCAACTTACAGCGACCGCTACCTTACAGACAGGACATGTAAGAGGGGTATGTGTTGTGACCAATAATGCAGTACATGTGAGTAGTAAGTTACAGTGACCGAGACCTTACGGACAGGACATGTAAGAAGGGTGTGTGTTGTGACCAATAATGCAGTACGTGTGAGTAGCAACTTACAGCGACCGATGCCTTACAGACAGGACATGTAAGAAGGGTATGTGTTGTGACCAATAATGCAGTACATGTGAGTAGCAACTTACAGCGACCGATGCCTTACAGACAGGACATGTAAGAAGGGTATGTGTTGTGACCGATAATGCAGTACATGTGAGTAGCAAGTTACAGCAACCGATACCTTACAGACAGGACATGTAAGAGGGGTATGTGTTGTGACCAATAATGCAGTACATGTGAGTAGCAACTTACAGCGACCGCTACCTTACAGACAGGACATGTAAGAGGGGTATGTGTTGTGACCAATAATTCAGTACATGTGAGTAGCAACTTACAGCGACCGATGCCTTACAGACAGGACATGTAAGAAGGGGGTGATGCGACTGATAATGTTGTAAGTACCAATCCTGTAGTAACCAACTGATATTGTATCACTTTTTGACCGATAATGTTACAGAAATATTTGCTGTTGTAAAATCAACCGATAATGTTGAAAGTTTTCCTGTACATTACTATATTATAGGTAAAACTTTACTAAGGTATCGGACAGGAAAGTTTAACACTATTGGTTGTTTTTACAACTGTGTTGGTCGTAACATTATCGGTAAAAAGTGGATACAATTGAGGTTGGTTACTTCAGCATTAGTACTCACTACATTACCGGTTGCAAGATGGACGTGTATGTATATATGCTTGGGTGTTACGAGCCCATGCTGCCCAATTGCTGCCGCCACTGGAGCATCATGCCGAAGACATCAGACATGACACCCCACCCAGTCACATTATACTGACACCCGGCTGACCAGTCCTGTTTCCTTGCTCTAATCTCTCACTGTCGAGTGCCAAGCGAGGCAGCAACAAGAACCATTTTAAGTGTTTGGTATCACCCCTACCACATTTGATCCGGGATCTCCCGCCCCCAAAGTGGACGGTGTAACAGAGGCGATGTACCTGCCGACAGATACTAGCACCTGACACAAACACCTTCATACCTTTGGCGATCTGTCTTGACTTTTTCTGCGGCTTGCTGGGAACATCATCAGTTAGGACAGCTGACCGCCGGTGGACAATCTTTGACCACGGCCTCGACTCCTTGAACGCACACACATGATGGACAATAGTTTTGTTTAGCAATACAGCTTTAGAACAGTTTTTTAAATATATGTAATGGGTATTTTTATTTTAGATTTTTGTCACAAATGCAATTATTCATTTTTTTTGCCTTAGTTTTACTTTTTCATTTTTGTAAATTACAGATAGGCTTATTTTTTAGCAGAATAAAATGCAATCTTGTATTTATTGATCTGGCAACAAACACCATGCCTGTAAAAGCAGATGGAGACACAGGCATCTATCTGGTTGATACCAAATGCCACACCCAGGCCATCCTTAAAACTGTTTGTTGGGCATAATCTGACCGACCCTTCAAAAAAGGGCCTACTCTAAATTTTTTATTGATATTTTGACAAAAAATTCTTTTTTCTTTCTTTATATTTTTCTCTCCAGGTTAATTCCTTTAAAATCTCTATCTTCTTCAAGAGCCAGAATAAGAAAAAAAAAAAACAATTCTCTACCGACATACCCTATACTTTCTCACTGGGTCAGGTTACGGCCAACGAACAGATTTTTAAGGATGGCCTCACCAGGGGCCACAGGTACAGTGAAATTTGAAACATGTCTTTGAGATACATGTTCACCTACATACATGTGATGTACCCACAGGTGTGTAATTAAAGGAATACAGAAACAAGTACATACATGTGATGTACCCACAGGTGTGTAATTAAAGGAATACAGAAACAAGTACATACATGTGATGTACCCACAGGTGTGTAATTAATGGAATACAGAAACAAGTACATCGTACTAATAAATTGCTCACTCGTTTTCTATTTTTTTCCGAAACATCCTCTTCACTCTTACGCAGCACAAGGGAGACAAGCGACGAACGAACTTCTCTCAGCACTGACAAAAACAACAAAACATTGCATATTTATTAACATGACTGGAAACTGGCTTCATAAAAAGAAATTACATCCATGTCATAAGCAATATCACTAAACAACTGCCCCCACCCCCAAAACCAACAAACCAATATGGTATGTTGAATTAGTTGAATACCTGCTGAATACCTGCTTTCACTTCTACACATATTACGGGCGCCAACCCCGATTCAAGCCACTCAAGAGCTAGTGCATGTACTTCACATCTACCGTGACAGCCTGCTTCACGTGTGGAGAATGCCAGAGCACACCTGAGTGCCACACCTGAACATATTTTCAAATGTTCAGTGATCTCAAGGTGTGTACCGCATACAGTTGGTAAGTGAAGTTTTCACCTACAAACTTCATGCAAGACCACCTTAAAGTAAAAGACAGCTCATGACTGAGGTACTTTTCATTAAAAGATAATAAAACTCTCTCCTGAATGGAAAAGCCTGTTTGAAATTGTATGAATTCGTTGGTGTGAATTATCTTCCTTTGAAGTGTGGAGTATGTTGCTGCCGACTGCGGGTTCTTCAGGTGCCCATGCTTTTAAGTTTATGAGGAATTGATCAATCCGAGATCTAGGAGATATCAGCTGTTTATAAGCTGTGTTCTGAGTTGTCTGTCAATGTGCACGTAACATGTAATAACATAGGGACAGCACACTGTTTTAATGTTATATGTTTTAATTATAACAAGTACAACGGTGAACTACACTGCAAAGTATTTCCAGACCATTGTGTTGTGACAGGAGTAAGTTCCTTGATCACTTCATGTTATAAATTGACATGTACACTTAAGCTACATGTACAAACACGACCCTAGCAGCTTACTACATGCAGTTTCAGGTGACAAGAGTGTTCTGCACTTGGAACAATTACGTCACAGTCTAGACAGATTGCCTTTCATGCTAGTCCATGGAGCACGGTCAGATGTCAGTTTCCAGTGTCGCAGTAGCTGCTAGAAAAAAAAATACTTCACTGAAATAAACATAATATTGTGCAACCTTTTTGGCAAACTTAGAACATCTAATGTCTTCCACTTTAAGCTCTGATGCTCATCGCAACCGATGTTCCAAGAGCACCGGAGCCAGGAGAATCTCAAAGATTCCCTGTCCAAGGCTGGGGCACAGAACCTCTCACCTGAGGGACTCTGGATCGCATCAAACGCTGCAAAGTTCACCACACACAGCCAGCATGGCGTCTGGAGGTCGTCCTCCACATCAGTCATGAAGCTGAGGCACACGATGCTCAGTCGCCGCAACCGATCCGTGTTCACAAAGTCTCGACTCATTTCCAGCGCCATGTGACTTTTCAACTCCTTCATGTCGAATATCTGGAAAGCAAGGTTCAAGACAAGCATAGGTTATTCATTCATTTATTTGATTGGCGTTTTACACTTTACGCCAGATTATTTCACTTATACCACAGTGGGAGGAAGAGCCCTTGGGGAAACCCATGACCATGCATCTGCAGGACGCTGGGAGACCTTTCCATCTTCCATGCTTATCTTTCAATGTGTTTGTTCCTCAATTTATTTGTTTTTTGGATTGTTGTTATACACCATACTGAAGAACACTGAGCACATACCTTTAGAGATCTGTTCTACTCCAGCCTCCCCTGCTGCACCACCACCTCCTCTAATGTACAGTGATTCTGAGCATGTACCTTCAGAGGCCTGTTGTACCCCAGCCTCCCCTGCTGCACCACCACCCCTCTGATATACAGTGATTCTGAGCATGTACCTTCAGAGGCCTGTTGCACTCCAGCCTCCCCTGCTGCACCACCACCTCCTCTAATGTACAGTGATTCTGAGCACGTACCTTCAGAGGCCTGTTGCACTCCAGCCTCCCCTGCTGCACCACCACCTCCTCTAATGTACAGTGATTCTGAGCACGTACCTTCAGAGGCCTGTTGCACTCCAGTCTCCCCTGCTGCACCACCACCCCTCTGATATACAGTGATTCTGAGCACGTACCTTCAGAGGCCTGTTGCACTCCAGCCTCCCCTGCTGCACCACCACCTCCTCTAATGTACAGTGATTCTGAACATGTACCTTCAGAGGCCTGTTGTACCCCAGCCACCCCTGCTGCACCACCACCCCTCTGATATACAGTGATTCTGAGCACGTACCTTCAGAGGCCTGTTGCACTCCAGCCTCCCCTGCTGCACCACCACCTCCTCTAATGTACAGTGATTCTGAGCACGTACCTTCAGAGGCCTGTTGCACTCCAGCCTCCCCTGCTGCACCACCACCCCTCTGATATACAGTGATTCTGAGCACGTACCTTCAGAGGCCTGTTGCACTCCAGCCTCCCCTGCTGCACCACCACCCCTCTGATATACAGTGATTCTGAGCACGTACCTTCAGAGGCCTGTTGCACTCCAGCCTCCCCCGCTGTACCACCACCCCTCTGATATACAGTGATTCTGAACATGTACCTTCAGAGGCCTGTTGTACCCCAGCCTCCCCCGCTGTACCACCACCCCCTCTGACATACAGTGATTCTGAGCACGTACCTTCAGAGGTCTGTTGTACTACAGCCCTCCCGATGTGCCACCACCCCTTCTGATATACAGTGATTCTAAGCATGTACCTTCAGAGGTCTGTTGTACTACAGCCCTCTTGATGTGCCACCACCCCTCTGATATACAGTGATTCTGAGCACGTACCTTTAGTGGCCTGTTGTACTCCAGCCTCCCCCGCTGTACCACCACTCCCTCTGATAAACAGTGATTCTGGGGGTCCCTGTGACCTCGCACAATGACATTTGCGTACCCCAGCCGTGTGGCCATGATACTACCGTCATTGGTTTGATGCAGTTTGATACCCTGGAACAGACATTGGTAACTTGCATTGTTTACAGAAGAACTCAAGATTACACTGACTGATCAGTGTGAAACAAGGTGTTCAAGAATTCTTCACCTCTATGATGGCAGTCAGGTTCACAGGTGGTGGAGACCACCTGTCTGCGTGACCAGGGTAAAACATATACATGTATCAACTGACATTTTACCTCTTGACTAAGCAGGCACAGCTGAAACAATCGGACTATGCATTCAAGGAAACTACCTCATTGGCCCTGGTTGTAGAGTCAAGCCCATTTACTCAGCTTTTTACTATCAATACATCAGTGAAAAATAATTCCCACGATTTTCTTCAATGATACAAGTGATATTTCACCGCAGTTGAACGTCATTTTTGTGATTCTCATATTTCACACCCAGACGCCATGACACTTTGTTCTGTAACGTTCAAGTTCGAGTTTACTGAAATGACGTCATAACTGACTCCTAATTTAGTCAGTTACTATATTGATATGTCATGCAAGAACGCATGACGTCTTACTAGATGTCATGTATATGAGACCACGCTACAGCCATGTCTCTGAAGGCCTAGGGGCCTCTGTGGCCGAGGGGGGTAGCGTGCCAGTGCGACGTTATGACCCCGTGCCTTTCACCAATGCAGTCGCTGTGAGTTCAGTTCATGCTGGCTTCCTCTCCAGACATATGTGGGAAGTTCTGCCAGCAACCTGCAGACGGTCGTGGGTTTCCCCCAGGCTCTGATCTGTTTCCTCCCACCATAACGCTGGCCGTCATCGTATAAGTGAAATATTCTTGAATCAGCATGAAACACCAATCAAATAAATAAATAAATAAATCTGAAGGCCTACGGGTCAAAACATTCCTTAAAACTACTTTTAAGTACACAAAATCATAGTATTCTTAAAGTTTAAATAATAAATGTAACATTGCAGAGTTGAGTGCAACAAATATTGTTCTCATGAAACCTGGTTATCATTTCCATCTGCCACTCAACCAAAGTTTACCAAGTTTACCATATATTCAGGTTGCACTGGGTAATGCTCTCTACAAATTTCCAAGGTAGTGAGCATGGAACAAGGAGAAAATCGAAATTAAGAATGTTAAATCCAACATGTCTAATGCATGACTGTATCCTACACGAACACTTGTTGTTGGTGAATTCAAATTTTCTGCAGTTTATGCAGTGGCCAAAAAAATGGTTTTGCCGCAGATTGTCTGAGGAATGGTTGTGGAAAGGTATGCATGTAAGCATGCTTGCTTGGGGTTTAACATTGTATTTAACAATTTTTCAGTCATTTGACAAGTAGGAGCCCTTAAAATGTACGTGTGCTGTGTCTTCTTGTGGCAGGGCGAAGAGAATGCCGCCAAAGTGCTGCAGCAACTGGAACATCACGCCAAAGACACCAGACATGACATCCCACCCAGGGACATATACTCACTCTGGACCGACCAGTCCTGTTTCCTTGCTCTAACATCATAGTTCTGAGCGCCAAGTGAGGCAGCAACAAGTACCATTTTCAAAGTCTTAGGTGACCTGACCCAGGATTGATCCCGGATCTCTCGACCTCAATGTGGACGCTCTAACCAGGTCTGGCCACCGAGGTGTGGTTATGGGAGAGATGTTCTGTGCTAGCAAATATCTAGGCTACAGCTGACAGCAATAAGTAAATACACCATCACATGAGGGGTGCTAAGCCAATGCTGGAAACCTGTTACAAGTGTGCTAGGAGTGAGCTTCACTGGCAAACCAATGACAACCATTATCCTTGTGTCCTTGTGTATCTTTGGGTATTTCTAGACAAATGCTAGATGCCTGCTACATGTGTGCTATTAGTGAGATACTGGAAGGCTACTCACAGCTCGCTGGCTTAAAGAGAAAGACAGCTCGTCTTCTAAGTTAAATTTGCCAAAAAAGTTGGACCTGTGATGTAATTGTTCCAAGCTCACAACACTCTTGTAACCTGTCACTGTAGTATGCTGTAAAGGTTGCGGTTGAAACTCAAGCATATATGTAAATTTATATCATGAAATGATCTAGAAACTTACCTTCACCATAACACAATGGTCTGGAAATAATTTGCAGTGTTATTACACCTGCACTAGTTATAAGTAAAACACAGACCATTAAAAGAATGACCTGTCCCTATGCTATTACATGTTATATTGACATTCAACTCATGTACGTCACGGCTTATAAACAACCAATATCTCATGGCTCTCTGATTGGTCAGTCTCTCATAAGCTTTAAAGCATGGGCGCCTTCAGATCCCCAGTCCGCAGCAAAATACTCCACACTTCAAACAAAGATGATTCAGCGACGGCTTCATATGAATTCAAACAGCTTTTAGTTCACATGAGAATTCTGTAATCTTTTTATGAAGCAGCGCCTCCGTCATGCAGATATTTCTGCAATCGCTCACCTTTCCTATCTGTTGCCGGACTCGTCTGGTAATGTCATCCCTCCGGTTGTTGTTGAAGTACCCTAAACCAACCCTAAAGGGAGCACACAAAGACCAAATACTTCTTACATTTTGTGTTTTTAATATATTTCAACCTCTTTAATAAGCTATAGGCGGTGAATATATTAATCCACTTTAACACGGCCAATAATTACAATTATCAATAATGGTCTTTTCTAAGAAAAATTTCACAAATTATGCTACATCATGCTAGAATTTTAAAATTCTTTCATTTAAACGAATACATGATGGACTACATTGTGTGAATTCCAGTGTCACTGTCAACGAAAAGGTTTATTTTATTCTGCTAATACAAACTTCCCAATTTTCCCTGTCTTATTCTTTATTTCAATTTGAATGATGTGGATCCACATGAAGTTTACAATTTTCTCTCACCTCTCGCCCTCGAATCTGTCGGATGATCCATCAACAACAATCTCCGGCTCTTCAACGTAGAATTTGGCGACCATGTTATTCCTCTCCATATACATCATCTTGCACCAAATCCCGTCGTTAAGGTGCGGCCGTTTCTCCATCACATCCTCCACCACAGTCTGACAACAACAACAACAACATGAACTTCTTCACTTTAACATACACTGTAGGCCTTTATATCCTTAAAGGGAAATACCTCGTAAAAATGAAGTTATGGTGAGTGAAAAGACCATTAAAAACTGTATCTGAAAATACCTTCACTGAATTTTTTAGACTTTGTTCACCAAAATAAACGCAGCCAAATGTTTCAAAGGTACCGAGGGTTTTCTGGGCCATATTCATGATGTGGTTCACCAGTGACGCCACGCCCACTTTTCTATGACCCTGAACCAGAAAAGCTTCTCTTTTCTGAAGGGAGTACTCTTCACAAGAACTTTGTTCAGAGCTGAATATAAAGGTGTACACAAAAAATTGTGTGACATCACTTACATCACCACATTATCAATATGGTCCATATAACCCACTTAACAATCAAAACATTTGACTGCATTTTATTTTGGTGAAAAAAAAACTTAAAAATTCAGTGAAGGTATTTTCAGATACAGTTTTTAATGGCTTTTTTTTCACTCCTCATATAAAGCTCATTTTTATGAGATCTTTCCCTTTAACATACTTGAAGCACCCCTAAGATCTTCTCTTGGGTCAAACCACTCAGGAAATGCTGTAGTATAATGTGGTACATGTAAGTGGTACCATTTCCCACACAATGAAGACTTACAAAAAATTAAGGCTCATGTAATCTCATGTAATTCATGAGAATTTTATTTTTTTGGGACATTTGATCTCTTTTTAACCAGTACACATGTAACTGTAACAAGGGTACACTGTTTATGTATTTACAGGTATCTGATTGGTGTTTTATGCCACATTCAAGAATACTTCACTTATACGATGGTGGCCAGCAATGTGGTGGCTGGAAACCTGGTAGAGCCCGGGGGAAACCTATGTCCACCCACAGGTTGCTGGTGGACCCTCCCACGCACATATATGAAGACTGCCATAAGAACTTTTCCAAGCTACATGTACTTAACAAGCAGAACTGTTCCACATGTAGCCATAACTAGTTATATACCCTCATTTAAGGACCTTGGTAATTTTACTCTCACCTGGTATTTACCTATTTATTTGATTGGTATTTTATGCCGTACTCAAGAATATTTCACTTATACGACGGTGGCCAGCATTATGATGGCAGGAAACCTTCTTACCTGGTAAAACTGGTGACAAGATGTGAAGGTGTGGGAGCGTGAGGTGAGTCTCTGAAGGGGAGGGGCACTGGGTGTGAGATTTTGTTGTCCATTTCTTACCTGGTAAAACTGTTGAGAAGACGTGAAGGTGTGGGAGCGTGAGGTGAGTCTCTGGAGGGGAGGGGCACTGGGCGTGAGATCGTTGTTCACGTTATCATACTCTAAATATCTGCAAAATGAAACAGCAGTTTGATCTCATTTGCTTTGACTGATTGGTGTTTTGATCAGCGTACTCAAGAATATATCACTAATACGACCAACCAAGGGCCAACAAAATGATGAACCCAGGCAGAGCCCAGGAGAAAACCCCCGACCACCAGCAGGTTGCTGGAGGGCCTTCCCACATACGACCAGAGAAGAAGCCAACCTGATGAACCCAGGCAGAGCCCAGGAGAAAACCCAAAACCATCGACAGGTTGCTGGAGGGCCTTCCCACGTACGACCAGAGAAGAAGCCAACCTGATGAACCCAGGCAGAGCCCAGGAGAAAACCCACGACCATCGACAGGTTGCTGGAGGGCTTTCTCACATACGGCCGGAGAGGAAGCCAACCTGATGAACCCAGGCAGAGCCCAGGAGAAAACCCACGACCATCGACAGGTTACTGGAGGGCCTTCTCACATACGGCCGGAGAGGAAGCCAACCTGATGAACCCAGGCAGAGCCCAGGAGAAAACCCATGGCAGGTTGTTGGAGGGCCTTCTCACGTACGGCCTGAGAGGAAGCTATAATATAACTTGAGGTTAAAGGCAATAATAACTTGGTAAAACTGAGTCTTCTCCAGACACTTAAGCTTACTTAGCGGTATCCTAAATGACCTTAAATTTCTAGCAAGAGGTTGCTCATTTTTCCTGATTCTGAGAGGTGTATTGATTTTTACACAGGTGTTTCAAGGTTTATTTAGAATCTAAGACAATATCACACTGGATAAAAGTAACTTTTAATAATATTTTATGAAATTTATTTGCCTGAAAATATGCACTTTTCAGTGTGAAATTTCCTGTCCTCTAGAGTACATGTATCTCATCTTCTCGCATACATCAGGGCAATTCTGGGAAAGGTTCACATATGGACAGTGCATGTGGAGAACTTGACTTTAGGACAGTTCATCTGTGAAAATTCACCTGCCAGTAAAAACTTCTCTTGTATAAGAAATTCACAAACTGACAGTTCACTCATAAATTGTTCGCATGTGGGCAGTTCACATCACTACAGCATTATACTGGGGTCCAGTGTGTCAACAAAGAGGAAATACCATTACCTGCTCCTATCATACCCATGGTAACCATGGTTGTCAATCAGTTCAGAGGTCATACCAGGCAGTCTGACAGGTTGTCCATTCCTCGGGTACCTCTCAGCTTGCTGAAATGCACAAAACCAGCTGAGTTCAATGACTTCAATATCTAAACTGTTGCAAATATGAAAAGTATCCCTTCCTTCCTCAGTGTTCTGTTGAGCTTAGAAAGTCAGGTGTTTTGAGGTTTGATTTAATGGTAGGACGATATCCTTGTGCCAAAATGTTTCAGAACCAAAAGAAATACTTTATAGCATTTTATCACCTGTCTCTGAAAATGTATTTTTGGCAGGAAAAATTGAGATCATTTACTGTACTCAGTTTTTCTGTTTACTTTTCACGTTTGTTTGCATTTGCTCCAGATCTTGAACCTTTTCAACCACTAAAGCACTTTCTTCAATGGAATGTATGCGTACAGCGATTATGAAACTGACTGATGCTACAAATGACTTGCTTGTGTGATTAAAGATGCGCGCTTCATAAAACTGTGCACTTATTTCTCTACACCCCATAGTTCTGTCAGAATGTGCAGGTATTTAGGGTATATATTCTACATTTTCTATTACTACTCTCAAAGTAAATTTCACATCTTACATGAAGTTTTATCACAGCAGTAAGTCTGACTCAATGATGATCCTCACCAAAGTTTAACTGTAACAAACATTCAAGTTCCCCACCCATAAAAGATACAAAACAGTTTTTAGCAGCTAACTGGCTTTATAGCTAGCCTCAGAATGGCAACATATTTGCAGTTTCTAGTGACAACGCCGTACAGTTCTCAAAAACTAAGAGCCTGTCAAACAACAATCTTTTTCTGCTTACCAACAACAGATAGATCAGTCATTTCCACTGGCTGCATGTTGCTGGATTACATTTAATAATCAGATCTCTAATTCAATCATAACTAGCAGCCATTTTCAGCAGCAGGAGATTCCATGTAGCTCTCCAGAAGTGGTCACCAGAGGACGATACATATGGTACAAATTTACAGGTGAAAACCCTCACCTTACGCAGATGACGTTTAGCATCATGGTCTTGTTGCTGTTCTACCATGGTTTTAATGTGCTCCAGTTGTTGTTGTACCGTCACACAGAACAGTTCCGTTTGCTTCGTCTGTAATGTCACGCGTGCTTTCAGCTCTTTGTATAACTTCCGGGCGATAAAAGCACGCACAGACTTTTGCAGCTTTCGCACACTCTCCAGGCAGCGCTGCACTGCCAGATTCAATGTCTCCACGTGCCAGTATTTCAAAAACACCTGCACATCAGAAAAACAAGCATTTTTTAGCTAAATATATAGCACATAAAATTCCCGCAATAATGGGCATTTTCTGCATAATAAAAGCAGGTATTCCAATAAAATCGAAATCTGCTAAGTTTATGTAAGCATTCAAGTTCTAAATGTAGTTTCCTTAGTTTATTCCTGGTTTGCTTGCTTGAGGGTTAAACTACACAGGCTTAGTAGGCACAAGCAAGAGAATTTGCAGTGGAATGCTGGAAGCTTGCTAGAGGTGTGCCACTGGTGAGCTAATGGCACAGTGAACCTTGTTTGCCTTTACCAGTAGGTGAGAATAGATAGGTTTATTTACTTCTTCAAAAAGAAGACAATCATCTTATGCAGGCTACCATCAAGTGGTTGCCATGGTAACTATATCCTCACCTTTGTCTTCCCAATCTGCCAGTCCTGAAGACTGGCTTTCTTCAGAACTGCTGCGCATTCCTCAGGGGTATAGTTCAGTCTGCTCAGCAAAGGGAAGCCTATGATCCGGTACCTACCAGGACAAGTAGTGGTCGCACAGTTTTAAGACGGACTTAAAGGGTCATCAACACAAACCCTTCAGACTAACACTCACAGCAACTGGTAGTGCAGAGTGGACAAAAAAAATCAAACTTTCTTAAATGATCTTTAACTTCACAGGAGACTGAACCTTAATATTCATTTACCCACATGTTCCTTTTGCACATGTTGAAAACTACAAAACGTTAAAATGAAATAAATAAATAATTAACTCTGCAATATCATATACAATCAAAATTTAATGGGTGTGACCCGGTTTATGGTTTATAAAAATGCAAGCAGAGCCACTCTAAGTGAAATCACTCAAGGTGAAAAAATACCCAGGTCAAGACTTAAAGTCCATTCTGTAATGGTGGTGTGGCCACCTAATTACAAGTACCTGTCGAGGAATGTCTGAAAGGTGAGCCGGGTAGGGTAGCCCTTCCTCCGGATCTTAGTGGTCTCTAGCACACCTGTGTACCTGAGCTGGTCCATAACGAGCTCAGGTACAAACAGCTGGGCAGCTTTGTCAGCATTCGGCTTGATGCACCTGGCAAGGCAGAAATCACTGATTGACGGCCGAAAGGAACACACACGATACCAATACTATAAATGTCATAGTAATCCTTTGTTTATATAAAGTCTGGGAATTGCAAAAGAGCTTTGGCAGTCTAACTCAGAACCCCTGTTTGGCTCCTGGATGCTACATGTATTCTGATCTGATTAAGTCTTCTGTTTTTTTCCTTTTACCAGCTTACTTTAAACGGTGCTTAGGAATTATCTCCATTTTATGTACATGTCAACTTTTCTCTGTCAAGAGATGTTACCTTATAAACTGTGGGTCGGCCTTCAGGAGTTTCTCTGTGAGGTCAGTCAAGGAATTCTGCAAAACAAAAGAACTACAGAATTAAACGGACATTCCTGTATGAGGATTTATATACTGTTTTCAGGTGACTGTAAGAGGCCATGAAGCCCAAGCGACAATCGTTCAACCCCGTCCTCGGACAGGGCATTTGTAGATTCCCCTTAGGCCCTCAGCCTTAAAAATGTGGTTCCTTGGTAACAATATGCGGTTGACTGTGCTTGTGTGGCAGATTACCCTATGTGGTTCTTTGGTAACAATATGCCGTTGACGGTGCTTGTGCGGCAGATTACCCTATGTGGTTCCTTGGTAACAATATGCCGTTGACTGTGCTTGTGCGGCAGATTACCCTATGTGGTTCTTTGGTAACAATATGCGGTTGACTGTGCTTGTGCGGCAGATTACCCTATGTGGTTCCTTGGTAACAATATGCCGTTGACGGTGCTTGTGCGGCAGATTACCCTATGTGGTTCTTTGGTAACAATATGCCGTTGACGGTGCTTGTGTGGCAGACTACCCTATGTGGTTCTTTGGTAACAATATGCCGTTGACTGTGCTTGTGGGAAGGATTACCCTATGTGGTTCTTTGGTAACAATATGCCGTTGACGGTGCTTGTGCGGCAGATTACCCTATGTGGTTCCTTGGTAACAATATGCCGCTGACGGTGCTTGTGTGGCAGATTACCCTATTTTCCATCAACATGATGTGCAATCCTCTCTGTCACGTATTCATAAAGACCGCCAGTGCCTTACCAAAGACCAGTGGTTTATGCCTGAGACACTGCATGTAGTGTGTTGTTGGTGTATCAGAGACAATCTTAGAGTTTCATTACCAGGCTGTATTCTGTACACCATGCAATGTGAAACAGCAAGAACCTAGTTATGAGAATAATAAGACAACAGTTATTGTCTACATACATACTGGGGACCGCGATTGGAGGCAGAGTGGTTAGCATGCTAGTACTGCACAATGACCTAGGAGGATCTCACCAATGCTGGCTTCCTCTCTGGCCATACAACTGAAAGGTCTTCCAACAAAATGCAGATGGACATTGCATTCCCCAATCATAATGTTGGTGCCTTCACCTGAGTAAGTGTAATAGTCTCAAATGTCATGTAAAATATCAGTCAAATAAATCAATAAAGTACATACAAGAAACCTTACCCTGAAGTGCAGACTGGCCGTGGCTTGCCCCGGGGGAGGGGATTCCAGGAAACCCTTAGACTGCTTCATCCTGGCCAACACAACATATACAAACTTACAATATCTTCCCATCACCTCAAGGATATTTATTATATAAAGGGCCATAATTAATATTGGATTGGTCAACAAAGTTTTACTTGCTATACATAAATATTTGATAGGTCAGTAAAGACTTGGTTCATATCTTACACTAGGGGAAAGGTGAAAAGGGGTAATAAATTTAAACTTTATAACATATATATATATATACTGATCTACATGTATGTTTTTTAAAAAGAAACCCTTTTCATTTACTTAATTCACATATATTAAGGATTACCGAAAACAATTCAAAAATTGACATAAATATTAATTTCATCATATTCAGTAAAAGATGAGGCTGAAAAATCTGACAAAAGCAAATTAGGTGTTAAACAATATAAAGCTATGCTTACTTATTGCATTAGTACATGTATTTAAAGCATTGCTAACTGGTCTTTTGTTTTCTGGAAAAAAGACAGTACTGGTTTAGTGCGTTGTTGATCATTGTCAGTGAAAAGCAAAAAAAAAAAAAATTTCTGAAAACGTACAGGATTCCCAATTTATATGACACTCCATTTAGTGAGAAGGACACTGATTCACCGTATGATGATGAATCTATAAATTACAGTACCCGAAACTGGGTACAGCTTTAACTGGTCATCCGGACACATGTAATTTTAATCGTTCAGTTGTGATATACATGTAACCTACATCTCCTTCAAGATCACTTCAATCAGTGATTTTCAGTCTTCGTTCTTTATGTGGCAAACTCTGGAGAGCATCGTTAGAGCAGGTAGGTTAATCCACATGCAAAGCAGGCAGCAGCCACTGGTACAGTAAAACGGAAGTGCATGTATTGTGAATTTTGCTGAAGTGCTTAAAAACTGCACGCTAGTGATGGTGACAACACAGAGGTTGTTTTTTAATAACATCTGTAGCACAGTTCTGGTATTTTTTCTGTGTGGTGTGTACAAAAAAAAACTTCAGTAAATCACTTGCATTTAGCAGAGATGGATACAGAGGAACTGACACAGTGAAAGCTACGTTTTTTACAAGTTGGCCTCTCGATCTATGACCAGTCACATTTTAAAAATAGCCTACAGTTAATTAATGCCATCATCATTCTGACATGACATAACTCTCGATGTCACTTTTACATGACACCATTTTAATTATCTTTTTTAATTAGTTTATTAATGAACGTCAGCCAAAGTGACATTAAATTTTAGAGACCGGTATTTCTTATCATACATGTAAATTGTAACCACTAATACATTTCATCTACATGTAATTGACAGCAGTGTGGCAGACACCTACAGCTATCTAAATATCTGAATGCAGAATGATTACAGTATCGATAAGAAATACTAATATCATTGCTACACTATAACAAGTAAATTTTGTTATTCTTATTATAATTATATTAATATTAATTAAATTAATATATCCAAGACTAACTATGATACTATAGAGAAGCGGCAGGCAGGTATGTGAATGCAGTCAGATTATACTGGATAAGTATATTTTCAACAGATACATGGAGGTCGAAGTTACATAAGTAAAAGCAGTGGTCCCAAGCCAGGAGAATGGATTGACAGTGGAGATAAATATGTGACACCTCTGCATGGTCAAGTCTCAGATAATCTCACCATAATTTTCAATTTTTCTAAGACTGTCAAATTTTGCAAAATCTTTTGTCTCTTACATCACAAAATGTATCATATACACATGCTCGTTAAAAAATTAGAGCTGTGATCTCCAGCTGGTTTTGAACTCTATATTTTGCTTCACTTTGCACATACTCAATATAGTTGCTATCAAATTCACAGTAATTTACACTAGGTAAGAAATTAAACTTTAATATAACTATAATTCAGCACGCAAAATGAAGCTAAATTTCATGTAGAATAGCTACAAAATATTCACAGATAAAAAAAAAACACAAGATAAAATTGGGAATATCTAAATCCTTTATCAGTCACATATCAAAACTTTCTTTTCACAATTATAAAGTTTCGGTGCAATTCATTAGACAGTACATGAATATACATGTAGATGTATGGCTGCGGTGCTGTTAAAGTGGGGTTTAACCATTACCATGTTTATTTAGTTACAAACAGAACCAGTACGAATGACCTTTAGGCTTACGGAAGCTAGAGTTATCTGAGACTTTTGCCATGAGGTGGAGGAATTATCTTTCACAAAGGCATTTTTACTTTTGCTTGAGTTTTTTACTGGCTTTCCGTGACAAACTCTGGTCTGCATATTTAGCCATGTCCGGAGGCTTGCATTCCAAGATGGCGTCTTTGCTTCTCCCACGAGCAAACGCTCTAAAATCAAAATGATTAATGATTCACAAGATGGAAAGTGAAATATGTCCGATACACTGCAGACTTATTTTGAGAGGCTTACTAATAAAACACAGCACCAAGTTTGCCGATGATATATGATGTCCAATTTTCCAAGACATTACCAGAGACTCTCAGGATTGGACATTTTCTTCTGCATGTATATTCAAGAAAACGTACAATCTGTAGATTTGAAATCAGGATTGTTTTATTTTTATATACATATTCCCCAAGGAAACTGTTTCACTGCTTGAAAAAAGTAGTCCATACCTGACATCTAAAGTGCCTGTATCACTGAGCCTGGCAGTAAACAGGTCATGCACAATCCAGCTGGCACTACGCTGTAAAATCTCAATCAGGTTCAAACTCAGTGTATCACGGTTTTTCTCCAGGAATCCTGCAGCTTCATAACGAACCTAAAATGGGTGAAAAGAAAAAAACAACTTATGTTGACAGACTTTTAATACATTCTTTAAGCAACAACCATTCTGGAAGTAATGCTTTGTATTTTTTTTTTCTCAGATTTTGTTCAGGAATCAAATTTTCACATTTTGTAAAATTTTCAACTTTAGGAATTATATATATGTATGAAATATCAACAAAAACAAAACTCTAAATACATTTATGGGGCCTCGATCATTGACAGGGTCGTTAGCATGAAATTTACTCTCAGAACAAATCATTAAAACTTTCTTCTGAACTTTATATGTTAAATCTCAAATGTTTAAATAACCACTTACAGATGTGTTTAACACTCCCTATAGTGCAGGACAAAATTTTAGGACAGAATCCTAAAATTTTGTCCTCTCCACCTGAGAAATCATTTTTAGGTTGGCAGTATTACCTTAATCACATTCAAAAATACACCAACATTATAGCCCTAAATGACCTAAAATTTAGCCCATTACAAAGTTGTGAATTTTTACTAATTCTGAGAGTTTTACTGATTTTAGAAAGGTGTTTTGAGGTTTGTTTGGAAGGTTGCTACTGATATCCAACTAGAAAAATGTCAGTTTTATCACCAAAAGTAATAGTTTATGACATTATAAATTTGCCTCTAAATATGTTCTTTTTTGGGGGGGGCCAAATAATAGATCATTTAGGGTATTACATGCATATTAGACAGAGATAAACATTTGTACTTAATACTTATTCATTTATTTGATTGGTGTTTTATGCCATACTCAAGAATATTTCACTTATACGATGACGGCTGGCATTATAGTGGGAGGAACCAGGCCGGGCCCAGGGAAACCCACGACCATCCACACGTTGCTGGCGGACCTTCCCATGACCATCCGCAGGTTGCTGACAGACCTTCCCACGTTGTACTCATGACATAATCTAATGGCCATGCAAGTAAAAGAATCTGAGTGGAGGCATGTCGTACCCAGGCTACATCTAAAGATAAGGTTGTCGAATTCCGTTCCCCAGACAATCAATCCCAGAGTTCCATATTACCTGTCCCGCGTAATGCTGTATGGTGAAGGCCAGATCTCTGTGTTTGGATTTTTTGTAGTAAGAGCTCTTGCTGAGATTCTTGTTCAGTTTGTCCACCAGTGTGGTGTCCGAGGATTTGGGGAACTTACACTCCTCATCCAACAGGCTGAACAATCCCAGGGGGCGCTGTCAATAAACAATCAAATGTCGATTTACTTGTTCATTTATTTGATTGGTGCTTTACGCCATACTCAAGAAGCATTATGTTGGGAGGAAACTGGGCAGAACACAGGGGAAACCCACAATCATCTGCTGGTTGCTGATAGACCTTCCCACGTACTACAACCAGACAGAAAAATTAAATGTAGATATTTGTTTATTTATTTGCTAGTTGTTCAATGCCACACTCACAAAGTTTCTCTCCTTAGCAAGTTATTCACAAATTTTTCCACATCTGACATAAAGATTTATACACTTTTGTCGAACACCAGTGCAGAGAAAGGGTGGTCCCTGACAAAATTATTCATTTATTTCATTGGTGTTTTACGCCGTGTTCAAGAATATTTCACATAAACGATGATGGCCAGCATTATAATGACGGGAGAAAACTGGGCAGAACCCCAATGGGGCAACCACCAGGGAGAAAAATAAAAATGTAGATATCTCTTCATTTATTTGCTAGTTGTTCAATGCCACTCTTAAGAATTTTTTCTCCTTAGCAAGTTATTAACAAATTTTTCCACATTTGATATAAGCATTTACACACTTCTACCTGACACCAGCCCAGAAAAAGGGTGGCATCTGTCAAAATTACGCCAAACTAATTGAGCCAATACAACAGTTTGAAGACAGGCCCACTTTGATTAAATGTCCTTTTTGAACATACATACACTATACTCTTATAACTATACATACTTCCAGAAACAGGTCCAGTAGAGGTTTGTTGTTGTTGTACTTGATTTTCGGATGCCGAATGCCTTCGTTCAGGTACGACTGAAACTCCCACGAAAACACATGTTGGTTGAAATAAAACTGAAGCTGTTCGTTTGCGATATTGATACAGAGCTGCTCGAAACTGTTGTAGGGGAAGTTTTCGAATCCAGCCATGTCCAAAATTCCAATGTGCCGAAGATCTCGCTTGTCAACCACTGGCCTAAAGAAACAAATTTTGGATGAGATTTAATTTAACAAAATTTTGGATATTTTGGAAGCAACACTGGACATAAGTTTTTATGAAAAGAACATATACATGTACATAAAATGAACAATAAAAAGACTTGAGGAAAAACTTCTGACTGAATTTTACTCACAGGTATAAGCCTATAATACAGTGCAAATTCAATACTTTGATTACTGTGGAGACTGTGCATTGTTTCACAGAGACCGAAAATTCAGGAAGGACTGATGAAAGAAAATGTCATTATTTCACACTGGGCATTTTTATTATTATTCATAAAACTTTTAGCTTACCTGTCCTCTGAAGGCTCTAACAAGAGGTTTATTTGCCGGACAATCCAGCTGAACAGCCGACTGTAGACGGCCTTCGCGAGGGCGTCACGGCCATCGTTTGCCTGGTGCAGATTCTTCATGCTCACTATTCTCTCCCCTGAAAGCGAACGTCGAGACAAACACATGCACAACGTTCGAATGTGTTCAGGTTGAACAGAAACTGTACACGCTGAAGTCAGTCTCTAATTAAGCTGAATGTAATTTGCCGCGAGATTTACCACCAAGAGTCAAACTTCCGCCAAAATTTGTGCCTGTACCGCACCTGTAAGTGACCTACATCAGTTTTGGAGGATTGTTTCGTAAATCGCCTCACACTACGACATTACAACCTGGACAAAAAAATTTATTTTCTACACCACAGTTAACGTCATATTAGAATATTCATTGCCTGGGTTTAGTTAAGTGTCCGTACTTGCATAACAATTAGATGTATTTTCACACCATCCACATACCTCTGACTGTGGCTGTGTTTGATATCAGCACACTGACCAGGTCTTCAGCATTAAGCCCCAGCAAATTGGATGCTGACAAACAAAAAAAAAATACCAAACTGTAATTTTATTATATTAATGCGGCACCTTTTCCTACGCAACAATTATTCAGGTCCAAGCTGCACTGGTCACAGTTGTCTTGTATTACATTACTAGTTTACCCCCGTTTCCCAAAGCCATGAATGAGTAACAGGGTTAATACAGTTTATCTTAAGCCTGAATTACTTTATGCTGAAAATATTCTCCATTTATTTCATAGACTAGTTCACATTAATTGCCACGGTAAACTGAAGTAGGCTCTATATACAAAATCAACCAATCAATGCAATTCATATACATGAATGTGTCTTCATGCATGCTAGTATAACAGGCAGAAGGCACATGACCTTGTCATTGTCTCAATCAAGTCTCAAAAAGAAAAAAAATTTTCACACATGCAACTGCAAATTCAAAAATTCAGTTAACAGTTACAACTAGAAGCTTCCAGGACTTCCAGATGTTTAAAACAATCAGATTTATTTGATTATTACTTTATGCTCTTTTTAAGAAATTTCCACTTTATGATGGTTGCTGGAAGCAAAGGTGAAAGATATTTGAGTGCACAGGGTAAAACCACAGGCCTTTGGGGCTTTACCAAAGGTGGTATACACTTTTCCACAGGTGATATATGTCACATAAAAGACAATTGGTCTTTGAGCCAACTCCATGCAAGACCACACGAAACACCACATCAACTTCTAACAGTTGGCGACACTATGCTCAGATCAGTTTACATAACGGAACCTGTTTATTAAATAATCCTTACCTATATCCAGTTCATACTCATTGATGATGTAAACCCCTTCGTTATCTTCCTCAGGAATGAAGTCTATATTAGCCACATGTAATACAGCTGCCAGCAGGGCGTATATCATGTTGATGTCCTACAAGAGACCACGAGGTCAATATTTTTATATCATGTTGACGTCCTACAAGAGACCACGAGGTCAATATTTTTATATCATGTTGACGTCCTACAAGAGACCAGGAGGTCAATATTTTTATATCATGTTGACGTCCTACAAGAGACCAGGAGGTCAATATTTTTATATCATGTTGACGTCCTACAAGAGACCAGGAGGTCAATATTTTTATATCATGTTGACGTCCTACAAGAGACCAGGAGGTCTATATTTTTATATCATGTTGACGTCCTACAAGAGACCACGAGGTCAATATTTTTATATCATGTTGACGTCCTACAAGAGACCAGGAGGTCTATATTTTTATATCATGTTGACGTCCTACAAGAGACCAGGAGGTCAATATTTTTATATCATGTTGACGTCCTACAAGAGACCAGGAGGTCAATATTTTTATATCATGTTGACGTCCTACAAGAGACCAGGAGGTCAATATTTTTATATCATGTTGACGTCCTACAAGAGACCAGGAGGTCAATATTTTTATATCATGTTGACGTCCTACAAGAGACCAGGAGGTCAATATTTTTATATCATGTTGACGTCCTACAAGAGACCAGGAGGTCAATATTTTTATATCATGTTGACGTCCTACAAGAGACCAGGAGGTCAATATTTTTATATCATGTTGACGTCCTACAAGAGACCGGGAGGTCAATATTTTTATATCATGTTGACGTCCTACAAGAGACCAGGAGGTCTATATTTTTATATCATGTTGACGCCCTACAAGAGACCAGGAGGTCAATATTTTTGTATCATGTTGACGTCCTACAAGAGACCAGGAGGTCAATATTTTTGTATCATGTTGACGTCCTACAAGAGACCGGGAGGTCAATATTTTTATATCATGTTGATGTCCTACAAGAGACCAGGAGGTCTATATTTTTCATCCTCTGACTAAAGGGCAGGTCCCAAGATCGTGGATTGCTGTAGCCTTACTGTAAATGACCTAAAGTTTCGTATAAACAACGGCATCTTTAGGGGGAAATAAATGTCATCAAATATTATTTCTGGTGATGAAACCATATTTTTCCGGAAGGGTATGTCATCCAAACAAACCTCTGAACGACTTTCTGAAGTCAACAGAGCTTTCACAATCAGGAAAAATAAGTGAGTTTATGTCATGAATGAAACTTTAGGTCACCAGGATAAGTCAAACCTAATCTTTATTTCAAAACAGGTTACTGTGCTAAAACTGTGACTCAGCATAAAGGATTTTATTTCAGTACTAACAGCTGTCACAGACCTTTAATAAGGAGAATGAAAATTAGCATTTAAGGTTAAGTCTAAGTCCGGGATTAATACCACAAGAAAAGTCAAAGTTTGACTTAAAACCTAGACGGTTTCATGTTCCTGGGACCAGGGAGCCGATTCTACAAAACAATTTTTGAATTTAAGTCAAACCTTTAAAGTCAGTTTTACAGCTCGTTTGATAATTACTGATATTGAAATTTGTGTCACTTCTGCTCCGACATGCATCATGCCTGTCTCTATTGAAAATTTCAGGAATGTTTAATTTTTGTTAAGTTTTAAAAGTTTTAGTTAAGTACAAAACTGCTTTGGGGAATCGGCCCCTGACCCCCCTAACTGCATGGCTTAGAGGGTTAAAGAATTTTCTAGCTGCATCAAAATCCAGACAGGTTAACCATCCACTGAAACGTTTTTTTAGATATACCACAAGAAAATTATCTGATAAGAATTAAAACTATGGCAGAAAGCATATATATTGTTTCTGTTCTTGTAATGGGTTGTTTGAGTCTGAAAATATGATCACGTCAGGCCTGTAGGGGAACTGAGGCCGGATTTGGTTACGTGTCACAATGTGCCACACATCACTCTACATGTTGTTGCTACTCTAGTTTTTCTCATTATGCTGTCATCTTTATACTGTACAACTTGTGACATCACTAACTGAATGCTTAGCCACACTGAAAGCATAAAACAACTTGCTATTATGGACTAAGCCTCAATTATTAAAAGGAAAGACCTCATAAAAATGAACTTATGGTGAGTGCAAAGGCCTCATAAAAACTGTATCGGAAAATACCTTCACTGAATTTTTTTTAGATTTTTTCTCACCAAAGTAAATGCAGTCAAGCATTTTGATTGTATGGTGGGTTTTATGGACCATACCGATAATGTGATTCACCTGTGACGTCACACAACTCTGTGCACAACTTTATGTCCAACTCTCAATAAAGGCCTTGTGAAGAGTAATCCTGTTATGTTTGCCCGAGTGTGAAAACGTTAATATGAAATTAAATTTCCGCTTTAGGGCCATTGAAATGTCAGTGTGACGTCACTGATAAACCACATCATCAGTATGGTCCATAAAACCCACCATACAATCGAAACATTTGAGTGCGTTTACTTTGGTGAAAAAAATCTAAAAAATTCAGTGAAGTTATTTTCAGATACAGTTTTTAATGGCCTTTTCACTCACCCTCAGTTCACTTTTAGGAGGTCTTTCCCTTTAAGTTTATTTTGTCCTCTTGTTCGAAACTAAAATACTAATGTACTCAGGAAGGAGGCTGTTTGCTGCTGTATGGTACAGTGCTCTGTTTGCCAGAGTATGGTACAGTGCTCTGTTTGCTGGAGTATGGTACAGTGCTCTGTTCGCCAGTGTATGGTATAGTGCTCTGTTTGCCAGAGTATGATACAGTGCCATGAATGCTGCTGTATGGTACAGTGCTCTGTTTGCCAGAGTATGGTACAATGTTATGTTTGCTGGAGTATGGTACAGTGCTCTGTATGCCAGTGTATGGTACAGTGCTCTGTATGCCACTGTATGGTACAGTGCTCTGTATGCCACTGTATGGTATAGTGCTCTGTTTGCCAGAGTATGGTACAGTGCTTTGTTTGCTGGAGTATGGTACAGTGCTCTGTATGCCACTGTATGGTACAGTGCTCTGTATGCCACTGTATGGTACATTGCTCTGTATGCCACTGTATGGTACAGTGCTCCGTCTGGTATAGATTGAGTACCTGCTGGTCAAAGCCTACGTCTTCCATGACCCTGTACAGGTGGGCATACTGCTCCTTGTGGGTCAGGAACACATCCTCGGTGGGGAAGACAGGACCACTTCGTAACGACCGCAGAATCCTGAAACAGAAACATGGAGACAAACTCAGGAAAGAGCACTCGGGTGGTTTTTGACACAGTCTTTAAATCAGCTCCCTGTTTCACCATAACTATAAGATATAAGACCCCAAACAGAGTCCCCCAACCTAGGCACAGTACAGTGACACTGGTACAATACAGCTGGTGAAGTCACAGTACAGTGACACTGGTACAATACAGCTGGTGAAGTCACAGTACAGTGACACTGGTACAATACACCTGGTGAAGTCACAGTACAGTGACACTGGTACAATACAGCTGGTGAAGTCACAGTACAGTGACACTGGTACAATACAGCTGGTGAAGTCACAGTACAGTGACACTGGTACAATACACCTGGTGAAGTCACAGTACAGTGACACTGGTACAATACAGCTGGTGAAGTCACAGTACAGTGACACTGGTACAATACAGCTGGTGAAGTCACAGTACAGTGACACTGGTACAATACACCTGGTGAAACACAAGTCAAAAGACCAGAGTACCTTTAAATAAAGTACACCTCATCCAAGCCGCCATTTCATGCTGACTGCAAATATATATAATGTCATTGTTTTTTTTTTTTTTACATAGTTTTACAGCCATTAAAAGCCAAAGAAGATGGAGGTCCTACAGTGAACCTCTGGGATCATATTGGAACAGCTTTAGCACAGTAATGTCACAGATTCTTTCTCTGATTCAGGCTATGTTCTGCATGAATATAGGTTTAGTAGTATTTTTGTATCTGTACTAAATAGACTAAAAAAAACTGGTCATGCCTCTGTGCTTCAGACTGGTCAAAACGTCCCCAAAATTCCAAAAGTGTTTTATTCATTGTCAAAAAGTTGAAAAAATGTAAAACATCTTTGAAATCTGCATGAAATGGTCTTTCAGACAATGGGTACTTACTTTAGATGAGGTCTCTTCCTTTAATCCTTAAACAGGATTAGACTCACAATTACCTGTAATTGTCTGGGGGTTCCAACGCCAACTTTCTCTGCTCAAGGGAGGTAAGTCCAGCAAACATGGCGTAAAACACATGGAAGTTCTTCTCATCTTTTCCCTGAGAGACGACTCGACTTTTCTCCAGCAAGTACTCATCCAGTTTGGCTGTAGGAGAAAACAAGCTCCATCACAGTTTGGATTTATTTACCTGATTTATTCAGCACTGTACTTCATTTTATCTTTTCATTTCTATCTGTCAGATCTTTGGTTTAACGAGACCAAATTTCTGAAGTAAACCTGAGTACTCCTGATACAAGTACAGTAGTACAAGGGTTATCCTCAAGTTTAATTACTTTGAGAGAAATGCAACCATAAGAATAAGCCATTCCTGGGGGAATCCATGACCGTCTAGAGATTGCTGGCAGACCCTCCCACAGAGACGAAGGCAACATGGACTGAACTTGAACTCACAGCAACTGTATTTTCACTCATATGATGGCACTCAAATTAATGGCGGGTAGGAAATGGAGCCCCTGGCATAAAATCCTCCCTCCTGACATATTTATTTATTTATTTGAATGCAGTTTATGCTGTACTCAAGAATATTTCACTTATGCGATGGCAGCCAGCATGATGGTAGGAGGAAACCGGGCAGAGCCCGGGGGAAACCCACGACCATCCCCAGGTTGCTGGCAGACCTTCCCACGTTTGGCCGAAGAGGAAGTGAGCATGAGCGGGACTTGAACTCACAGTGACCGCACCTCCTGACATAAAGCTGTAGCAAAACAAACACGATTAAAAGCTGTGAATCACTCACTGGTTGGTGATCCGTCCACTGAGGCCGGTTGGCTGATTTGGGACATAGCAGTCTCTCACGTGTTTTGTTTTATCCTGATATATTTATTTGGCCAAACCTACCTCTGTATAGCGAGCCATCTCGTGTGAAGGAGAGCTCAATGAATTTGCCGAAGCGACTGGAGTTCCTATTCATCAACGTTTCCGCATTGCCAAACGCTTCCAGGAGCGGGTTCACCTGTACAGATAATAAGGTAGAGAAGTGTCAGGTTATCGCTCGAGGGAGTAAGTGAGTGCTTGGGGTTTAATGTCGTACTTAATGTTTCAGTCATATGACGATGAGGAGTCTTTCTGGTGTGTGCACATGGCATCTTCATGTCTAATGTAAATGTGCTTGATGTAAACATCTTATGGTAATTGTGCTTGATGTAAACATGTTGTGGTAATTGTGCTTGATGTAAACATGTTGTGGTACAAGTGCTTGATGTAAACATGTTCTGGTAATTGTGCTTGATGTAAACATGTTCTGGTAAAAGTGCTTGATGTAAACATGTTGTGGTAATTGTGCTTGATGTAAACATGTTCTGGTAAAAGTGCTTGATGTAAACATGTTGTGGTAATTGTGCTTGATGTAAACATGTTCTGGTAAAAGTGCTTGATGTAAACATGTTGTGGTAATTGTGCTTGATGTAAACATGTTCTGGTAAAAGTGCTTGATGTAAACATGTTCTGGTAATTGTGCTTGATGTAAACATGTTGTGGTAAAAGTGCTTGATGTAAACATGTTCTGGTAATTGTGCTTGATGTAAACATGTTGTGGTAAAAGTGCTTGATGTAAACATGTTCTGGTAATTGTGCTTGATGTAAACATGTTATGGTAATTGTGCTTGATGTAAACATGTTATAGTAAATGTACTTGATGTAAAGAAAAGAATTAGTCACTCACCTGAATAATCCTTGTATGCAGATTGGAGTTTTGATATCGACACTGGAACACAATGTGCTGCACAAGCCATTTTGTTGTCTCTGTTTTACCTGCAATCAATACAAATCACAGGTGAAACAAGCGCTAAAAAAAAATCAACCATTTATAAAGAAATCCTTTTCAAACATCATATACAAAAACACCAGCAGCTGTGAGGTTAGTGCGCTACATGTAGGGCAGCACAAAGATTCAGGAGCCTTTCACCAATGCTGGTAATTGTTGTGCTGCTCAACTCTAACTCACGCTGGTTTCCTCTCCAGACTCAAACATGGGAATTAAGGTCTGCCATGGATCAGTGGATGATCGTGGGCTTCCCCCGTGCTCTATCAGGTTAAGTTCGACTGTGATGCTGGCTATGGTCATATGTTATTGTTCTTGAGTATAGTGTAATATGCCAATCAAATATAGGAATAAATAAATAAATAAACAAATACAATAAACAAACAAGTAAATCAAACACTCGAGGAAACTCTTTACCACTTCTGTATCACAGTACCGTTATATAGCCTACATGTTCATTAAGTGTGAAGCATTACTGACAAGAGCCTATTGCAGCTTATTACCTGCCCCTGACTCGCCACTGACAACGCAGCACTGATTGGTGCCTGTCAGGCGCAGTGTCTGGTACGCCTTATCTGCGACAGCAAACACATGTGGCGGAAGGCTGGAATGGAGGGTGACATCAGAATACTGTTCAGCTGTCTGTTCAAAAAAGAGAGAGATATACAATGTATAAACACAACAGATACATATAGATACATTGTACAGATATGATAGATAAATACAATGTACAAGCACAACAGAGGGGTAGATTGTAGGAACACAACTGACACACTATACAAATGTACAACACAGACACTGCACATACAAATACAGCATAGAGATACACTGTGCAAATACAAAAGGTAGATACATTGTACAAAGACAACAGATAGATATATTGTACCAGGACAACATATAAATAAAGTAGCTGTGCAAATACAATACAGATAGACATTGTATAAATACAACAGATATTACATCATGAATGTACAAATATAATAGATAAATAAATTTCACAATTACAAATAAGAGATAAGTACAGTGTACTAAAACTCCAGCAACTACATCCAGTGAGAAATTTACATATATTTTATTTTACTTTATTGTTGATCCTAACACAGAATGTTTCACTAACATGATGGTTGTGAGCTCTCTGATTGGACAAAGTACACACCTGCACATGTACAGGTAAGGAAGTGGTGATCTAAAGGACTTTTTATGTATTTATTTGATTGGTGTTTTGTGCTGTTCACAAGAATATTTCACTTATACAACGGCAGCCAGCATTATGGCGGGAGCCAACTGGACAGGGCCCGCAGGGAAACCCACGACCATCCGTTGCTTGCTGGCGGACCTTCCCACACATGGCCGCACAGGGAAGCCATGAGCTGGACTTGAACTCACAGCGACCGCACTGGTAAGAGGCACAGGGTCATAACGCCACGGTGGGGCGCAAACTGCCTCGGTCACGCAAGCCCCTGTGATGTGAAGGAATATTACTGCATAGGTTTCAGAGGAAATGGAGTTTTGGTCTCCGCACAAACAAACAACATATGCACTGGGTTTTACCCTTAAAGAATGAGAAGATAATGCTAATTCTTGTTGTGTGGCGGGGGGGGGGGGGAGAGGCACTCTCTCAAATTATTTGCAGTTTTAAATATTTTCGAATCACATGTAGACTTACATGCACTCCAGAAATCTTGGAGGGTAACTATACATGTATTGAGGAACACGAACCGCAAACTACTCTGAACGCTAAGCAGTCACCTGATCTACCTATATCCAGGTGTCCATTGTACGATCACACAGCAAGTGACCGGTACCTACAATCTGGTACATGTGTTCTGTTAACTATCCAAGCAGCCATGTAATATAAGAAGAAGGAAAAAACACTCAGCTGTGCCATCAGTATGAAATGTCAGTGTAGCGCCCTAGATCTGACAACTGGATAGGGGAATGGGAAGGCAGAGGGGACAATTCCAGGGATATGAGAAACTCAAGGAAGTTCACTGGTTAGCACTGTCTGACAAAGGTAGAATCTAGTAGTATCATCGTTATTAGAGATCATTATCTACCTGAATGACAGTATATCTCAAGTAAATTCTACATTAATCCAACTGTTAAATACACTTTAATGTATCAAATTTAAGTGTCACCCTCTCAAATCAGTATACACTCTAGGTCTGCAGATCTTGAACACAGCACAATAGCAATAGCCATGGCATACCCCTCAACAGAAATCTTGCACTGAATCAAATGCAATCTGCCATTTTGGAAGTCACAAATCAGAGGTGGTTGTGAAATCTGTACCATCCCAACTGAGGCTTCGTATAACAAAAGTCTAATCGCACTCCAATCCTTTCCAACACCATCACAATAATAAAGCAAATATACAGAGTATGAAAAAGTGTGTTTACACGAAGTCAGTAGGTTTGCACTAAATGCTTACTGCACTTCTCGATGTACTGTGTGACTCAAAATCAAGCAATAACTTGAATAAATAACTTTAAATAAATAAAAAAAAAATATACAGACAACCAAACAAACTACAGGCTTTGCTGAAATTTTAAGAAAAGCTTTGAAGAGGAAAGACAGCAAAATCTAGTCATGGATCACAGGTAATTCTTAACATGGACAAATGTTATTTTGTTGAGGCTTAAGCTAGGATACACTGGTTGACAGTATTTCAGACATATTGGGCTGAAAAAAAACAACTCTTTTTTCACGGGCGGGATGAAACAATCAGAACATATTTTACCAAAACATAAAATTTCATTTGATTTCATCGCAGTTTTGCGGATTTCATTCTTTAAAAGAGTCCGTGCACAGAAAATTGAGGTACAGATACAAATTATGATACAGATGTCCACAAGTACAACTTTTAATACACATAGTTTTCCAGCACTTTTTCTTCAGGCAACAGAACTGTACAGAGAGCCCAGAATTCCAAAGAGTTTTCATCTGAGGCCAGACCTATTCTGGAACTTCTTCAGTGCTTTCTTTCCACACCTCCACATGTACATGGATATAAATTAGACGATAGAAGAATTTTTATGCTCTTGACATTGAGCACACCAAATCTAACCTTAAGGCCATCATTAAAAATATGTTTGGGCCGGGTAACCTGACCGACCCTCCAAACAAGGGTCCTACTCTACAGTTTTATTGGGTTTTACATAAAATTTTTCAATTTTTCTCCCATCATGTCCATGTCAATTTCTTTAAAATATTTATCTACTTCATTAGGAATAAAAAAAAATATATTTCCCTACTGAGCGACTCTATTTTATGTAATTGGGTGGTGTTTTGTGCAATAAAGAATTTTTTAAGGATGGTCTAATGCCTCCCTGTGAATGTCACAATAATATCCTAACTGAGAATGCCAGCTTAAAATGCTTATACATGTAGTCTCATATTACCTGGCAGAACATATCCACAGTCCCAATCAAAACCACAGAGGGAGCGGGATGTTGATCTACCCTACGAGAGAAATGTGAATGATCCCTATATAATGAAGACACTGAAGGCACAGGTTCAATCCTGGTTTTGGACAGGGAATTTATATTTCCTCATTTTCACTCAGGTGCAACAGTGTGACAGCCACTTGTCTAATCAAGCAATTTACTATACACATGTACAATAGTTTTAAAGTTTTACTAAAAGGTTAGTGGTTTTGTTTACCTTGAGCAATCCAGTTTTTTCTTGACAGTATGGACTTAAAAATGCTTGACAACATAGTTGACCGACAATCAATCAAAAGCACACAACCTTAAACTAATAATCAAAAATTATTTTCAATCAATATCAAACCAATCAATCTTTAATTACTGATACTAAATGACTAATTAATTTATCTGCAATTCTATCGGCCATATTTTTCTCCTTTCCAATGCACAGTAATAATTTTAGTTCACACACCTGATAATCACATGAAAATTACATGCACCTGTGTAATAATTTAATCACACGGATACTCCTCAGAACTGTTTATCCACACTATGACCATCCACATTCGCATAACCGGCAGTATGCATATCAAACACACTGGCTAGGCTGCTTGAGACAAATGCAAGCCCCCCCCCCCCCCAAGCCTCAGACAGCCCTGCACTATTGACACATGCTGAATGTAACAAACACTTTAAGGCAAAGGAGAGGCAAAGCCAAAGACAGCCACGAACTACTGGATAAAAGCTACCTTCCCTCCCCCTCCACCCCTTTCTTCACACACACACACACACACACACTGATGTGAACAGAACAAATCAACTCAGAAAAGCCCACGCGGGCACATGTCAGTCATACTCTCACACCAGGGACAGAGACATCTCACTTCATTACATAATACTGGTAACCTGAAGACAGAGGTCCCTGGTAAAAGGGTCTGATACAAGTACATGATGAGTGGACAGGTGTTGACAAACGATAGACAATGAAACAACGGGGTAATGTTTGCCTCTTCCCTAATGTTTACATATAGATGTGTTGGTAAAGAACATAGCAAAGTAGAATACTTCACCTAGGGTATTTATTTATTTACTTATTTCACTGGTGTTTTACCCCGCACTCAAGAATATTTCACTTATACGATGGCAGCCTTATGGTAGAAGAAAACTGGGCAGAGCCCTAGGGAAACCCACAACCATCCGCAGGTTGCTGACAGGCCTTCCCACTTACGGCTGGGGAGTAAGCCAGCATGAGCTGGACTTGAACTCACAGCAACCGCATTGGTGAGTGCTCAGCACTGGCAGGAGGCTTCTGGGTTTTTATGCTGCACTAGCATGCCAACCGAGCGACAGAGGCCCCTACTTCACCTGGGTTTACTTCCAGTATTAGTGGTCAGGCACTCATTTGGCATTGCCTGCTGGGACAGCAGTCGACCATTTGTGAGCTGGTTAATCAGTTGTGAACCTGTTGTCTGCCAGGTCGGTGTCCTACACCTTACTCAAGACTTTGTCACTTATACAAGAGAGTCAGCATTTAGGTGGGCAGAGTCAGCGTTCAGGTGGGCAGATTCAGCATTCAGGTGGGCAGAGTCTGGTGGAAAACTCACAACCACCTGCTGGTTGCTCCAGGCATATCTTGCACTTCTGGCCACAGAAAAATCCAGCATTACTTCAAATCGCAGCGACTGCATTGTTTAGAATCTGGCCTGCATCACTGAACTTTCACTTATATGGGGTTTCAGCGTTATTTTACTTCACTGCAAGCACCACCAGAATTAAACAGAAGTAAAATACTGAAATCTTAACATTTTGCTGACGCAGTTTGGTTATGACTTAACCACTCATTCATTTAATCCTTGAATAACAATTATTATTAACATGTTTGCATATATTTGCACGTCAACCTGAACACACCTACCCCACACATGCAAAGTACACTCTCACATGGTTTTCACCACTAATTGGTACACATGTATAGTTATATATACATGCATATACAGTTTTCTACAATGAATATTCATGAAGACTACCAGCATGAATAAGCATAAATTATGTCATTTACATATTGCAAAATCCTACCTTTCCCTATGGGTAAGTCAACCCCATTGTCAGCACTCATACATTGTGCACAAACTTCAGGGACTTACAAATGAAGTTATTTCTGAGTTTAAGTTCAGTGACCATAAAATATGCAAATCTGAAATATTTATACAGACAGGCATCAATGAATTTTGAATAGCAACAGGTACAGTGGAATCTACAATACTGTTTCACAAGTGGCCTAAAAATACAATTTTTAAGTAAATACACACATAGTTTATGGCTGCTAGGTTCAAGCAGTTTTCATGCACTCTGACATGTAAATGCACACTTGATTTACCTCAGTACAGCATTTACCACAAAATCTATAAAACAAAGCATCATTCAACATTACCTGTACTGCAATGAACTGAACATGGATTGCATTACCTGTAATTTCTGAGTTTTCACCAGGGCAGTTTGACTTGTACATGTAGACTTTGATCTGCCTGGAATACATTAGTTTATATGGACCCAATGTCGTTCCTCAGGGCAAATGGTGTCAAGGCCTGAGGCAAGGCGTTTTTGAACCCGTCAAAAAGGTGGGCTGAATAGTTTGTAGGGATCCCAAATGATTACATTTTCATCAGGGGTTTTTCTAGTCACTTTCTGGTCAGAAATATCAGAAAACTAAGTTGAAGACAAATTTTTTCATTAAATTTTCATATTCTTGAGTACAGCGTAAAACATCAAGCAAATAAATAAATAAATAAATCACTGAACTTTCATACATGTACATTTTGACACATTAGTGATGAAAAAATATTGCAATTGATCGAGCTTTCTGATTTCTTCAAAATGAATATTTAAGAACAAATATTGGCTAGAAAAGCCTGTGTCATATACGAAACTATGGACACTAATATGTAAAGAATCGAAAGGGTGCAGTGCTAAACTATTGAGCTGAATCAAACCCTCAGTCGGTGTTCAGGCACGTTACAGATGGAGGTGCATTCCAGCTGTGCCCGGTACCCTTGACCATTAAGACTTCCTGAGTGTACCTCCCTTACCTCACCTCCCCACCCCCCATCCCCCCGTCATGACTGTTGGGGAATTGGGAAATGCCTCAGTAGTGTGGGAAAAATGTTTTGAGTGTGGCATGTTGCAAAACAAATATCAAATACTTTAAACAAACAGGTATCAAATAGATTGAATAAGCAATCCCTCCTGTATGGGCTAGGGTTTTGTGCTGGAATTAACCTCTTAGGCACACAGATGTGAACGCTCTGTACCAGGATATACACTCTAGGTGCAGCAAGTGTCACATGCTTTGAATAGCAATATAGATTGGTACATTTGCATGTCATATATATATAAATATTTATTCCATAATGCTGCAGTTTATGTTACACCTTACATGTCCTGTATATGGAAAGTATTCAGTGCTGCACACCTGTCTACTTGAGGGAGGGGCTCTAGGCAGATTGCATGGACATGTAATGATGAAATGTACACTACTTCTAGTTATTTATTTATTTGAATGGTGTTTTATGCAGTACTGAAGAATACTTCACATATACCATAGCGGCGAGCATCATGGGTAAAACCCAGGCGGAAACCCAAAACTGTAAGCAGGTGGAGGGCGGACCTTTCCTTGTATGGCCAGAGAGGGAGCCAGCATGAGCTAGGCATGAACTCACAGCGATCGCATTGGTGATAGGCTACTAGGTCATTGCGTTGCACTACACTCTTTTCAACATGATATGTATTATTATATTATTTAAATGTGCTCACATGCTTATCATCTGAGACTCAATATCATCTGATAAAAAAAACGACGTGTAAAAGTTTGAGAACACGAAATGCAATAGCTCAAATGACATTCAGTGTTCAGAGGCAAAATCCCATATACACATCTATAAAATCCAATTTTCATAATTTATTGTGCTGCCCTTTGTAATCACCAGGTCATCATTATTATTACATGTGTCCTGACCAATACATTTATTTATTTATTTGATTGGTGTTTTACGTCGTACTCAAGAATATTTCACTTACACAGCAGCGAGCAGCATCATGGTGGGAGGAAACCGGGGCAGAGCCCTGGGGAAACCCACGACCATCCGCAGGTTGCTGGCAGACCTTCCCACATACGGCCGGAGAGGAAGCCAGCATGAGCTGGTCTTGAACTCACGGCGACCACATTAGTGGGAGGCCAATAGAAGATCACCAACAAAGCAACATGCAGGTGTTACCCCATGGCATACAAGTCCATGTATAAGAGATGTTACCCCATGGCATACAAGTACATGTATAACAGATGTTACCCCATGGCATACACGCCCATGTATAACAGATGTTACCCCATGGCATACAAGTACATGTATAACAGATGTTACCCCATGGCATACAAGCCCACGTATAACAGGTGTTACCCCATGGCATACAAGTCCATGAATAACAGATGTTACCCCATGGCATACGTCCATGTATAACAGATGTTACCCCATGGCATACGTCCATGTATAACAGATGTTACCCCATGGCATACGTCCAAGTATAACAGATGTTACCCCATGGCATACATCCATGTATAACAGATGTTACCCCATGGCATACGTCCATGTATAACAGATGTTACCCCATGGCATACGTCCATGTATAACAGATGTTACCCCATGGCATACGTCCATGTATAACAGATGTTACCCCATGGCGTACGTCCATGTATAACAAATGATTTTCATCATTAACTGAGGGCATAACAGATTAGGACTGACCTTACTTCTTCACAGTAAATGTAGGAAAATGCATATAAAAAAACCTGTACATGTAAGTTAATTGCCAAATGAAGTATTGTAACCAGTCAAATCCCCACCCACTCATAGGTTAGTCAACAGGTGGCTTTACAGAACCGCGCAACTTCATTAAATCCCCATCCACGCATAGGTTAGTCAACAGACAGAACTGCACAACTTCATTAAATCCCCATCCACGCATAGGTTAGTCAACAGGTGGCTTTACAGAACCACACAACTTCATCAAATCCCACGCATAGGTTAGTCAACTGGTGGCTTCACAGAACCGCACAACTTCATTAAATCAATTATCCGAAGCTACTTAAGAACACACCGTACTTAAATTCCATCACATCTCATCATACACATGATAACATCTGTAATTACCTACAAGGGAGACATCTCTACATGTGTGTGCACGCGTGTATATCCATGAGTCCATGACGCAGGTGACGCCATCATAAACCATGCATGATGGACTCCATGTTGAAGTCCAGTTTAAGAGGCAAGAGTATTTCTGTACTTAAATGAATAGATAAATGAATGTACTGCATTAATTACAAAAACAAACAAGCATAAAATAAACATGCCCCTTTAAGATACATGTACATGTTTGCTGTTTTTTTGTGTTTGTTTGTTTTGTTTTGCTTTTCCAGCAGGTGTTTCCACATTCACCGTTACTATTACAGACTCTTGACAGCCTCAGTGGCTTGGTGGTTACAGCGATCCGGGGATCAAACCCGGGTCAGGTAATATAACGAAGACTTTAAAAATTCAACTTGTTGCTGCCTTGCATGGCGCTTTGCACTGAAAGGTTATAGCAGGGAAACAGGACTGGTCAGCCAGGTGTCAGTATAATGTGACTGGGTGTCATGCCTGGTGTCTTCAGCATGGTGTCCCAGTGGCAGCAGCAGCACTTTGGCAGCATGGACTCAAGAAGACACAGCAGATATACATTCAAAGAGCCCCTCATCGTTCTACGAATGAAAAACTGTTAAGTACAATGTTAGGTTCAAACATACATACAGACTCTCGATTATGCTGGGATGCTGGCATATGTCAGCACACATAAATTTCGCTGGAATGTGATGGAATGCCTCAAATTCTAAGGCTTTGAATTAATTAAGTAATTTGAAGAAAATCTGTCTTTTTGATAACTAAAGATATATTGTAAGAGAATAAGATGTTTATGAGAGCCACATTCCCACAGAGAAAGTGTTGAATTTCAGGCAAACTTTCAGCTGCCCATGTTGCCAAATTATTTGATTGATTTATTTCATTGGTGTTTTACGTCGTATTCAAAAATATTTCACTTTTACAACGGCCAGTATTATGGTGGGAGGAAACCTGGCGGAGCCTGGAGGAAACCCATGACCATTCGCAGGTTGCTGGCAGACCTTCCCACGTACGGCCAGGGAGCAAGCCAGCCCAAGCTGGATTTGAACTCACAGCAACCACAATGGTGGGAGGCTTCTAAGTCATTGCGCAAAGCTTAGCCCGCTAACCGCTTTAGCCATGGGGGGACCCCTATAGGCATATTAGGAAGGCGGCAGAAGGTTAACAGAGTCCAGCTAAATACTGCACAGATAATATGGTGTTTTCAGCTGAGTCTGTGTTGTGCTACACATAGGGAGTAACTGGTGATACAGTATGTATATACATGTGGGTTAACACTAATTACACCAGCCCAGCCTGGCTAGACAGCTGTTATTATTTCCCCAGCCTGTGATAATCCTTACTGGCTGGAACAAACAAAAGTACACGCACACTGCAAAAGTGGTTTAACATGTACTCTGACACATATAACAGTTCTACTTGCTACCTTCATAGTGTAATGATATGTTGTTAAGGTTGTTTATTTTTTGCCCAAACAGTTATACATGTATATAAGGCAGATGTGGTTTGCCTGAAGCATGTCTGTGGTTTGCCTGAGGTTCATTTAAGGTTATTCTGTGGTTCACCTGTGGTATGTCTGGCGCATGTGTGGTCTGCCTGGTGTGCATCTGTAGTTTGTCTGTGGTTTGCCTGATGTGCATCTATGGTTTGATTGATGTGCATCTGTCTTTATATGTGGTTTTGCCGTAGTTTGTCTGTGGTTTGCCTGATGTGCATCTATGGTTTGATTGATGTGCATCTGTCTTTATATGTGGTTTGCCGTGTGTGCAGTTGTGTTTATATGTGGTTTGCCTGGTGTGCATCTGTGGTTTGTCTTAGGTTTGCCTGGTGTGCATGTGTAGTTCGTCTGTCTTTCGTCTGTGATTTGCCTGGCAAGCAATAGATGCACCTCAGGCAAACTATAGCTGTGCACAGCGATAGTTTCCTGAGGTGCATCCATAGTTTGCCTGCGGTGCATCTGTGGCTTGCCTGAGGTGTATCCATGGTTTGCCTGAGATGTCTCTGTGGTTTGCCTGACGTGCATCTGTGGTTTGCCTGAGGTGCCTCTATAGTTTGCCTGAGGTGCCTCTATAGGTGAGGTGTGACTGTATATACTGATTGAGGTGCACCCTAAAACTGAGCACCACCATATAAGTAAAATTTTTTTAATTCTGGAGTTAAAAGACAATTAAATAAATCAATCCATGTACAAATGTCTTAGAATTAAGCCACTCTTGGTTTGCCCTAACAAACAGTCAATTAACAACCATGCAAACTACACATAATCACAATCGCCTTCACAAGCATGCTTCAACTTCTTAGAGAAAAAATGACAAGCCTAAGACTGCATCAAGATACATTTCCCTTATTACAGACATACAATGTACGTGTCTACCCGTATGTTCCTCTGCAGACAGTGTCAACTCTACAGCCAGACACACCTGCCTTATTCCCAAGGGCATGTACATACACAGCGTGCAGGTAACACTACATCTGAGGTTACAGGTGAGCTGTCAGGCTAGTGTCAGTATATATGTCACACTTCAACAGGACAAGAAAAAATCAAATCTGGGAATATGAGTGCTTCTGAGAACCTTGTGAGATCTACTATCCATCTATGGAATATTTTCATTTATATCATGGTGATGAGTTCCATGAGGTGAAGGTAACTGGACTGCCCGGGGCAATCGACCACTGGCCTTCGCCACTGAAGTCATTTGGACAAACTTTCCCACATGTAACGTATATTGACTTGCAAGCTTTATGTATTTATTTATTTCATAGGTGCTTTAAACCATACTGAAGAATATTTCACTTGTATGATTGCGGCCAGCATTGTGGTGGGAGAAAACCCAGCACAGCCCGGAGGAAATGCAAAGCTATCTGCAGGTTACTGGCAGGCCTTCCCACTTAGGGCCAGAGAGGAAGTCACCATGAGCTGGACTTGAACTCACAGCGACCGCATTGGTGGGAGACTTCTGGGTCATTATGCTGCACTAGCGTGCTAATCAACTGAGCCACAGAGGACCCCACAAGCCATATGTACATACAGCTGGAAAACAAGAGGTTCTAGAGTCCACCTCGAGGCTGGGAGACCCGGGATCAATCCCAGGTCGGGTCATAACAAAGACTTTAAAAAAAATGGTAATTGGTGAAGAAACCAGAGTACTTGGAAGAAACCACCCGTCTTTGGCAATTAAATTTGTCAATTAAATTTCCAAACAATTCCCTGTGTATACTCCATATTGGTTAAAAATGGTTCTTGTTGCTGCCTCGCTTTGCATTAAGCACTGAGAGGTTAGAACAAAGAAACAGGACTAGCTGACCCGGTGTTATATAATATGACTGGGTAGAGTGTCTTCGGCATGATGTTTCAATCGCTTGCCCTTCCACAAGCAGGCACAGTATCTATACATTCTAAGGACTCCTCATATGACTGAAAAAGTGTTAATTACGACGTAAAACCCCAAGCATACATATACACCAATTCAGAGTATGTCAGATGTACTCCATGCACTACTGCAATAGACACCCTGTGACAAACAATGCTGAATCGGCATTGGATCCATCTCTCAAAATAACGCTAATGTCCCCACATGGCAACAATCTGATGCAGGGCATTTCAGTTTAAGTTAACACCAAAGAGCAATCCCTCTCTCGGCCTATGGTGGACGTGTAACCATCCTGGCATCTGGAAAATCTCTTCACTTTTGTGTGAGCAAATTCCAGAAAAATAACGAAGGCAAATGGACTGAAAACGGGTCGCGAAATCATGTCTGTTATATGTGTATTCTACAGTGACTACCGGAAATCACACCTTTTTACCATAAGTTTATAAGAGCACCCACCCATGTCTCGCCCACTAATCTCACGTGACGGCTCCAATGCCAATTCGGTATATACAGAAATTCTGTGTCCAAGGTCAGGATTGAACCAACATCCCAACGGCTTATACACAGTTCCTTGGGAAATGTCTGTGTTGTGGAATTATAAAATAAGGAGGTATAGCGTCATACAGGCTACTGTCTCTTAGTAAAGCCAAAAAAAATGGATACGGCATTATTGAGTTACCTGAAGTTTTAAGAATCTATGTTAAGTTTCAACAATCTGTAACTTTGAGAGGCGTGTCCATGTACATATTATATTAACAAAACTGATGCAATCTATTATCAAGTGTCAGCCGTGACTTCATGCTGCATATTTTGCAGTAAATGTAAGTATTGAGCCAATAACAGCATGCCCTGTGCAATCACCAGTGCAAATCATGCCGCTGATAATAAACCCAGGGCACGTCTGCCTAGACTGGCTGGTGTGAGTCAACATCATGGCCCTGTCATTAATTATATCATACGTGAGTAGCCCTGGATGAGGTCAGTCAATTAAACAGCTCCAGTAAATCCACGGATTCAAGTCATTAGGATGCAACTTGGGTCATCCTTAAAAATTTGTTCGTTTGGCATAACTTTTACGACCCTTCAAAAATGGAGTACTCAAAAGATTGCATTAGTATTTTGATGAGATTTTTTTTTTTTTTATATATTTATCCTTCCCTGTTAATTTCTTTAAAAGCCCTATCTTTTCAAGAGCCTGAATAAAGAGAAAGAATTCCCTACTGACCGACCCTATTTTTTCTCTTAATGTCGGGTTATGCCTGAGAAACAGCTTTTCGGAATGTTTTTCTGGGACTCTATAATGATGGCCTTACAGAGACGGAAAACATGCAGCAAGCAGCACTGAAAATGGGAATGAATGATTATGGGGTTTAAAGCCACATAGGCAATATTTCTGCCATATCACGATGACTGAAAACAGGCCTATACATTAGTCATTACTACACAAAGGCCAAATCTCATGACAAAGTCCATACTAAGTCCACTTATTGGAGCTGTTTAAAGAAAGATCCCTACTCTTGCCAAGCATGGCACGTTCAAGGATGTAAATTTAGGTATAACCCGATGAATCACAGATTATGTAACCCGCTTAGCGCACACACATGCACGTCTGTGTGACAGTGTGTGACATGACACGAACTGTTCATGATGGTTAGGGTAGGGCAGTGTACTGAGTCTGTGTGTAACTGTATACACCCAACATTCCCACGCCCAAGGGCAAAGTCTGAGACACACACACACACACACACAAAAGTAAGCTGCATGCCCTAAGTCCTGAAATCAGATCCTGGCTCTAAAAGACAGGCGAGGCTGAAAACTACAGGTGTGACTTGGTACTGGGGTAATTTGGAGTGAGCAATTTTCAGTAAAAGATTGATCATAGAAACCATCACACGGTGGAGTTGTCACAACGAAAATAACCACGGCTTAAATCTTTCAAAATTCTTTAAGAGTTTAAGAGCACCTAATAATTTACTTGTCAAGTGCGCTCAACATCGTACGATCAAAACTGTACAGGAGGGAAGAGTCACACTGTTACACAGGTGGAAATTTGATCTGCTACCTTAAATAATGCATCACAGGAAGTTTAGACAGCCATGAAAAAAATATAGGGAAACTTCGAGTTCCAACTCTTTTGATACTAAAGGTAAAAAGGGTCACACTGTATCTATTGACCAGTCAATACTTTGCTGATCATCAATTTTACAGGGGGTACAAATGACGTTTCTTTTTCTTAGTAACTTCTTAAATTCACAAACCTTCAGCTCCTCGATTTTCACCATAGTTCAAGTCCAAATAACTATCTGTGACACTATTTTAGACACTCAAATTATAGCAAATGTAATCAGAAATAGTTGCCTAACATTTTTGCCAAGTCACGTGATACAGTAAATCTTTTCTTACCTTTAGCCATAAAAGAGCCACGACACAAAACTTCCCTATTCTAAGTCACTGGAGCGCCAGTTAACTTCCAAACAGAGGCTGACACATGGGTTAGGATTTACTAGACATGGTCCACATTAAACCAGGCATTAAATACCTTAATTCTTCTAATTCTTGGGATGGGCATTAGTTTTGTTGAAAGGAAAAAAATGCGTTTCTCTTCCAGTTTCTTGGATAAGTAAAGATACAGACATGCTGTGCATTAGAAAAAAACTCTCTATTCTCATTGCAATTCTATGTATATTGGCTAAAAACAGCTGACCAGATGACCCCAAAATTAGAAGAATTAGGGTAACCAGGAACAAAGCGTTTCACCAGTGGCTACAGCAGATTTCAACAACTGGGAGGCATATTTCAAAAAATCATATTTTATATGAGATACCAATTTGTAATTTTTCAGACATTTGGTCTGCTCTTTCCAGACAATATACATGTAATTGTAACAAGAATACACTGTTTCTCTTTGGTCCCATGGTTAGTCCATCCAAAAGAACAGACCACATTTAAACAAAGTACACATGATCTAAAATGTGCAAAAGGTCATTTTGTGCTGATTCCAAATATGGTCTTTATTATTTTTTGTCATTCTTTAACAGTGACTAAAGGAAATGGAAATAATTAAGGACTGAGGTGCTACGGTGGACTTTCTGGACCATACAGACTGAAGCACGCTGAGGTCACATATTCTTTTCTTTACAGCTCAATTATTACATATCCACATTAAATACAGATACAGGTGTTGTACTACATATATATTCCCAAAGAACATAGATGTATAGCAATGACAGGATACCTAGAAGCCAAAGAGAATCTGTGATCACGTTCCTGTGTTACAGCCTGTTCAATATGGTCCAAAACGTAGACACCTCAATCTTGATTTCCTTTCTTAATAACCACTGCAAAAAAATGCCAAAATGATACTCTTTGTTCATATTTGGAATCGGCACAAAATGGTCTTTTCGGTGGAAATGTTTAGATGTGGTATGTTCTTTTAATGAAGACCACAACCATATTGTCACTTTAACACATAAATCCAGCAGAAAAATGTAATTTTTCAGCTTCAATTAGTGCCACAAATATCTTTGCTAAACTTTTACGTGATGCGATTTGGGATTAAACATTGGATCTGCCATTTCCTTGGCACCTATATGAAGAATACGGCCTATTATCTGATACGCAGAACATGAAGGAGCACTTTGAAACTTTGAATTTTTTAAGTCATGCAGCATGGCAGGAGTCAGGATTGAACTCAGATCTGCTTGATAACCAGTCGTACTCGAATCTCATAACTATGAGTGACAGAGATTTGAAATAGCTACACACAGCTAACTGCTGTCATATCTAGAATCAAACATCCTTCAATTCAAGACGTAAAGCAGAACTGCACAGCACAGAATTCTATATCTATTTTCTAATGATTTCTACATACAGTATAATTTAATGACAGGAATCCACCTACCTGCCGTCCATATATGGGCAAAGGCCTGTAAGGGTTGAGAGCTATAAGGATGTCACCAACGTAGGTCTGCAACAAGACAAAAGACAGAGTTCTGGGTTGTACTACAAGGAAGAAAACACCTGTTTGACCAAGTGAAGAATTACCCTAAAAGACCTACAATTTCGTCCAATTCTATAATGTCACTCATTTTTCTTGATTCTGGGAGTTCTGTTGATTGCAGGAATGAATGAATGAATGAATGATTATGGCTTACCACCACGTCGGCAGTATCTCAGCCTTATCGGGATGAGAAGACCTTAAAACCAGGAAGCAGCTAATAGTTTTCAACGTACTGTCATGAACACTCAAACAAGTCAAAACAGACATTTGTTACAGCCAGTTTGAAAAAAAAAAAGAAACTATATTTTATGATATAGGCCAACAGCCTTCAAGAAATCAATCACAGCATCGTCAGCAACACCGTCACACTCCTCAAAATCGAATATAGAGTCAACTGTTTAGAATCTTTTCCGAACATGAGCAAAGTCGGGATTTACTCAGTCAACAGGAGCACTGATCTCATCCATGATAAAATTGTGTGTTAAATGAGAATGGCCAAAGGCATGTCATTAAAACTGACTGGTCCCTATGACACATGCCATTATAAAGCTCTAGCATACAGAGTATGACGTGAAACATCGTTCTTCAGTGGGGCTGGGGGGGTGGGGGAGGCATTTCAATCCCCAGCATTCCACACTGACTACAACTGAATCCAGTTGTCACGGGAGATACTGCGGCAAATGCCAATCACATAAATAACTAAACTTTATATGTCAATTACATACTTGTGGCACAATTCTCTATAATGTATGTATCAATCAATCACATCTTGGTAATTTAAAGTGATGGTTCCATCTCCGGTACATCAGAACAACACCACAGAATTGTACAAATTCACAAATTTCTGTTCTACCAATATAATGTAAATGTTGGACAAATTCAAAACATTAATTTGACTCTTTCAAACTTTGTATCTGTTTACTTTATAACTGTGATACACTTTTCGACATAAAACAACAGTTCTTCAAGTTCATTTTTGGCCCATGAAATATGCATGCATACAATACATACATAGATGATGTCTTTGCCGTAGCGTGCTCTCAGCTCCTCCAATAAGATGTTCTCATCCAAATCACTCAAGGTTGCAAGGTCATTGACCAATCCAGTGCCGGGTTCCATCCTTCAATGTTATTGGCTCATCATGTCAAGTTATTAGCCAATGAATGCTCTTGTAGTTGGACTAATCCTTTCAGCCTGAGAATGTACAAAAAATAAGATCAAGTCACCTTTCTTTTAAATTGCATATATCCTGTGCATAGGCATTTGTTTGTCTGCTGGCCAGAGTTCAGAAAACAAAACAAAAAATTAAAGTCTGAAATTCATGAATATTGTATAATAACATATTATTATGCTTTCTCTCTAGCCGTACGTGGAAGGTCTGCCAGCAACCTGCGGGGATGGTCGTGAGTTTACCCCAGGCTCTGTCCGGTTTCCTCCCACCATAATGCTGGCCGCTGTTGTATAAATGAAATATTCTTGAGTACGGCATAAAACACCAATCAAATAAATAAATATTATGCTTTCAATATTGTCATCATCAAACAAGGAAATTGTATTAAATTTCAATCAAGCTTACACATGCAAAAAAATTCAACCATAAATACAACGCTCTGTCAGATTCCCATATAATGCATACACATATTCATTTATTTACATGTATTTATTTGAATGGAACTTAATGTAAACAATAAGACTTTCTCAGGAAATCAACTTTATACATTTAACAACTGATGCAAAAATGAGTCTCTTACGCTACCATAGGGAGAAAGGCCACTCCACAAGTGATATATCTCCTAAACTTCATGTAACACACAACCAAATGGTCATATGCCTGCCATCACCTAAATGCAACTGCTTATTTCAACCAAAACCTCGAGAACAGTGGAGGCCGGGGAAATCCGTGCACATGGATTAATCAATTACTGTTCTAGCTTAAAAGCCAGGTTAATGACCTTTCATACAAACAGGAATGCAGGAATTAACAGGTTAATTGCCTGATCACAACCTGTACATAATCTGTTTGTAAATGAGGTGTTGTTGGACATAATCATAACTTGATAGTTTATTGCACAAGACCTGAAAATAGTCCATCGACATACAGACAACAAAAAAAAACTACATCATAGCTATCATAGCTTTGAACTGGAGGAAAACCCAGCCCATAACTCATCTCTCCCTCATCTCCACATGTCCTGCAATACCAAGTACGGCACCTGACAAACCCTCACGTAGACATTATAAGATCGCATCAGGGCTGGATTATACAAATGTTATTGGTCGAAGACTTCCACAGTGTTTACGAGTAGGATGCATCCAATCAATCAATTAATCCATGCATCTACTAATAAAACGTAATCATGCTGACTGGAAGCACTAGGCTTATTAGTATCAGGTACATAGTATACATGCTGATCGGCACATTTGTCATGTCGAATGAAGGTGAAAGGTTACATGTATATTTATTTATCTGATTGATGTTCTATGCCAAAAAAATACAAGAACATTTCACTTGTACAACGCCGACCAGCATTACAGTGGGAGGAAACTGCGCAGAGCCAAGTATAAACCCATGACCATTCGCAGGTTGCTGGCGGACCTTCCCACGTACGGCCAGAGAGGAAGCCAGCATGAGCTGAACTTATGCATATATATATACCTTAAGTACTACTTGCACACACGGTGCATTATACATGTATATTTAATTAGCCAAGTCACTGGTCATATTTTAGAAGAATATGTTGTCAATGCTCACTTGTACATGTTCATGAACTTTACTCCCGGAAGTTTACACAAACTTGCCATTGACCAATATTAGACATTGATCAATTAATCAGGGGCAAAGATAATCCATATAGTCTCTATGTATAAATGCACTGTATATAGGATTTATGTGTATGTAAATTCTATGTATTGCTCATTTAGGCATGTATTTTACAACCTCGATTTATCAACTTCTTAACTAAAGTTTTTACATTTCATACGTACAGTTCCCAAACAACAATTGTATGTTTAGAATAGATAACCCTGGTAAAAGCTTAAAAGCTCAATGATTGAAATAATTATGATGTGGGCAGCTCTTATCTGAAACTACAGGCCATGAAGTAAGTGTTGAAAAATTCACAACCTTCAGCTGTTCATGCTCTGCATAAGGCAATTGGCTAAGTAGGCTACACCTACTGGATTACTGGCATGGTATCTGTGTGCAACATGACAGTTAGGGTGGGGCAGAGCTGCCCATGTTCTATCACTGCTTCCCAAAGAGATGTATCCTTTCCTTTTGTCACCTTTATCTTAAGTTCACTGTCATAAATTTTGTTACGCAATTCTTCATTTCAAGTGCATGTGTATTTAGAAAATACCAACTGTTCTATGATTCACGCAATAAATACATCAGTTTAACACAGAACATGCCTCCTAGTACTTGCTAACTTGTTAAATAAGGTCACTTGTTTACCCTGAGCACCTGATCCTGTTTCCTCCACCCATTAAAGTGACATCCATCATATAGGTGGAACATTCTTGCTGTGAGTACGTCATTAAACAAGAATTAAACACTGGTAAATAAAATAATGACCCCACAAAGCCTGTACTGAGGAGGGTCAATTCACTAGTCTGTCAGTGTAGACTAAAACCTCTTACCATATTTAACATAATTTATACCTCGTTTAGCTGTCTACACCAGTAGATAAGTATATTAATATAAACACACGTACGATCACTGACTATGTCTTTGGATAAGTTCAACTTAACTTACCTTGACTCATTACATTTGACACTTTGATATTTCTTAATTAATTGATATAATCCTATTAAGAGACAACAGACAATTAATGTGCACTTTATACAGCCCCTCCACTTTGTGTCTTAGTTTTATAATTACATGTACTATATAATTATATGCACCGTATAATTACATGAACTGTATTTCACCTAGAGTTTAGCATTTTGCTTATTTTTGATCGATTCGTCCACCTCTTAGGGCCGGTTCGTCCTGTGGAGTTTTTATGATGATTGATTAATTTCCTACCAGAAAAAAAACCATAAATTTTGGCATTAAAAGTATCATTTGAAGGCCTTTATGCGCTTTTGTAAGTGAAATTTTGACATGTTAAATTTCAGGTGAATTACCGTAATCCCAGGTTACACCATTCGCACCTAATGATTACTGCATCATGATGAGATTTATTCATTCATTTATTTATTTATTTGATCGGTGTTTTTATGCCTTACTCAAGAATATTTCACTCATACGACGGGGGCTAGCATTATGGTGGGAGGAAACCTGGCAGGGGAAACCCACGACCATCCTCAGGTTGTGATGATGAGATCACACCAAAGCGAAGTCAAGAGACCATTACGCACTTTACAATCTCACCGCCTTGTCTGTTAGTTTTACAGCCTGGTTTTACTTGTACATCTATATACTTTCTGATAATATTAAAGCTACTGAGATGATTTGACCCTTAATTATATGGACATACAACAATAATAATTACATATATTTTTTACCCTATTCACTTTTTCTGTTCATAGTTTTCATGACAGACCCATATATATATTTATTTGATTGGTGTTTTACACTGTACTCAAGAATATTTCACGTACATGATGAATGCCAGCATTATGGTGGGAGGAAACCGAGCAGAGCCCGGAGGAAACCCACGACCATCAAAAGGTTGCTGACGGACTTTCCCATAACGGCTGGAAACAGGCCCATTACAACATTCTGATAATGGTTACTTAAATCAATAATAACCCAATAAAACCAATAGAAAATTAATGTACACTTTATGATACCATCTTTTCACCTTGCCAGTTAGATCTGTAGTCATACTCATTGGTACATAACGACACAATGTTTACTGAGATCCCTCAGAACTCTATAAAACCAGAAGACAAGTGTGGACTTTATCATCTCTTCACCTTCTCTGTTAGTTCTGTAGTTATACCCATTGCAACATAAGGGCACAATGTTCATTGAGATCCCTAAAACTGGCAGACAATGAACATTTTATAGTCCCTTCACCTGAAGCCTTCACGTCCATAATTTACAGGAAATGGCAGACATGAGTCAAGTAAACAATGACTTGACCTATACAAGCAGTCCCTAGCGGGATAGGTATACCAGGCTAGTACAAACCACAAAACAGCTGCACTACTTTGCCCGCATGTCCAGCTGCGTGTGAGACCGTGGGACTGTGTCAAAGGGTTGAATGCTAATGCCTAGGGTTACTTGTGTATACCACATCCAGCAGTACAATATGTGTCTGTCAGAAATTATGTGTCATAAAAGTGCAATAAATTGAAAATTGAAAATTTAAGTAATCTCTCGGAAAGACCATTATAAGGAAGTATTTTTATTTAAATACATGTATTTAGAGTAGTAATCATAACTAATTCTTTTAACGAGGTGCAAAATTAATTGCAATCAAAAATTGTTTTATTGCTATACAAGATGCTCTTCCCTGGCCTTTGTGGATGGCATAAAGTTCAATGAGGTCATACACAGTTTGTGTCCCACTTAATTCAGTGTTTATGTTGGAATAGCACCTTTTCGGAGTTTAAGGTCCAGACCTCCAAATGTGGTTTTAAAACACCTATTAAAGAAAGGATCTGCTCAAAATGGATGGTTAAAATTTAAAGCAATAAAACAGAATGCGGTGAGCATCATCACCTTGGTATATATACTTGGGTGGTGAACATATTCCTATCTCTCGGCACATACCATACATTCAATATTCTGCAAAGTCTAATGGATAGTCAAGTAGCACATCTCCGAACAAAGATCATGCGTTCATAGCGCAATAACTTAGCTCAGGCCATCCCTAAAAGTCTGTTTGTTGGGCATAACCAGACTTTAGGAGAAAAAATAGGGTCGGTTGGTGGGGAATGCTTTTTTTTTTTATGCTGGATCTTGAAAAAGATACGGATTTTAAAAACATTAACATGGAGAAAAAAAAACTTTATTTAAAATACCAATAAAAACTTTTGAGCTAACCATTTTCTGAAGGGTAGGCAAGGTCACGGTCAACGAACACATTTTTAAGGATGGCCTCATATGCTTAAGCCAATTCTAAACAGGTCACACAATCCTGATAATATCAACAAATTTCAATAATATCAAACAGATTTTAAAACAGCTGAGTTTTAAAATCATGGTGCCTCAATTACATTTCCTCTTAATTTCTAGCTTTCCACTTCAGTATAAATTTTATCAGAATATAGTGTGTTCTCCCCCAGTTGAAACTCCACTCTGCCCCAGAGTGGATACCATTAAGACACCATTGTAACATGTAACAGCACTATAATGAGCCTATCTGTAATATTACTAGGACCCTTATTAAAAGAATGCTTGTTGCAGCTAACCTGCCCAGCCCTCTAAAACGATCCCAGTCTACAGTTTTTAGTTGGGTTTTAAGATGGAATTTCTTTCTTTTTATTTTTCTCTCCATGTTAATTACTGGTACTTTAAAATCTATTTCACAAGCAGGAATAAAAAAAAAAATTTCCCTACCAATCATCCCTATTTTTTACAACAGGGCTGCAATAGCCTGGTATATTATGACAGTCAGCATGCACATGGTATCCAAGCCACCTTACAAAATATTCTGGTCGTTGAAATCAGATTGATAAGCCTATCTAGCACACATGGCTATTACCTACTAAAGTTCACCGGGCAAATGGCGGCCCGACTTGTTCGCCTATGTTTTGATAATGTCTTGCTACATAACTGGCATGTACATGTAACTTTCACAATGTGTTAACTGACGGTTGTCAGACAAAGGTGAAAACATGACTAGGTAGACTGCCAGTTATAAATGAATTGTGAACAATGATGTAAAACACATCAACGCTTACATTTTTAGTTAACATATGTTAATAACGGGCTGATGACCTAATGAACTTAATGCTCTATGAGTACGCCATTGCAACTGATTACAGATTCTACGGAGTACGGGTCGAGCTGCTACAATCAATTTACAGACAAAATACATTCTCTGCCAAATGCTAACTACAATACCGCAGATTAAAGAGCAAATTCAAAAACATTTGCATATTGGGATAAAACAAATTTCCTTGCTTAACACAGAAATTGTGCATCAATTATACATTAATTTACATGTACTTAAGCTTATATCACATACAAGGCATAGAGAGATTAAACATGCCAACACATACATGTATGCAGTGATCAAGACTGAAATGCAAGCCTGTACACCTTTTCTGTTCAAATTAATTTATCCCAATTAGACTAGGAATTAAAATCAACCTCTTTATTGTCATGGTGACAAATAGTTTGCGTTCACCACACTCTACAAAGCAATACATTATACATCTGTATTATAAAGGAGCTATGTGTACAATTATTAGGTTTCATCTGTGCTTGTATTGATTGATAGTATTACATGCCATGTACATAATGTTTGGTAAAATTCTGACACATTGTATATCATGTTACATAATAATAATTAGCATAAACAATATGATACAGTTTTGTTAAACACAAATGGCAGATAAGAGAAATCAAAGCCTTGAATGTTGATTTAAGTGAACTGAACAAAATATTTTTAAAAAATATATGTATTCCATTTTTTTTTGTAATTAAAACTTAATATGTTTTTTTTTATTATTATTGTTGTTGTTACTTATTTTCTTTTTTTTCGAAGGATTTTCAACTCGAATAGTTATAATCTTAACTTCAGATATAAATCTACTGAGAGGCCCCAGGCGTTTACACATGTATGTGTGTGTACGTGCATCTCCAATTACAGTCAGAGCATGCAAAAGTTAGACATCTACCGAAAAACCGCAAATTTACCCCCACAAAACTTTAAAACCACGAATGCATCTCAATTACTTACCTTTCATTCACTTTTCTGGTATCCCAAATCCGAGTCAGGCACAGATTTATACAGACGAGGTTAAAATCCCAACGTTTACGGAGTAAATTTTATGTCAACATTTGCGCCGCTTGGCAAACAAGACGACTTGCCAGCGAACTTCTGACTTCAGACTGCACGATACAATCTGGCAAATCTACCGCTTGAGATCTGCATTTATTTCGGTTCGAACCGGAGGTTTAAACACCACGCATAGTACACTAAGTAACACCTGACAACACAGTTATACTTACCGGTACTGATAAGTCATGTCCACAATATACTACTAACAACGGACCTTAAACAAAGTGAAACACAGCACAAGGCCTGTGAACTTTGTGCCCGGCGGCCGATGTCACGCCGTTCATTTAGAGAGGGTCGCGAAGGGGGCGGCAATTGTCTGGCTACCAATTAAACGTACACGCGTTTTGTAGAGTTATTTACAACTATCTCAACAGAGTCTTTGTGTATTGTTATAGTTATCTTTAAAAAAAACCCATGCATTATCAAGTTTGTGGTGGGTAAAATCTCAGAAGTACAAACCATGGTGCGAAAACAGAGAGAGAGCCTTGTCCGTATGGAGCCTCCATGATTTCGTGACACTACTGAACGTCACGCATATTTGTATTCATTCAGCTTTGAACAAAACAATGACATGTCATAGGTGATTTTACTGGGCCCAAAACCGCGTGATACATTGACAATAAAAACGAAATCGGACCCTACAAGCTTAATACCTTAATAACTTACGAAACAGTTCTTAGTCACTCTAAACTGCGCAAAAATAGAACTTATTCAAATCAGCAGTATATATATATATATACACTAAATCAATAACCTGTTAGACTACACTGTTAAAAATAGCGTAATTCCTATTATATTACACAGATTGATAGATTCATATATAGGTTAGGAAAGTTGACTCAGAGAAGGACACTCACAATATAATATTATAAAATTTATAATTAAAAAATCTCTATAATAGATGTTGTTATTAAAATAAGAGGAAAACAGAGAAATGATAAGTAAAACAGTAAGCATTTCATTGTACAATAATTACGTACAATTCTTTTCATGTATTTGCAATTTTTGTACACAGGCGAAAATGATTTGTACAATTGCAGAGTGAGTATTTATTTTACACATGCGCAAAAGAACTGCACATATATACATGTACAGGTAAACCAAAAGTTTAGCAATATTCAATTGTACATAGGCCCACAGTACAGGTATAATGTATAATTACCGGTATAGAAAAACCACTGAAACAGTTTGCAATATATCCTAGTATATCATGGAATATAGCTCCATGATTTATGTACATTCAGAGAAAAAATACACAGTAAAGATTGAGATATTCCTTAAAATGAAAATCTTTCGCCAGGTCTATTATCAGTCATGTAATCAAATACAGTGTATTTAAGCGTTCTCAGTTTAGGATATTACCCAATCGTTCTTTTACAATGAAACTATTCATAAATAGAACATGCACACATGTATGCTACCAAAATATAACTATTGTTTTTAATGCACATACCTGTTACTTTACACGCTTGATTACATGTACGCAAACGAGTGCAGCAGTAGGCTGCGGCTTTTCACTTATACCACTTTAGTTGTGATAGAGTGACATCCCTTGTTCTGGATATTTTGCGCACGCGGAGGTAGAAAAAACTATATGGCACAGGTGAACACGACATGCCATGCACAAATGTTGTAAAAAAATTGACTATTTGTGAATAAGGCGATGGTGTCGACTGGTGAAGACACTTGCATCCACACAGTCTTTTAGAAAGTCGTAGATTTTTACTTTAAATTGGCGTACATCGTATGAATTTGCAGGTGTCAAAGTTGAAACCGAGACGAGCGAGGGTACGGCCATTTGTGTTGGACATAAACTTTCAGTTTCAGTTTTCACAATGACTGGCAATGTTTCACGATGTGGTGGATGGCTATTTAACCCACAGAGACACATCTTTCAGCGGACAAGGCAGTCTGGAGTCATCAGTGTGCAACATAGAACATGTACGTCAAAATATTTAGTGGGTGTTTCTGTAACCAGTAATGATTTGAAAAGAAAAGGGCGACTCGCCTGTTCGAAACCTTCAACAAATAGAGACAGTGGCAGTTACTTATCATGTGATATTGGTAAGAGGTGGAATTATTTACCAACCTCATGTGACCAGTGTCGCAGCTTCAGTCTCGACTCTCGCAAAGACAGACCCGAGTCTGTGATGAATGTGTTTGACAGGAAAGCTAAGAGAATGCAGCGAGATAGGACAACTCTGCTGGAAGACTACGAAGTGTATGATTATTTGAAGGAGGAGGTATGTTAAAGAAAGATGTCTCTATGTTCTGCATTCCAATAAGATTGTCCAAAAAAATATGGTTACATCCCAAAAATCATAAGTGAACAACTGGTTGTGGTGCAGGCCCTATATTAGTGCAACATGGCTATGTTCTGACACAGAGTCTTATATCCATGGCTCATAAGGCTGTCAGACTATACCTTCTTCTCAACAACAACAGCATGCACCCAGCATATCACCCAAACCATCATAAATTTGGTGCTGAAGTAATGCCAAATACCCTACAGGCATTCTCCTCTGTCATGACAAAATGTCGCTGTTTCAAGCTGCTGAAATCCTTTGTTGTTGTTGAGAGGAGGGTATTGTTCGACAACCTTCAAAACCATGGCTCTCAGTCACAGACATGTTGCATGGGATCTAGACTAAATGTACGTGACTGGCTTTCTGCATATCCCGGCCTGTTATTCACATCAAAATATACCTGGAGTACATTCCGAAATCAAGCAACGGTGGAATTTTCAGACTTAACTTCAAAAAGGTTCAAAAGACTTGGACTGAAGAGCATTGTTTTTAAGTGCTTCAGGTAGCATAAAAAAATCTCAGTCCAAAAGCATGTGCTGCTTTATTCTTTATTTTAGCATGTACAAGTTTTTTTCTGTGATCAGTCCCACTGGTGACTTGAAAACTGATAGATTTTCAGACCATTTAATTACGCTCCATTGCATACATGAAATGAGGAACTTGAATTAAATGAAAACTGTTAGCCGTAAATAAATTATATAATTATTTGTTATTTTTAGGTAGGATTCAGGTTGGCTGACAGAATTTGTGATGTAAAAAGGTAAGTTACTGGTACTGGAAATTCATAAATATAATGAATACAAGTCATTTCAGTTTAATAAAGCACGTGATGGATGATGGCCATTGCGAATATGTTTTATAAAAGAGGGGAAAACTGGATGATTCTGAAAAATTCTTTGTTGGATGTAACCCAACCCTGTCAGAAACACAAGGTAGGTCAGTAGAGACTTTTTTGTTTATTCCGATTAATGCTAAAGATTGGCTTTTTTAATGAAATTTGAAAACATTAAGAGAAAAACCCCAAAAAGATATTAAATCCATATTGCAATAGAAAAGGTTGTCTATTAGGTATGATCCCTAGCAAACATGCCCCACTCTGCACACACATACGTCATGTGGGCAGATGGTTAAAGCTGCCACGATCAGCCCCTTGACCAATGACGTCACTGATTTGACTTCCGCCTTGTCAGGAGGTTTATGAGGTGTTTAGGGTGTTTAATGCGATGCTCTGGAAATGTTTCTCCTTCTGGTTTATGGGTGGAGGAAACATGGATGTGGATTACACAATCCTCTGGTTTTCAAGCTTCATCCAAACCAGTAAAAGCTGAGACTTTATTTTATTTATTTTTTTCACTCTACTCAAGAATATTTCACGTGTATGACAGTGACCAGCATTTTGGTTCGAAAGGAAACTAAGTAGAGCCCAGTAGATAACCCTGGGCCCAGTTGAACAGACTCAACCAGTGAGGGCCTCTGTGTAAATGATACCCATAGATTGTATATCGCACGGATGTTTCTCTGTGACATTTCTCTATTACAGGGTGTTTGACATTGCCGTGGAGCTGGGATGTGGGCGGGGCTACATCTCCCGTCACATGACTTCAGACATCGTGAAGAAGGTGCTGCAGTGTGAGATGTCCGAGAAATTACTGGTTCGTTACCGTTTTTATACGCGCTCTTAATTACAAGGCAACCAAATCAGATCTTGTCACTAAATAGGTTTCAAGTAACAGCTTCTCCCAGTGCAAAAGCTATGCATCCATTCCAGTTCTAGCTTCTGTATTGTAGGAAGTCATGACTTAAAAGTCATGCTTAAAACTCAGCAGACCAACAATATGACAGAATAATTATCAGTCCAATGGGGATCACTGCCAGTAAGCATAGGCCAATTTCACAAAACTTCATAAGTCACTTTTCTTGTCACTTTTCTTGACTTCTTTTGAGAAGTTGTCTAGGTTATAGGTCCATAAGGGGACATGATTTACTTGAGAAAGTCATGAGAAATTGACTTACGAGGTTTTGCGAATGTGGACGCAGGACCCTGAGGCCATTTTCTTGACCTCAAATGTTCTATCTCCACCTTATCCTAATGATGTCACGTTAAGAACAGTACGACATCACAGAAGATACAATGGATTAACACTGGAGATGTTGCACAACAGTGAGTTTTTGGCGGAAAAATTTGTGAGGTCCTGCTTCACACTAGCGCCACCTCACGAGGTTAAAAAAATTTGTCGCCTCTCCGTTGTTCTCAGTTACAGAGTAAGATCTCAGCAGATGTCCCCTCCCACAGGATCGTGGTAGACGAAGAATTCATACCATTCAAGGACAACTCTTTAGACCTTGTGGTGTCCAGTTTAAGGTATGCTTTTTTTCAGACTGGTTTCCACTACTGTAAATATAGTCTGATCTTGATTGCAACTTCCTGTTCGGTAGACTCAGATCACATTCACAAACAACTGAAAAGGCAACTGAAAGAGGTGCCCAGTTAATATTGAAAAGTTGTATTTTGATTGCCTCTTGTGAAAAAGTCATAGTTGACCTCCTGTAGACTCCTGTACACTTGACGTGTAAACTAAACAAAAATAACTCCAGTAACTTCTCTGTTGACATGGTTGAAATACATTTTTAATGATTTATTTTATAATTTTGTGTTGACCAAAGGTTTACCTTTATTTTTACTTTCTCTCAGTGGAATTATGGTCTTGGATTTGAGCTTTGATGTTAATCACTTTCATTACAGTTTACACTGGGTTAATGATTTACCGGGTTGCTTCCGACAGGTGAGGAAGGTTTTTGTCGTATTTAATTGACCGTCTTGTAAATAACAGTGGAAGTTTTAGGGTAAGATCACTTGATTATCTTTGTCTGTGGTTAGAGCTTAGGTGAAGTCAACCCCAAGATGTTTGTGTCTTATGATTGGTTTGGTGTCAGTACATTGACTGGGTGGGACATTTTGTCTGATTGGGTGGGAGGAGATTGAGTGGTTGGTGTCAATACACTGACAGAGTGGGACATTTTGTCTGATTGGGTGGGGGGAATGGTCATGGTTTGTCTCAGTACACTGACAGAGTGGGACAGTTTGTCTGATTGGGTGGGGGGAATGGTCATGGTTTGTCTCAGTACACTGACAGAGTGGGACAGTTTGTCTGATTGGATGGGGGGAATGGTCATGGTTTGTCTCAGTACACTGACAGAGTGGGACATTTTGTCTGATTGGGTGGGGGGAATGGTCATGGTTTGTCTCAGTACACTGACAGAGTGGGACATTTTGTCTGATTGGATGGGGGGAATGGTCATGGTTTGTCTCAGTACACTGACAGAGTGGGACATTTTGTCTGATTGGATGGGGGGAGTGGCCATGGTTGGTGTCTGTACACTGACAGAGTGAGACATTTTGTCTGATTGGGTGGGGGGAGTGGTCAAGGTTGGTGTCAGTACACTGACAGAGTGAGACAATTTGTCTGATTGGGTGTTGGGAGTGGTCAAGGTTGGTGTCAGTACACTGACAGAGTGAGACAATTTGTCTGATTGGGTGGGGGGCTGGTCATGGTTGGTCTCAGTACACTGACAGAGTGAGACAATTTGTCTGATTGGGTGGGGGGCTGGTCATGGTTGGTCTCAGTACACTGACAGAGTGAGACAATTTGTCTGATTGGGTGGGGGGAATGGTCATGGTTGGTCTCAGTACACTGACAGAGTGAGACAATTTGTCTGATTGGATAGGGGGAATGGTCATGGTTTGTCTCAGTACACTGACAGAGTGAGACAATTTGTCTGATTGGGTGGGGGGAGTGGTCATGGTTTGTCTCAGTACACTGACAGAGTGAGACAATTTGTCTGATTGGGTGGGGGGAATGGTCATGGTTGGTCTCAGTACACTGACAGAGTGAGACAATTTGTCTGATTGGATAGGGGGAATGGTCATGGTTTGTCTCAGTACACTGACAGAGTGAGACAATTTGTCTGATTGGGTGGGGGGAGTGGTCATGGTTTGTCTCAGTACACTGACAGAGTGAGACAATTTGTCTGATTGGGTGGGGGGAGTGGCCATGGTTTGTCTCAGTACACTGACAGAGTGAGACAATTTGTCTGATTGGATGGGGGGAATGGTCATGGTTTGTCTCAGTACACTGACAGAGTGAGACAATTTGTCTGATTGGATGGGGGGAATGGTCATGGTTTGTCTCAGTACACTGACAGAGTGAGACAATTTGTCTGATTGGGTGGGGGGAGTGGCCATGGTTTGTCTCAGTACACTGACAGAGTGAGACAATTTGTCTGATTGGGTGGGGGGAATGGTCATGGTGGGTGTTGGTACACTGACTGGGTGGGACATTTCGTCTGGTGTCAGTGTTCTATAACTGGCTTGGGTGTCATGTTTGGCGTCAGTATACTGACTTGGTCGGAGGAGTGGTCATGGTTTTTGTCGGTACATGCTTTTTCAGTCACTGTTATTTTCTCTGTATCAGTTGTCTCCCCTCCCTTCACAGATCCACAATGCCTTGAAGAGTGATGGTGTTTTCTTGGGCAGCATGTTTGGGGGCGACACCCTATACCAGCTCCGAGGGGCGCTCCAGTTAGCCGAGACTGAGCGTGAAGGGGTCAGTATCATTGCTAACCTATTGTCAAAGAAAAAAAAAGCAGAAGAACACTGATTGAATTGTGACTAACTGTTCATTAACAGTGCAAAAATAACATTCTGGCCATTCTTAGCTGTCAACCAAACCATTACATGGCAAATATTGAAAGCACAGGTATTTTTTATTAAATATATACCTTTAGTATAGGTTGTATTATGAAGTTGTTCGTCTCTACATTTGTCCATCTGACCTAGCATCCGTCTGTCTGTTCACAAACTTTTTTTTGGCATTAATGCGATACCAACTGAACAGTTCACTGGTAATGGATAAAATTTTTTCGCCATTTGCCTCTGCCATTGGTTACTACAGAATGATATACAGTATTGAAGTATGAGTATTGGAAATGAGTCACATGATTTTAAAATTTGTGCCCTTCTGGTGACATAATCATTTTTAGTGTATTTGAAAAACTGCTTTAAGAGTTTGAAAAAGAACAATCCTGTGTGTTTTGAGGATCTAGAGCAGGGCTGGTGGAATAGTCTGCATTGCCTTATTTAGCCCTTAACCACAAGACCATTTCTATTTTGTCTCTTAGTCCTATGTGTTTTCATCTCATTTTTTGACAGGGATTTGGATCACATATTTCACCATTCACAGAAATTCGAGATCTGGGCAACCTTTTGAACAGAGCTGGATTCACTATGCTGACTATTGTAAGAACATATTGAGACTTTGGAGGCCCCTCCACACTATTCAACTGTTCACATCTATTCTGTCACAAGTCAGAATTAGCATGAAATATGAGCATTTGTTTTCTAAATTTTTCTACTCAAAATGTTGGTTGCCGTTGGGTTACTTGGGGCTCTCAGACTCCCTCCACCCATTAAGCTGACTGCCAGAGTAAAAGTGACAATGCTGTTGGGTTACTTGGGGCTCTCAGACTCCCTCCACCCATTAAGCTGACTGCCAGAGTAAAAGTGACAACGCTGTTGGGGTACTTGGGGCTCTCAGACTCCCTCCACCCATTAAGCTGACTGCCAGCGTAGAAGTGACAACGTTGTTGGGTTACTTGGGGCTCTCAGACTCCCTCCACCCATTAAGCTGACTGCCAGAGTAAAAGTGACAACGCTGTTGGGTTACTTGGGGCTCTCAGACTCCCTCCACCCATTAAGCTGACTGCCAGCGTAGAAGTGACAACACTGTTGGGTTACTTGTGGCTCTCGGGCTCCCTCCACCCATTAAGCTGACTAAAGCTGACTGCCAGCGTAGAAGTGACAACGTTGTTGGGTTACTTGGGGCTCTCAGACTCCCTCCACCCATTAAGCTGACTGCCAGCGTAGAAGTGACAACACTGTTGGGTTACTTGGGGCTCTCAGACTCCCTCCACCCATTAAGCTGACTGCCAGCGTAGAAGTGACAACGTTGTTGGGTTACTTGGGGCTCTCAGACTCCCTCCACCCATTAAGCTGACTGCCAGCGAACAAGAGACAACGCTGTTGGACTCCCTCCACCCATTAAGCTGACTGCCAGCGAACAAGTGACAACGCTGTTGGGTTATTTGGGGCTCTCAGACACCCTCCACCCATTAAGCTGACTGCCAGCGTAGAAGTGACAACTTTTTGGGGAGAAAAAAGACATGTCGCTTGAGAATTTAGATGTTGAAATTTATTTTTTCACCGTGTTTCTAGATTACAAACAAAACAAATTTGTATGTCCACTGTGCTGTGTGTGTTGGATGAAAGAAGATGTGCACATTGTCTTGCAATGTGTGAACAAGCCTTAAATTTTGAAAGTAACTGTGACATTTTTTCCTAGAGGCTCCTAGAGGTAGACTTACATAAACATTTTTTTTTCTGTGATTTACGAGTAATAACCATGGTGGGCAAACTTCAGGGCCTGACCTGGAAGAAAGAGTCAAAGAGAACTGAAGGCCTTTCCAGCAAGCTTTTTAAAGTTGACTTCTGTGATACAAAAAGACAACGATTTTCAAGAAAAGCTGCAAAAAAATGTGTGGTAAATTTTTGTGATATTTTACATAATGCTTTTGAAATGTGACATTAGATGTATAATATACACATATTTACCTATGTAGAAGATTTTAAAAGTAAACAATACCATAGTTGTCAAAGAAGATATTGCTGTTAATATTAGTATACAGGCTTCTGAAATCTGAATAGCTGTTGTTTGGGTTTTCTTCTCAGGATGTGGATGAATTGAATATCACTTACCCCACTATGTTTGAACTGCTGACAGATTTAAAAGGTAAGCAACCTGTACTTGACAGTCGTGTAGTGCATATTAAAACTACACATCAGCTATTTTGAAGGACAGTGCAGTTTTCTTTGTGGAAGAATTCTATATTTTATATCTTACTAACTGTATGTGTTCAGTCCTTACAAAATAAAGGTGAGAAGACTTCAGGCAAGGGGAGATAACTTACATGCACATGGGGTGGATGAAGGGGGACAACTCAAACAGCGAAAGCGGGAGCTGAAAGTTTTAATGTGAGCGAGTGAGAAAGAAAAAGTTGTCATTTTCACACAGTCTCTAAATCAGCGCCAAAGGAAATTCTTTGCGGCTGCAGCGAGGCCGATTTTCGATGGATTGGAATACGACACCTCGTTATGTGAGGGATTTTCACCTTTTTATAGACTGCACCACATGGCCAGATTCACCACACTCAGAGTTGGAAACACAGAATATTTTTTTGATTTCTTTCCCCGTGAGTTTATAGACATGTAATATCTGATAGCTGATTCAGTTAGTGAATCCGGACTTCAGAGGGTTTGCGGGGTAGATCAGACCCCTAGCCAATCATGTAATGTGTCAGAATCCAACTCTCATTGTTTCGACTTCAAAGGTAAAGATCCCACAAAAATGAAATTATGGTGATTAAAAAGATCATTAAAAACTGTATCTGAAAACACCTTCAATTTTTAAGATTTTTAAGATTTTTTAAGATTTTTTATTTTTAACCAAGGTAAATGCAGGCCAAACCCTTAATTGTATGGTGGGTTTTATGGACCATATTGATAATGTGTGTGAAGCATGACATCACAAAACTTTTTGTACATCTTTATGTTTACCTGTGAATAAAGTTCTTGTGAACCGTACTCCTGTAATGTGTGCCTCTGTATGAAAAAGCTAATATGACATCAAAGTTCTGCTTTAAGGCAAGAGAATAGTCAGTGTGATGTGACTGTTGGTGAACATTATCAATGTGGTCCCTAAGACCCACCATAAAATCAAACCATTTGCCTGCATTTAATTTTGGGGAAAAGAAAAAGAGGAATAAACATCTTCCTCTGTCCTTAAACCTGACCTGTTACAAGAGGGCAAAAATTCTACAACATGGAAGCACCAGTTGCATACAAAAACGAATGAATAACGTGGAAATAAAAATCAAAGTATACAATGTGTTATTTTAGGCATGGGTGAGAACAACTGTTCCTGGTCTCGAAAGCTTCATCTTCATAGAGACACAATGTTGGCTGCAGCATCCATTTACAAAGGTGAGAGCATCTGTGAAAATCATGTCTTTATGTGAAAATTATCTGTTTGTGAAAAACATGTTTTTATGTGAAAATTATGTTTGTGAAAGACACGTTTTTCACGCAGAGCGATGGATTTAGTGTACATGTATGTTATAATTCTTCATTCCAGTAAGTCACTGAAATACACAGACAGCTTGTGTCCCAGTTTTCATTTTTTTTCATGGGGCGAGGGGGCTATTTAGTGTAAAAACAGTAATTAAATATCAACTGTGTCATGTGACCTGCTGTTTCAGACATGTATGGTACGGAGAGAGGTGTTCCAGCCACGTTCCAGATCCTGTACTTCATTGGCTGGAAACCCGGACAAAATCAGGTAAAATAGCGCGCCTCATTGATGGGAAGAAAATTTGGGACACATAACCTTCTGCTTTACATGGCTTTAAAGAAGAACTGTACAATAACTGCAACTCTGCTTGTATCCTAGATTTTTGGCATGAAGTACTAAAGGACGGTGTGAATGTGTGAAGTTGAAACTTTACAGCAAAAAGGTGACCTGTATTTGTCCAAGTCATTTGGCTTAAGTTTGCTATGTTGATAACAATGCAGTCAAAATAGACTTCGGTTACCAATCAGCTCATCCGTTTCAGGCAAAGGCGGCAGAAAGAGGCTCAGCTAATGTGTCGTTCAAAGATCTAGACAAACTCAATCAGCTTGTGAAGGAAGTGGGAAAAGTTGGCGAGTCTAAAAGCGCTCGGGAAAAACTGGACGAGTTTGCTGAAGAGCTGCGTAACAAGGGAGACAACCCTGACTCAAGTAAATGATGTGGGCTAAATGTAGTGTGAAAATCTATCAAGAGATGAGAAGCCTGACATGGCTGTCCAATTAAAACAGCAGAATGACCCCCCCTTTGTGTGATGACGTCTTCCCTCTGGCAATGGTCTCACAAGCTTGAAATATGAGAAAAAGACTAATAAAAGATCTCAAATAATCTGAACTGCTTTTCTTACATTTCTCTTCACCGAATTAAGTGCAGTTTAATGTACAAATCCAACTGTTCGATGGATCATATTGATGGCTTAAAATCTAATGAAGTTCCACCTCACGTATTTATTTATTTATTTAATTGATTGGTGTATTAGGCTGCTCTCAATTTATAACAGCTGCCTGCATTATGGAGGGAGGAAATCCCATCTGTTCTACCTTCACAGCATCTTTGAGTGGGGATATCACCATCAGGCGGCCTCTCCATCTGTAATCATTTCTAGTCAACAAATCCCAGTGAAAAAACCATTGTTAGGATAGCAATGAATGAATTTTATGTACACAGTTCTTCCCCATTTAGTGCTTTGCATGTGGTTAGTTTTGCTTTATTTATCTGATCGGTGTTTTACGTCGTACTCAAAAATATTTCACTCATACAACGGCGACCAGCATTATGTGAAAGGAAACCGAGCAAAGCCCGGGGGAAACCCACAACCATCCGCAGGTTGCTGGCAGATCTTCCAACATGGAGAGGAAGCCAGCATGAGCTGGGCTCGAACTAACAGCGACCGCATTGATGGGAAGCTTCGTAGGGGCTGCGTTAGCGCGCTAACCGACTGAGCCACGGAGGCCTACGATCGGTGTTGTATGTTGTACTCGAAAATATTTCACTCATACGACAGCGACCAGCATTATGGTGAAAGGAAACCAAGGAGAGCCCGCGGGAAACCCACAACCATCCGCAGGTTGCTGGCTGACCATCCATATATGTGAGCTGGACTTGAGCTCACAGCAATCGCATTGGTGAGAGGCACATTTTCATGCGATATTTTCATATTCCTCACCTTAATATGAGTTACACAGGACATTTATCAGCTTAAATCACATCACCTTCACATACGGCTTCTTGTAAACACCACCTGGCAAATGCCAGACCATGTGTAACAGCTCCAAACTCCACCGGCATGTCAGTTTCAGAAGATATCAGGGTGATATCCCGTTGTGCTTTGAGGCAGATGCTTCAGGCCACATTGGGACAAATTGGCACCTTTTCATAGAGGCAGGTATATACAACAATGAAGATTATCTATAGAAGAATTTATGGCAAAATACCATAATAAATATTTTTCATCGATATTCAGACAGATAATTATTGTGTATACCTGCACATGGGATATGACATTAATTTGTCCCATTGCATGGCTGGTGTAAGGCGACATTATCGCACATATAATTCTGTAATGGCTTGACACCAAAGCCCCAGACTGAAAATGTGTATTGCAGGGTAACAGCCTTTCCCAATGGGAAACCAATGGTGGAGAGCTCTCCGGGAAGAGCTCTCAGGGAAACCAATCGGGAGAGCTCTCAGGGAAAGCCTCTGGGGAGCGCTCTCAGTAAAAATCTCTGGGGAGAGCTCTCAGGGAAACTTATGGAAAGAACCCTCAGGAAAACTAATGGAGAGAGCTCTCCGGGAAACAATTTGGGGAACTCTCGGGGAAACCAACTGGGAGAGCTCTCTGGGAAACAATTTGGGGAAGTTTCAGGGAAACCAACTGAGAGAACACTCAGGGAAAGCAAAGGTCAATCAAAAAACTCTCGGAGCAAACCCTAAGGGAAACCAAGGTGTTGCGGAAAGACATGGCATCTTGCCAGATATCTGACAAACCGTGTAACACAAAGCCACAACTTTCATGATCAAGGTCCTGTGTACCTGCATTTTGCTAAAAAAACAAGCAAACAAACAAACAATAATCTCCGGTACTAAAGTTTTCATTTTATTACGAAACTGAATCCTATACAAGCTGACCCTATTCCCGGGATTGAGATATTTACAGTGTAGTGCTGGGACTTTTTTTTTTTTTACAGTGTATAAGTGTGATATCGGGATACAGTTCCTATATATACAAAATCCTACACATTACTGTGATCTTTTCTCAAAATGATAGAACTGACATGTGCACACAAGTCTATTTCATACCATTTATATGTCGTTGTACATCCTGATGTCACTTTACATTGAATTTCACGCAGAGATATCCCAGACAAACAGGCACATCTACAAAATAAAAGACTAATTTTTTTTATAAAGTAATGAGTAAAAGCACCCAGACCAAACACTTCTTCTCTCTATAAGTTGCTTGTTTTCCATCACTGTCTCTCAATTTAATCCCTAACCCTGATTTTTTCAATATATATTAACCTTTGGTCACAGCAATGGAAGTGCTACTTCAGTCCCATCAAGAAGTGGGTAGAAAAGTTAAAATGATGTGAAGGAAATCCTATGGAACAAAACTAAAACTATGGTTCAAAAGCATTTATGATGAATAACACTTCTCAACACTTACAGATTCTCTAAAAAATATGTCTTTGGCAGTCTGTAAAATTTTCCTGGAGTGATTTGATAACCTTCATTACATCGTGTTCAATCAGACAGACACGTCGAGCAAGGCAATTATGCCTTATAGCCAAGGGCATTTGAAGGTCAACAAAATTTGATGCCATAGAAAATAGAAAATTTTGGTTTCCGTATTCTCCAACGAATTGTATTTTTGTAGAGTGTAACTTTTATTGTTCTAATAATTTAGGAAGGACAACCTGAGTCTTTACCATTTCCACAGAGGTTTTGATACGGCAGCAGCTCGCTTTGTAAGCTACGAAGAAACAGACTGAATTCAGTTTGCTGATTGATTCAGGTAGACTGATCAACCTTCTGCACAATTTTTCATGGTGGGAAAAGAATTCTTTTTTATGTGACCCGATAGTACGAAGAAAGAATGGAAGACTAAGGCACTGGGGCTACTTTCACCAAACTTGGAAAGTCACTTTTTTCATACCTTTCTCGTAAAAGACGTCATCTATGTTACAGTTCCATAAGGCGACATGATATACGAGAAAAGTTACCAAGTTACGATTTACAAAGCTTTGTGAAAGTGGGACCGGATCTTCACCCTCAAGAAACTATTTTAATCCCATCAGATCTCAAAAAAACAAATAAAAAAAACCCCCGCAGAATGTAATGTTTGATTAAAGGCTTAAACTTTTGAACAAAACTTGAGTCGATAAAAATTATTCACACGTAATGTAATCCCAACAAGAAAATACAAGACAAGAATTCTTATATGTGCAATATTAGCTAAAATTTTCAAAGCAAACAAATGTCTCCCAGCATGTCTATAACACCAGTATATGGTAACAAAAACCTTGACAATAATTATACGGAAAACAGGCAGAATGAGGTATTGTCTGAGACGTGATCTATTAGATATAGTGAGTTTGTTGTGTAATCAGAACAGCATTAGCATGAAGTTAATTACAAGATGCACAGGTACAGTGTTTATGATAAGTGTACGTCGATTAAGACATTCGTTAGTAGAAAATGTAAAACTGTGCTGAAAGAATTTGTCGGCCACCTGTACACACTAACATGAACTAGAACAAACTAGCAGATTTACGGCTTTCCAGAAATCTTCGAATGCTTTATATCAAGATTTGATATTCCAAGACAAGAATATTTTTGCGCGTCGACAAACACGTGCAGACCAATTTTTTTTTTTTTTTAAATTTAAAAGACTAAATACTCTTAATATTTAAAACATACAACAACTTTAGAGGATGTGTGAGCACACTTTGGAATCATTTTTATCTCAGGATCACTGATTTTAAAAAGAAAAAAAAAAAGATATTTTTTTGAGAGTGAATTTCACAGCAGCTTGTAGTTCCATTGTTTATGACACCTACCTGGATGCAACACACCCTTTTAGGGACTACAAATTATATGCAAAAATGAATACAAGCTTAATCTGGCACATTTATTTCTGTGAGCAATTTTACAAATGTTCAAATGCAAGTTTGAAGAGCTACTTTGGCGTCAAAACATCTGTGTCTTAAAAGCAAGGCCAATTGATAAAGACAGGATAGTCTGAATTGCTTTCCTAAATTGTGAAAATATTGCAGCAAATTAAAACTGATATTGTACGTTTTGTCAGAGTATATGGAAACAAAATATTTCTCTCGCTTCCACTTCGCCTGGTGTGACGTCAGCCACGAAGACACGACGTCATCAATCGCTGATGTGTATACACATGACGCTGCATTTTCAAACACACGTGACGTCATCCCAGTATAAATGCCTTACTCAACATCACATCTGCCTAATTCAACGTCATACAAGGAATTTTATCACATCAGGAAAATTTTATGGACACAGCCGAAGCTTTTGTTTTTCAAGGAATCTTCAGTTATATGGGTGATTTAGTGTTATTCATCAAAATCCTTTTGAAACATGGTGTTAGGCTTACTCCGTAGGATTTCTTTCATATCATTGTAATATTTCCACGCGATTTGTATTCTGACCAGAGTGGCACTTTAAGGCACCTGTGGCAGTAGTGTTCATCAAAATGATATTTTAATTATGCGTACATTCCAAATTCTTTACAAGGTGATGCCACCTTGCGGCTGAGGCAAGGGGATTATTTTTTATTTATTTAAACTGGTACCTCCATATATACATAAGGCCATCCCACATCAGGTTTTTTTTTTTAATTTCATACTATATAACATTTTTAACTCAAAGAAACATGACATTTGGGACACATAATGTGGGTTTCATAACACATACACAAACTTATCCAGTTTTACACTCATTAACATCTTATATATATCTTGTAAAATACTTTTTCAATGTTAAAAGTCTTCATTTAGTTTTACGAGGTGTTCAATATGATTTAGTCTTCAAAAATAAATCAAATGACAAGAGCTCAATTCTGGAAAGAAAATGAGACGAAAAAATAATAAAAATTTAAGTGCAATGCACTTCATACCCTTAGGCCTTAAGCACATATACAATGTAATAAATGGATACAAATTCCAAGAGATATTATGTCTAATACCGGCCATTCATAAAATTGTGTAGGCGTGGTATAAATTTGGCGGACTTCGACTAAACCATCCTAGAGACAGAGTGTTTACAAGCCTATTATGAAATTTAACCCAAAAGGTCAATGTCAATGAAAATCAAGAGGGTTCTTCCTCATGCCAATGTGAAAGTGTGGTGTAAGTTTGGCAGACTTGAGCCAAACCGCTCTAAAGATAGAGCATTCACAAGTTTTGTATAAAAGTTAACTTCAATGACCCCCCAATGACATTGAAAAAAAAAAAAAAAAAAAGGTGAAGGCCACTGAAAATCAACAGGGTTCGTACTCGCGCTAATTTGTAAGTGTGGCGTTTGGTGAACTTGGGATAAACCGTTCGGAGACAAGAGCGTTTGCAAGAATTTAATTCAAATGACCCTAATGAACTTGAACACTAAGGCCAAGGTTGCCAAGGCCAAGGAAGAATCAAAAGGGTTCTTCCTTGTGCCAATGTGTAAGTGTGGTTTGAGTTTGGTAAGCTTGAGCAGAACCTAGAGATAGAACGTTTACCAGTCTTGTTTATAAAATTTAACTTAAATGACCCCAATGACATGAAGAAGAAGGTCAATGTCGCTGAAAATCGATAGGGTCCTTACTCACGTCAATGTGTAAGTTTGGTGAACATCGGACAAACCGTTCTAGAGATGGAGCGATTACAACGATTATACACGGACGGAGAGACGCCACCCACTACGATATTGGCCAAAATTTTCCGAGGGTAAAACCCGGTTATCCTAACACAACCAAACGACATAAAAATGAACACTAATAAATCCAAAATACCAAAAACAACAACAAAATCAGAGACCAGGTTTTCCACCGACTGGTATGACAGCAAGGCTGAAAATCTAACGCACATCGGCTTGAACGTGCAAGTGTATCACATTCCTTTTTTTATCCACAGTCTGCAGAAAAACAAACTTTCCAATTTGTTTTTTCTTCATGTGACTGGATTTGATGGTTTAATACTACCTTTCTTTTGAACCATTAACATTTCCATGGGAGAACAATAATAATAATATCTGAATAAATTTGCATATATTGGCTTGGACCAAATTCAAACATCAGAGATTAACGTTGACAAAAATTTACACATTTCATTTGAATACCACCAAAATTATTTATATCCATAAAAAGACAATTCAGACATGTAAGTTACAAAATGCCAGTAATGGGGTAAAAACCGAATTCTCGGAGTAGATAACACTAAGATCCATAAAAGGTAAATGTATAAAACCTCTTAAATTGAAAAGTCTTGTTTCTTATAACACCTTCAAGAAGACCCTAACTTCATCACATGATTTCAGTTCGCTATTACAATTTAAGACCACATTCGTTGGCATGGATTCTGTTGCTATGGTTGGCATGGTTACATTTATTTATTTATTTGATTAGTCTATTATGCCATACTCAAGAATATATCACTTACACGACTGCGACCAGCATTATGGTGAGAGGAATCTTGGCAGAGCCCGGGGGAACCCCAGGACCATCTGCAGGTTGCTGGCTGACCTCACCACTTACAGCAGGAGAGGAAGCCAGCATGAAACAGGCATGGTTAAAATTAGTATTGTTGGCGTGGTAACCGCGGATACAGCTACCACTGTCATTGTAACTACCATAACAGCTTTCACGTTGTTTCCCATGGTGTTCGGGATTTACGAATTCATGTGCAGATGGAATATGTTTTTAAAAATATCAACATGAACGTAATTAAATACAGCAAAGTTCACAAGTGACATCAAATAACATTTCCTTTGTTAAAAAAAATATATAAACAAAATAAGAATTTTAATATACCCTTCAATACTGAAAAACCATTTTGGCGTGAGACGTATTTTTAAAAAATTACCCTACAATAATCCTTAATCTCTTTTAAAAAAGAAAAAATTGACCTTGACCATGAACATGTAAACCATTAGCAGAAATACATTATGGATTGTACATTGTGAAGTGTTTTACTTGTACATAAGGTAAGTCTTAATACATCCTAAAAACTGCTCAAGCAAAAAAAAAAAGGCTCAAACAAATCCATAACAATTACTCCAATTAAATCTGAAATAAAGTAAAACAAAAAAAACAAGAAAAAGGAAACTGGTTAAGTGTACATTTATCCTGAAGTCATTAAATTCTGACACTGTTACCTACTGAAGTGCAGTAGTACTAGTATGCATTTTTGATATACTGGGAATGTGTCAAGGGAGCAGCCTGAGAATGACATAATTCAAGAGGGTTCCGTGGAAATGTGACATCAGTATACACACCTATCATAATTTGATCAAAATGAATCAACTTCATCAACTTGCAATAATAATTTATTATTATAGACATAAATCACGTAGATTTTATAACCGTTTTGTTTACCTGTACCATTATTACAGACATAATGCATTAACGACACTGTTTCAACTACTGGATTCATTAATTTTTTTTTTTTTTTTTTCTGAGACTTGGTTTGAGCAATGCAGGACTCCAGCCAGACACTTCAGCGATATCCTATCAGAGCCACGTGCAAATACCCAATTGTAGCAGCCACATTTACATGAATAGTTAGAATAAAACCCTAACTGAGGTAAAACTGACAAAGAGACTGGATCTCACATGCTACCTGGCACCATTTGTCAGACCTTCATCTATACCACACGAACTATGGTATATTCAGCTTTGCTTTAGCCGCAACACAGTTAAGGCACGATTCAGCCACATTTCATTTGTGCAGGGAAATTAAACCACACTACCGCACCGTTAGCCACATTTCATTCGTGCAGGGAAGCTAAAACACTCTACAGCATAGGCTTTTCTAACAAAACTTTCATTCGACTGTATTTTAAGATACACATCCATGTAATTCAGACAGCCAGGTTATATCACACAGGTTATTCAGCCATATTATGTAATAACTGTTTTCTTACTTATTTGTTTATTTGATTGGTGTTTTACACTCAAGAATATTTTACCTATATGTCGGCAACCAGCATTATGGTGTGAGCAAGCTGAGCAGAGTCTGGGAGAAAACCATAACCATCCGCAAGTTGCAGGCAGACCTTTCCACATGTGGCCAGAGAGGAAAGCCAGCATGAGCTGGACTTGAACTCACAGCGACCGCATTGGCAAGAGGCTTCTGAGTCACAGAGGCCCCAGCTACACTATAGGACAACTTTTTATTTTTATGAAATCTTCCGGTCACTTTTTCCAGTGTAAATTTTGAAAACCATTCATAGAAATTCAGATCCATTATACTGGGAATATATGAAATTTTGCTCAGCGTTATGTGAAGGGGGGAGGGGGGGTAAGGGGGACAGTGGGGGTGGACGCCTAGCATTCCCACTGACAATGCAGTTAAGTTCCAACCAAAGTCGAAGCAGAGGTTAGTTGTGCCGTCTTTCAAATGGCCGTGTCACATTTCAACAATCATGACAACGTTTGAGATTTGGGGTATTGTTTTCCACTTTCAGTCTATTGTGTCCCACGAATGTCAAGGACACAAACAGAACAAGAAATACCTGTGCATATTCCCGATTACAGGTGGTCCACTGCAGAAACACAAAGATGAAAATGTTGACAATCTGGACTTATTATAAAACCAGTCAGATCTGCTTTCTTCTTGTGAGAACTACACCAAAAATTTCCAGTTCTGACCAGATCAACTGGTCTAAAGCGGATTACACCAGATCAAGATTAGCTTGCAAACAGTTCTGCAGTGTGCTGGATTTATCTGCTTTCTACCAGACTGGACTGGACTGGCTCACAGCAGCAGGCGCAGACAGGCCATGACACCCGCGCTTATCCCCCCTGATACAGGCAATGTCACCAGCCACGCAAACACGATGTTACGGAACAGTTTCCAGTTGACAACTTCTCTGGATCGAACCCGCCCTACCATGACGACAGAGCCGACTTTACAGTGGGTGGTGCTAATTGGAATGCCCACATTGGAAGCCACGAGAACAGTGAAGGCAGAGCCTATTTCGATGCAGAAGCCACTGAAATATTCAAACAGACAGGATATGAATGAAGACAGAGAAATACCCTAAATGTCCTAAAATTTCGTCCATGACTAAGTTGCTTATTTTCCCCCATTTCTGAGAGTTATATTGATATTAAGGAGTTGTTTTGAGGTTTGTTTGGAATGTGGACGGACACCCTGTTGGAAAAAAAGGTGAGTTTCATCACCGGAAATAATATTTTATGACACTTATTTGCCTCTAACCATGCACTTTTTCAGATAAAATTTTGGGTCATTTACAGTACATTTATTTTTTCATGTTCTTGAGGGCCATCAGGTTGACAGGTGCTGGTAGAGAAACCCAACAATACATTTAAATCCAATACAACATGGAAATACAACACAACCTAGAAATCCAATATAACACAGAAATCCAATGCAACCTGGAAATCCACGCAACCTGGAAATCCTATATAAGTATGGGGCAACTGACCTAAAATGTAGCCCATGACTAAAAAGTTGCAAATTATGTCTCTATTGAGCTCTACTGATCTTACAGTGGTATTTCACAGTTACATTAGGCTAGAGTCTGAGAGTTCTATTCATATTGGTGTTTTGGAACTGGAACAATCTCAGAAAAATTTGTATCAAAAACTCTTTTCGATAAGATGTATTTCCCTCTAAAAATGCATTTTTGCGGCGAATCTTGCGTTTTTCACTCTAACTCCTTTTAATTCTTTTCACAAAAGTGTAAAATGAAGACCCTCTGCGATTCAGTTGTCTGAAAGGTGCATGATGATTGATTGCTTCAACAACAACCCACCTGCTAGGAGTGATTTTCGTGAGATCTTCCCCGAGCGTCTTGATAACACGGCGTCCCCAAATCCACAGCCCCACGGAAATTCCGACCCCTCCGTACAATAGCAGCCAAATGGGTGTGGCCGCCTTCTGCTGGACACTCCCCTCTTGGAAGATAATCCACAGTGCCACCAGCGGGCCAATTGCATTGCTGGAAACCAGATAATTTATATATGCTCATGAATAAACATTTTAACATAAATTTATAACCACAATAATTCATCTAATTTAAGAATTTTTCACTATTTTTCACTGTAGAAATCAGGACCATTTTATGGGAGGAGGAAACTGAAATCGTATACAGCGCATAGACTTATTTGGTGAAAGACTTATTTATTTATATGATTTATTTGATTGGTGTTTTACGTCGTACTCAAGAATATTTCACTTATAAGACAGCGTTATGGTGGGAGGAAACCGGGCAGAGCCCACGGGAAACCCACGACCATCCGCAGGTTGCTGGCAGACCTTCCCAGGTACGACCGGAGAGGAAGCCAGCATGGTCTGGATTTGAACTCATAGCGACCGCATCGGGAGGCTTCAGGTCATTGTGCTGCGATAGCGCGCTAACCGACTGAGCCACAGAGGCCCCTTTGGTGGAAGACAAGGTTTCTTAAACTATCCCATGATTAGTGCTGACTGCTTACTAATGCTGAAGCCCCACTAACAATCAGAAATCTAAAACTTGCTTGTGCAAGGCTACCACTGAACATGTTTGGGAGTTGCGTATTTCAATAATAAGCCACGTGTCAATAAAAGGGGGAGCTTTCAGATTAATTTTTTTAAATGAACAAAGATTTTGTATTGGGGAAAAATGCTCAAGTCAACAAATTTATTTACTTATTTATCTGATTGGTGTTCTGCGCCGAATTCAAGAATATTTCACTTATACGACGGCGGCCAGCATTATGGTGGGAGGAAACCAGGCAGAGCCTGGGGGAAACCCATGGCCATCCGCAGGTTGCTGGCAGACCTTCCCACGTACGGCCGGAGAGGAAGCCAGCATGAGCTGGTCTTGAACTCACAGCGACCGCTTTGGTGGGAGGCTTCGGGTCATTGTGCCGAGATATTTTACAAGCGCAATGCCCCCTCCCCCTCTCTCTCTCAGATCCCCGCACTTTGCTTCACCTCACCCCAACACCACAACCTAACTTATTAGCGTCTACGGGAAGAAACTGTCGTAACCCGCTAACTATTACAGCACTTATACAACAGCAGCCAGCATTACGGTGGGAGGAAACCGGCCAGAGCCCACAGGTAACCCACCATCCTTCTCACTTACAACCAGAGAGGAAGCCAGCATGAGCTGGACTCGAAGAGGCCCCTGGGTCATTACACTGCGCTGACGCTAACCCTCTTGGCAGCTGAGGCCCTGCTAATAATATCAGAAACTCTTACCAGAGAGCAAAAGGCCATCTCACCTCACGTCATTTCCTCCATGTGCGAAGGCACCAAATATGGCCGTCAGAATTTGCAGGAAGGAGAAGATTTTGACTGTCTCTGGCGAATCTTTTACACTCTCTCGAGCAGCTTTCTTCTTTTTCTGAAAAATGTTATCACTTGATGAAAAAAAAAGAAGTCCAGAAAATCTGAATATCACCTTAACCTGATTCAATAATCATTAGTAATCATACAACTGCTTTTAAACAACACCAAAATGTTTCTATTTATTGACTACAGTTTGTAGAACTTTGTAGTCGAATTACTGATTCTATTTGATTCTTCTGATTAAACTACATAATTATATATGTTTTTCTTTTCTAACACAGTACTTTACCATTAAGTTTCTTTTTAATACCACACTTTTAGCATCTATCAAGCTTACTTCTTCGTTATCTATCTCCTCGGAACTTCCGGAATCATTCAACTTCTCCTCATTGCAAGGCAAGTCCACCACTAGAAAACAAAAACATCACAATATGAACTTTGTCCATAGATTACAGCTAAAAAGCTGGTACTTACCAGGCCGCAGTTTGACATGAATGCAGAATGAAAGAATCATATTTGCATAGGTGCCTTTCAATACCTTGAAAATATTTTCTAAACTTTACACGTGTTAGTCTTTACTCAGCTGATTAACACAAAAAGTGCAGAGGACAGCATGTCATGAGAACAAAGAAAGTTTCACATCTTCCTAACAAACTATGAAGCAGGCAACAGAGTTTTTTTTTCCACTTTTGATTATAGAAAGCTCTTGTTAGCCCTTTTTTCCAAAAGTGGCTCGGTGTGGAAGACAGGCTAAAGGAACCCAGGTGTTAGCTCTAGCTGGCTTACCCTTAGATTATTATCTATAGAGGTTAGATCCTAGATCCTTCCTCCTGCCTGCAGCCGTATTTTGCCATTATAGCATGATGTTTGATGTTGGCATCAGTAAAATGTTTATTTCTTTAGACCCCACGCAGTTACTGCACTCACCAATGGTGTTGTCAGATAACGAGACTTTTTGATCCGTGAGCAGTGGTTTACAGGATTCGTTAGGGACGTATCCATTGGCTGCCTCCACACCATTCTCAGCTTTGCTGTTATTGTTCACATGATTCGTCATGTCCTTACAGACAACACAAAATAGAAGTACATGAGCGTTTTGGACACTTTTCCCACAGAGCATGAAATGTAGGCCTACAGAGTTAACACTGAAAATCATTTAACCTAAAATAAGGGTTTATTTCTTCAAAGAGAGCTAACGCTTACAAACATAGTTTTTCTCCAGTCCATGCATATTTTTCCTCACAAGAACAGTAGCTATTTAACTGGCAACAAATTTGTTTTGGGGAAGGCGTTCACAGGGCGTCATCGTACAGAGAGGACTCTACTGCTGATGTTATCTCATTTCTTCAGACTTACTCTCCCAATTATTACTATCATCACAAATATTGTAGCCTTGTAATATGAGTGAGTGAGTGCTGGGGTTTAATGTCACACTTAACAGTGTTTCAGTCATATGACAACGAGGAGTCCTTCAGGTGTGTACTTATAGTGTCTTCTTGTGGCAGGGCGAATCCATGCCACCAAAGTGCTGCCGCCACTGGAACATCATGCCGAAGACATCAGACATGACACCCCACCCTGGCACATTTTACTGACACCGAGCCAACCAGTCCTGATACCTCGCTGTAACCTCTCAATGCCGAGCGCCAAGCGAGGCAGCCACAAGTACCATTTTTAAAGTCTTTGGTATGACTCGACCCAGACTTGAGCCTGGATCTCCCGGCCTCAAGTCAGACGCTCTAACCACTATACCACCGAGGTGGTCGTTTGTAATATAAAATCATCAGGCTGGGAGATATCACAGCATTCACCTGAAACACTTAAATTATGCTTCAAATAACCAGGTCACGGTGATTTACTGACTACATCAATCTGATTGGTGGATAACTGTAATGATGTGATGACCACAAATTTCACTGGCGGAGGAAAATACCAGGTTTATACACCGTATGCTAAAGTATGACCATGGCGAATGGGAATCAAAAATTATTTTCTTATTAGATGTGGAAATAAACTTACAACTTCTTTTTCTTCTTTTTCAACAATTGGAGTCACACCAATGACATTTTTGGCATCAAAATTCAATTTTTCTGGAAACAGATAATTTGAACAGAAATAAGTATAAGAAATATGTAAAAAAAATGAAAAGAGATTCAAAGTACGGTACACAGTGTGGAGGACGAGTAAACAAAAAGAAATAAATTCACAACAATACGTCAGATTTGGGTAAAAAAATGTTTCCTTTCTTTTTAAATCAAGTAAAACAAAACTCATTATATGAGCTAAATAGGTTGCATTATAGTGTGGTATCAAACTTTAATCTTCTTTAGTTATTTCAAAAGCCTGACAGTTTTTTTTTTTCAATCAAAGAATTTGTCCAGTCCAGTATAACCCATGTGGCAGTTTTCTAGCAGAAAAAAAAGACTGCAAACGTGTTTCCCTTTTCACAACCGTCACACATGGCTCACGAGTGATGCATAAAAATGGGTCAGCTTCCGCATGCTATCAATCGATATTGATTCAACAGCATCTCTTCAAATGAGGACAGAAACACCTGTTTACAGGTATCCAATTATCCCCTGAATCGGGCATCAAAATCCAATACTGAAGTGACTTGTTGAGAATCAACACTAGTAATTAGTCAACTAACAGGTTCAGCACAGGTATAACCCTACTTTAAAATGGCTCAAATTATGCACTGAGCAAGCCGGTCTACAACCTTGATCTAGATTCATAAATCTATAATCTCCTCAAATTTACATACCTGACTTTTTTTTTTTTTTTCAACAAAAGTTTTTGATAGTAAACCCATATGGAGCTGAATCAGTGTTTCTCTATAGACAGCTAAGATTCCCCAAACGCAGACTTCACTGATACACTCTGGATTGGATCTACAGACACACATAAGTGCACATGCACTCGGCAAGAGAAATAACATCCAATCTATCAAAGGAACAAAATTAGACATCAGTTTGTTTTTATTAAAACAAACTTACCTGATTCATTCAACCAATTCCCTTGGTTTGGTGTCTTCACATTTGAGTTATTCTGATCAATACCTGCAACATGAAATATGCAAATTCATGCACGGCGCAATGTCTCTGATACAGTCAACAAGGAATTAAAGTAAAGCTAGTCTGACACTTGGTAGGAAGACTACCAAGGTCTGCACAAGACACAAGAACGCAAAACTTCGGCTCAACACATCAAGTCCTTCAACATTCATCTTAACATGGATTCTAATACACGAAACAGACATGAAGGTCAAGAATACAGCGATTTATGGTAATTAAAACACACCAAGGGGGCCAACAACTGAACATGCCCGTGTGTTATTGTACTTCACATATAATCAAGATATGAACTCAATACATGCGGTGAGATATCACCCATGACATCTACCTTAACACTGATTTCAATACACATGGAGGCTGTGTATCATGAATTTTATAACTTCCGGTAAGGAATACGCATGCGGGACAATGTGCCCATTGTTATTGTTTTTACTGTTATAGGATGCCAAGGCTCAGGGTAAGACATTCACTACAAGCTTAAAAGTAGAATAATGCCATTAACAGTTATCTCATTTGACAGTCATTTTTTTGTGGAAGAAGTCTGGGTCAACTGTTCTCAACAGAACAGGTGAATTTTTTACCTTTGAAGGCTAGAAACAGAAAACATGCAGTCATGTTCATTACACACACATCATATAAAAAAAAAACCTGATGCATAAGACATGAACAACTCACTAGTTTATCTGGTTCCCTGATTTCCACGCAACCACATGTAGCATTAATTAATGCATTAATTAGACCAGTCCAACATTCTGATGGAATACAACTGGTTTTCAGAGAATGCAACACTGTGCAAATGGCCATACTAGTGCCATCAACTGCTCCGCGTCTCAGTGTGAGCAGGTGAATGTAGAAATTTAAGCCTCACCTCATCGTTCGAGTTCTTAATTTCACAACAGAGCCAGGTCTTACTCAGCACCCTTTTTTTAAGGGTGGCAAGATACCATTTGGTTGGGGATAACACCCAGGCTGTGATCAGTGCATACTTCCTGACAAGAAGCACTATGTGTATGATGTGGTTTTTTTTCCCCCCAAGTAAAAAGATGATGGTCAGTTTAATTAATGATTTGAAGAAACCAGAGCACCAGGGGTGAACCATAAACATTTGGCAAATCATTGAAGAACTTTCCCACCCTCCACCAAATGCATGACTGCGGAAGCTGATCCAGAAGTGCCTTTGAGTGACACCTTAGGGGCCCCCTATTTTGTAGTGCTTCAGTAAAATACATTGGCACAGTAAATACACATATGGAAGTGAAACGACTTTATTCGCCTACCTGTGGTTCGTTCACTGTCCGGAGCAGACTCATTACCTGGCACAGTCCCATCCATATCTTGTACCTCAACGCTCAAACTCATGCACTCTCCTGCGCAGGACAATCATTCAAAGATTTACACACAAAATACAGACTTCAATGAATTGCCTTAATTATCCAGTGGGCAACTTCCATAAAAATGTCTTCACAGATTTCTCTGCCTAAATGTATCACTGCTCTGTTAGATTACCTTATTTTACGCAGAAAAAGTTACACACGAAAGTTTGTTGTTTATTAATAACTGAGTCTTCTTCACTAAAGGGGCCTCCTTGGCTCAGTTGGTCAGTTTGCTCTGCCCCGTTTTCTTCCACCATAACACTAGCCATCGTGGTATAAGCGAACTATTCTTGCACGACGTAAAACACCAATCAAATAAATAAATAACACCAGAATAAAAACACAATGGCAACACAGTGAATAAATTCCAATACTGAAAAGCCTGTAACATGAGAGGAGCCAAATACAGGCAATAAGAGGCCATGGCTTTTCAAACAGTAATGAGTGCTAAAAGCTAATGACATAAGGATAGGTATTACATTTGACTATAACCCAATATGAATACTCGAATTTTAATGGTTAAGTGATGTATTAATTACACTTTTCATTTAATATCATATCAACTTCTTACTTTGAGTGATCCTTACATTTGATCATATTTCAATTTTTGGTAATCTTCTCTGTGAATACTTTCAGGATGACTTACTTTTGATTTTCCGTCGGAGCCACGGCACTACTACTAACCGTACAACCAACGCCGTTATAATCCCCACCCCAAAGCTGATGATGAATTTGCCCCAAATGGGAATTTTGTCAAACCCTAACACTGAAATAAAACAAAAAACAAAAAATGACATTATTTTGTTATTACTGAATCAACATAACAAGGTTAAAGACAGTTAACTCACTCCATTTTAAAACATACTCTCAATTTAAAACATACACTCATTTTGCAGCTCATAAGAAAGGGACATTGAAAACATATCCTTATAATACAGTTGAACAAGGCAAAGACATTGTCCTGAAAATCCAGCAGGAAGAATTTTTTTTTTCAAGCTACTCAAGCATATTTCATTCGTATGACAGCAGCTAGTCTGACTTGAGTATTTAAAACCACCAGCCTCTGGCAACTGAGTAACTGATTTATGTATTCATTTGACACCATGTTCTACGATATTTCACTTATATGATGGCAACTGACAGTGGAGGCAGAGGAGAAAATTACTTAGATATCTACATTATTTAATACTATATCACTTTTTGGATATTTCTAAAGTGTGTATATGCATATATACATATATATATATATATAAACATATAAAACAGCGAAATGTCTTAAAGGTGACTTCCACTTACGTTCTGATCCGACAAAAAGAATGGAGATGGTGTTTATCAAGAGAGTGACGGCGTAAAATATCGGTAAAAACTTCAAGCCAGGCTCCAAAGTATTGGCCTAAAATGTCAAAAGAAACCAACTAACTTATCATCTGAATGTAGAAACATGAGTTACATGCACTTTCAAATTCTAACATTTATTGATTTAATTGGTGTTTTACGCCGTACTCAAGAATATTTCACTTATACGACAGCAGCCAGCATTATTGTGGCAGGAAACCGGCCAGAGCCCTGGAGAAACCAACGACCATCCGCAGGTTGCTGGCAGACCTTCTCACGTATGGCCAGAGAGGAAGCCAGAGTGAGCTGGTCTTGAACTCACAGCGAACTGCATTGGTGGGAGCATTATGGTGGGAGGAAACCGGGCAGAGCCCAGGGGAAACCATCCCCAGGTTGCTGGCAGACCGTCTCACGTGCTGCCAGAGAGGAAGCCAGCATGACCTGGACTTGAGTTCACAGCGACCGCATTGGTGGAAGACATTTTAACAGTACCGTACAATCTAGCTCCTGCAGCTTTGTCTTTTTCAATTTACATATTTATTTATTTCTTTGATCGCTGCTTTAACCCATACTTATTACACTTATGCGACAACAGCCAGCATTCTGGTGGGAGGAAAAATTGCAGGTTGCTGGCGGACCTTCTCACATATGGCCAGAGAGGAAGACAGCTGGAGCTGGATTCACTTTTTAATAGGCCCTCAGTTTTTGTACATTCTGTCTAGGACAGCGCTTGACAACTTACATGGAAAACTACTGAACCGGCCACAGCAGCTTAAAAGCTACAGATTAAAACTGTCGCAAGCTGCCTTATCACTACGGTAACTGGAGATGAACATGCATTTGCACAGTCACCTCCCTTTGAATAACTCTTGAATTCAGGAGTACAGAAGTCTGAAACATACCTCGTTTAAAATGAAGCGTTTGATGATGATGAACAAAACTGAGGACACAACACCTGACATGACAGGCGATACGAACCACGATCCAACTGATGAAGAAACAAGGCACAAATTAACTCAGGCCATCATTAAACACATGATCACTGGGCATAACCTGACCAACTCTCCCCCCAAAAAAGGCTCTTACTTTGTTGTTTAGTTTTATTGGAACAATGAGAAATTTGTATTTTTATTTTCTCTTAGTGTTCAGACAATATCACTTACATATACACTTAAGCTTCATAGACTGAATGCACACTGACAAGGCTTACAAAATTTTTCTAAACAGCTATCAGATGATTACTGCATTTATTTATTTCATTGTTGTTTAATGTTGTGTTGGAAGAATTTTTTCACTTGCATGACAGCAGTCAAATGTATGTACATGAATGGAGGAAAGCAGAGGAGAAAACCTCCGACATCCGACCATCGCAAAAGTCCCTGGCAAACCTGTTGACTTAAAGTCAAGGCCAAAACAGTGGGAGTTATATTCAAACACAGGGTCAACGGCCTTACAGTCCTTTCGCTCTAACCATCTGGGCCAGTAAGGCTCCCTAAATATTAATTATATACAAAACAAATCATTTTTAACAACTCTGTTTTGATTGGTTCTTACTGATGAGGCCAATCTGTCTCCACTGGACGCCTTGACTCCCGTGAGCTACCAGGGCAAACCCCAAAGTTGCCCCCACAATGCTGTGAGTGGCGGACACAGGCAAGCGCAGAAAAGTTGCAATCATCAGCCATAAGCAGGAACCTGAAAATATCGATCGATCAATTGCTCAGTTGTTTCATTTTTCTTATGACCATTCAATTTAGGTTCTGTACCAAAAACTATAAAGGAGCATTGTAAATGAATTAAAGTTCTGATCGCTGCTAGCTAGGCGAAAACCTTATAATTCATAATTTTACTTTCATACCTATATTTTCGGGGAGGATTTATAACTACGAGCCATTCCTGCAACTCAAAATATTTCCCACAAACGTTCTCGTATTTTCTATTTTGTAACTTACAAATCAAGCACAAAACTGACAGAGACATGTCGTTGAGTTATTCAATAAACAACTTGCTAAATGTAAATATTTGTGATGGTTTACAAATGCTTAATCTGGAATTTTTCATAAACCCATCTTCTTTTGAAAAATACTCCATAGCTTGTCTTTGATTGTTTGTTTTGCACTTTCAGGCTCCAAAACTCCATAGTAAATGTCCATAGAAATATCAACAAATCAGCATCGTCTCTCTTGGCCAGGTTTCCTGGAGAAAAAACATGGCAGAGCCCTGAGACCATCTGCTGGTGTTTATGTTGGCCAAGAGTTTCATGCCTGACTGGCGAGGAGGCCAACGTGAGCTGGGCTTGAACTCACAGCGACCGCATTGATGAGAGACTACTGGGTCATTGTACTGTGCTAGCACACTAACTACTTCGGGCAAGGAGGCCCCAACTCCTTGCTGAGGGTCTCCATGCTACGATACCTCCGACATGGCCGCCATCCTGCTCTCATCAGTTGATATGATACCTCCAACATGGCCGCCATCCTGCTCTCATGAGTTGATGACATCACATGCAATCGGGGTAACGTACCTATCAAAGCGGACACGTTGCCCACCATGAGTACCTCCTCTGTCCCATTGTAAGGAGACACGTCTATAATGCCCTTACGTATCGTATCCGAGACTTTCGAACCTGTCAGAAACAAGCAACATGCACAGTGCTTCATAAAACTCCCCTGCAATATATTATTTACAATTCCTGCAAGCATTTTTAAAAAAATTATCACAAATAATCAAAGAAAGGAAAAGAGGTATAAGAAGTATTTTCAGCTGAGAATTTCATAACATAATTAAACTGCAAAGGGTAGTGATTCCTAGGTCATCTAACATGTAATTCTATACACACCCAGCAGCTGACAAGTCTACTACATTGGGACCAAATATATTAATTTACAGTACTTTTGGCCAAAAGCTATTTTGCAACTTTTCAAATTTTAATTAACAGAATTGTTTCCAAAAAACTACCTGTAGATGTATGTGTGACTGTAGATGTATATGTATGACTGTAGATGTAGATGTATATGTATGTGTGTGACTGTAGATGTGTGTGTGTGACTGTAGATGTATATGTATGACTGTAGATGTATGTGTGTGACTGTAGATGTATATGTATGATTGCAGATGTATGTGTGACTGTAGATGTATATGTACGACTGTAGATGTAGGTGTGTGACAGTATATGTGTGACTGTAGATGTAGATGTATGACTGTAGATATATATGTATGACTACATGTATATGTATGACTGTAGATATATGTATGACTGTAGATGTATATGTATAACTGTAGATGTAGATGTGTGACTGTATATGTGTGACTGTAGATGTAGATGTATATGTGTGACTGTAGATGTATATGTATGACTGTAGATGTATATGTGTGACTGTAGATGTGTGACTGTAGAAGTATATGTGTGACTGTAGCTGTATACATGTGACTGTATTTGTGTGACTGTAGATGTATGTGTGTGACTGTAGATGTATGTGTGTAACTGTAGACGTATATGTGACTGTAGATGTATATGTGTGACTTACCACGATACGTAAATGAACATCAAGATATGCTTCTCTGTCGTGCAATGAACCATTTAGATTGGTGACTAATGGCTCCCTCAAGAATTTTTCGCTCATATGACAGCTGTCAATTTTATGGGTATATGAAATTTGAGTTTTACCATGGTAAAGAACTGACCCTTTGGCATGTCACTGACAAACTTTTTTGCACATGTGAAATACAGATATATGCACACTGAAGTTTGTGAAAGTGATCTGCGCAAACGGCCGAACGGGCAATGTGAACCACTCACTGTCACCGAAGTCCCAGAAGCAATGACAGCAGCGTGGCGATCTACAAATTCGCCCTTCAAGGCCAAGTTTGAACTCCACATGATCAGGTGGTTTTCTAGCAACTTTCTCTTTGTGGTAATATCGGAAAAATGAGTTTTAGCGAGCTTTAGCCAAATTTTGTACCGAGTTTTCATGATTTTTTGATACACTGGTGATGAAAAAATATTGAGTTTTCCGATCTGCTCAAACTGAGTTTCAAAAAAGAAATAGGCTAGAAAAACCCCTGCCAGAAATAGGCTAGAAAAACCCCTGTGTGACATGAACCAATTGGTAAAATGTTGGTAAAACTTTTATGGTGTATAAACTCACCTAATAAAACCGCTCCTAAGACTTCAAAAATACTGGCCAGTATACATGCCTGGAACAATGTCAGGACTTTGGCTCCTACCGATGTCCCAAAGGAGTTGGCTACATCATTGGCGCCAATTCCAAACGCCAGCACGAAGGCCACGATAAAACCCACTATGACCATCCACAGTTCGTTGTCCGTGTAATCCATGTTCGATGTCTTTGTGTTCAGGACTAGATTTCAAGGTAAGGTGAGAGTCGTTGCCACCATAAATTAGGAGAAATTTTGATCCTAAGAGAGGCCGATGTCACCTTTGAGATTGGATACCTGTAAAATCAAATGGAAAGATGTATTAAAAACAGGTTTCAATGAAACAGTAACAGTAAAATGGTATCGATGTATGTATTAGTTTAGCCGCTGGGCTGTTATTGAAGACCATCCATGCTGTATGCACATTAGTCACTGTATCAAAGTGTGCAAACTACTTCGACGACTTCTGATTAACAAAAAATCACATGTGCACGTCTACCAGATGCCAAAGTTTGGTAAAGGAAAGCAATGAGCACTGATGCGAAAGGAAACCAATAATTGTCAAGAAAAACAACCTGTTGCTAGACAAAGCCAATGGAGGCCGGGGGAATCCAACGATAACCAGGACGAAACCACTGACTGTCAGAGGAAAATAGTAGTCTTCTTATCACATCATTATCATCCAATGCATACGACAACAGCTTGGAATTTCTTGTCACATATTTCCAAATTCCGAACGTCTCAGAGATAACTGCTTAGATGAGTAACAACTACACAAACTGCTTCCTTCACCGCAAATCCTGCAATAGCGCTTTCTGACCCACGAGTGTTAAATCGTGGTATTGTCAGTGTCAGATCTTGGATATCTACGTTATCTGGGGGAGCTGACAGACATGTAGCCATTCCACTTCAATCTCCCCATATTAGTCTTTCGAGAGCTTACTGTCATCTTGAGCAGCATTCCTGGGAGAGTAGAATGTCAAAAAAATACAGAGCACTTAATTAATTGTGCCACTGCTGTGAGTGTTGCCGAGTGACGGACTTCAACAGGTTGTGCCGAAGTTCAATTCATTCAACACTGACATTCAAATACAAGGCTGCCATCAGACCTAAAACGCCTTCACATTTCAGGAAACAAAATCTAGGGGCGCTACTGGCACTAACACACGCCTGACATGATCAAAAAGTTTTAAAGAATAAATTTAGATATGCCCCCTACAAACCTGGTTTTCTCCAAGTGGAGTGCTAATCACACACCTGTTCAGAAACAATAATAAAATGCCTTTTTGCTTCAACCTTGCAACTTTCTCTTGCCATAAATGATACTCTTTTTTTCTTCTTGCTAAATTTCTAAGCTGTTGGAATAATGCCTATTTAATATTCATACACCTCAGATTCATAAACAGGAAAAACTCTGCATGGCTCAACAGACTAGGTAAAAATATTCAGAAACTAAAAAACACTTCTTTTGGATATTATAACGCTTCTTGGTCATCACTACCCCACAAAAGATAAGACCAGATGTATCTAGAAAATTCCCCTCAAAGGCCAGGACTGAAACCACAATCCTCATGTGCCAGTGGTTGGGGAGGCGTGATTAAAGAACTTGTTATCCACAATAACCTACATGTAGTTTGCACTACCAAGGTGAGACTTTTAAAAATGTAATCGAAAAGAATTAATGACTTGTCCATTAGCCATCCATGTATTATATCTCACTAGCCTCAGGATGACCTTTCGTTCTCAGAGCTGTGTACGCTTTTGTCGGCGTGAAAAGGACCAGGTGTGATTTATGTTTGGGGTGTGCAGAAAAAAAATTATCATATGACACAGTTCTGTTTCTATGGCGCTTGATAACCTATTACTCTATGACTTCTTCATTCCAAAACAGACACCTATTTCTACAAGATTGGGGTGTGGGGGGTGAGGTGAATGGACTAACGAAAACCCTGGAAAATACAGTGCCCGCAATGGCATCCAAAACAGACCTATCACTATGTTGTTTTGCGAATTTTACCCTTTATGTAAGCATGACGCACGACACTGTGACTAAATGAAATTCTGTTAACGAAGCCGATAATATATGCCGTCTCAATATGTGACGCACCATTTTTGATGCAAAACATCTCTTTCTACTGAGTTTACCATTTTTGATGCAAAACATCTCTTTCTACTGAGTTTCTAACACCTGTGAGTTTTTTTTATTTTAGAAGAGCCAACAAGATGACAGTATACATGAACATTTGAGCTTTTACTTTAAAATGGAATGAAAAATTTATTATTTATTTGATTGGTGCTTTACATCGTATTGAGGAATATTTCCCTCACATGATGGTGGTTAGCACTGTGGTGCGCGGAAACCGGGCAGAGCCCGGTGGAAATCCACGACCATCCGCAGGTTGCCGGCAGACCTTCCCAGGTACAGCTGGAGAGGAAGCCAGATTAGGCTGGACTTGTGCTCAAAGCGACCGCATTGCTGAGAGGCACCTCAGTCATTACGCCGTGGTGGCGCGCTAACATCCTTGGCCCCAAATAAACAAATACTTGACTAAGTAAGCCAAACACCAGTGCGTGCCTGTATACACATCTGTGTACAAATCTCTACAATAAAATGTTTCGAAATCTCACACAAGTTAATACATGCACAAACATGTACACATCTGGGCTACCTTTTAAAATCTTAACTATGAGAAAAAAAATTCTTCTTCATTTTATTCCTACCCTTGAAAAATATAGGGATTTTTAAGAAATCTACATGGAGATAATGATGTTAAAAAAAAAAATTTTTTATCAAAACACCATTATAAACTTTTGAGTAGGGCCATTTTTGAAGAATTACGCTTAATAAATATATTTTCAAGGATGGACGTCAATGACACACCTGCAGGGGGCAAGTGTGACAAGAAATCAAATTCTCAAACTAAACAGAACACATCCGAGATTTACACATTATAATTTAATGTAAAGCATTAGAGTCTCAATCTACCCCCCCCCCCCAACAAAACAAACTGAGAGGTGATACACCCGTATCTAATGCTTTGAAGTCAATATATATTAAAAACATCAAACATGTGAGTTGTTTGTTTTTTTCCAGCAGTATCTATATCTGCACTGCACTTACTTACAAACAGTTCACTGGAGATATTGTGCAGACTTCAGTGTTGTACACCAGCCTGAAAACTGGAATCAATGGTTATCAGTGCTATGGCTGTGTTATTGTAGACACAGCTGTCTGCCTCCCACATCACTGGTGGCTACACTGGTGTCGGTCCACCAACGACTACTACGACTCACCCACCCCCATCCCCCAACCCAACAGCCCTACCTGGGGAAAACCAGGTGTGACCAGTTGTCATGACGATCTACATTCTGTCAAGCTTTATTATAAGTGCACATATGCTTAAGAGTCATCTCCCCTTAACAAGTGCATCATGCAGTTGTGTCTAAAAACTGGTCAAAGTACACTGAACCTGGAGGCTATGCATGTGCATATCTGCATCCATGTATGTACACTGATACTACATGTGTACAATGGATCATACAAATTATTTATTTATTTCATTGGCGTTTTACGCCGTACTCAAGAATATTTCACCTATCCGACGGCGACCGGCATTATCGTCAGTTCTTAAATTATTATTTGATTTTTGTTTCACTTATGAATATACATGGAAGTTCTATGGTGGTCAATTTTCTGTGTGGAAACCAGTCTCTAGGTAAAACCACTGACCTTGAGCACGATATCTATGAACTTGCATTCCCACGCATAACACACAGGCTTGCATGTCATGTAATGAACACTCCCTTATATGCCTCTAAACCTTGTTGACGGCTAACTGCCACCGATGCCCAACAAACAAAATAAAATAAGAAAATCTTAACACTGCCTGTCCTTGGCTCATAGTGTATCAAAGACGGGAAAGCTTCAATGTTAAGACCCCACATGTACATGTATTCATTCAGATGCAGCAGTTTCGTATCTTTGATCACTGAACGCATGAACAAGCAATCGATGGTAGAAACCGTACCACTGTCCCACCTTAAATAACTCACCTGTGGCACTATCATTAGATCATGAACCAAAAACAATTCAGCCACCTACAGCAATGGGATATCCACTGTCCTCTCAATGGCGTTTCGGTCCCTAGTTGCACTGACCATCGTTCTCTTGCACTGTACGAGGAACACGTTACAAGTTTGCCCATGAAATGTCATCGTAAATGCACGAATGAACTAGACACTACACCGCTTACACCTGAATTACCTTTGCCGATAAAGGGTCCCCATTACAGTTTGTTTGCTTGGTGTTAATATCGACTTCAACATTATTTGAACAAGTTTAAAGACCATGCAATTAATCAAGGGAGTAAGACTGCTGCCAAAGTTGTTTTTTTTTTTTTTTTCACTTCTAAGCAGGGGGTCATGTCATATTTTTTCCAGAATTTTTCCAACACCCTTATTGTATTCATTACGTAATTAAGACCATGTCATGTAGGACAGGAAACTTATTTTTGACAAATTTCAAGTAGTATTTCTTCTTTCCCCTTGATAAATATTGCTTCATCCCTTTTATGCAAGTCAATTTTGGGTCCACAATTCACTCATACCATAGATGTATGTGTACAGACAATCATCTGCCACATGTACACAGGATCATCCAGCATGTTTCCAACAGGCTTCATGACAGACCACACCAAACAGAACTGTCCACAGCTTACTGCCACCTAGACTTCCAAGAGCAAGGAGAGTGGGAGAATCCAGAGAATGCCCTGCTCCAGAAGGGATCAGAAAGGTTGTCTGCGTACAGAACCGCTTAAGTTGTGGCCATGCCAGCACAGCAGCTTTCTGCACAGTGCAGAACCTTGTGGTGCAATCCTGCAGCAGACAGGCAATGGGTAAATGACCCATCGACAGAGGAGAGTAAACCACATCAATTACTGTAGGCAAGCTTTTAGATCATCAATACAACCAGCCCAAGTGAGTGTGTCCAGAAGTCTAAATATGTACAGACTGACGACACAGGCACAGGCGATGTCAACCATCATGATGTACTTGTAAGTGCTGGGTAAATGGATTGGGCTTGAGAAGAGTGGATCAAATAAGGCATGTAAACTGAAGAATCTCTGAATAAAAGCTTCCGAGCAAACCAAGGCTGGATTGGAGTATGATCCATACACCACTTGCACATGGCTGTTAACACAAACACGTTAATACCGTATAATATTGATTTCTCTCAGTTCGGCTTGGTATCTCCGATAATCTGTTACAATGGGGATCCATTTTCTGGTTATGCTCTGTATTTTGCCCATCACAAAGAAACTGGCTGGTTTTCTAATTACAGCATTAAGTCTCATCCCAGTCATGCTGAGAGAGATCTCCGTAGATCATTCATACCCAACAAGGTGAAACTCTGCATCAGTTATATGTATGCGCAGACCACTTAAGATCTATATGTACAGTGTACATGTATATAACTTGGAATTTTAATTCAGCCTGCTTTGCCTTACCAAAACAATACATGTAGCTTAAACACTCATGGTCCACGAATGTATTGAGGCCTACATGTAAATTGTACTACTTGTTTATACAGTGACTTTTATTCTTTCTCTTGTTTCTCACTCAAATGCACAAAACCACCGTTTGGTGCCATTTTATTTCGGAATCCTGAGAGACATGGGACCCCTGAACCCAACCCTGACTGGGGTCTAATAAAGGGGTCCTCCACACATATACAAAGGGAAACAAATCTTTCAACTCGTACAACAGCAGTGCTCTCTATCTACATTATATGATTAGGCCACCCTTAAAAAAATATCTGTTGCAAGTATCACAACCCTATCACAATATTTTTTTCTGCTATTCTTGCCCATGAAATAAACACGGATTTTAAAGAAACTGACATCAAGAGCAAATAAAAAAAGAAATTCATCTCAAGCCCAATCAAAATTTTAAGGGCACGGCCCTTTTTTTGGAGGTTTTTACCTGCAGAAAAATATATTTTAATGATGGCCCTGACAACACCAGTAACATAGCTATCCATCATGAACACTCATAATGAACATTGTTAATCAGGTAAACAGAAGGGATCCCTGTTTCATGAGTCACAAGATTTGCTTCCCTTTGTAGAGGGTCAGAAAACCCCCTTTCTCTCAGCTGGTGTAGGATCCAGAAAATTTAAAGGTGAATTGTCCCAGTTAATTTTTTTTTCCAAAAATCAACACAGTATATCCTAGAGGTATTTAAAACATGGAGCTCATTTAACAAATAAAAATCACCAGATTTTTTAGGAAAATATATTTGCTCAAGACGACAGAGTTTCGTGAAGTCTGGTACATTCTCTTCATGCTTATCTGCCCTTGATGTCGCAGTGGTCGATGACATCATACTGGCGCTAATCACTCACCAAATTGCGATGGAATTAGCTTTCATGCCTTTTTCATCTGATCCCTCCGTGCGACGAAAATGGATGATTGCCATGCAAAGTGACCGTTTCCAACCGAGTAAGTACTCTAAATTATGCGTCAGCCATCTCGAGGAGACCTGTTCTGATCAACCGTAAACTAGTATTTGAAAACCAGGAATACCACAATTACTTTAAATATATTTGACACACTCGTGCCATACAAGGGTAGACAAGCAAAGTGCAATTTTTTTCTCAGAATTATTGGGAGTTAACTATATGTCTATTTTCTACAAGTAAAAATACTCAGCAGATGCATTTTTTTTTTTTTTCATCATTTTTTCATATCAGAGATATATTATTCAGTGAGGTAAAATGAAATATAGAACCAGGACACTTCACCTTTAAGGTGTGTCGACAATTAAGGCAGCTTGTGGAAGGTGATAAGTGATGGTTGAAAGGTCAAACACATAATATGGGTCGCTTAAGAACTCGACATCACCTTCTGGAGCAGATTATAAGGTTAAGAAAACTTTGTCTATAAACTTGCATGACCAGTAGATGACACGACTCAACTTGAGGATTGTGGAGGTGAAAGGTCATTATCAGGGGTCACAGCTAGAGGTCAAAAAGTTGCTTACATGCACCAGTCATTACATAACTTTTCACAGACTTTTTAATGAGCAGTGATCCTTTTATTATTCTGACCCAAACACCTCTAAATGCACATTATTATTATAATTAATAATATTATAATTAATAATAATTATTAAAAGTAAATGCTGATATTTACAGGAATTAAAACTGGTAGAAGGTGAGGTGCATTTCAAAATTACACCTCAGAAAAACATATTTCTAAAGAGCATTTCATCAAAAGTTCACATTTTTTCAAGTCACACTTTTTGCATTGTTTTGACTGAATCATTTACCTTATTCACATAGGACCGCTCAATTGTTATAGTTTGATTAATTTATGATATGATTAAGTTATGCTGAATGAAATGAGCACTGAAAACCGTACCTAAAATATGTTCACTGAATTTAGATTTTTTTTTACCAAATAAAATGCAGTCGAATGTTTTGATTGTATGGTGGATTTTTTGGACCACACTGATAATGTGGTTCTCTAGCGATGTCACACCGAAATTTGATGTCATGTTAGCTTTTTCACACACACTCAAACAGTACAGGAGAACTCGTCACAAGTACATTATTCAGAGAGGAGCATAAATTTGCGCACAAGTTTTGTGGCGGCACTTGTGAACCCCATCACGAATGTGATCCGTAAAACCCACCATACGATCAAAACATTTGACTGCATGTAATTTGGTGAGAAAAAAAATTTAAGAAAAAAAAAATAAGTGAAGGTATTTTTTTTAAAGAGTAAACATTTCTTGTAAATACAGTCCATATTACAGTGCACAATTATAGTGACAGGTGCTTTAGTAATACATGTGCACATGTCAGTAACAATATTCATGGCATTAATCCTGATGCACCAGACAAAGCTGGACTCAAGATACTAGGGTGAAAAAAACACTGTTCACTTTTCATTTTAGTGTTCACTTGGAGTATAATTGAAACATTAGACACCAGAGATAATTTCTAAAGCTATTTGCCTCTATCAAAAATGAAGTTCAGGAAAAACCTAAAAAAATTAAAACATTCCAATACACTACATCCATTTTCTTTTTGAAATATTTTCTTTTTGAAATATTTTCATACTTTACCATTCCACATCAGACGTTTGAAATCTTGTACTAAAACTTCTCAAACTCCCTTCTTTCCCAAACACTGTACCCTTTTCCCACCCACACACGACCCAGCCTTATTCCCAGTCATCACACTTAAGGTATAAAGACTGACAAGTCTGCAGTAGAGGACAGTGAGAGCCTTAGGAAGTAAGTATTTATAGCCCTATCACCCCTCCTTCTCCATCCCAACACTTCATGGGCTTACACATACACAGTTCACTCACAGAATAAGGAGTAAGACTGTCTCAGGCTAGGATTGTGACTAAATGGGAACTAACTGTCTGCAGTTACAACATGGTGCTGGGTAACACATACACTCACCCCTGTTAGGAATGTTGAACTTTTGTGCTGGCATAAGACAGGGGCCAGTGCTAAGGCCCTCACACTATCTGATAGGAAACAAACTTATCAGGGGTAATGCCAGAGTTTGACGGACACCAGGGAGAGGAGACTGGGGTGAGGGAGTTGTTGAAGGGGGAGAGGATAGGTATTACTCAAACACAGTAAGAAAGTCTCAAGGAAGTCAGAAAGAGCATGGTTCAATGTCTGTCCTGCAAGATTTAGAGCAAACTAGAACCCCTCAGGGTTGATTCTGAATCTCCATTCTCTTATGTTGCCCCTCACTCAAAGACGAAAACTAAATTCGAATTGTAAATACGGTAAATTTGACTAAAAATTTTATTTTTTAGTTTAAGTAGCAAACTATCCACTTAGGCAAGAAAAAATTTAAAAGTTTGAAAATTTGCAAGAAAACAGGATTTTGAAAAAAAACTCCTTTTTTCAAACTTTCTCTTTATTTTGATTAATATTAGAGTTTCATAATTTTTTTTTTGAAGTCAGCAATCGATTAGCTCTCAGAATATGTATACATATGCCCATATTTGATCAATATTTTGGGCTACACAAGGCAGAATGTGAAATTTTGCTTACAAGCGGTTCTAGAATCCTTTAAGTGCTATCCTGAACTAAGGGAAATACTAAATACACAGTAGAACATTCAAAGGTTTTATTGAAATATCTAAAATTTTAGGAAAGAAACTGTACCTGGTTAGTTAATGAGGTTCTCAGCTACAGTCTATTTGAGACTGAAACTGCCTTATGACAAAACATCAAATGCATGGATACAAGATCAGGCAAAAGAAAAAAGGATGGCCTTAATGAAACTGGGACCATCTCCTTCTTTTTGGTTGGATATAAGTTCCCCTACATGTGTGTGTGATACATGTAAATGAAGGCAATTGATTGACGTTTGTATCAAGTCGACAACAAAATAACACGTCTATTTCACACAACACATACATTTATATTAATACCTATTTGATTGGATTTTAACGTCACACTCAGAACTTTTTTTATATACGTCTATACGAAGGCCATCCGTTACAGGGATTGCCTAAAGCACAGAGTGCTCGGAATGTTGACGCCCAGTGTTTAACATGTAACGAACAAACTTTCACACCTGTGTGCCAAATCTCCTTAAGCTTAAGACATTAAGCTTCTATTTGTAATTTGCATATCAAAATATAACTTACTTATAGAAAGGAATTCATAAAATGCACTTCCGTCGGATACGCATGTCTCACTCTATGAGGATCAACTAACTTCATCATTTCTCATGTACTGTTACAGGCTGAATGCACCAATGCATCCTACAAATGACAATCTACAAACTGTTATTAATTTGCATAACAAAAGCCTAAGGTAATTTTAAGGTAAAAAGTCTTCAAAAGTCGCATCGTTTTGAGCAGGTAAGATCAGAAGTTTGTACCATCTTACGATTTGATCGGAGTGAATACAATATCCCATCTTCTGAAAATCACATCAAAGCACTTGGTCTACCTGTCTTTGTTTGCCAGTAAAAATGTTATGCAGCGGAACGCACATGTGTACGTGATGTGAGCACCTGCATAAAGACGCATCTTCATTCCTAAACAAACAGGAAAAAAAAAAAGAACTTTCCTCAACCTTGCAAATAAAAATACACAATGTTTCACCTGAGTAAGAAGGCTGTTAGTTCACAGTGTTTGCTTACAACATTCTTTCTTTGTAACACAGCTCAGGAAATTGAATCTTAGTCCATAACTTCTGGAGCTACATTTGATACCTTTAACGATTTCAGGCTAAGTGACACCCTATGGATCAATTTACATGTACAATTTCACCTGTGCGTTGCTGAATAAAAGATGTTGTAATCAAACGGAGAGAACTAAAAGTCTTCTTACTCCTGGAGACAAGTATGTCTCTACATGAAGTGTCACTTTGCATGAAGTTACTACACCTTAAATACATCCCTTTCATGGTTAAATACACTCTAAACATATTTAATTACACTCCACACATGATTCACTCCATACAGTTACATACATGTAATCATATTAACACTTCACACATGGTTACACTCCATACACAATTACACTCCACACATGCAAATGTTCAGGTAGTTACACTTCACACAGTTCACATGGTTACACTCCATACACAATCACACTCCACACATGCAAATGTTCAGGTAGTTACACTTCACACAGTTTACATGGTAACACACCATACAGAATCACATTCCACACATGCAAATGTTCAGGTAGTTACACTTCACACAGTTCGCCTCGGCAACAACTGGACTACTACGCAGCGACTTTTTAACACCATAATTTATTGTAGATGTATAGATGTCTTTCAGCTTTCTGCTCGATGGATTCTGACTTCACCATCCAGGAAAATGTCTTCAGTCTTCCTACCAGATATTTATTGTAGACTAAACAGAAATACTCCTACACTCTGTACGTGCATGGCTCACCTCTTCAGTCAGGTTTCTCTCTTTTTCCATGGTTTGGTAATATTACATGTGACATTAGCTTTTTCTGAGCATTATGCAACTCAGTAAATGTAATGAGTCAAAAAAAATGTATTTGACTTCAAAAATCAGCCCACCCAAAAATGCATTTCTAGAGGCCAATTCCTGCCATGAAATAGTAATATGCTGGAACTTCCAAGCCTTCCAAATGAATATCGCAACACCTTTCTATGATCAATCGTACTATCAGAATCTGACTGAATGAATAAATTTTAGTCAAGTAAGAAATTATTGACCTACGCAGAGGATCTCAGTGGCTTCACCCAAATAGCCAGATTTGCACAATGGAGCAATAAAAATAAAGATGACATTCGTCAGACCAAAATAATGAAACCAAAAAGAAAGAAAACAACCTCGTTTTACAGCGAACTCAAAATTTCGCAAGAAAATAAAGCAAGTTTTACCTGCTGAGCTAAGTGTTGAACACTTGTTGGCCTTCACTTCTGAATACCTTCTCCCAAACAAACGGTCTCAACCCACACACATCTGTCGTCAACGCAGTATGCGTGAAATGTTACAGTTTTCCCCCAATTGATGACTTTTGAGCACCTGTTAGCTGCGACAAGCATATGCACAACTTTGGGCCAATCAGTGGCAAGATCTTTTGTCTTACTAAGCCTGGTGCTGTCTGAGAAAGGCTGTGACCGACTTCCTTGTAGTCAGTGTGCATAGATAACATGGGAAAGCAGGAGGGAGAAGGGTGAGGGTGGAGAGTGGGAAGGTAGATGGGTGAAAGAAATGGGTGAGTCTTCATCCGTGGGATGTGCTTGCACACCTGGTATTATGTTACACTTTTGACACCTTTCCCACCAGGATGTTTACCTGTGATGGATTATGTACAGTAACAGTTCCAAATTACAGATTAAAGTGGGTTAATGCTCCACATATTTTATTGCCTGTGTTTTTACCTGTAATTAGAGCTAATCAGTGTGGAACACATACATTTGGCAAACAAGTGAAATTAGGTGACATAAAGAAAAATAAGTCAAAACATGAATGTTTTTGTTTGTTTAGAAAATAGGACTAAGCTGTGGTGAACTGATATGAACAAATACAAGCATTTAAAAAACATAGCTCAGGTTCTCTGGTTGGACTGTGACAGTCTGGTTGGGCAGCCAAACAGCATAGTAAGGCTGTGACACAGACAGGTTCAGCTGGGACACAGTCTGATTTGGCTGTGACACAGATTGGTTGAGCTATGACAGTCCAGTAGGACTGCGGCACATTTTCATTGGGCACGGCACAGTCTGATTGAGCTGTGACACATTCTGGTTGGGTTGTGACAATCTGGTTGAGCGGTGATGTTTTATTTGTGGTGATGTTTTATTTGGGCTTTGACTGACTGGCTGATGTGCAACAGTCTGGTTAGGAAATGACTCTGCTTGGAAAGCAAAGTCTGGTTGGGTGGTGGCACAATCTTGAGCTGTGACACAACTATGCCAATGAAACATGAGTAATAACATGGAAAATCAGTTCACGGCACTGTCTTGTTGGGCAGTGACAGAGTCTACTTTGTCTGCAACACATTCTAGTTGGACTGTGACACTCTGATTAAGCTGTGACAATCTAGTCGGGGTGTGACAAAGTCTGGTGGGACAGCGACACAGTCTGGTTGGGCTGTGACACTCTGATTAAGCTGTGACAATCTAGTCAGGGTGTGACAAAGTCTGGTGGGACAGCGACACAGTCTGGTTGGACTGTGACACTCTGATTAAGCTGTGACAATCTAGCTGGGGTGTGACAAAGTCTGGTGGGACAGCGACACAGTCTGGTTGGGCTGTGACACTCTGATTAAGCTGTGACAATCTAGCTGGGGTGTAACAAAGTCTGGTGGGACAGCGACACAGTCTGGTTGGGCTGTGACACTCTGATTAAGCTGTGACAATCTAGTCGGGGTGTGACAAAGTCTGGTGGGACAGCGACACAGTCTGGTTGGGCTGTGACACTCTGATTAAGCTGTGACAATCTAGTCGGGGTGTGACAAAGTCTGGTGGGACAGCGACACAGTCTGGTTGGGCTGTGACACTCTGATTAAGCTGTGACAATCTAGTCGGGGTGTGACAAAGTCTGGTGGGACAGCGACACAGTCTGGTTGGACTGTGACACTCTGATTAAGCTGTGACAATCTAGCTGGGGTGTAACAAAGTCTGGTGGGACAGCGACACAGTCTGGTTGGGCTGTGACACTCTGATTAAGCTGTGACAATCTAGCTGGGGTGTAACAAAGTCTGGTGGGACAGCGACACAGTCTGGTTGGGCTGTAACACTCTGATTAAGCTGTGACAATCTAGCTGGGGTGTAACAAAGTCTGGTGGGACAGCGACACAGTCTGGTTGGGCTGTAACACTCTGATTAAGCTGTGACAATCTAGTCGGGGTGTAACAAAGTCTGGTGGGACAGCGACACAGTCTGGTTGGGCTGTGACACTCTGATTAAGCTGTGACAATCCAGTCGGGGTGTAACAAAGTCTGGTGGGACAGCGACACAGTCTGGTTGGACTGTGACACTCTGATTAAGCTGTGACAATCTAGCTGGGGTGTAACAAAGTCTGGTGGGACAGCGACACAGTCTGGTTGGGCTGTAACACGGTCTTGTTGGGCTGTGACATGGTCTGTTTAGACTGTGGCACAGTCAGGTGGGGCTGAGACACAGTCTGTTTGGGCTATGACACGTTCTTGTTGGGCTGTAACACTCTGATTAAGCTGTGACAATCTAGCTGGGGTGTGACAAAGTCTGGTGGGACAGCGACACAGTCTGGTTGGGCTGTAACACGGTCTTGTTGGGCTGTGACATGGTCTGTTTAGACTGTGGCACAGTCTGGTGGGGCTGAGACACAGTCTGTTTGGGCTATGACACGGTCTTGTTGGGCTGTAACACGGTCTGTTCAGACTGTGACACAATTATGCCAATAAAACTTAATGTGTTACAATACTGAAAATCAGAAGTTCATGTAGGACAGTCGAGACAAAATAACACGACACCTCCACTAACAGTTGCCTTAGTTATGCTCATCTTCGGTTCATTCAGTGAAATGATATCAAAGTCCACGCGATATAACTTCACACTTAGCATACAAAATTTGTTTGGTTTCTATCTCCCCTTCCTCCTCCAACGTGAAGTACTACACATGCATGCCTTAGCATTGACTAAAGCTGACTGTGTGCAAATAGAGCACACCAGTCCCCACCCCCAGACGTCTTCAGTCTCCTGTCACTGAGGTTGTCAAGGACTCAAGGATACAGTTATGTGAATGACTATCTACCACTATCCCTGGCAGCTTGCTACCAAGACAGTTATGATTACAAAATCTACACAACATTTCTGAAGTCTTTTGTATTAAATCCTTTATAACCGAGAATAGCGTCAAACCTAAAATTTCATCCTTGACTAAGCTACAAAGCTTAGTTAAGAACTCAAGGATACAGTTATGTGAATGACTATCTACGAGTTTCCCTGGCTGTATGTTACCAAGACAGCTATGATTACAAAAGCTATGAAAGTTTTTTGTATTAAATCATTTATTATTTATAACCGGGACTATAAACCTAAAATTTCATCCATGACTAAGCAACACAGTTTGCCACATTCTGAGCGTTTGATTGACCTTGGAAAGCATGCGTTTGATTGACCTTGGAAAGCAAGCGATTGATTGACCTTGGAAAGCAAGCTTCAACAAAAATGTCGTATGACTTATTTGCCTCTAAAATACATTTTTTCCACAAAGTTTTAGGTAAAATACAACATGCCGACTAAGTTACATATATCATTCTCAGAATTTATTTATTTATTTTTTGATTTATTTGATTCGTGTTTTACGCCGCACTCAAGAACATTTCACTTATACGACGGCAGCCAGCATTATGGTGGGAGGAAACTGGACACAGCCCAGGGGAAACCCACGACCATCCGCAGGTTGCTAGCAGACCTTCCCACGTACAGCCGAGAGGAAGCCAGCATGAGCTGGTCTTGAACTCACAGCGATCACATTGGTGGAAAGCTTCGGGTCATTGTGTTGCGATAGTGCGCTAACCGACTGAGCCATGGAGGCCCCCATTCATGTACTGTGATAAATTGCCAAAATTATTCAGTGAGAAAAAGCCAGACAAGAAAGACCACTGTTGTTCGAAGATTTCAGACAACAAAATTTATGACATCTACGCACACAATAAAAGTCTAAGCTGGTTGCGACAGGTAGCCACTGCATCTGCACGTAGCCTGCACTTTGGTTGCAACGGAGTAAATACACAGGTCCATTACCTGCACTATGGATCTGGCCAGACAGAAAGCTTACAGGTATTAAACAAATCCATGAAAGAAACTACCACTTTTCACACTCGATTAACTGGGCCATAATTAAACACATATTAGTTGGAGATAACCTGAGCGATCCTTCAAAAACAGGCCTTAACCAAAAGTTTTAATTTGTATTCTGACAATTTTTTTGAAAATGTTTTTCCTCGTCACTTCTATAAAATCTTTTCAAGTTAGAATAAAAAATTGAATTCCCAACTGATTGATCTTATCTTTTCTCATAGGGTCAAATGGTTTTTGAAGATGGCCCTGTACAGTAGAATCATGGGGGGTGAAAATTTTGGTAGAAACTACAGATATGTTGACAAATTTATATTCAAAAAAGTATGTTTAAAACATTTTTTAATTGTGTTCTATGAAAATGACAGAGATTTTAAAGAAACTAACAACATCAAGAAAAAAAAGACCACTTTAAACACACTGTGCCAGCCACTGGAATATACAGCATTGAGAGAAGAGTCTCCTCAGCATGAAAGCCTTCAGATTAGCATCTCAGGTATATGTCCAACTAAACAAACATTATTTTAACAAAGGCCTAACAACTACATGTCATGTCAGGCCATGAGTATGGACTAAAAACTATTGGACATCATTAATACTTACCTCATTATTCAAGCTTTTCTAGCTTCCAATACTAATTCTTTTGGTTTCATAAAAATAAATTTTATGGGAAACTGAGGACATTCCATCCAAAAACAGAATCAAAATGACCTTAATTTTCGTCCATGACAAAATTGTTCATGTTTCCTCTTTTTGAAAGTTCTATTGATTGCAGAAAGGCCTTTGGAGGTTGTTGGGAAGGTAAATGTACAATAATATTCTACTGGAAAAACCCATATTTCACCTGTAAAAGTAGTATTTCATTGCATTTATTTTGCCTATAAGAATGTCACTTTCGGTGAAATGCTGTCATTTACATTAACATCCACCTCAAGAGGTTAAAACACCCTCGACATTCCCCAAAACTCAGTCTACAAGCAGAAAATTTAAGTTTACAAGTGCCTTTCACAGTTCAAATCAAACAATTCATAATTTGATTAATTCACATAGAAATTTGGCCTATCCGCGTGAAACGGGATAACTTTTCCAAGTTTTCTAATTGGGCATTTCTCACCCTTTGGTTGATAACATGAAGATAACTTAAGCTGATAACATTAAAACATTTTTCTGATTACAATCAAACATGAGAAAAATTGCGGGTGGGGGGGGGGCGCAGACGAGAAGCAATACCCATTTGTACAACACTTAAAGAAGCTGACAATGTGATTGCCATGGCAACTGCACAGTCTCTGATGAGACAGTACCTGTACTGGTTGGCACAAAATTATCACAGAGTCGATTACACAACTACAAATACGTATAAGTCAGTGGAAAATCCAAATTAAATATCAATACTACAAAATATTCACTTTGATTCATTTTAGAAGTGTTGTTCAGACTGGACAAAAACTTTTAGACCAACCAGTAGCATTTTGAATGATTTCATTCCGTGCTCAAAAATATTTCACTTATACGACGGTGGCCAGCATTATTGTGGAAGGAAACCGGACAGAACCCCGGGGAAACCCACGACCATCCGCAGGTTGCTGGCAGACCTGCCCACGTGCGACTGGAGAGGAAGCCAGTATGAGCTGGACTTGAACTCATAGCCACCACATTGGTGGGAGGCTTCGGGTCACTGCGCTGCGATAGCGGGCTAACCGACTGAGCCGCGAAGGCCCCCCATTTTGAATGACATATTTACATATGCCAGATAAACCGACAGAGAAGTATTCATCAGAATGGAAAACTGAGTACGCAATTTATTCATCGTAATGAGAATTTGTTTAAAAATCCAAATTTTGGGGCAACCGTGTCCCTTTAAGACTTACTAGTTTAAAGAGATGGGTCGAATTCCATAAACTTGGCATGGACATATTCTCTCATAAACGACGTTATCTTATTGAGCTATAGCACAGACAGTGTATTTTTATGGAGAGCCAGTGTCTCACAACAGTAACTAGTAGCATTTTGAAAGAAATGTCAACACATGCTGGATCAACAGACAGACAGACAATTGGTCATCGGAATGGAAAATTGGTATTACAATTAAAGCATCTTGAAGTGGTCTACACTTACACCAAGTTTCACTGAAATCAGTTAAAAACCGCAGGGGCATTGTAGCAGTGTAGCATTGTGAAAGATACATGTATGTTAACATATACTGGATAAACAGACAAACAACCAATCATCGAAATGGAATGCACATCGCAATGCACAGACATAATACAGGGTGAAGCATTGTAGCAGTGTAGCATTGTGAAAGATACATGTATGTTAACATATACTGGATAAACAGACAAACAACCAATCATCGAAATGGAATGCACATCGCAATGCACAGACATAATACAGGGTGAAGACTGTGAGTTTTCCGGAATTCAGATGGTGTTTTAACCTGTTCAGGTGGATGTTGATGCAAATGACTTAAAGGACAAAAATCAGACCGTGATAAACCTGACAACTAAAAGCTTAAAACTTGTCTTTGGTTTCTCTCATCAGGTGCTATAATGACCTTGGCTTAGTTCACCTGCTGGCCTAGTAATCAGGCAAATGCTCTTATCTTTTCACATGTTACAGACGTGTAACAATAATAGTCAACACCAATTTTGCTAAACAAAAAAAAAAAAAAATCAGCTGATGAGATATAGCCTGTTAGTCCTGTGCAAGTTGTTTAGCAATGGCTACAGGCAGAACTGTGATCTGCTTTATTCTTCCCAGCTTAGCTTTCAGAAATACAGATTTGTACTCTTCCGGTCACTAACTTTGGGCTTGGTCTTTTGTAAGTGTGTTGTCCACAAAATGTGGAAGGCTGTAAGCTTCAAAAACATATTTACTTTCATCGTACCATAATTCTAACTTCATACATGTATCACCTAGCTACATGAGAATACTATAAACCATAATGTCATGATCTGCACAAATGTATCTGGTGCATTAACAGCTAGTCAAACTTCGCCACCTGCTAATTCGATTCTAGTCAATCCACAATGCCACCCTTGCCTGTTACAAGCACTGGAGACAATGGAACACTAGCCTTAGCTCAATACTGAGCTTCCACATGACTGCCAGCTACAACAGGGTTGGTTTGAGTGCAAAGGTGTCATATGTCAATGTGCAACACAGCCCAGAATTCAACCATTAAAATCTAGTCTAACTTTGTGGGAGGAAATTTTACACGCATGCACGCAACCCCTCACCTACATTGGAGAGAGACAAACATCAGTCGACAACTAACTTGTAAATAAGCAGTTACACTAACAAGTATTTATTTATTTATTTGATTGGTGTTGTACGCCATCCTCAAGAATCTTTCACTTATACAATAGCAGCCAGAATTATTGTGGGAGGAAACCGGGCACAACATTGGGGGGACACTCACAACCATCCGCAGGTTGTTGCCCCCCAGCAGGTATTGAATTTTACTCTGTGTGTACATTATATGTTAAACCCAATTAATCAACCCTGTTAATGTTTTTTAAACGGAGATAATGATCTGCTGCAGCCTCAGTGGTGAAAGCTGTCGAAATGGAGGCCTATACATGGACGAATCCCTGACCAGAAGTTTGATGTCAAGTACATATAACTATGAGTAAACTTGTTGCCCAGTTTCAGTTCTAAGGCCTTCGTTACTTTTCACGGCAAGTTTCATTTAGTTTCCCAGACTTTTTCATACAGGTGTTAATTTCATATCATGAGGTATTTTTGTGCGAGTTTCACGTTCTTGTCAAAATTTGGCTCCTATGTCTATCAGCTCTGCAATTATGTCAACATGCTGTAAGTACATACCACATTTATTTGTCCAATTGTTGCTTTATGGCATACTCTAGAATTTTTCATTCACACCATGACAGTCACTTTCAGGGCAGAAACCGGAGTGCGCAGCAAAAACCACAGACCTTTAAACAATTACCAATACACTTTCCCACATCTGAGGTACAGATATCCACACCATAGTCAAGGAAGACGAGTGGATATCAACAAACGTTTGACAGTACAAACGGTCACTTAGAGAATTCCGTTCCCAGTCAACGTAATTTTCTGTACATGCAAATACTTGTCTCTGCAGTTGGTATATGTGTGTGCAAATGTGATATGACCCAAACACTGAGTGATCCTGTCTGCCTGACATGGCCTAACCCTTAGACTGGGAGATACAATGTGGCAGTCAGGAAGCTGCACAGATTGCAGGTTTATCGTATTTCTCATATTTTTTCTTCCAGATGTAAAACTACAGACACAACATTCGAAAACACGGACATCCGACACTTCACTTGCTCGAGGCAGCAGCAAGCAGACCACGTAACGAAAAATAGCCTGGAAGGGATAGAAAAATGAACAACATTGGATGCCACTCTGAGAACTACGGCTTATAATAACCAGAAATTACAGTATATCTTACTACAGAACAATCTGCATAGCGCGTGTAAATTATGAGCGTTAACGAAACCTAGTTTTGGACTTGTGAGGCCGTGAAGCGGCGTTTCGTATTATCTTCCACTTTATACTGACCATGTTTTCACCAGTGGGTCTGCGGGAGCAACGCGTGTTGGTAAAACCGATAATGCCTGAATGTCCCTGGTCTCCAATCAAGACAAAAAGGTGGAGGAAAAGAGAAAAATATCCTTACAAACAACAGTCAATTTTTTCTTGGTTTTGCTTTCTTTTTTTTGTTTTTAACGATTGGAATATACAAACCGTTGAGGAGATGTACATTTGTTTATTCTCAATAGACCTAGTTTTCGTTTCCAAACCAAAACAATACTGAAACAGAAGGTAAACATTCATCACCACGTGTAACGATTGTAGGGTACTTGTGAGCGACGCGTGTCTACTGACCAATGAGAATGACTGGCGCGCACTTGGCACCGCCCCCTTGCGCCGTACACGAGTGTTACACTCATGACTTCGGTCAACGAAAGGCGACCAAATCCACGCTTGTAACCTTCACGATTTCGCCAAAATAAAACCAGCTATATTTCTCCAATAACAACGATGGCCAGACACATCCCTGGCATGCAACGTAATGTTTCAATATGAGCAAATATCCACATAATTTATCTCTACGCGGTGATAATTTGGGTATCGCTGACGATGAATGTTTTTACCAGCACATTACGAAGAACTATGACATGTGATTACCAAAATTCCACTACGAAGCTAAGATAACAGCGAAAACCAGGCGATTTTCTGAGAAGGAAACTTACGATATGGATCAAGCATGATCCGAGACTGGGACACAAACACATTAGGACGTTCGAGCAACAAAATTACTCACCAGAATAAGGAAAACACGGCACCGACAAAAATCGTCCAACCTGCAGCATGGCTCTACACTGTTCAGATGAGCACGCATGCGCGGTTATGTTCTCGTATTAAGATGAATGAATGGCGGGAGACTAGGTGTAGGGTATAAGACTACGTATGGTGTCGATTTTTTAAGGCGGTTTTTTCTTTTCATTTTTTGTTCGTCTTTCCTTCCTTTGTAGAATATGTATGTATTTGTGCCTTACAAACATTGCATGTCACATAAATGCTCGTTTCAGAAGTAAAATAGACACAGCATGAAACAATGTTCGAAGTGATTATTTATCTGAAAGACACATTTTTAAACAAAGGAAGAGATGTAGGCCTACAGAGAGAAAGATGACTCAAAAGAGTAACATAGCCACACGATCGTAGACGGTGGTTTATTTGAAGGGTTTAAAAAGACAAGCCACATCAAGCGATGGTCTTTACATGGCCTAGGTCTGTGCCTGCATGCTAACGGCCAAAAAGTCGGCGTCCGCTGGGTCATCAACCCTTGGCCGTGACAACACGTGGGCTTTAAGCACGGTCGATCACACAGGTATAGACTCGGGCAAGCCGGCTACAGATTTGGCGTGATCACGGGTAAACAAGCGGTCGACTAGAGCCACGTGGGGTGATGCCTTATGTCATGGTATGAATCACGCTTCTGTGTTAGAGCTGCACGGTACGCACAGTGCATGTGAGAATGAAAACCGCAGGGAACAGTTGCAAAAAGACACACTAAACATTTAGAAGTTAAGACTATGTAACCTATATTTGTAGTTTTGCAGTGATGTCGTAGCAACTCTGAGCCAATCAACAGCACTGTCTTTGGTCACGTGGCTACAACAGGCGCAGTAAAAACAAACGATATTTAACCCAGGCGAACTAGGCCTTGATTTAGATTTTGTCATAAAAAAAAAATTAAAAATAAAGGTTTTAGACAAGAATTTTTTCTGGAAAGGTGATCAGAACGTGCCTAGCCTTCAAATTTGACAGTTTCAGAGACCCGCAGTTCAATAAACTTAAGAAATCGGCAGAAATCAGCATTTCGTCCATTTAACTCAATGTTATTTATTACCTCCGCTCCTTGTGAAGTGTCTGGATGCTCGAAACTACGAATAGGCCTACATATGTTCGTTTTTGTTTTTTTCTTCCTTACGTAATCCGCTGTCATGACATACATGCATATCGACAGGACACAATTCGACACGCTTCACTGTGGCTAAAGACATTTTGGCAACCCTTGTGCTCTGAAATGTCGACATTCTATTCATCAGCATCAACAACATGTAACAAATACAACTTCTTAAATAAAGAGCCATAAAAAGATATGTGACTTCGATCATGCATTCTTGTTCTTGCCTACAGCTAGGCTATAGTGGCTTAAGTATTGTAAGGCGCCAGTTCTGTGACTACAAATGCAGAAGGCCTATTTCTCAGCATAAACTCCACCGTAATATCCTTGCGGGAATCAGTGCACCTGCGAGTATTGCGTGGTTCTTTTTACTTCTTGGTTGGTTCCTATGATGGTCTGAAAATGCTAAACAGCACAGCTTCCAATCAGTCGAGGAACAGAATCTTTTATTGTATAAACTGATTGATTAAACAGAAATACTATGAATATGGAGATAAATTGTTGCGTTAGTAGAATAATAAAAAGTAAATGTACATGCCCGTCTTTACAAACTCTGTAGTTAGTTCAACCATGCCAGAGCCGTTTACCTAAATAATTCAGTTTCCAATCAGTAGGGGAACAGAATGACTTTCCTCAGAACGCCTGCCCTTTTTAAACGATTTCCGGGTGTTGCAATAACACAAGATCTGGACTAACGCGCTCACTGATTAGGTAACTCCGTGTGTCTTGGAGTGTCTCAGACAGGTTCGGATTTGTTATAACTATGGGTACGAGTCCAAGCCTCCCTGGGTTACCGTCTCAGGAGATATTGGTCAGCCGGGTTACAGCCAGGCTTCCCGCAGAGATCGTATCCTTTCATCAATTAATTTAAGGACACAATTAAAATAATCCAATAGAGAAGAAATATAAACGTCAATTCAAAACAAACGTGTACATATTATGGCATTTGCAAAATAATACAATTAATGCTCAGTTAACATTATAATGGTACATATAATTTCATAGGCTACTGGTAACTCTATACTTTTACAATTACGTAGCCAGTATTTCTGTGCTGTTTATAGTAAGTACAGTCTTGAATTTTAGATGTTTTCTTGAGTTTTAAATGTTTTGCTCTATTGTATTCCTTATAAGTAAACGGCTTAGTGACTAAATGGTGACGGATTTAAACGATGAATCTATATACACGATGAATCCAAAATGTCGTCATAGGCGCCATGTGTACGTCACGTGTCAGAATGTTGAAATGCTTGGTGGGATCTGAAATGTCGTGACTCATACACTCGTATGCCGACAGGCCGTGTATAAGCTGAAATGTTGTGAGACAGAATGAATGTCGCGTGTCGAAATACTGTAAGCCAGACGATGCCGTGCAAGAACCCAAGTAATGCGTGCCCAAACTGCTACGAGTGAAATGTTGCCGTACACTAGCCACAATATCCACCGGAATCACCGCGTGCGTGAGCTTTGAGTCCCGGAATGTCATCTGCAGGGTGCAGTTACTCAGAGAAATTTTAGACCATCTGACTCAAAATTCTGGGGCCTCCATGGCTCACCTGGTTAGCGCGCTAGCGCAGCGTAATGACCTGAAGGCTCTCACCAATTCGGTCGCTGTGAGTTCGAGCCCGGATCGTTCTGGATTCCTCTTCTACCGTAAGTGGGAAGGTCCGCCAACACCCTACGGATGTTCATGGGTTTTTCCCGGGTTCTGTCCGTTTTCCTCCCACAATGATGCTGGCCACTGTCGTATAAGGGAGATATTCTTGAGTGCGGCGTAAAACACCAATCAAGTAAATAAATAAATAAATGAATAAGTAAATCTAAATTATATGATTTTCATACAACCAAATCGACTCAGTCACTGAATTGATCATCTGTTTATTTTGGGGACTTTCATATCTGGAGAAGTTATTGATTGGACTCATCAATCTTTTGTGAGTCACCACTATAATACCATGAGCCCACCTTCGAGACTCATTTCCCAGTCGGAGGCCTCCGTGGCCGAGGGAGTCAGCGCGCTAGCGAGGCGTTATAACCCGGTGCTTCTCACCAATGCGGTCCCTGTGAGTTAAAGTCCCGATCATGTTGGCTTCCTCTTCGGCCGTACGTGGGAAGGTCTCGAGTGACCTGCGAATGGTTGTGGGTTTCCGCTGGGCTCTGTTCGGGTTTCAATGGACCATAATGCTGGCCGCCATCGTATAAGTGAAATATTCTTGAGTACGACGTAAAAAAGCCAATGAAATAAATAAATCACTTCGCAGTCAGAGATTAATAGTATTTCGATCAATGCGAAATCTAAGATTTTTAGTCATTTTATTAAAATCTTTTCTCTAAGTGACGACATTTGTTCAGAACATACGGGTTTATCTATAAACCGGCCTCGTGCATGGATTGCTCTTCACACAATAACCGCCTCATTGCATACTAGCATATCGGAATTTTTTTTTCTTTTTTATCAAGATGTATGATTTGTACAGAATAGGTCTACATGTATTTGTACTGTATATATGCCTAATGAATAAATAGCTGAAATGTACCCAACCTCGCCCGTGGCCAGTGTAGGTATAAAATGCTCTCTAGTGCCATTTGGAAGTTTGCCAATTGTCCCAATTCTTCATGAGCATGTTTAGGGGTGTGTCAGTGTTATGGTTAATTGGTTGATACGATCGATAAAGCCCATAATACTGAGTATGGCGGTGAGCTTTAATTCTTCAAGGGTTCACGCCCTAGTGCGCGCAAATAGAGAAACCTTGTTTTAACTCAACTTTTAAACAAATCGAATGGTTTATTTTCAGCCACAGGATCATAGCTGGCACTATGATCCTGTGAACCACTGAAATCAGTCTGAATGGATCGAGTGTATTAGCCCTCGAGCAATGAGATCTGAGGTTTGAAACCAACTCTGACTGACTTCGGATTGTAAAATGCAGCGTCGAATGCCTGTCGGTGAATGTCTGACGTCACAGATCATTAGTTAAATGCTAATTCAAACACTTAACACCGTTTAATTCATTGTAAAATATCTTTGAAATAAGTGAAATTTGTTTTTAAAAATCCGACCAATTCTGAGGTAAGCTAGGGTAGATTAGAATACATTATGACCTAGTTATCAGAGATCGTTTTGACGGCTTTCACATTTCAAGTTTTCGTTTCCTTGATGAACGTGCGTCACGTGTGAGTATTTATGTACTAGGCTGGGTAAGTGTTGTCGCTGGCATCATTCATATAAGTGAATGTTATTCAGCACGGCGTAAAACACAAATCTGGTGAATTTATTTGTTCATTTATTTGATTGATTGGTGTTTCACGCCGTACTCAAGAATATTTCACTGATACGACGGCGGCCACCATTATGGTAGGAGGAAACCGGGCAGAGCCCGGGGGACACCCACGACCATCCACAGATTCCCACGTATGGATGAGGAGAAAGCTGGAGCTGGACCTGGACTCGCAGCGACCGCATTGGAATATATATACAAGAATTTGTATGGATACATATATCTATTTATACTTCATGAAATAGCGAAATATCTGTATTCACCTGTGTGTCCGCAGTTGTCGTGTATGTATGTATGTATGTATATCTTTACAGCCATATGATGACGAGGAGTCCTTATGGAATGTATACAAGCGGGGGGGGGGGTCCATACCGCCAAAGTGCTGCCGCTACTGAAAATCATGCCGAAGACACCAGACGTGACGCGCCACCCAGTCACATTGTACTGACACCTGGCCAACCAGCCCCGTTCCATTGCTCTAACCTCTTAGTGCAGAGCGCCAATCGGGGCAATAAATAACAAGTTCCATTCTTAAAGCCTTTGGTATAACCCGACCCAGGATTGATCACGGATCTCCCGACCTCAACGGGGATCTCCCGACACACGAACCACTAGGCCACCGTGGAGGACCCTGTTCCGGTGGGACCTTGATGCATCAGAAGTCGGTGGCAATCGGTGTATCTGTCGGCAGCTCTCGCGAAAGTTCAGATGCGGTCGGCAGTGATAGGCATGCAGCTCTCGACATGAAGTTCCCTTGATGACCACTTGTCTCCTGCCATATGAAGACATACATCTGTATCGTAACGGGAGGGAAACTTTGGCAGTTACCTGTACCACGGGTGGGGAACTTTGGCAGTCACCTGTACTACAGGTGGGAAAATTTGGCAGTCACCTGTACTACAGGTGGGGAACTTTGGCAGTCACCTGTACCAAAAGCCGGATGGTGTTACTGCGGGCACTCCGATTCTTCCTATCGATGAACCACCGACTGTCGCCAGCTATAGGTAACAAACCCGTTGACGCTAACCCCCAGCCGAAGCAAATAAGAGGTGGCTTTGAACAGTTAAGTATATAAGTTGATGAATACGTAATTTATTCAAGACATTTCCTCTGGAAGGAAGAGTTTAAGTGGGTGAACTACAGGACATAATGAAATGCCTCCAGCTGTATCTAGATGTTTGTTTGTTTGTTTGTTTATTCATCACCAACAACAGAATACAAATGTATACAAAGATATATCAAGAAGAAGACATTAGTACATATTTATGATTTAAGCAGTTTGTTCAATGACTGTGAGGCGGAAATAGAGTCGGGGGTGAGGACTGATGTCGACATTCAAAAGAATGTATAATTGAAATATTCTTGAATACGGCGTAAAACACAAATGAAATAAATAAATAAACCAAAAGAGGTATGTAATGGACAATAAACAGTGCATATATGTAATGTGACAAAGCGAATCGACTTGTCACGCAGGTGTCTTTGGCAAGGTTTTCCAGAGACACAGGACCCAGGATCAGGAAACTCTATTTGACTTAAGTCGAGCTCAGTCGTAACTTCCAAACAGTTTACTGCTCTAAAATCTTGACTAAACTTGTAAGGATTTTATTTTAATAGTGAGAGTTATCTATAAGGCCCTCAGAACACAAATAAAAATCAGCATTTAAGTTCGAATATAGTTTTAGGAATAATACCAGAAGTTAAGACCACATCTCACTTCAGTCTAAGACAGCTTCGTATTGTTGGCTCAAGTACTATAAATTCGCCGCAATGACATGTGCGAAGTAAGGTATACGTTGACGATAACTCGAATCCTTGTAGCTGAAGTCATGGCTAAGTAAGTCTTCTTATACCGGAACTCCATCGGACATTCATCTCTATCCAATCAGATAATTATTCCTGTTTAAGTTCGCACAGGATTTATGCAATTGGAAAATTTAAGGCGTGTCAATCAAATGTATTGCATGCATGAAAATGAAAAACCTTAAACACACGATCACGGACTTTTTCTTCCCATTCGAAAATAGTGTCAAAAATGCTTGTATTATCCGATTTTATACGCCATCGCGGCCGTGCATGAATTTGGACAACCAATGCACGTGGCTGTCCATTCGTCTTCGCTGCATGCCTAATATATTAAGGAAACCTACTATATTTTATTCAGTACTTTTCTGAATACTTATATTAATATTTATCAACTATCGAATCGGATGGATGGCTTATTCCTGCCCATTGTATCAAGGCAGTAATTATAAATGTAGCAAACTGCGAAACGTCTTACTTGATAAAGTGAAGATGACTGGATGGAGATATTGACCGTGATAGGAGAAGCAATGCAGAATGTGATGTTAAACCCCAAGCAATTAAACAAGTCAAACTGTTCTGTAGTAATCGTCAGTCGCGCCCAGAAGACATTATGGTGCCAACAACATATAAACATTCCAAACACAACAATAGTACCTCGAGCTCAATTCAGAGTAATGCGTTTTGATTGTTCTTGTTTTCTGAATTCATTGCGTGCATGAGCACTCCTGTAGACACACCAGTTTTGATTTAGGGGATTTGACTGTTTCATTGTCCTTGTTAGTTTTAAAACTCTATATTGATATTTGAAACATTTGAGCATCATTATAAAGCGCATGATACGTACTTCCATTGTTTACACAGCCCAGAAGACCCTAATGGTCACTGTTTTTTCTTCTATACCGGTAATGTTATATAGAAATGCTGTAAATATTTTGTCATGGGCTTTATTTGATATTTATTTCGTTTATTTGATTGGTGTTTTAAGCCGTAGTGAAGAATATTTCACCTAACGGCGGCTAACATTATGGTGAGAGGAAACCGGACAGAGCTCAACGGATATATAAGCTCTATTTTGCCTCGATGTCTTCCAATCTTTCCTATAAATACATTTTTCTTGACTCCCTTCAGGTGTTCAATCCATTCCCCTACCCCCGGTAAACAAGCACCAACACACACCCCACGCTGCACCTCGCCCCGGGGACAACTTGAATAGGCTGAGGCTCTGTTAGATATATGATAGGCATAATTAGCCGGTCATCGCCGCCTAGTTGCTGACGTCTTTCATGGTGGTTATTGGAGCGAAAATCCACGCCTTCCGATCGGAGATCATGTATAACTGGACCTGACCCCCAACCCTTTCCTCTATCTATCCGCGGAGGCGAGAGGGTGGGGAGGGTAGAAGTCAGACAGTCCCCACTATATTTCTGTGATTTGTAACGAATACGTCAGCTACAATTGGGGTACATACATGCAAGTTTATACCGATGCCTCTAAGTGCTCTAGAACTGGTAAAATTGGTGCTTCTGTTTTATACCAGTTAGAATTGTGATATGAAAAAGCTCTCATAAATTGTCGGATAATTTGTCTGTATACTCAACAGAGCTATATGCAATTCCGAACCGTCCGTTAATTATTTCGGATTTAAGACCATTAAGAGATGTTGCATTCACAGCTCGCCTCAGTGCTTTACAGTCAGTGAATTCATTTACGGGGACAAAATGTTATCTTGTCATATACACAGTAGTACTTTCTGTTGTCCTCTATTCTTTGCTGGTCTTGACATTTGTTTTGCTTGGGTTCCTGGACATTCTAGGGGTACCCTGGTAATGAACACGCCCCAAATCCGCGCGATATCACTTCTAATCTCAAACTGTCCACATACCAGGTCCTAAATGAAATGAAGTCATTATTATTTAAACCACGACAAAATGAATGGAACGCTTCAGATTAGGGTCGCTTCAGATAAGGGTCCTTCAACCATGTTGTCAAATCTCATAACAGCCCCCACTTTGGGAGTCTTGAAGCGAAGCCTATGATGGCATTTCTAAGACGGTCAAAATTGTCACCGATTTACAGAAGTAGCCTAGTTCCAGTTTTAGAGTATACCGCCTCAGTGTGGTTTAGTATCTCTGAAATGTTTTCTTGTATTCGGGAAGGTAAGCCCCACTACAGCATTGTCACTGTGTTGGCACAATGTAACTAAGTGATGAAATACGGCTCAAATCATTTACAGACAACAACATTTTGCAGGCACTCTTTTGCTCCCTGATACAATATGTCGGAATTCCCGGTGATTCGGTCAGGCATACATCAACAAAAAAAAAAAAAAAAAAGAAAAAAAAAAAAAAAAAAGAAAAAAAAAAAAACCTTTGTTGCGGGCAACACGACACACTCGTTATATTCTAGGACGAGATTGCTCTGAGGTTGGGATTTGCATTAGAAATGATTCTATCGCTCAAACCCTGACGTCAGAGAGATCTAGTGAGAGTAATGTGATGATTAACAGTTGGGATAACGAAAAAGCACTCCACACGCTTCTAGGTGGTCAAATTCTCGTCCTAAAATCTTCCGCTTCCATCGCCACACATAATTTTGTACGAATAATGCAATTGAGTAGCGTTTCTCGCGAAATGTCTCCAAGTTACACTACTGCTTTTCGTTGAGGCCTCCACCATTTTCCCCATCGTTTTAATGGGTCATGCAAGTGAACATATGAATCTTCACCAACAGTCGAAATCTTGGACTACACACAATTTACTTTCTTTCAGATAGTGCAAGACAAGAATACTATAAATAATACACATAAAAAGACTTCAAAAGTCCATTGCAAAAATAATTCAGAAGAGTTGAAAAAAGAAAAAAAATATTGAAAGAAATATTACTGACGACCGATAATGGGCACATTCCCAAATTTGCATTTACCGGTTTTACTCATACTGTGTTCGTCTTGAAAACATGTCAGTACCACACACCCCGAATGCTTTCTCATAAATGATACTCGATTGGATCACCCTTACAAAATTATGTGCGGCGATGGAAAGGGGAGATGTCAGGACGAGGATCTGAGGATTACTTTTTCGGGGTCGAAACTGTTAGTCACCGCATTTCTCACACTAAATCTCTCTGACGTGGGGATTTGAGCGATAGCGTCAGTTCTAATGCAAATCCCAACGCCAGAGCAATCTCGGAATAGCTATATTAAATCGGGTTCACTCAAGCTTTTTTCACAAACTCTGAGGGCTTTTTTGGACAAAAGTAAAAATTCCAGGAATCTCCTTGAAAATTCTACTAGATGTCATTTCTTTGTTATCAAAACGTGAGAAACTCAATTCCTGGAGCTGACCTCTCTAAACAAATTATTAACATTTTTCGGCCGATTGATTGTCGTCGTCGCATTATACATGGTCCAATTTCCGTTACCCGGCTACACCAACATACGCTTGTTACTTTGGCTCTAACAACAAACTGGATCATTATATATCGCGCTGGGGTCATTTATTACCCGCTATTCACTATCCTTGGTAGCATGCAGTGTAGGAGTCACTCAGTTGAAAAAAGGGAATGGTTAAAACTAAGTTAAGCTATGTGAAAGTAACATCACAGATGGCGCTGCCTGTAGTCCCCACGTTTCTCCTGCTGGTAAGTCAACAGTGCAACATCAACAACTTTATAATCTTAATGTTGAGAAAACACTGGTAAGGGTTTTCAGTCAGACGGAAATTTTCAAGTACAATTTATTTAGCTCGGAAAAGAAGCAAGGCGAAAAATTTCATCATAGGTTACTTTTTGAAGGACGTATAAAGAGGGATAACTTCGAGTGTTCATGTTTGAAGCAAAGTAAAATACATTTCTACTCCTTTTGTTTGTTTATTTGTTTTTCTTCCGGATAAACATAGACATTTCAGTGATGTAATGTAAAATTAAAATGTAACATGAACGCAGGACATGAACGGGACAAACAGTTGATGTAGAACTGAGAAGGTTAAAATAAAAAAGTGTTGTTGTTTTTATAGAGAAAGAATGAAGTAGAAAATGAATATTTCTAATAAAAACAGTTGGGTTAAATTTAAGGTATAACAATTCAATAAGAATATCTTTTAAGAAAGAATACTTATTATTTGATTGGTGTTATATACTGTACCTGTATTAAGGAATACATGTGTTTCACTTATGGACAAAGGCCAGTATTATATACTTCGTGGGAAAAAAACGGACAAAGACCAGAGGAAACCCATGGTAACCCGCAGGTTGCTGGCAGACTTTACTACTTATGACTGTCGAGGAAGTAGGCCTATGTCGGCCAGAGTTGAACTTGAACTCACAGCATTCAGTTGGGTGAGAGGCTCCTGGGTCATTGTTAAATATGAATATTTATCATTATTTTAAAATTTGATACTCTTCGAGGGAAATGCAAGATAAAATCTCCCTATAAAATTAAGATTTGGTCATTAAAAGCTCCTGGAATTTCATATTATCTACCTAGGCTATTTCTTCTTCTTATTATTATTATTTTAATTTTGAACGGTGAAATACACAAACGCTGATCCATTATTATACTTGTTCATATAGCCTAGCACACATAATGGTCCCCAAATGATCCTTTTCAGTCTCAACAGACTGAATATTTCTGACAGCTGCATATCAAGAAACCACACACTTTTGTAATGGTTTATCATTCCAAGGGGCGAGTTTGTGAAATTTATTTATTTATTTGATGGGTGTTTTATGCCATACTCAAGGATATTTCACATAGACGACGGTGGCCAGCATTATGGCGGGAGGAAACCGGCCAGAGCCTGGGGGAAACCCACGACTATCCGCAGGTTTATTTATGTAGTATCCACAGATTTAAAGCCACACCATTGTGGCAATATTTGTCTATGGACCGACCATTGTTCATTAGAACAGCCTGTATCCCCGAAACACATCTTGCTGCCTTGGCGCAAGTTATTCCAAGAAATGGAGTCGCCGTGTACATCAGTTTATGTGTGTATGTCAACAGAACATTCTTTGGGCACAGATGTTTCCGGTATCATAGAAAATAGTTGTCGGCTTCTCTATTCGCGAATGCGCCGTAACCTCTTACTACACATACCGTCTTTGTTCTTGGCGACCTGTGTGGATCATTGTTTTCGGAAGTGGGGCTGTGGGTTATTGACCTGTATGACACCTCAGTTATGGCTGCTGTAGTGAATGCCTGCTTGGGAGATATAGGCTTCTTGGAAGCCTATATCTCCCAAGCACCAATAGTCATAACCGCCACCATAACCGGAAGTAGAATCTTCTCCAGTTTTCAGGTATTCATTCCGTGTTACAATGGTAAACATGTGACAATAAATATTGACATTTTTGGCCACAAGTACAGACCTCAAGCCCCTGACGCTCACGTTTCGAGTGGTTAGCAGATAACACTGTATAAGATTTGCAATAGGCACCAAGCAGTGACTTGTGTCTGTGTTTGGCCAAAGTTTTGCTTCACACAGTACAGAGGTGACTTAGATTTATATTTGATACAATATAATCTTTGACATAAGTTTCTCTTTGACACACAGATGCATAACTGAGTTTTATTTGTATTTGGTATAGTACAAACATGATAAGTGGCATGTAACTGAGTTTCATTTCTGTTTGATATAGTACAAACACGTTAAGTGGCATGTAACTCAGTTTCATTTCCATATGATATAGCACATACATCTGAAGTGAGGCAAATTCTGATTGACACATTACATAAGAGAGATAAAGTTTCCCTTTGCATAGCCCATATTAAAGTGACCAAGATTTATATTTGACACAATACACAAGTGCCGTAAAATTGTGTTTGATACAGTACATGTACATAACAGTCATAAATTTGTGCTTCACAATACACAAGTGGCAAAAATTTGTATTTGATACTTTGTATTACTGAAAAAACTTTGCCAAAATACAGTCATGACATAGATTTGTATTTGACACAATGCATATGTGAAGAAAATTTACATTTCACTCATAACGGTCATTACGTTATGCTTTTCATTACAAATGTGGCAAAAATTTGTAGTTGACATAATGCATTGCTGACGTTAATTTGTGTTTGACAAAATAAGAACACGCCTTAAATTTCTCTTTGACACTGTACACAACTGACATAAATAATGCTTGACAAGGTACAAAAGTGGCAAACCTTTGTATCTGATACAATGCCTTATTGGGTGAAAATTTGACAAAACACAAAAGTGACCAAACTTTGTGCTTGACACAGTACATAAGGACACAAAATTTTTCTTGATATTGTAGAAAAATGGCAAAAAATTTGATCTTGACACAATGGAAAAGACAATGCTATTCATGAGAATGGACTTAAGCCCGTATGGTCAGGAGTTCAATAACACAGAAATCCGTAGGGCAAATGGAATTAGAAAACGAACACTTAGCCCTTATTTTATTTCTGAACATGAGCCCACAACTATGTGTTTCGCATTTAGAAATGTTATGTTGTCAAATCTTGAAACGTGTTAGAATATGATTTTATTACCAATTCACTTGTTCAATACTGAGATGTTCCCAGGAAAGGTATCATTTTGTTTTTACGGATTTCTTCCTTCTATTTATTTCCTTTCTTTGCCTTTTCTTTCCACCAACTTTTCTTGAAAAGTATACTCGCACAGGAAGGATAAATGTGTTCCCATTCATTTTAAATTAATTTTTGTGTTATTAACTGTTATTAAAATTTATTGATGCTTCAGCTCATTTTTATCGAAAACCTTTAATATTTTTATACGAATTTTTCCAGTCTTCCCACAGATTTTCATGGTTTTATCCCGACTTTGTCAAAATTTGTTTCATTTCCATGGAAAATATTGTAAGAAATAATACTATGTGTAATAACAGTGCGATATTTTTGTAGCTGTAACATCTGTAATTCACATTACAGATCTACGAATGTACTCGTTGTACCTGTACATTTCACATGTGGGACTGTGACAAACTATTCACCTTGTCTTTGCTTAATTTACTCCACAGTGCATTGAAGGACAATATTCTAAGGCTTTCCCAGAACTAGAGTGACATCTTGTATATCCTGTTTAAAAGCGTAAAGTCTGTGCGGGCTTCACTCTCTCCTCATCCGTGCCGGTCATTTTGCTTGTTCACAACGAGCGAGTGTATGTTAATACACGGTTCTGAACTCAGCTCATTTTTCAGGTTACTAGTTATTTTAGGCATGTTCTGAATTGTTGTAAAATATTCCAGTTGAATTACTGAGTATAATTTTTCCCACTGCTAAGAGCAATTTTTATGTATGCAAGGTATGTTTTGCGGATTATTTTTGCGTGATATTTCCCTACGCTCCTAGCGCAGTGCTTGGAGTCGGGAGACAGGGGCATTCAAGTGTGTTTATGTTTCTTTCTCAAGGTAAATATGAGGTGCTTTCATGGAAGTTTATTAGTTTGGGAATAATGCTCCTTAGGCTACATTTCTAAGCACACAAAATCACTTTGGTCATGCTGACCGAAATAATTTTTACTACGGTCTGCGCTTGACACTGCGTGATGTGGCAGTGGGGATAGTCATACTCCAAACTGTTCGATCCCTTGAGAGCTTTTTGCCAGTTTTCCTTAATCAATGTAAATATTTGATGCTTTTTAAACTTCAAGAAAATCACTCTCAAATAAGCACAAAAGTTCTTGATGTAGACAGTTCTAATGTTACAGTTTCCTGCATTTTTGTCTGGGAAATTAGTTCTCTAAGTCTGGTCTATCGGTAAAGCTATGTCATCATTGGTTAACTTAGGTCACGTGACCATAGGCCTTTGGCGTATAAATAGGGGAGCCTTCCCAGTATTTGCAAATGACATACAGCATCTCAAACGGTAAACATCTAGCTATATAATACATCCTTTAGTGAGTACCACTATATTTAGTGGTAAATAAATGGATGATTGGATATTATATGTAGATGACATACAGTGGTTTGATATGGGAGTTGGGTTTCTGGAAGTTGTGTCATCTCCCACCACACTTAATACCAAGCCTGATACATTATATGCGCAATGAAGTATATGGCAAATCCACTTTAACTGCCAGTGTCTTTGTGCCAGAAAAGAGAAATATGTGTTACAGCCAATACAGACTTATGTTAAATGACATTGTGTTTGATCAATGTGTTGGTTTGTGATATGACTATCGACACTCCAGCTTATAACTGATTGATGACCTGTATAACTGTGTGATTGGTGTTTACAATATATTGTTTTCAATATTTTATCTGATGTAAAAAATTTTATTTCAAAGAAAGGAATTTGCAAATAAAACCACATTTCAACATTTAAAACACAAAGCTGTAGGTCGATGACCATAACTTAATTATTTATTTGATTAGTATATTACTCGAGAAATTCCACTTATACGACCGCAGCCAGCATTATGGTAAGAGGAAACCGGGCAGAGCCCGGGGAAAACTCACATATCCATAGCTGAAATAAGGCTAAGGGCTCCACGCACCGCATACTTCTTAAAGTGTATGGTGCGTTATTTTTGCAGACATAAGCGCAAGAGATATGAATTCATAGCTGTAGTATAAATCACAAATTAGTAACAATATTGCGATAAACACCGTTTGTAAGTGACGCAATTGACACCGTTCGTAAGTGGGGCAATGTACGCCGTTCTTAAACAACGCAAATGATACCGTTCGTAAGCTGCGTAATTGACACAATTCAGAAGTGGCGTTAAAACAGCTCGTATGTGCAAGGCGTAATTGAAACTGATCGTACATGGCGTAATTGAAATCGTTCGAAAGTGGTGTAAATTTGTAACAATCGAAATCAGCTGTGATAATATTGAAATTTACCCCTTTCCTAATTAGCGAAAATTTGGGGTTGACACCATTCCTAAATGATCAGCGCCGACAATTTTTTTAAAAACCAATAGTTGAAAAAGACACACTTTTCTATACGAAATACAATCAAAAGTAATTGTTCAAATTGAATGCGTGATTTTGACACACCGCTTGTCCCTGATTGCCTTTAAGTGATGTATGGTTAGGGTTCGACACTTCATTATTTTACATATCGTACATGATTTTTTCGTTACAAAGTTCACAGTTTGGGTTCAATAACGGTTCATGCATATATACAGTGTTTAAAGTCTGAAGGCGATTTGGCACCTCTTCGTATTTAGCATCACCACGATATGGCTGAGATATCGCCGGCGGGGCGCTAAACCATAACCACTCATTCATTCATTCGTAGTTAGGCCTACCTGACAAAGCCACCGAGATCACCAGGAGACATCACTTTCTTACCTGTTCGTTATCAGCGCGTTAACAGCACAGGTGTGAACCGTTATCTTGTTATTCAACGCACGTGCCGGTCACGCGTGTAGGTTAAGTTTCTCATATCGGGGTATTAAGATGTGTTATTCTATAACTTATCTTTGTTTGTATAGGGTGACATGTATATATATATATATGTAGGCCTATTATCGCATATATTTGAAGGATCGTGCATTATGCTCTCACAAATGATCACATATCATCGGTTGTTTATCTGCACACCTGTTTTTATATCCAAGCATCACGAGGTTGACGTAAACAAACACAATGACGCTGGCATAGCGGTATAACAAGTTCTCCCGCAAGAGCACTGTGGTCTATGCCCGCTAACCCCTTTCCCTCTACCCACCTCCATGTAATGAAAAACTTGTGTCGTTAAACAAGATGTAAATAAATAAATAAGTAAATAAGTACATAAATATCGAACTCAGGGCCCAGTGCCATATGCAGCCCATACCTTGGAATGTTCAGCCACTTGTACACGGCCCCAGACACCAGGTAACACATTTTAAATAAACTTACTGAATTAAGCCTCTACCGACAAAACTTTTTGAACTAAGTCTACCGATGACCCTTTTTGAACTAAGTTTACCTATGAACTTTTATGAATTTAGTCCACCAATCAATTTTTTTTCAATAAGTCCGCCGAGGTAGGTCTAGCATTTGTAGGCTTTGCCACTCGTAGACCTGGACAGCTGTTCCTAGGGTCGATAATGGCAAAACCTATTTCCAAAATAACCCAAAATACACTTTCTCTGGCCTGCCAGTTTGAGGCGGAGTCGCCTATAGCTGAAGTTCAAAGCAGCAGGATTTTAAATAACAAATGTCACTGGTGAACTGATGTTTGGTTCTGAATATTTCGGCTGGCGATATTTTGTCACACGCTATGTTGGCAATCGGTCTTATTCAGTTCATACCAAAATTCGGAAGGTTCTCGTCTCGGTGGACCTAGTTCTGACGAGTCCTTCCACAGTCGTCACCCAGAAAGATTCTTCTGCGTGCAGATAACAGAGAAATGTTCTACTGCAGGCCTGTATAGCAGAAAGCCTCTTGTGTATACCCAGAATTCAGAGCGGTTTTCCTGTAGACCCATTTAATTCAGATACATTCCTGTGCAGACATATAATTCCGGAGGTCTCTGTGGCAAAGTTAAGTCGGAAAAACGCTTCTGTAGATCTACAGTTCAGCAAGGCTCAGCGATAGATTTAATTCAGAATGGCGATTCTGTAGATATACAATTCAGAAATGCTCAGCGATATACATTTCACTCAGAAAGGTTCATCTGTAGATCTACAAATCAGTAAGGCTTAGTGACAGACTTCATTCGGAAAGTTTCATCTGTAGATCTGCAATTCATAAAGGCTCAGTGATAGGTTTTATTCAGAAAGGTTCTTCGGGAGACGTATAATCAAAATTCAAAGAGACCCTTCAGGAAATTAAATACAAATTTGTTCTTCGGTAGGTTTTTCAACTTATTTAATTTAGTAAGATTCTTCAGAAGATTTTCATATTTAGAAAATTTCTTCCCTACACACAGACATATATATAAAGACACACACACACACACACACACACACACACACACATATATATATATATATGTGTGTTATATATATGTGTGTGTGTGTGTGTGTGTGTGTGTGTGTGTGTGTGTGTGTGTGTGTGTGTGTGTGTATATATATATATATATATATATAATATAGAATTTTTTTAATTTGACTTATATTTCAGATAGGCGCTTTGGGAGACTTATAATTAAGAATTATCCCTTGAGGCTCTTTTCAATCATTCAATCATTCTAGACCTTGTTCAAAGAGAAATTTGGTAATATCTACAATTCGAAAGAACCTACGGCATCTCACCAGGTTCTCACATGTCAAACCTGCAGAGTTAGTATCCATTATGGCGGGAAGGGTCGATGATCTTGTCCATTAAGAGCGAAAGATATACGCTCTTATTTTGTGTTATTTGTCGTTTAGGACACTGGTCTTGCGATTATTGACCCGGGACGCCTATTCTGATTGACGGGTGGTATACAAATTTCAGACAGACTTTGACTTTTGATGTTATATTGTAGTGAAGGGGTCATCGACCGTTATAAGGTAGGAACATAAGCACACTTACCTGAAAATGAGCTTAACGAAACGCTGGAATAGTTTCAAAAGTAATGATGTATGGGGTACATCACAAAAATCGTTTGAATGACAAAAATGCCATGAATAAAGTTACGGCTGAAAAGAAAGCTGAAGGAGAAAGAAAAAAAAGGGTGTAGCTGATAAATTATGTAATTAAATCGGATCACATGAAGACAAGTACCATGATCAGATACAGCGAAAATGACACGGGGGGGTAGTCAGTTTGTACTTTCTATACAGGTCTAGAAAAAAAATGGTGGAATATTAGTACACCTGTACTTTGGCGGGAGTAATAGGGAGGTGGATGCAAGGTGGCCGATATCGGTAGGCGGTTTGACGGATACAAGGTGCCGAGGATTGGGAGGCGGTATGGCAGAGGGTAATATGTTCAGGCCCTGTTGCGGTTTGCGCAATCTAGCGTTCGTTGAAGACGACTTGTCTGTATTTCACGCATGGCAAAGTTCATGAGTGAATTTCCAGAGGTCAGTGATTTTCATCGAGTACTCCAGCCTACTCCACTCATAAAACTAAGCGCCATCGTATGAGTGAAAAATTCTTCAATAAAAAATGATTTAATTATTTATTTATTCGACTGGTGTTTTACGCCAAATAAATAAATAAATAAAGGAAGAAATAAATACTGGAAATAATGATCTCGTAAGATTCATCTGGCATTATTTATGTGATAGAAAGAAGACGATGTGTGGAAAACACATATTTTGAACTCGAATGCACGCATGCCTTAAGTTTCCCGCTGAGAGACCATCGTTAAATTTTAGCTGACACTGATACAAAATGTGGCTCCCCGTTAATTACCTAAATAGTGGAAGATGAAGAGATAAACCAGGACCAAATTTGTCATATTACAATGGTTAGAATAAAACTGATGTACGAGACAAGATCCCGGATCAACCCTTGGGCAGAAATTGTGTTCATAATACACACCGTATAGACTAATTCTTCTAATTATTGCGACAGATGTCAGTACCCTCAAAGCAAAATATTACATTCCTTGTTCAGCATTTTTGTTTTTTTGTTGTTTTCTTTTGTTTTTTTGAGAAAATGAAGGTAAGGGTATGTTGGTCATGATGTAGATGGACTAACCCATGTAGGAAGAAAACAGAAACTTTGTATTCCTCTTATAGTTACACGTACTGTGGCTGACAATTTCGCCCAATCAACACGGTTCGCCTCCTGTTGTATTTAACTTAAGTTAATTAAAACTCAAATGATTGAAAAATCATGTTATTCCCTTTCAATTCATAGTATATTTTCCTTAATGTGTACTTTTTCACGTATTATACGCAATGTGACGGGAGTTTTCTGGTAAGTAAGTACAACCACTTCTCTTCAAACTGCATATATTTCCTATTTCCTTATACTCATTGCCAGAGGTCTGCCAGCAACCAGCGGATGGTCGTGGGTTTCCTCCCACCGTAATGCTGGCCGCCGTCGTATGAGTGAAATATTCTTGAGTGCGGCGTAAAACACCAATCAAGTAAATATAAGAAATAAATCATTGCCACAATGACTTTAATCCGACACGATTAAAGCGATATCCTCTGAAAATGGGAAAATGATCCTTGCATGTACTAGAAACCATATATTTGCAGATTCGGGTCCCAGACAGAGCGAACGGTATCGGCTTGTACTGTTTTTAGTGGCTGCATTCCTCACATTGAGAGATGAGGATGGGTCAACAGACTCAGAATTGGGTCATATGACCAGATCGGGTGACTCACTGAAGACTCTTCCAGTATCTCACTACCTCATAATGGTCGATGAGTCCACTGATATCTCTGGGTGTAAGTCACCCAAACAATCAAATGAGTCTTTAATGCCTTGCAATTAGTCGACCAGATATGTTTTTGACTTCTAATTATTCTGTTTGAAATAAACCAGTGCTAAAGTGCCTAACCGTTCTGTAGGAAATAGAACAGTACTCTGATGCCTGATTATTCCGCTAAAAAATACAGGTAAATTTATTTCCAAAACCCAGCACTCAGGTTCTTGTTACAAAATACAAAAGGCTCCCTACATTGGAACTTGGACATTCTCTTTAGTCTGAAAAAAAAACACATACCGAAGGCCTATCCTGTTATCTGACGATTCTGTAAGAAATGTCTTTGTGCTCCACAAAAAACAATGTATTCTAACCATTTCATCAAAATTTTCTTTTGTTTTAGCAGAGTTTAAAAAAATATTGAGCAATCTTTCAATAGCCTTGAACAAGACTACTGTATTATTTATTTATTTATTTGATTGGTGTTTCACGCCGTATTTTCACTTACACGACGGCGGCCAGAATTATGGTGGGAGGGACCCGGACTGAGCCTTGGGGAAACCTAGGACAATCCGCAGGTTGCTGGCGGACCTTCCCATTGCGAAAGATTTTAGGTGACAAACTAGACAGACAATGTTTAAATGTCTTCCTTTTTGTATTAAAACACTGAGAATCATTTCTTCTTGGAAATAAACCAAATACGAAAGCTTACTTGTACCTGACAGCAAAAATCTAGTGTGAGTTTCCTTTGTTAGAAGGTTAATTTTTAAACTTGGATACATCAGTTTCATTCTGATACTCACCTTTCCAACTATAGCCTAAATGTGGTAAAAATCCATGGCTTCTCACCCGCTGAACACGAGTGTACGGTCTTTTCTGAGATTTGTTTTGGCCACTTATGTGTACAGGTACATATACTGTCAGTGTATATATATATATATATTTATTCTGTGCACGAGTGAAGTCGCCATTTTGCATGCAGAAGACATTCAGGAAGAAAATCATGAGTGTAAAGTATGGTGGAGTGGTGAAGAATAGTGGCCATTAAAGTTTCCTCTAGTGATAGTTTATGCAATAAAGACTGTCGGGGGAGGGAAAGGAGGGGGAAAGGGGGAGGTACTGTTGTTATGTAAAAAGTAGCCATGTTGTGGAATGAATTTGGATAGAACAGCGTGTATTATGTATTTTTTGTTTTTAAATTTTGTGACCACTCTCACTGAAGCCTGTATATTTATTGATGGTCTCGAGCTATTTTTGATCCGGGTCAGGTGTATGACGTTTGGGCTTTGGACTCATCATGGGTGATGTATCAAATACTGGTCTGCTAGGGTTTCGAGTAGATGGGATTTTAGCCCCGGTATCTTCGTTATGGCGTTCCAGTGAGGCAGCACTTAAACACAAGTTAGTCGCAATATGGCCCGGTCTACTACAACGAGACACCGCCAAGATATCACGAAGTGACGGAGAATATTAAAATCCAAAAATATAAGTCCAGCTGCATTTCAGCTTATTCCGGCAAGACTCATCCAGCGTGACCTTAATTGTGCATTATGGACGTTATTTATTTACTTTTTTTTCAACAATTTCAGTCTTATTAACTTTAATAAAGGATGATGCCTAAGTCGAGGAGTGGACAACTAGCGTCCATAAACAAAGGGAGAACTCATACAGGGCTTTTTTTTTTATTGACGGCTGACGCCTTTTGCTGACTGGTTAACTGACTGACCTTCACCTGGGCTGAACCATCAGCTGACCCATTAACCGAGTGACTGCATGGCCCGTTGACTGAGTGGTTGACTGACTGATTTACACCTGGGCTGAACCATCGGCTGATCCATCAACCGACTGAATGCATGGCCCGTTGGCTGAGTTGTTGGTTGACTGACTGATTTACCCCTGAGTTGGGCCATCGCCTGATCCGTTAACCAAGTAATTGCATGGCGCGTTTGCTTAGTTGAATCGTTGGCTAACCGGCTGTTGGCAACTGAATCTCTGGCAGGTTGATTCACTTGCTTACTAACGCCTTAACTGAATAGCTGAATGACGTGACTTGACTGTCGACTTACCTGCTGACTAATTAGCTGGATAGTAGACCGAATGACGCGTTGGCTGAATAGTTGCGTGTGTACCTGGTTTACACGTTGGTTCAGTCATGATTGCAGGATTGCCCTATTACCTAATTACCTGAACGCCTTATTCCATGATTGTATGATATTGCCTTATTCTTGTCTAGTTCCAATCTGGCATTAGTGTTTTAAGATGATCTTTGTTTTATGGGAAAGTCTGTATCTACGACAACGAATAAAAAATCATGAAAAAAGGCGATTTTAAGACTTATACAATGAACTTAGGCGTAAGTGAGAAGGTTTGCCAGCAACCTATGGATGATCGTGGGTTTCCCCCGGGCAATGCCAGGATTCCTCCCACCATAATGCTGGCCTCCGTCGTATAAGTGGAATATTCTTGAGTATGGCGCAAAACACCAATGAAATAAATACATGTAAATAAATAAATTTACAATTGAACTGTGGCCATGCGTCAACGCTGTCAAGTAGAGACAATCCATGGTAAGGTATAACTGACCAACGTCAGGTTATCTGCCATTGAAAATATCTTTGTGGGCTCTTTCTGGAATTATTAACATAGACTGATTTTTAAAAAAGGGGGAAATTTCACTAGCCCTCCACCATGGTCGAATCCACTCCCTGCTAGTTCAGATATCTGAGAAACTGCCACATGAATTGGCTGATTGATTGACAGATTGAGGTTTAACCTTACATTCCAAGAATATTTCAGTCGTGTTTTATTATTTATTTATTTATTTATTTATTTGACTGACACTTCACCCCACATTCAAATTTTGTACTGAAACGACGGCAGCAAGTGTTACAGGTGAAAAAATTGGAATTAAGCTTACCGCGTATCCTTGCAAATTTCCAGCTTTCGTCTTTAAGTCTCCCAAAACGATCAGATATGTTATGTATGACTTAATACCCGACTTGATTGTGGAGTTTCTCAAGAATCTATATTAGGCCAAATTCTCTTTTTACTCGCCACGAACAATGTCCTCGATTCATCTGATCTATTACAGTTTATTTTATTAGCTGACGATACAAGTATGTCGGTTGTTCACATCGACGTATGAACCGGCTGAGTGTAATCAACTTTCTCTGAAGAAAAAAAAAATCAACCGTGTTAAATAATTATTTATCCACACTTATCAACTAATCCACCTAAATTTAATGTTTGTAAGCCTATTTCAAAATGGGCTGTCCGTTAAATAAATCTGTAGCTGGCCGCAGTCTTAACCAAGTGAATCGTCAAAAAAAAATAAATAAACAAATAAATATGTGAATAAATAAGTGAATAAATAAATAAATAAATAAATAACTACCTAAATAAATAAATTTTAAAAGTCCTATTTCCGTTCTAGAGAATGCGACAAATTGCTGCCCACCTGCCTTTATCAAATATATTCGATCGTTCTCTTTAGTCTCTAAATACTACTGTGTACGACTGGTACATATTATATTGTGTAGCCAACCTGTATAGTTTTGTGTACCAGCAGTACACAATTTGTGTAACTTGTGTAATTCATCCACAATGACGTGTGTATGAGTGAAGCCTAGTTTGTGTACTACTGATGGGTAAACATGCATTCTGGATGTGCAAATTAGTACACAGTCGTTTTGCAGAGTATAAAATCCGTGATAATAACATTTATTGTACAGGCCAACTTTGCACTGGTATATTTTGTACAGGTTTAGCTCTTAATATACATTGTATATCTGTACAGGTAGTCTTAAATACCGAGAAAGTACTTTCTGTGTTTGCTGTAGAATTTGTTGTGTTACTCCTATAATAGATCAAGCTTGGGCCTGAAAATGATCTTCCGTTAAACGGAATAATTAATCCGTCAGATTAAAGGAAAGGCAATACATCATGCTTCAAATAACGGGTTTACAAGAAGATTTTGCTTTTTAGGGATATAGATATATAAAAAGATATACCCCTTGTGCTTAGCTTGTTGCTTTACGTCATACTCCAGAATTTTCTCACTTATAAAGAGGAGGTAAATTTTATAGACAAACCATAGTGCCTGGGATAAACCACCCCGACCTTTGGCAACTTACTGACGATCTTTCCAACGTGTGACTTACAGATGTGCAAATCATGTTGGTGGAGAATAAGTGGTCTTCACCGAACGGTAGACTATGCAAACGGCCACACCGATGGCCATAGACCAAGATGTGAGAACTGAAGAATCCATGAAATCACTGTCACCACTCGGGTGTCCTGAATGGCTGTATATATAACATACATAGTTCAGCGCGTGACCTGTCCAGGTGCATAACGGAAAATTATTGTGTGCAGACTGATTTTTACGTTGGTGAATAAACACCTGTACAGTTATCTATATCTTCAAGGGCTATAACTCTTGCCTGTATGATTTTGGCAAAGGCAACATGATTACCTCCCCTTTTGATTATCTCGCCACACCTCCTTTTCCCAGCTGATACAGAGTAATCAAAATTCATTTTTTAGCGTACTAGGTATGTCACTTTTAGTTTGAATCAAATATCAGCGCCACTATCTGTAATTTTCTAGTAGAAAAATATCACCTGAACAGATTATAATTATTTTTAATACCTGCTGGTATATCGTCACCCCCAAAATCACTCAAGCATGACCTGTCGCCTGTTGTATTTTTACCTACTTATATATATATATATATGCATACAGGTGTCACCGACACGGATGTCAGACCGGCCAGTATTGTGTCTGTGCCGTCACCATTCTCATGCAACTCTCTAGTCAGTTGACTGTAGATCGCGTCGGCGATTTGAGGGCACCCCGGCCTGTTCCGTTTCGAGTTACCGGACGAGTTTAATCATCTCTTCTAGAAATACGTGAATCACCTTTTAAAAATTACAGGTAGGTGCTGGGTTTGATGTCTAATAATAAATGAACACAGGCAATACAGAACAGACTGTTTCGTAGAGATATGCGGGGGATATGTGGCTCGTTATATCGCCGCACCTGGTGTTGTAGATTTCATTGGTTTTGGCGGTATCGTAGGAGAGATTGAACTGTAAAGACATAACAAGAGAGAAAGGACTAGACGGGAGAAAATTTGTCTCCATGAAAAGAGAAAAGAACATGAAGTTAAAGTATTCGGCTGTAAAAGCGAGCCGTGAGAAGGAGTTCGCCGTTGTGGTGGGTATTTCTAGAATTATAATTCTAATCACCTCAATATATACATATACCCTTTGTTATGTTGTGGATATAGATTTTCAAGTGTGTATTGGAAAAGCAACGTTGTGGCTAATATAGCATGACCATGTGAGGACACATAAACACGTGTTCCTTTCAAAACACTGAACGATGACTTACATCCTGCAGTTATTTAGACATATGTAATAGACGTATCCCTGTGGTTACGTGTTGAAGTCCTGAAGAATGCGCTAATGCTCATACAAACACTTGTACGACTACTATGCAGGTAGTGCTGTGGAAGTGACGAATTGAAGCACCGGTAACCTAGGCAAATCGTCGTCTCGTATTTTAAACTGATGCACGATTTTTTACATATTATACAGATCCACTTAATGTAATACTTCGGTACTACTAATATACCGTAATTACTCTATGGTAACGACTGCGTACAAATTTGCACATCTACGATGTATGTGATTAAGTGGTACACAAATTGTGTATTACTAATACACTCGGCCTATTACGCAAATATTACGCACAGTTTGTGTGTACATATATGCGCTATTATTTGGCTGTGCATTTTTGCCACAATAATGTGTACTACTCGTACAGAGTAATTTTTAGAGAGTACTGAGAGCCGTGGTGGTGGTGGGGGGGGGGGGTGTCTGGGTTTCCCCTGGGCTCTGCCAGGTTTCCTCCCACCATATACTGCTGACGCCCCCGTATCGGTATATACAAGTGAATTATTGTTAAGCTGTGCGCCTTATATATGGCGTTAAACAGAAGCAAAACAAATACACAAACAAAATACACTGCTGAATTAATGATGGATGTACAAACATATGTATTTTACTCTAAAAGGCTTTGAGTATGTATATACAAGTACATTATAAGCTGTACATCAATAGTGAATACCGTGGTATACACGCTATAGACAACGCTGTAAGTATTCTGCGTATCGAGGTTCATTTCCTATACTCATGTTAACAGACAAGGAAGATTTGATATACGTAGGTGTGGAGGTCTCTTAAATCTATTGGCGCAAGTTATGGCAAATGCAAGAATGACTTTGAAGAAATGAGATATGCAACTGTGGCTCGAAAGACGGAAAAGGAACTGAGAGACTGAGGAGGTTGAAATAAGTCTGCGTATGTAGATAGCTGGCATCACTGCAACAGGAGTTGTTGGCCATATTGGAGTAATATTAGCGCAGGGTATAGTATTGCAGCATTAGGCGTATTCCAATATGGCCGCTTAGATTTATTTATTTATTTATTTGATCAAGACTTGCTCAAGAATAGTTCACTTTTCACTATAATGCGAGGAAACCGAGTAGATCCCGGGGGAAACCCACGACCATCCGCAGGTTGCTGGCAGATCTGCCCACTTACCGCTGGAGAGGAAGCCAGCATGAGCTGGTCTTGAACTCACAGCGACGGCATTGGTGCGAGACTTCGGGGTCATTGTGCTGCACTAACCGACTGAGCCACGCAGGCCCCTGGCCGCTGAGAGTAAGTTATGCCGAGCTTCTATTTATGATGTTACGAAATATAGCCAGTTTGGCTCAGATGGGTTTTCCATTGCATTTGGCCTTCGTGAAGCTCAGTTATATATATACATATAGCTCGGGTGGTATTTGTAGGCTCCGCGCCAAGGTCAAAGTATAGAACACAATGACCATAGCCCTCAAACCCTGGCGAGAATCGTACACTGTTTTTATTCCTTCCTGCTTTACCAACTACACCATGGTCCCACCATGTTAAACCCGTGGTTATATCTACGAGCTGCGTTCTCCAAAGTTTAAGGTGGGTGTTTTCATATTGACATATCCTTTTTGAGCGTCTTCGATCAGGTACATATTACTCTGTAAAAACGACTGTGTAAAAATTTGCACATTCCACAATGCATGTGTACGCCTACCCGTGGCACACAAATTGTGTACCACTGATGTACTGCAGGTTCACAAAATTATGTGGATGTGCTATATTTGTCATAATTATGTGTACCACACGTACACAGTAGCTTTTGGATAGTGCCACGCTGGTTCTGTACCATATACATGGTGAAACCATACGATTCTGAAACCCAGGAACCAGGATGACCTATTACTTCGCGCACATGCTTGATCTTGCAAATGTCACATCGCTTCACATGGCTGTACACATATAAAGATTGCCGAATGCCGACAAAGCCCAAATTGTAAGCAAGAGTTGATGCTACATGTATATATGCTACTGCGAACAATACAGACGGTCATGCAACTTAGGTACTTTTAATTCATTAATTCATTATTTATTTATTTGATTGGTGTTTTACGCCGCTCTCGGGAATATTTCACTTATACGACGGCTGCCAGCATTATGGTGGGAGGAATCCTGGCAGAGCCCGAGGGAAACCCGCGACCATCTGCAAGTTGATAGCAGACCATCTCACGTAGGGCCGGAGAGGAAACCATGCAGCATGAGCTGGTCTTGAACTCACAGCGACCGCGTTGGTGAGAGGCTCCTGCATGTTATTACACCGCGCTGGCGCGATAATCCTTCGGCCATAAGTTTTAGAGCTTGAAGCTACGGTTAACATCTTCAGGAGGTATTTAGAGTTGGATAACATAACGCGGTTATATGGATAACAACTTCTGTTTATTTTGAAGCGACGTTTCGGTATAGATATTAATACCGTTTTGAAGCATAATGGTATAAGGATCTATACCGAAACGTCGCATCAACATAAACAGAAATTATTATCCATACAACCTCGTTATGTTACGCGCTACAGCTGGAATAAGGCAGCTGCGTGAGAAAAAGTCAAACATGAGGTAACGAACTGTTCAGGAGGTATTTCTTTCCTCTTGTCCACGCCGGATTGTGAGATCACTTCATTAATGTGTGCTGATGATATTTACGAGACACAACTTTGTCATTTTTGAACTGGTCGTTACATGTGTGTGGGCGTGGTTTGTGCCTCGCCAGTGGAACTTTCAGTTGGGTCCTTTGTGGCAGCCGTCATTTTGTGTAACACGTGTGATTAATTCTGTCGGGAAATGTAGTACAAAGAGCGCGCGTAGGTTTATTTTCTACAAACACGAAGCTTAATTATTAATGTACAATTAGAATGATCAAAGATTTAGTGAAATCAACCGATTTCTCTTTAAAGCAGGAGCCTGTTACAGACGCCAAAAAAGAAATACATGCAGATGAACATACCGGAAGGAAATATAATGTCACTGCGGTTTACAAGCTATAATTGTAGTTTAAGCTATAGACGGTTAGCATTTTTTCTTATTTTTGTTTTTATAGTTAATTTTGTGGGATATTTTGGTTAACGCTTTTATACAGGACATAATTGAGCCTGATATCAATTCTGCCAGAGAAACATTTATACCACATAAGTTGGTTAAATCTCGCGATTAGCTGATGCTCTTGTGTGCATGATTTAAAAAAAAAAAACAGTCTTGAAGTATTTTCAGCATCTTGTATATACATATACACATTACTTTTCCTGAGATGCGTATACTTTGTATTTAAAAGATGCATACAGGGTGAATAGCGGTCATGTTTTTGTAGCTCTTATTTTTGTGAAGCATTTGTTTTGGCCCTTACCTCATTTTTGAAAAATCGAAGATTACACTGGAGCGTTGATCGGATTATATTGTCACACCGAATATATAGGTTGGTGATTTGACCCGTTAAAATATGCCAGAATTTCCTGTGTTTTCGACGGGAATCGTGCACACGGAGTCATCCTGGAACTGAAATAAATATCTGCGGAATTACTTGTTAACAAACACGGATTGATCTGTTCGATTAATGGAAAATCAATCCAAAGAATTAAGGCAGTATATACATGCATTTCCCAAAGGTTAAACTTTTCTCTATTTCTCACCGCGGTGTGTATACAAGAATATATGTCTTGTGAAGTGAGAGACATTTTCCGCTGTCTTTATTACTGATTACATTTCGTTTAAAAGGCATCGCTTTTTTCTATGTTATTTTATATGTTTGATTTCCCTCAAAGTCACAGAGGCGTGTAGTATTCACAAAAAATACTGTGTGCATGGGGACCGTGAGGTGGCTGTTAGCAGTTCTGTACGTGTATAAGTAACGCCCATGGCCATGATACGACAGCAGTGCTTTGAATTGCAAGCGCTAAGTCATGTAATCATTCATTCATTCCTTCATTCTGTTGATATCCAATTGTATGTCTGTACATTCTCAGCGCCATGCTTCTCTTGCTGGGCAATTATGTTAGTGAATATATGCAATTATAATATGCGTACCTGCTGACGTCAACCACTGAAGAAAGGATCCTTTAGGCTTATCAGTTATTTTTCATATTTCTGGCCCTACATGAAATGATATAATTGTGACGCCGCCAGGTATCATATAGCGTGTTGTCATCTTTACCTGTTTCATCGAAGCTTTCAGTCGTTAAAAGAATTTTAGGATGCGGGCTGCGTTTTGCTTGAAAGGCATCGCTCTCTCTTGTTCATTTATGTTTGATGGCCCCTCTCCCACCTCTCTCTCTCAATATATATATATAATGTGAAAATGCAGTTTTCGCCAAAAAAAAAAATTCTATAGTTGCGTGTATGTGTTTATTAGTAAAAGATTTTGAATACGATATGTAGGTACCAGACTGTTGAGCTTAAAACAAAATAGCCCCCCCCCCACTCCACTTCCACCCCCCACCAAAAGCAAACTTGGCCTATATCATGTTATAAAAAAAAACAACTTTAAGCTGTTTTAGCCCGACGCTAAAGGCATTGCGTGGCACAGAAAACGATGTATACGATATGTAGGCTTATATATAAGTAAGATTACACACATTTTTGTACGGTGATTACTAATCGCCTTATCTAGTTAAACAAAGCACCCATGCCATAGTTCAGCCAAGCGAATCCAATGGCAAATCCCGAGGGATATAAACTGTACTACGACTTGCTCCCTTCGTTGATATGTATTTTCTCATAACTAAAAATGCTCCGTATAACATTTTGTATTCAACATTTCCAAATCCACCATTTTGGCATTGGCAAATAGGGGGAGGAGCTTTTACCATGTTAAGTTGACACTTTAGTAAGTTTTAGAATTTTAACACTTTACAGGTAGATTCGAACACGTTGTAATGTAAGACTATACCTTATGTCAGATTATATGTAAAATACTTTTAGGTGCATGTTGTGTTCCGCATTAGAAGTGTTAAGAATCGTGCAGTGTAACATTACGTTATAACCTACAAACAGTAATTGCATGCGGCGTGAAATTTCAAGATGTGAGCACCCACTTGTTACAGCATTAAACATATCATGTCACTTTAACACACTATTGTGTTTTAAGAATGTATAGTGTAAATAGATATACGAAAAGCCGTAATTACAAACGCGTTTTTTTATTTTTTTTATTTTTGCTTTTGTTTTTGCCTACACGCGTGAAATGACGCAGATTAATAAACCAAACCCTAGCTTACAGCATGGTGTAGTAGAGAAATGTTTGTGTCTTTCTCTCCTTTTCTCTGAGGGAATTATAAGGAAATTCAGCCACCTCTTTCAAGCCTGATGGCGCTGTCGTATTGGGAACGTTTGTGTCTGAGCAATGAAGTCGGTTCCCGTGTGTGTAAAAACTCACTATTCCTTCCTGGCTCGCGGTAAGCTGTTACTCTGCACGTACTTAACGTGCACAACCACGCAGAAACTCAGACGTATAGATATGGCGTGTACCATCACGTATACTATGACGTATACATATGACGTATACCGTGACGTACACTATGGCGTATACTACAGCAAAAGGAACAAATTATTCAGTATACATGCACTATATATGCATTTAATTGGAGTGACTTGAGAGACGTAATCGTTGCCTGTACTGAAGACATCGCGTTTCCCTCGGCGAACGGGAGCTTTGAATGCATCTGGTACATTTAAAACCATGTCTGTAGCCAGTACATGTAGACTGAAGTGTTCCCCTTTACTGCCAGAAGTAACATGCAGAAATATATATATGTACATATCCAGTATAGTGTCTTATTCCCATTGATGTACACAGTCTGTGTCAGGTGCAGCCAGGTGTGTCTGCATTTTAATAATAGGCTCTGGAAAGACTTTTGGGTATACACTAAAAACCAGATAATAAATACCAAAGTCCAAAACTTTTAAATATTGACGAAAGAATACGTTGAGGTGGGCAATATATAAATAGTGCTATATCTGGGCTTTTGGACGACCAGTGCGCATTCTCATGTCTACACCTGGGTCGAATGTATGCTCCATATATTTGTAGTAAGTTTGTGAAAGGGGAGGGGAGGGGTAGTTGAAGGTGTGTAGGAAATTTCGCCCATATACATTGTGAGATACATTGTCGGCTCTTTATCCATGTTTAGCTGCCAGATATGAAATATACGAGGCGAAAAAGACTTTTTCAGCAAAATCATGATTCTTTCAGTTTTCACGTTGAACACCACGCCCCATCAGTTTTAAGGGTTCATTCAAAGGTTCGTATGAATAAAATAATTCACACTGTATTTAGTGGACAAATGGAATGTATGAATACACATGGTTAGACAAATATACGTTATAGGTTGTCCTATATTTTCATTTACGCAAGGCACACCATGTGCATGTACTAGGTTTACGTGTGAAAACCCACATTCAGTGTTATGTTGGACACGTGACATGTGTTTTGACGGACACGTGACACGGGCGCCTCCTATCGGACAGTATGGCGTACCCCAAACCCGCCACTTTTAGGCTATTGCATGTACTATGTAAGACGACTGCACAAATTGTCACATTCAAAATGCATGCGTATCAGTGGTACACATGTCACTGTGGATGTATTACACAAATTGTGTACTATTGGTGCAGAAAAATTATGTGGATGTGCATTTTTGCCACAAGAATGTGTACCACTAGCTTTTAGAGACTACATACTTTGTTACAGCCCAGTAGATTGTCAATAAGGGTTACAACATGGTAAATGCTGCCAAATATGAGTGGCAAATTTAAAATGCTGCACCGCCTAATGATTGTGTGCAAGTTGTTACACAAAGTTGCATGTAGCTTACCGTACAATGTTTGCAACACTTACCTAATACCACCTAAATATGTTAATTTGACACATTTGTACACAACAAGGCGCGAGATTACATCAATGCCTAATGACTTTTTGACATGGTTTTTGGCCGCTTGCCTCGGATATAGGATGCCCCTAAATAATTCGACATAATTCTCTTCCCCTTGATTTTGTGGACACGGTAATAGTAGGGCCTATATACTACTGCCTTGAGGATCGCATTGAAAACACAGTCTAAGGAAAGGAAACCTGCTCGACTTTCGTGGCATTCCAACTGCAGTTTCTTCTCGGTTTTATGTGGAGAGCTTGTAAATTGTAAATTTACATATAATAGCTCATTCAGGCCACATATTTCATCAAGACAATTTGCCGATCAATTGCAATTTTGCCTGACGTAAGAATGCAATTTTAATTACACGTTTAATTTACCTGTGGGCAGGTATAGCTGCAAGGGAAAAGCAATAAAATCCTGGTAATATTTGGGTAGTTGTTTGGTCTGGCGGGTCTCAATTTAGCGGAGGTAGATAAAAAGAAACTCATTTAAGAAAGTAGGCCGAAATGAGAGGCATGGAAAAAGAAAAAAAAAACAAAAACGTGTTGCCTGGTGTTATATATATATCACTGATTGACTCTCTAATGTCTTTAGCCACTGCTTTATTTTACCTTTTCTCCGTGACTCAGTCGGTTAGCGCGCTATCGCAGCACAATGACCCCGGAAGCCTCGCACCAATGCGGTCGCTGTGAGCTCAAGTCCAGCTCATGCTGGCCTCCTCCCCGGCCGTACGTGGCAAGGTCTGCCCGGTTTCCTTCCACCACAATGTTGGCCGCCGTCGTATAAGTGAAATATTCTTGAGTACGGCGTAAAACACCATTCAAATAAATAAATAAATATTTTACCTATTCCTTAATCACTGACAGTTCAGTAAACACTACTTCCGGAGCCTAAAGCTATACCCCTTACAGCAAAACCGCCGGCATGGAATTAATTAGAGTTGTAAAGGAGAAGATTTAATTCTAACCTGGTTTAAGGTCATATTCACATTGCAGAAAGTCTTCTTTTTTGTCTTTATATATATGTGTATCGGTGCCAAAAAAATTCCATGTATTTCCTAAAATAAAAACCCAATCAGTGAGAGTGTGTGCCTGCCCAGGCTCTAAACACTTGCTCAAGCAACAATACGGTGCAAATTTCGATGTTTAACTTATAAACACTTTTGTGCATCAGGTATTAAACACTTGGAGATTATTGTATTATATACAGGTTTTAGACACTTATGTTTAATGCATAAATATATGTGTACATTTATTAACAACGTTCGTTTGAAGTTTGATCACCCATTAAACCTGTTGGGCGTTTGTCATTTTACAGTGTAGTGTTTCTTTGGCATTTAAATGATATTTTCAAATGGATTAACATCAGTTGTTCTGGGCGGTCATCGGCGACAATGTATTTCACGGGTGATTAAAAATCGATACCACAATGCTAGGTACAATCACCCGTTACAATTAATAAATCGATATTTCATGAATGAATGCAATCGCCCGTTGATGTTAATTGATATTATTATAATAAAGGGTGCAGCCAGTTGCTAATAGATATCGATACTGTAATAATGAATTTAAACTCACCTGTTACGAACTCAAAACATTATGAATATAAACATCCCTCAAAGGTGGAGTATTTTTGAAACAGAATTACGACACCGCCGCCATGCAGATGGTTCACATTAAACAATGTTTTGAAACAATTCAAAATGAATTACAATGACTGCCTGTTTACATACAAATACAAACGCTTGGCTACATGAATACATGTACCGGTATATTACACAGAGGATCTCACAGGGGTGGCCATCGCATATGAAACGCCGGATACATGTCTCCCGGGAAACGACCTTGCACTGAAAAGTTGCCGTCACGTGTGACTCGCGGTTGCTTGAAACTGTTCGTCAGAAAGGCTAAGATTTTGTGAATTCCGCCGTGCACATATATGGCATAGGGCTGATTCAACATCTGGATGATGTTGTTTTCAAGTTGGCAAATTTTTTTTGTAATACTGTTCTCATAAGCGTTCACCATTTTACCGAGAGGTTGCAGTGGTGGTCGGTGAAGATTTGACCTGGATTTACAGGGCAGAGAACTTCCGTTTCATTTTTATCGCGCAGTTGACTGAAAATTTGGATTCCGTTACTGACGACCCTTTTTTGCTGAGGGCTGTTTCTGCGATTGTAATATTAATGGGTGTGACGTTCATGTCGTCTTAAAATGGCATTTTCTTGGCTCAGAGTAGTAAAGAAGGCTGTCAGTTCACGGAAGAGATCGGTCATGTTTACGGGAACTTTTGCCTATAATATTATGTGGTCAATAAGACATATGTTTCATGAGATAACAGTGGCCGTAATTGCCGTTTCATCACTGCGGACCTCTTATTTTAACCATGCAATTGACCGCCTAAAATAAGTTAAGGTGGTAGTGTTTGCTGCGAAATAAAAGAACCTGCTTGAAGGACAAAAATCCTGTGTGCCAAGAAAACAAAAAAAAAAAATTGTCATCTGCTCATTTCTCATTTGAATATTTCTCATCTCTTGCATCGCATGCAGAGCCGGTCGAGTAATAAATTGTGGCACGCATAAGTTTGAAGGGTGTAACATTTCACCGACGGCTTTCTCTTGAAAGTTGCTTTCCAGACTTTATCAGTTTTCAACAACGTTGTCTCTCGTAGTAAAAATAAAGTGCATGTAGTTTGACGTGACGTAACGCGCAGGATTTTGTTTTCCCCACGCTCTCATCCAATCAAATTTTTCCAAAAAGTGTTATTAACCTAGGGTAATGTGAAAAATCTGTCATGGGCTGGCATGAATGAAAACTACGTGAGTTATGTGATAAATAAATATTTACGTACAGTTTTACTGTAACGTGTTGTATGAAGGCTTTGCAGAGCTTGATTCAGAGACTGTTATAGCTGAATTTACTCATTTTAAATCTTCTGTTACAAGGTGAAGTTGCTTTCAAAACTCCTATATAGAATATAGCCCCGCTGCCCTTTCCCCAATCAATCCACCTCTGACACCCCCCCCCCCCGGCCCACTCAGGCATACAGTCCGCTAATCAAACGGATAGACATGTTATCACACAGGTATCCGACATGTTATTCCACTGGCACTATATACACAGCCGATACTTAACTGTATATGTGCTCTGTCAATGAAAAAACCACTGACCTCATCGGGCAATATCTGCCGTTAAATCCGATCCCTGAATTAATAATAACGTGTAGGCTGTATGCATTTTCGTCGACATAAGAGAATAATCCGTTTCTGATTACGGATGGATTCGTTTTCCATGAAAATCCATATAATCCGTAATCACTCGATGTACGGATTTGACGGAAATTTTTTTTTTTCTTTTGGGGGGGGGAGGTGCAAAATTGTGACCTTCGATCGCGTTTGTTTCTATCAGAGAATTACTGCAATAGAGCTGACATATTGTTAAAGTGCATGCTATCAAAGGATAGCTGGGGTCCTATTATGCTAGCCAAAAAGGCAAGGTCCCCTTGAAGCCAACGCGTTGTAGACTTAGACAACCGTACAGAAATATATATATATATATATATGTAAACACTAGTTTAACAACATAGGTGTAACAACAAAAGTGTAATAAGAAAAGTTTAATAAGAGAGGTTAATATGATAAAAATAATAACAAATATAATATTACACGGTTTGAAGTACATTGTACCATTCATTTGCCACACATGAAGCGTATCTTAATATTGCACCTTTATGTAGAATGATTTAATATGAGCAGCTTAAATAAAGATTCATCCGGAGTAAACAAACGGAAGAATGAATAAATCTGATAGTATCTGTAAACATGATGAGATTAGGCTTGGATAAAGGGTAAATAAGTAGAGGTCGAGCCTTTCTCGTGGGCACCTGGCCTAACACGCACAGGTTACCGGTTTGTCACGCTTCAGTGGTTTGCTAACCGCCGCATGGTGTAGATCTACCCAGCTGATGTGACCACCCCGTCACGGTTAAGGCTTTGGTGTTATCAAGTAAATAAATCACCATCACAACTGATGTGAGAAGAAAAAAACTGATTTTTTTGGCAGTTATTGTGCTGACTTGGACACCCATGTACACATGTGGCCGATATTACCGAGGTGTGCACAAAAATACCTGAGAATTGTCTCGTGAATACAAAAAAATGATCTTTCTTCTAACCCGCGGTCACTATTGTACGGGTACTTGAATGTTTATCACCCGTAACGAAGTGCGGGACTTTTGCTGGCCTAAATACCGAGCGGTCAGTTTTTGACCAAACGGAGAAGTTGTCATTTTGTTGCACCTACATGTAGTATATAGCTATACCTCGAGTGCTTCAATAGAGGAGTTTCGAGTTTGAAATCTTTTGTCGCAAAAGGTAAAAAGAGTTGAACTGTGTCCTGTGACTCGTCAAAAATGTCAGAAAATTTTGTTCACTTTAATTTACCGATCACCTTTCTCGCTGTGTTAGGGAGGTACAAACGACCTCTCTCCTTTGTTGTCGAGCTTCTTAAATTAAAAGACTTCCAGCTCTTCAATTTTCCCTATTGTACGACTAGTCTAAATAACTTTTTTTGAAAGCTTTTTTACACGGCCATGTTATAGTAAATGTAATCAGAAATAGTTGCCTAACATTTTTGACAGGTAACATGGTACAGTAGAACTTTTCTTACCTTTAGCGGCAAAAGATTTCGAACTCGAAGCTCCCCTATTCTGCGATGCCCCTCTCTAAAAAAAAAAAACAAGAACAAAACAAAAAAACAAAACCTTTCGTTAAATCCGTTATTTGAATAACTAAGGGCTGCCTTTCTGTTTATCTAACGGATTAATCAGTTTCTGGTAAGGAATTAATCCGTTCACGATAACGTAATAAGGAACGGATGAATCCGTTAAATCAAAGGAAAGGCAATCCTCCATTCCTGAAATAACACATTTAAGGGAAGATTTTCTTGATGATTACTTTCAGGGCTCAGTTCTGTCGCGAAAGGTTAGAATGAAAGGTTATGGGTTAAAATGAAACTCGGAGAGAAAAGGGAAAGTCAAGATTTACACCAGAATCATTTAGGCCTATTTCATAGTTATCTGGCTTATTTTGTCTATAAACTTTGAAAAAAAGAAAACAAAAAAAAAACAAAAAAAAACAAAAACATTACAAAAATCCGTTAACTGAGGGTAGACGGATTTTCTCCTTGTTAATATAACGGCTTAGTCAGCTCCTGGTAATTTCGCCCCTAATAACGACTGAATCTGTATTCGGGAACTGATTAATCCGTTAGGTCAACGGAAGAGCAATCTGCCATCTCTCAAATAGCCGATTCAGCGGAAGATTTCTTTGAGGGTAACTCACCCCTTTTATGTGTTTTGGTGAATACACCTTCAGGTCCAAGGACCACAAAACTGACTTAAAGTCAGGCTTAGTCACATCGTCAAAACAGTTTTCCGCACTAAAATTGTGACTCTTCGGAAAGAATTGTTATTTCTATTCCAAGAGTTGCCGTAGGCCTTTATCACAAAAATGGAAATTTGCATATAAGTTCAAATCTTAGTTCAGGAATTACACCCCCGTGGGGGCCTCCGTGGCTCAGTCGGTTAGCGCGCTATCGCAGCGCAATGACCCGAAGCCTCCCACCAATGCGGTGGCTATGAGTTCAAGTCCAGCTCATGCTGGTTTCCTCTCCAGTCGCACGTGGGAAGGTCTGCCAGCAACCTGCGGATGCTCGTGGGTTTCCGCCGGGTCCTGCCCGGTTTCCTCCCACCATAATGTTGGCCACCGTCGTGTAAGTGAAATATTCTTGAGTACGGCTTAAAACACCAATCAAATAAATAAATAAATATATACACTCCCACCCCGAGTTAAGAGTAAAGGTGGCTTAAGCTTAAGACAGCTTCGTGATCCTGTGATCAAACATTTGTCTTGCAGGTTAAAGCTGAATTCTCATACATCCTAATAGGAAGTCTAACTGTTAAGTTTATCAAACTTATCCACCTCCAAAGTATATGGATACCACTATGAGCTTCAAAGAATCATTAAAGGAGAAGTTAAATAATCGAGCTTCGAAAAATTATACTTTGTTTTGGGCATAATGCTACAGTGCCCGAAATCACAGTGATAAAACCACAAGCGAGATGAACGTGTATCAGTGAGGTAGAACAGTATTTTCGTTCAAAACGTACAAACCAAACGCAGTCCAAGAACACAACAGGAGGAGAGTTAGAGGGAGAGCGCCCCCGCGCAGGAAGTGGGGTTAACTCTGTGTATACAATGACATGTAATGTAAATGTATAAACAATAGTTTGGCGCTGTAATTTTATACTGACTACATTCGCGTCCATTGCGCTTAGACTTATCGTTTGAACCGAAATGTTTGGGTTTATAAAGTGAACTATGCCCTTTGTTTTTTTTTTAGTGTGAAAGAATTGAACAATTATTTAAAGCTAAAATAGCCCGTCGGACATGGGAATGGAAGACAAATACCTTAGGGCAGTTAATTATGAGGTCATTAATTACGGTATAAACATTACTCACATTACTCATTACTCACACTCGTGTTATATGTTACTAACAAGTAGGTTATACGTTACTAATAAGCATGTTATACATTGCGAACAAGTATGTATTGAGTTACTAACGAGCATGTTTGTATGTTACTAGCAAGCATGTTAAATATATAAACAGTGGTGTTATATGCTGTCAGGCGTGTTTCAAGCACGTTACGATATAGTATAAACAAAGACTGTTGTACATTACTAACAAACATGTTATATGTTTGCTATATAATCATGTTTTGCGTTACGTTCCTAACAAGCACAATATATGTTATCAGCACGCACAGAATAAGGTAGCAGCCCAGAGAGCTAACTATCCAAGGGAGATCACTCTCAGAGACTAACAAGTGCGTTCACAGCTATAAGCCAGATAGCGATTTGGAGTTACCGATTATTGCGCATGACCAGAGCGCGTCATACAGTAGACAAACAAAAGCACATGGCCATTCATGCCTATCTCTGAATATTACAGACTTCAGGAAATGCCCAGTGTTGAGCTCAGTTCTAATTTTTTTTTCTGTGTTTTTCACCGAGTTTTCCACCTGAAACAGCCCCAGAGCCCACGCATAGTCTCAAACGTCACACGGGCACATAAAATGCGCGAAATGGGCTGAATTGTGTCTGACTGCCTACGGTTACACTGCCTTTAACACAGTCACGAGGGTCTGTTTATCTACAAGCGACGTAAGTTCGGTCATGAGCAAAAACAGCTATCTGGATTATTCACGTGAACATACAAAACTCTTTATTGTGTTTGACTTGGCCGTTTCATTCCGGTTTTAAGTGGCTCTGATTAATGTCAAGTGTCCATCCATATGAATAATCACTGCACCTTGTTTTTGACAGCAGGTTGTGTGTCATTTTTTTAGGGGTAGACCCCACAAATATGAGGATATGTTGAGTAAAAATACCATTACAAACTCTAAAAATATTTTCACAATTTTTTTTCGGAATTTTTTCCCCATTAAATGCAGTCAAATGTTTCGATTGTATGGTGGGCTTTGTCAACCACACTGATAATGTTGGTCCACCTGTGACGTCACAAAACTTTTTGTTCACCTTTATGTTCAGATCTGAATAAAGTTGTGAATCGTACTCCTGCAATGTGTGTCTGTGTATGGAAAAGGTAGAAAAGTCACTGATGAAGCAACATTATCAGTATGGTCTATAAAATCCACCATACAAGCAAAACATTTGACTGCATTTCATTTTGTGAAAAAATAACCTTGAAAAATCAGTGACGGTATTTTCATATATAGTTTTCAACGGTGTTTTTACTCACCTTAACTTCAGTTTTGTGGCATCTTTCCCTTCAAGATTGTTTTTGCTACCTTATTTCGCTGAGTAACCCTGTGATAACTAATAAATGCATGTTTGCCGTTACAGATGGCGGTGGATCACAACGAGAAAAAGCCGCTGGCCCGGGGCTCCGAAATCTGCTCCTTACTCTTCACAGTCGTCATCATGGTGAGATTTGGAGGGGGTGGGGGTAGGGGGGGATTGGTGGAGGGGTCAGTAGGAGTCCATTAATTCAGTGAATTAGATAAACGTGCACTATGGTGCCCACACTGATTCAGTCGCCCTTAAAATGAATATCTCTCCATGGTGTGGATCGAACGTCTGAAGTAGATCGGGGGTTCAAATCCGAGTGGAGTCATATCTAAGACTTTGACATCGGTAGCCTTGGCACTCACCTGGTTTGACATTCGACCAGTCTATAAGTAAGGGCCCAAGCGGTGATTGGCGGTGTCAGTATGATGTGACTGGGTGTGACGTCGTGCCTGGTGTCTTCGGCATGGCGTACCAGTGAGAAAGCACTGTAAATATGTCGGATTTAGGTCAGGCCTGGTACAAGCAGACCATAGTCGTGATAGAATGGAAATAATGTTGAAAGCAACGCTAAACCCAACACGAACAAACAAATCATTATAGAAAACAGGAACTCAGACACAGAGGTCGCAGGCTTGAATTCAGCTTCGGTTCCTTCACTACTATAAATCTGATATAAGTGTAAATATACGTGAGCTGTTCTAATTCGTCATGGTGTACAAACACCCGATAACGTCACAAGAAATCAATCACTCTGGTATATTAATACCCATCCCCTCCAACCCCCCCCTCTTTATTTCCTCTTCCACAGACGATAGCTACGGCACTTCTCGCCGTTGGAGCCTGGTTATTGAGCAGCCCATTGGTCAGTCAGATCGGACCGACCTTTGAGGGGTCTATGTGGTACTCCGGAACTGTGCACCCGGTAAAGATGCCCTTCATGGAGTTTGCGGGGATCGTTAGCTGCGTGGGTGGGGGAATCGTCATCTTTTTCATGATACTGGCCATAATTGGTATCGCTAGCTCAAAACACTCGGCACACTGCTATATTGGCACGGTAAGTGCAATGTAAAATGACCAACGTCCAGCGCGTTTAATGGGTGATTAAACTTCAAACAAGCTTGTTTAATAAATATATACATACATTTAAGATTTTAAGAGTGTCTAAAACATGTTTATAGGCCTATAATATAATGCTATGATCTCCAAGTATAAGTTAAACTTATTTACAGTGTGGAAGAATTTGAGTATTCTCATTAATGGCTCAGGACTAGTGCAGAGTAATGACCCAGAAGTCTCCCACCAGTGCGGTCGTGGGAATGGTCGTTGGTTTTACCCGGGCTCTGCCTGGTTTCCTCCCACCATAATGCTGGCCGTTGTCGTATAAGTGAAATATTTTTGAGTACGGTGTAAAACATCAATCAAATAAATAAATCAATTAAAGTTTCGCGCTTTCTCTGTAAAAAAAATCTCTCGAGCAGAATTTGAAAGCCTAATATAAGAAAATTTAAGAAAAAAAAAAAATTTCAATAATATAGTTTTTCTGCGATATAAGCCCAGATGTAATCGATGCCACAGTGCATTGGTCAATCGCGGCAAAACAATCAATCAGTTAATAGCCCCATCCATCGACCATGTATCAATCAATCAATCAATAAATCAATCATCTCTGTTTTCAGTACGTCATATGCCTAATCATCAGTATTGTGTTTTGCATCTGTCTGTTCGTCAAAGGTGTTCCAGCCGGGGTAAGTCTTGGTTCCACACTTTTATAATTAGGAATATTTTTTTTTGTTTTCAGTAAAACATTTCATTAGTAGTTTGTATTAAAGGCGAATAAAAGCAAAAAATTCACCGGTGGAAAAGTCAATCTGAAACAATATTTTTAACATTCTTTTTTTATTACTTTATATTTAACGAAATATTACCGAAAACAGACCGAGTTGTTAGCGTGCTAATGCGGTACAACGACCTATAGGACTTTTACCAATAGTGTCGCCGTGCGTTCAAGTCCAGCTCATGCTGGTTTCATCATCCAATGTGTAGAATTCAAATGTTTGAAATTGTTAAAGAAAAATAAATTATTTGTTAATATTTACTCAATATAGGTATTCATCTAAACCCTTCATCTAAAAATTCACAATTTGTTGATAAACAAAATGGACTGACATTTTGTTAATTTCACAAACTTCTTTGACTGAAGACGACTACGTGATGGTATTTTTTTTCTTTTCATTTTTTTATTTCAGTGGAGCGATAAAACAGACCTATTATTTCTAAAGGAGCAAATTATTGAAAAGTACGAGGGACCAGAAGGAGAATCTGCCTTTTCTAAGGCGTTCACACAACTGCAAGTTAAAGTGAGTAATTTAAATATTGGACTGGGAAATTATTATTACATACATGAAGTTCAGTGTTTGGTTTTTTGAGTGGATTTTGGGGCAATAAACTGAACAATGAAAACATTTACAGGTCCGCTGATATATATTGTAAATTGCTGCTTCAGTACACAACCAGGCCGATCGGGTCAGCTTCATTTTCAAAAACATGGAATGATGAATCCGATAGAAAAATTAAGAGGAGGGTTGGAGATAGGTCACAAAATATTTTAACAAAAAGTAGTTTGTCGAGTACTGTGACCTGTCGGTGCTATTCGAACTTATTAACAATTTCTACCGATCTGCTGAATAATGTTTTACTTCTAAAAATTATCATTAATGCTAATTATGTAAAACATTTTCCACAATGGAACAATCTTCTCCGCAAATGAAACCTCGCTACCGCGGGGTTAAACCGCGATGAGAGGGTTTACAAAACCGAAAAGGCGGGGTATTTGTTATAGTTTTTAAAGGTTTATAGCCCTATTTCTCAATTTATCTAGTTTCTTTCCGTATGCGCGTTTCTTCGCCTTTGCATATTATTTAAATTCTTTGCTGTTGATCAAAATTGTTTAATAGTAAAAGTGAACCACTGTGAATGAGTAGAAATGTTGAAAAATTCGGATGGTACTAACAGGCCACCTTAGTCAAGGATTTTCAACAAAGGCCTTCACTCTAAGCTTATGAAATTTTCCAATGAGTATTGTTCTCTTGTGGGTAAATATGGACAGTGTCCCAAATCTCTGTCCTTCTGCTTCATAATGGTGTCTGATTTATCTTAACTCTAGTGATATATGCTTGTGTTGGAAATCTAAATAATTGCATCCAAAGCGCAACTGCAATGCATATATTTTTGATTAACGACAATTTGTAAACTAGCACGTGGCACGATTAACATTACGCATTAAATTTATGCGCCCAAAAGAGTCCATGTGTCTTTCGTGCATCATTAAAGCTTACTGTCTGCTTCATTTTACATGACTCCTAATTCCTGATTTCTCCCTTTATACCATTAATATACGAATGGGAAGTCAGCCAGCAACCTCTGGGTGATCGTGGGTTTTCCGCTTGCCCGGTTTCCTGCCACCATAATGATGGCCGCAGCCGTATAAGTGAAATAGTCTTGAGTTAGGCGAAAAATATGAAATCCGATCCGAATAGTATACGAAAGACTGTTAAGACGACACTATATACTTCAAACCTAGGGGTGGCTGGGAGGGAGAACAACTCTGTATAGGGAGAGCGCGGCCACCAGTGTTGGCCTATTTTCACTGGCTGGATTTTGTACCGTTTTGATCTGATGCACTGATTAGGCCATCTGCAGATGTAGGCTAAATTTCTGTTGTTTGATATCACACTCCCGTTCACTATATCTTGAACTACTTTAGTTTGCACTACTGTTTTATGACCCTCTGTGACCAAGGCCTCATTTGACTCATAAGCCTTAAGTCGTATAACTCAAGACCTAAGTCCGAAGTTTGACCAGTTGGTAGACAATAAAGCATAGGTAGTATTGTTTTATGGAATGTTCGTATGTCGTAAGTTTTAATTTAGGCCCTGCGTTACGACTTACGACTTTCAGTGAAATGGAGCCCTGAGCCCTAGGCTTATATCTTAGGTTATTGTAGCTCTCAAGGACGCTTTTACTTCAAATCTCAAATAATTAGAAGACTACTTTGCCGCAGTGTCCCCTCTTCGGTCACATAGTTAAATTTCCAAGACATAGCATATGACCCAGTTCCAAACTAGGCTTTTGAGTGGAGTTAAAAAATTGGCATGAATTTTACATTGCTTATTTTGTCTTGATATTACCCTTTTATTGACCTTCAGGACAATACGTTTCCTTATACAGGTTAGCCTCAGATAAATACGGTTACCTTCAGACAGATACGGTTACCCCTCAGACAAATACGGTTACACCCTGACAAATACGGTTAATCAAGAAGACAAATACGGTTAACCCTGAGACAAATACGGTTAACCCCAGACAAATAAGGTTACCCTATAGGACCATTACGGTTACCCTCGGACCAAAATCACGCATCACAAAAACATTTTCTACTGATTTACTATGATTCAAATGTTTGACTACTAAAACCTGTCATTAATAATAATTAGACCTATTTAAAAATATTTTAGCGCAAACTAACCGTTTTCTCCGCTCAGAAAAACTTATCGCAAGCTCTGAGGGAACCTTTCTACCGTGGGTTTAAACCACGAAGTAAAAGTTTACACCGCGACAAAGGCGTTTTTAAATTTTTTCAAGGTGTATAGCTGTATTGATCAATATTGTCCAATTTCTCTCTGTATCCGAGTTAAGTCGCTTTGGCACACGTCTTGAATTCTGACCACGTTTACTCCCAGACAAATACGGTTATCACCAGTCTAACTCATTTACCCCCAAATACGGTTACCCTGAGGGCAATAGTTTTACCCCATGGCAAAAATCAAGGGGGGGGGGGGACGAAATGTTATGGTGTATACCCAAAGGAATGGATTACTTCTTGAATTTCAAATATCAGGCGGTGCTCTCCGAAGTTAAACTAGCTCAGTGAAAACAAGTTACTAAAGGCATTCATAAGTGTAACATTTTGAGTGTAAATCTTTATGTTTTCAGTCTCAGTGTTGTGGTCTTTACGATCCGGGTGAGATCCTGGGCCCAGACACTTTAAACTTCACGTCCTGGACCAATGCTACATACCCACCTCCGGAATCCTGCGAAACGGCAAATGCGGTAAGGCACCCGGGTCTCATAACAACAATTCCCATTGTCATTCAAAAGTGATGACTGCTTTTCTGTAGTAATTATCAGCTTCATTTACTATGTATATACATGTATTATTTCTTACAAATTGATTTGGGAACTGCTGGATTTTAATATATATGAGAAGGAATGTTGAAAAGAAGATTATGGCGAAATAGGGAAATGAAGAAAGTTATAACAAAATGAAAAAATAATTTTAGTTTTGAAGCCTAATTTTCGAAAATAAAGTCACTGATGCCCAATTGCTACTTCCTCTACCCGCTCTACCAAAAAAAAAAATGAAAACGGGGTGGTGTTGACATTCTTTATTTTCTGACCGATCGTCTGAGCCAGTGTAGTACTTAAAAGACATTCTGCATCCCAAGAAGAAAGCTTAGAAGCTTTCTTTGTACTTATATATGTTAGGGCAAATTGAAAGCTACATATTAAGAAGAAGAAAAAAATTGTTTCGCGTAGTCCTGAGAGTTGACAGATAATTTAAGAGGTCGCCTCTCTTCCTGGTATCCTCCGCTCAAGACGTAAAGCTGTCCACGTGAGCGAAATGTCCCCAACCCACCATGTAAAGCCAGCTGTTATAACCGATTCCTAAACTAGCTTTTAGCTACACTAGATTTTAAGTCATCGATATCAGAATTCTCAGATGAGTAATAGAGCTGACTTTACCTCCTAAAATATAGAAGGGCCTCTTGATAGATAATGCCTTTGCAAAATAATGATCTGAAATAGTATGCAGTACATGTCTGATGAGTTTGTTTGTACCCTTGTCATTATTTGAGTCACTTATTTGTGTACAAATTGTGTACAAATTGACTACATGTGTTTAACTTATTGATTGGATTGGTGCTTTAAGCCGTACTCAAGAATATTTCACTTAGAAGACGGCGGCCAGCATTACGGTGGGAGGAAATCGGGCAGAGCCGGGGAAACCAATGACCATCCGAAGTTCGCTGGCAGACCTTCCCACGTACGGCACTAGAGGAAGCCAGCATGAGCTGGACTTGAAGTCATAGCGACCGCATTGGTGGGAGGCTTCTAGGCCATTGCGCTGCGTTAGCGCGCTAACCAACTGAGCGAAGGAGGCCCCCTTGTAAACAACAAATATACAGTCAATAAATTTATTATACACGCACCACATCCTCGTTCGGAACTTTATTATGCAAAGATGATATATGCCAAAAGGTGGTCCTACATACCCACCATGCAAACATTATTTTCAATTGTTTATTTCTATTAAAAAAATACAGAAAAATAGTGAAGAAAATATTGATAAATAACTTTTTACACACTTTCATCTAAAGTTTACTGCAGTTTTGAGCTTTCTTCTCCTTTAAATCATGTCTGTATGTAAGATCACACTAAAAATGCAATGGGTGACATGGGTATGGTTCATAGTATACACGGTAAATGCACTGGGCTCACTTTCTCAAAACTTTGCAAATCAATTTCTTGTAAACAGCGTTTGTTATGAAAAGAAAAAAAATACCGGTAGGAGAAATATGACTTACGAAGTTTTGTGAAAGTAACCCTTATACAAATGCTTGTATTAACTAATGATTTCTAACTAACTTCTGTTTTTGCAGGGTTGTCGCGACGAATTGATGAAAGAAACCAGCTTGTTTTATCTGCTCGTGGTTGCTTTAGCACTCTCATGTTTGTTAACTCAGGTAGGTCAAGGTCGTGTGTTAACCCCGGAAAGTCAACGTCATGTATGTTAACCCTGGTAGGTCAAGGTCATGTATATTAACCCAGGTAGGACAAGGTCATGTATGTTAACCCAGGGAAGTCAACGTCATGTATGTTAACCCTGGTAGGTCTAGGTCATGTACGTTGACCGAGGTAGGTTAAGGTCATGTTTATTAACCCTGGTAGGTCTAGGTCATGTATGTTAACCACGGGTAGGCCAAGGTCATGTAAGTTAACCTAGATAGGTCAAGGTTATAGGGCGATGGTTTGTTAATCTGCTAGTGGTGTCAGTGTCATGCATGGTAACACAGGTAAGTGACGTATAGCATAGCAGGTGTGTCATTTAAACAGGTTTAATGTTGTGGTTACAAGATGATAGATGTGCTTACATGTGTCCAGAACACTGCAGTACATGTATGTACAATGCACTGTGAGTAATAAAATATTACTAAAATAAAGAGGTAAAATCATCAGTTCGCACGCGTGATTCCCGGTATCGCTCCCAGACTATTGGTAATACCAATTACTTTAAAAACAATGGCTGTCTTTGCTTTTTTCGACCAATCTTTAGGCGACTGGCCGAAATACGGCACCAAAGCCGTTTTGAAACACAGATGTGACTCACGTAATGTTGAAAGCGGTGTTATATCTGTCGCTGTACTACGCCGAGTTTTTCCTCAGTCCTCATTCCTTGAGATTTCGTATTGATAGGTTCCTGTCAGCACTGAAAGCAAAATAAAATCCATTGCACCCGTCACTGCGCGGATGTCCAGTCGCTGCTGGAACTCCCAAAGGAGATCATGCATCACGCACACTGTTAAATTGATAGATCTCTTGATCGCTACGGCGTTTTGGGTGGAAGAAACTACTCTGAGATAAAAGTTTGGGGCAACAGACTCAAAAATCTGAGTTTTCCAGTAGAACTAATTCAACTCAGAAAACTGAGTCACATGACCATATTGACCAAGTCAGCAAATACTCATCTGATTGCGTGGGTGATTTACAAATCATCGACTATTGATGAGTCAATAAGTCAGATAATACATGCAAGGAGAGGAGTCTTCAGTGACTGGGATCATATGACTCAATTTTCTCAGTTGAATTAGCTCTACTTGAGAACACTGATTTTTTTAGTTTGTTGACCTAAACTTTATTCACAATGGACTCACTATCTCAGTATCGCCAGGTATACGGCTCCTTGAAAAGCTAGCTGGGTTCCAACGGTCAACATCATACATCGTCGTATAAGAATATGTCTATATTTACGTCGCACATGATGTTTGTCGTCAGGTACCTGTAATTCATTGGATTTTCTCGATGCTTCCTCAGACCTTACAGATAACTGTAGTCTATCAGTTGAGATATTCTGGTACTCGGCGCCAAACACTGCTCCAAAATACCGAATGAATGTATTTGACTCTGGGTGGAGGATAATTTAATTTGAATGTGCCGTTCGGGAAGATAAAAAGGCTGGAACAGATAAATGCACAGGCTATACCCTAGGGAATGGGGCACCGTCTCAACGATGGGGAATTTTACTTGAAATTATTTTGCGTCTCTTAAACTAGCATCAAGTGAGTGCCAATATCAGTCAATCTCATTTATACAGCTAATCCTCAGTGATAAATGTGATTTACTCCGCTTCTCTCCATATACTGGAGTATGCCAACGTTTAATGAATGGATTAACTTAGTGGACATGATAATCAGGTCAGTCTTTCACTTTCACGGACTACTTTCATTCTGACTTTCAGATTCCAGCTTTACTCAACGCCATGTGCCTTTTCTCAGCAACGTGACAGAAGATCGAAGAACTCATTTGTGAAAAACATTCATTAAGTGTCATATCATAGGTCCCCTCATGGTGTAGACTAATGGCTATTTCTATTTAAAACCATACGAAATCAAACCATCCTAGTCACAAATATGGCAGCCATATTATCAGTGGGCTGAGGAAATGTCCTTTATGAATGTTTTAATAGATACACTATAAAGTATGCGCTTAGCGTTTGAACACAAACTCATCTTCCTCAAATTATTGCAAATTGTTATTATTATTAAAAGCACAGGTTTTCATTTTTGTTTCAATATAACATGAAATGTGAAGTAATGCACGATTAGATCGTTTAAATGTTTCAGTGACTAGTTTGTTAATGTTCACATCATTCTACGAACCCATTTCTGGGTTGATGAAGTTTTATAGTTTAACCCATATGCCGCATGCTCGCCAGGTATCATCGAACCATGTTCCGTTCTCTTCTGAAATTTGTGCAATTGTGTTTTCGCTCTCCTTACAAAATCAAGCACATGTTCTTGTCCAGATGTATGTGTATATATGGAATCATGGAAAAATTTATGTTTAGTACGTTGATGTTGATGAATCAGTTTTGTATATATGACGATATTGCTATGAAATAAAGTCTACCTCGTATAAGCAACTGTTCCAAATTCAATCCCTGGACTAGTCGTTTTTAAAATTTAAATATTGACGATGTTGATTCTTACCTAGCTTGACGTTCATCATGATAACTGATAGACCATCTAGGTGTTCGCGTTCTGTGCTGGTATAGGTCGCAACGTATGGTGTCTTCGACGGTGTGTTCCAGTGAGGTAGCATTATGAATCAATGTTTGCATGCATTTGACCGATTTAGCGTCATGTGTGATCATGGGTCATTAGGGGAGTTTCGACATCGAACTGTTTTATCGCTGAAGGTGAGAAAAGCCCTACTGTACCATGTGACCTGTCAAAAATGTTAGACAACTATTTCTGATTACATTTACTATAACATTGGCGTCTAAGAAAAGTTTCCAAAAAAGTTACATAAACTAGTCGAACAATGGAGAAAATTGAGGAGCTGGAAGTTTTTTTAGTTTATGAAGCTCCTGATTGAAGGAGAGGTCGTTTGTATCTCCCTGACACACCGAGACATGTGATCGGTAAATTAAAATCAAAAAAATTGCCTGACATTTTTGACAAGTCACATGACACAGTTGAACTCTTTTTACCTTCTACGACAAAAGAGTTCGAATTCCCAACTCCCCTATTGTGTAACCTCGTCTTTTTGTGTTTCACTGTGATGATTCCTGCGTTTAGGACTGTTTCGCAAAGTACGGATACAGAGTTTAGTTTGGGTTTATAAAACCATGCTGAATGACACAGGCGGGGAGGATGGGGGGGGGGGCTGTGAGTTCAAGTACAGCTCATGCTGGCTTCCTCTCCGGCCGTACGTGGGAAGGTCTGCCAGCAACCTGCGGATGGTCGTGGGTTTCCCCCGGACTCTGCCCAGTTTCCTCCCACCATAATGCTGGCCCCCGTCGTATAGGTGAAATATTCTTGAGCACGACGTAAAACACCAATCAAATAAAAATCCAGTAAAATCAATGACACAGGCAGGGATACAGTGATAATATCAGAGAAAAAAAGCAGAAGACCGATAAAGGATGTCATTGTACTGTGACTTTGAGACAATTTCATTAATTAGTTATTGTTTTACGCTATACCGTGTCAGCTGTCTCTTATTCTGTTCAGTTCAGCCAAGTTTGTCGGTGCAGGAAACAGATGTTTTATACTTGGTCCGGTGGCTGCTACCGGACATAAAGCAGTTGGGGGCGAGCTTCCATGACCGAGACGGTTAGTACGCTGTACTAGGAGCCTCTCAGGAAACACGGTTCCTGAAGTCCAACTCATGCTGGCTTCATCACCGGCGGTACGTGGAAAGACCTCCCAGCAACCTGCGAATGGTCGTAGGATTCCACCTAGCTCTGCTCGGTTTCCGCTCAATATAATGCTGACTACCGTCGTATAAGCGAATCAGTCTTGAGCACGGCGTAAAACACAAATTAAATAATTAAATAAATAAATAAATAAATAAATAAATAAATAAAACGGATTCGAGCCCACCACCTCATTTCTTCATCTGCCTGTCTTAAACACTCAATTAGCATTTAGTATCTCGCTTCAAAAGTGAAGCAAAACGATGAGAATTGTATCCATATATATATATATATTGCAGCCAGGGAGATCTATCCCGTTTTACGTAAGTTATCTGATTAACTTGTATTGACAGGTACTTGTAAGTTTGGTGATAGTTCATTTTTGAACATCCCTGTATCTTAACTGATATTTACTGTACACTCGCACATCACATTTGTGCAGCAATATTTTAGATGAATCAGATGTAACTCTTTCGTAACATTCAATTACAATGAATTAAAAGTTTTGGTTTGTATTTGAATTATAACGTTACTTGAGTGCATGTCCGCATACATTTTTAAATCAATGTTATGCAGTACAATTTTTTAACCGTGTCGCTGGAAGTTCGGAATTTCTTTTTACGTCTAGATGTAATGCCAAAGTTATCTACACATTTTTACCTCCCGCTAATTGTAGTCAGCTATTTTCGTCAAATATTCCGGTCTCAGATCTCTTGTAATTTCCTTTAAGCGACACTAATAAGCCCAATCGTTCGGTATTCAAATAAACATTGTTGCCTCCCTTGTTCACCGTTTGACCAATCGGCTATAAAAATATTTTCACAGGACGACTGTCAAACTCGTGGTCTTCCTACAGAATATGGCAGAATGTGACACCTTGTCGGCTGCCTTCTTTTCATGGGTAACACTGAAACACGATCAAAGATTATATATTATTCCCATAATTTTGACACCAAGCATGAACCTGTACTTCAAAATGGCAGGCTGGTAGCAGAGATTTATTGGTCGATTGTTGTTTAATGTAACAGGCACTAATTTCTGACTCATTTTTTTTTTGGTACCATGCATAATTTTGGAAGACGAGCGGCTTCAAACTAAAGTCAGAGCACGCAAGTGAACACACGAACGTTCTGGGTTGCTCTTTGTCACCACAGCTCGAATGAAGTCTGAGAGTGGAGGAATCTACAAATCCCCAGCATGCCCAATACTTCATCCGCACAAATACCTCGTGCCTCTGAGCCCTACATGATAAACACTGAGCTAATCGTCGCTTCCAAGTAAAAACTTTATACCCTTTAATTTACAACATCATCGCGGATATGATAAGGCGGTGGTATTAAGTTATTTAAACGGCAGGTACTTCACAGTTTTATCGGCCACAATATACAAAGAGCGCAAGTGTACCAAACACTTTATAAAGGCTTTAATATATTGTTCTTTACATAGTTTGTCTCCACCACAAATGGAATTATTTGTTTGTTTCATCTTTTATTTGTTGATGACCGGTTGATTAGAGCATCAAATGGGGTTTGGTCATACGTGAACGAACAAAAACCTTCATGAAACTACATACTTTGTAACTATACTAGAGTTTTTACCTTCGGAATATATATATATATATATATATGGACTATATCTTAGATATATGGCCTATATCTTAGATATGGTCATCATGTAAACTAAGAGTTTTATTAAACCAGAGGTCGGTGGGTCAAACATGGTGGTACCCCCATGCCCGATTACGCTGAAGGCAGGGTCACAAAGTCACTAGGGCAGAGGTCACGGAGGCACGAGGCCGTCCAGACCGTCGTTCCTACGGGGATTATACAATCTATAATCTATGGGTCAGTCAAACAAAGTGGGGTGCAGCTATTGTTCGATAGTGACCGCTGTCTATTTTATCTACCTGTACATCTATTGCAAGTTTGTAGTGGCCCTGATTTTAATGTTGCTGAGCTTTACGAGCTACAACAGACTTTGAGTTTTTCATATAATGATAGCCTCTCTCAGACTGACACACGCTATCCAATTGGCCACCTAAATGAAGTCTCTAAAATTAGACGCCTTTAACCCATCAGCCAACAAGAGCCATTAACACAAAAGATGTTTATGCTCACCATGGATAAAAAGACTCCAAATTGAAATGCTGCCCAAAAAAGCATGCATATATTTTTCTTTTTTAATTTTTTACTTTTTAAAATAATAAAATAACCAAAAAATAACAAATTTATGCTGGCCTTAATTTAAGAACGCTTTACTTGAGATTGCGTATCACATTACAGACGGACATATGGATGTTACTATGCTTTACTGGAATATCCATGGCTTGGATACTGCCAGGCTATATACATATATCGCTGTTTGGACAGCCTAGATGCAGTTTATTTATTTATTGATTTATTTGATTGGTGTAAGTAAAAAATATTTTACTTTATCGACAGCGGCCAGCATTATGGTAGGAGGAAACTGGGCAGGGCACGAGGAAACCCGCGACTATACGCAGGTTGCTGACATACTTTCTGCACGATTAGGATACTGGTCAAATTTACGTCCTTGCGTCTTTCCAACATCACTGAAAACTGCTTCACTCGCCCTAATTTCTTGAATCAAGTTTATATACTTGTTTAGCTCTTAGCGTTAGAGCAATAATCAAATAAATACAATCAAATAAATCTATGAATCCTTGGGTTGGTATGGATCATTATTTTGGCAATTAGTCTTATAATCATTGGGCTTGCAATCATTGACTTGGAATGTCTATTGTAATTTATTTACTGAGTTAGCGCCATGCTGAAGAATTGGTGACTTAAGTACATGTTCGCGATCAGGGTTATTTTTTTTACTCGCGGAGGAAATCGGAGACCTTTGAGTTAAACACCCATCTTCACTTGGTACCCCCAAACACTGAAAGCCACAACCAGCTTGGTGTACGATTGGTGTACGAATGTGTGTCTCGAGCCGAGGACCATACCGCCCTTATGTTTGTACTCAAATGTCGAGGTCATGGTATGACGACAATTCTAAGTTCCTTGTCATAACACAGGCTGTGGGCATGTAAGAAAGAAAATCGGCCAGGCCCTGACCTACATTGCTTCTTCCATGACACAGTTATAGGGCTTTGGAAAATGTTCCTTTGGCCATTCGGAAAAGTTTTTCTCCGGCAGACATACCATAGACTCACTATCAACAAGGTTTAAACATACGTTTTTGCACGTGTGGGTGGCTTCGTCGGGAACGTTCGATAGTTTTCGACGACTGGTCACATGTCGCCCTAACTGCATGGCGGATATTAATTCGATCCATTGTTAAACTGATTTAGAGTATACACTTCGACTAACCGACTGATTGACTGCATGATTTACTTTTTAAACCCACTGACCTCATACCTGTTTGCATATATATAATCTTGTGCGATGAGTGATCGAATTTGCCCTCATGTATAAAGAACTGCTTTGCTATAATCCCATATTTAGTTACCCAAGCAGCGAGTGAGTACATTTGCACTATACACATTAGTGTCATAACAACTACAAAAGGCTAGAATGGTCTTTTTCCTTTCTTTAAATCTAAACTTTTATGTATTTATTTATTTATTTGATTGGTGTTTTACTTCGTACTCAAGAGTATTTCACTTATACGACCGAGGTCAGCATTATGATGGAAGGAAACCGGGCAAAGCCTGGAGGAAACACCCAGCTATACGAAAATTACTGGCAGATCTTCTTACGTACGACCGGAGAGGAAGCCATCATGAGCTGGACATGAACTCACAGCGATCACATTGGTGAGAAGCACTTTGAGTCATTACAATGCACTAGCCTGGTAACCCCTCGCCTACGGCCCCCCCCCCCCCCGAAACTTGAGTCTATATACTTACTTTGTTTGCCAGCTTAAGGTGCATCCTGTTCATCGGCCAATCAGATGAAGTAAACTTCCTTCATAAGGCCGCAGGGAGTTTGGCTGCACGCAACGTGCATAATGGTATTCCCTGGAACCCCTTAATTCTGATCTAAGCCAGGTAACCGTGAGGAAGACAGGAAAAATCCCCCGAGGCTATCATCTCTATTGTCAATACGACATCAACTGCATTTAAAATATTTTGCATTTAAAATATTTTGCATTTACATACATTTTTCTTCTCTGATACATACTAGTCAGTTTTTCCGAAGCAATTGTATAAGTGATGCTGTCTGTCGGTCTGCTCGTCAGTTAGTCAGTTGGTAAAAGTTTTGATGCTCTATCGTTAGATTAACTATTAGCATTGGCAGGAGTCCAAGACGGCAGTGAGCTTTGATGTCGCGGCTATTTATTGCGAGTTTTCTTTTTTTTTTCCTCATCAGTTAGTGATCTTATAGTCTAGCAAACTTAAGCTTAACACTGGGATGAAAAATGTGGTAAATTAAATCCACAAATTTGTCAGAAATTACCTATTTATGACATCTTCAGACATCAATACGTTTTGCCGTGTTGTCAACACGGTATAGCGGGCCCAGCTGACGTGAGAATGTAGGTGTCTGCATGCCGATTTTAGAATGCCGATGCTGGCTTGAGAGTGACGAGGTTTGTATATTGACATGAGAATGCCAATGTGTGTATGATGACATGAGATTGCTGATGTCTGTATGCTGACTCGAAAACGAAAATGATGCTTTTGTGAGAATGCCGACGTCTGTATGTTGACGTGAGAATACCGGTGTTTTGTATGGCAACGTGAGATCGCGGATGTAGGCCTATATGCTGACAGAAAAACGCCGATGTCTGTATGATGAGGTGAGAATGTCGATATCTGTATGGCGACGCGAGGCCACCGGCATCTCCATGCCGACGTAAAGACGCCGACGTCTATATGTTAACCGGGAGGAAACGGAGAGAATCACGTCAAACCACGTATGCACCTTGTCATGTGACTAGAATCAATTTCTGTTCACACATCTATAAAGAGCCGAACAATTAAGTCCGGGGATCGAACTGCCAACTCTTTTAAGTGAGAAGCTATAGTAGTTCATTTCCAGCTACGAACTCGAAGGCTTAATTGTTTTACCAACAAACCAAAAAAAACAACAACAACTTTTGCGACTCTTCCTGAAGCCGGAATGGAAATTTCCTGAATGTTACTAAATTACCTGTTTCTCAAAACCGAAGACAAACTGCGCATATACGTAAAGAAAACTTTCCACTAAGGTGGCCCGTTTCAGTTAACCCTCCGCAATATACATATATGACATCGCCGATCCTTTATATACGTGTGTGTATGTGTGTTTGTGTAAGACAATAAGAGCAACACTCCAGCATGTTGCGTATTACGTGAGGTGTTAGCATGTTGTCATCTGGCGTATTTCCCTGCTGGTTACGTTATATAGTGTAAGATGTGTAAACTGCTATCAGAAGTCATTGTCTCTGAGTGCATTCCCCAGTGTCCTGATCCGCTTTAGGTCAAAGAGTAGATATATATCTATATGGACAAGCCTACCAGATCGCTTTTCTCTTTGTCTTGTAACCAGTGCGGTTGAGGGTCACACTTTAGCCGCTGTGTTCAACTAAAGAAGACCGGCCTAGCGGTGTTCTCAGGGCTGTGATCCACGCGCTTTATAGCCTGTGAGCGAAAAAAGCAGCCGTTCGTCCGACACTAACAAACTGGTAAAAAAAAAACAAGGTTGAGGTTAAACGTAAAATCAGCTGTTAAAAGGGTCTTTCTCACCCCTGAGAACAACCAAGAAGACCTCAACAAACAATCCGACATCATGGTACATTTTAATTTCGATGAAACTCTGATGCTGGTCGGAGAGCTCGGGCGCTATCAGATGATCCTGTATGTCCTGTTGGGCCTAATAGGTCTGCCTAGCGCTTGGCAGAATCTCTCTATGGTGTTCCTGGGAGGGAGTATGCAGTTCTGGTGCGCCGACGAAGACAGTATTGACGGGCCTCCTCCCTGGGTGAAGCACGATTCCTCCAGCCTGGGGTACAACAACGGCTCTCTCTGCCACGCGAACAGCTCGTCACTGGCTGGGAATTCTGTAGGAAGGTGTATGAAGACTGTGTTCGCGAACAGAGAGTTTTATAACGGTAGTTTCCCTAAAGTTTTGAACTCCTCAGATCTGCGTATCGAGAAATGTCACTCGTGGATTTACGACAGATCGCACTACCTGTCGACCATTATCTCTCAGGTAAGATTGTAATTTGCTTCATTAATCAGTTTATTGATTTGAAGTGCGGTTATTGACGAAGGATGATCCCGGTTTCCCCCTACCATAATGCAGGTTACCGTAATCAGTGGAGAAAGAATCCGTATCAGTAAAGCGCATTAGACCGGGATTCCAGGCTGTTGTGAGGCCAAAACAATTCTGTCATGCCATTGACGACCCGATTTGATTATCGATTAGCCCATTTTTTATATAAGGTTATAAGACAATGTCAAAGTCCTTTGTTTAGATCAATATATGCTGATGGCAAAGAAAACACAGAATGTAAATAGATTATATACATGTAGGAATTAGGAATATTCATTAACCTTGAGTCGGGAATGATATGGTTGTGGCGCGGCATTGACGTTTGTTTAGGTCTGGTACATACTACCACCTACGTTGTACACAGTGCAGTAACCTGTAATTACTGCTATAAATCTGCTTCCGAAATGCACCGAAATTCATCGGTGAACTAATAAAACAAGTGAAGGTCGTTGGCATGTAGATGAAGAAATGACCTTGAGAGCAAGGTCAAGTCGCCCGCATGATGGCAATAAACACATACCCGCACTTTATCAGTGCATTTGCACTATACACATCCACTTAAGGCGGTTTGTGTATAAGAGCTGCTCAAGTTAGCAATTGTGTGCGTTCAATATATTGCGCTTTACATTGTATGGGTTAGATCAGTTAAGTAGCTACTGATCGGCTTAAATTCGGGACAGACCTTCGTGTACTTTAGCTAGCGGTGGTGTCATGTCTGGTGTGTTCGGCATGGCGTGACAGTGATACAGCACATGTCGGCGATGTGACCAGCCTCGTATTAAAAGACAGCGTTAAAGTGACGAATATATTCTTGAAATAAATCTTACTCCCCAAACCTAGCCGGCTAGCAAGCAAACAAACACGTAAACGCCACATAACTTCATTACGCAACGTACCCCGCTGTAAGGGACTCGAGCGTGCACAAGACACTGTATATGCGCCGTGAAAGGGGTGAAACATAAATACCGAACAGTTTACGTAACGGACCATCATGACAGCACTGCATATGAGTTGCTTTAAATATGTTAAATGTGAAGATGAAATTTGTTATCAAATATCGGTTTCACGTTTTACATTAGTAAAAATGAAAAACCATGAAAACTATACTCTGAATCTAATCTGCTAAGCTGACAGAATAAGTGTTTTTCGAGTGATGGCAGAATGAGGTATATTATTGTTACAAAATGTGATGTTGTATACGACAGGTTTGTCCTGTTATTCCAGTAGTATATGTTGTTGTTGTAACAGGGTATCAATACCACAATGTTACGCTGCGGTAACATGATGTTATTTAAAAATTTAACTGATTAGTGCTAGAGTCAACTTGTGGATAAGATATGGCTTGACCCGCTTATGGATACAGACGTAGACCGAATAATAAAGCTCTGTCAGCAATCTGGGCTCTACCTGGTTTTCTCCCACCAAAATACTGGCCGCCGTCGCATAAGTGAAATTTTCTTGAGTATAGCGTTAAACATCAATCAAATAAACAAGTACACTGAATGATAAGGTATGCACAAGTCACATGCTGTACAGTGAATTTGCAGATATGATATTACTTGTCCGACTTATACAAGCATAAGAAATAGACTGAATAATGAAGGTCGCATGCACCATCTGTTTGCCCTAAAAAGTAATCTCATATATTCCGAGAATCCTGTCGTTTCATGATAAACAATGTCGTCACGCGTGCCATGGTTGTGGGTTTCGGAGTTGTCGTAGTTGTTTGGACTACACTGTAGTCATCGTAGCCAACTGTCCTTCTGGAATGATTTAATATGCTTGTATTAATACGAAAAACAATTTAGGAAGTCTTCTTAAACAGACAGCTGGTCTCCATTTTTATTTATAATATGTGTTGGACAGCCTGCTTCCCGGTTTTGTCGATGACACAATATTTTCCAGGGCCTGATCACTCTGGAAATGGGTCACTGTGAGTGAGATACACAGCAATCCGGTTCCAACCGCAAACGCAGGATTTAACGAGATTAAACGAGGCTAGGAGTTTTCAGTTGGCTAGCCGTTTGGACCTATAGGCGTCGAAACCGACATTCGTATACCAGCTGTCAACCAACATTGCTGTCAACCAATCAATAATCGCAAGACCATTATCCAAGAAGACAAATAGCACAAACCACCCAAGAACAAAGAAGAATGTAAAATTAAAAAAAAAATTAGGACCTATTTATGCAAGAAAAGAAGTTAACAGTTTTCAATGATGACGAAAGGACGCAGTGAATGTTCTGGGGGGGGGGGGGGGGTGAATGAAATCAATGACCAAATCGTGCACCGCTTTAGTATGTATGGTGTCGATAATCAACAATATGTATCTTAGGTGCGCTTTGATTGCAACTATATCCAACGTGGCGATCACACTCTAGACGATGAGCATACAGTCCCTAAGCTCACGCTGAATGTTTTTGTTCCTGTTTATCATACCTTTTGCTTCCATTAACTCTAATATCAAATCTGTTTTGCTGTATAGTGTTTTAAAGTAGCCGTAAAAGATAAAACAACACCACAGCAAATGTACATGTGCACTTATAAACCATCTGGCAACTTTTGGTGGTTCAAAGTAAGAAAATCGGGGACATTGAGAGAGAATCAAAAGCGGTGAAATTTTACCAATTTTAATCAATCAAGCGAATGCTACTTCTGTCACCCGAACCCTTGGGGTTACCAAGCACTTCAGAACAAAATGGCCGTGTCCGTTTAGGTCTCATTCAACTCTTCTACCGAAATTCTAAGGTGATATCATCTGGTGTGTTTTCTTTTTAGAGCTTCGAGACATTAAATAAATCCAGCATGACATGCGATGAACAGAGCTCTGTACATTATTAAGAGAAGTTTTGGCATGATAATATGACTTCTATGTGTACCCCACCCATACCTAAACAACCCACACCTCCACCAGCTGTCATTGTCCGTGGAGCCTTGGAGAGAATACGCCGTCGACGGCTCTCATGAGACCGTTTGTGCAGTGTAACATCAGTTGATGACTGAGTAATTGACCTCCACCAGCAAGGTTTACAAGTGCGTACGTCACACGTGGGAAAGTTTGTCAGCAACTTGCCAAAAGGCATTCCGGTTTATTCTTCACTAGAACATCGTTTAATTAAAGCATTCTTTTAATCTTAGTTTTTAACATAAAGTAAATAAATAAATAAATAAATGATGGCGACGATATTGCACACAAAGCAATGACAGTGCATTCAATCTGTCTTAATCTTGCTGAACTTTTCCGGCCCAAAGGAATTCAGGTTCAAGCTGTGTAGCCTATATTGATCATTCCTGCCGTTGTGATGACATGGTGTGGAAAATTCGATACTTCTGCATTTCAAGATGACAATGGTCAGTCCAGCTTGGAAACGCGTAGACGTGTGCGAAAAGGTATATGCCCTAAGCGTGTTTCACTATTATGAAAAAGAAGGATCGTCAAAATAAATTGGCCAATTTACGGTACTCGCGCAAACTGACTCTGCAGCGTGTGCTGATCTAATGATATTTGAAGTAACCTTAAGGGCCTTGATTTATCTTTAGGGTTATTTACAACACTACCTACCCTCGTTAAGTACTAACATGCTCGCACAAACACAGTTAGACGAAACTGCGTACTGGTTCGGCACTTCGGGGAAAACATCAACAAACGTCCTCTTCATCACCTCGGCTGACAGCTGCGCATGAGCACTACATGAACAGTGGACACAAACCATGCTATTATCATTTGTCAGAATTATATGTGAAGATTGTGAACAATCGAACATCCAGTGAACCATTTAATAAAGGTCAGTATTTTTTTTTTTCCTTGCGTGTCCACTTCTTGAACGAGTCTTTAACATTTAATATTTGGTTGACAATCGGCAACCTCATACAATCTCTGCGGTTTACAGTGGCCGTGTGACAAAGCTAATTTTTCTTCATACTTACCAACATTGTATCAGAAGCCTATTTTTATACTTCTGTAGCAATATTAATAATAATTATAATCATAATATGAGAACTGTTTTTGAAGATGTTTTCTTAATTTTACCCCAACTATCAGGTGTCTGCAACAACTCATGTTTTTCAAAGTTTCCGTAACAAATGTTAAAAATATATATTTTTCATACATGCCATGAAGTCGAAATCACACTGTTTCTTTCCCTTTCTCGATGGAATAACAGGCGTATTATTGACTTTCCCACAACACCAGCCTGCCCCCCCCCCCCCTTCCTTCTCTCCACTCTTCGTTCAAACCTTACTAACCCAGAATCCACGCGCAACAATACTTCAACCCAGTGTCACTTAACTCTCGTACTTAGGTATTTATAACTTCGAACAAAAACACATGATGTTAACACCATTCCTGCCGCGTCAAGAACTTCATTCATAGCATTGTCTCGATTACGATTTCACTACCGGTACAATGAAACCAACTCCGGTCACCTTAAAGTCCACGTGTACCGTCTTCCAAACTGTGCTGGTACGAAGGCGAACTAAAATACACGTACGCCACATCAGACTGGCAGTGTATTAGCGTATGTGCTAATACTCACTTTCACAATACCAATGCTACTGCGTTCGGATGTGCGAGTGTGAGTGTGTTGAGGAGGGAGGCACTGGTCCAGATCGCATCATTCCAGATCACCAGTCCAAAACCAGCGAGGTCGCGGGATCCAGCCAGTCTTCACTGGTTCCCTTGTTGGAAGGCTCCTTCCTTTGATTCCTTTGTCAGGATGTCGTATAAAATGCTACGTAAATTTAAAGGGAAAGAGCGTGCAGAATTGAAGTTATAGTCACTGAAAAGATCATTACATCTGTGTCTGAAGATGCCTTCATTGCATTTTTAAATTTTTTTTTTCAACAAAGTAAACGCAATCACTGCTTGGATTGTACGGTGGGTTTCATGGACTGTATTGATGATGTGGTTCACCAGTGACGTCACGTCGACTTTTCTATAGTCCCAAAGGTTAAATTTAATGTCATATTAGCGTTTTCATATGGGCAAACATTACAGTTCTTCACAAGAACTCTTCTCATCTCCAGAGCACAACATGAAACACACTGTAAAATCTAAAAAAAAACTTATGAAGTGAAATGTGTAGGTAATATCTGTAATTTGAGAGCATACACAGTAAAATAGGTGCGCATGTGTTTCGGTACTCATAGACTCACTGGAGTTTGGATATTCATAAACTATATACATGTAAGCCTATCACTAAAATATTGCCTCCACACATTATTTTCATTGATTGGGTATTAAATTGAGTCAGGTAAAAGTGTTTTATTTATTTATTTGATTGATGCTTTACGCCGTACTCAAGAATATTTCACTTATACGACGGCGGCCGGCATTATGGTGGGAGGAAACCGGGCAGAGCCCGGGGGAAACCCACGACCATCCGATAGTTGCTGGCAGACCTTCCCACGTACGGCCGGAGAGGAAGCCAGCATGAGCTGGGCTAGAACTCACAGCGACCGCATTGGTAGGAGGCTTCGGTCATTGCACTGCGTTAGCGCGCTAACCGAGTGAGCCACGAAGGAACAAAAGTTTTTTATATTTCACTGTGTAATTAGTGAGCTTGTAATCACACTAGTGTGTTTAGTTAATTCTAACAGCAAGGTCATGGTAAAGATAAGATGATGAAATGTTCAATGCACAGTATGCCTTACTTGGTCATTCATTGTCAAAAATAACTTTCATCTGCATTGGTTGCAGTATTTCTTAAGTTTGAAATTACCACAAATAAGTTAATTGACACGTTTAAAGATCTACAGGTATATTATAGTAGCATTGTCCTAATATATAGCCTTTCTTCAAAGTTAAAGACAGCTTATGACTGAGGTACTGTTCATTAATAAGATTATAAATTTCTCCCTCGAATGTAAAACCTGTTTGAAATTGTATGAATTCGTTTTTGAATTCTCTTCGTTTGAAGTATGGAGTATTGTGCTGGAGACTGGGGATCTGAAGGTGCTCATGACTTTAAGCTTATAGGGGATTGACCAGTCAGAGTGCTAGGAGATATCAGCTGTTTATAAGCTGTGACGTAAATGTTCTGAATTGTCTTCCAATATAACATCTAATAAAATAGGAACAGCACACTATCTTAATGTAATATGTTTCAATCATAACAAGTACATGGGCGAACAACACTGCAAAGTATTTCTAGAGCATTGTGTTGTGAGAGAAGTAAGTTTCTTGATCATGCCATGCTATAAATTGACATAGATACTTTAGCTATAAACACAACCCTAACAGCTTACTAGTTTCAGGAGACAAGAGTGATTCGCGCTTGGAACACTTACGTCACAGCCCGGACATAATGGGTGCGTTTCATGATAGGCGTTGAAGCACGGTGAGAGGTCAGATTCCGCTGTCGTAGTAGCTGTTAGAAAAATACTTCACGGAAGTAAACATAATATGCTCCAACTGTTTTGGCAAACTTAACTTAAAACATGAGCTGTCTTTCACTTTAAATTACTACACTTCTCAATACAACCTTGATGAAACTTATCTTAAAAAAAAGAATAATAAGTCTGAAAATCAAAAAGCCAGCTACATCAGTTAGACTAGGGACTAGTCCATGCCCTCGCACAATCAGAATTGTTCTAAAAAATAAGGTACATGTAGAATATTTATTGTGCACAAATACTTTTACAATGATAGCTATTACAAGTGCATTGTCTTTATCTGTACAGGAGATGTCAAATATTCTTTTGTTTCATATAATGTAATCACTTTGAACATGGGTAAAATTTAAAATTACCCGGTATGTCTTTACCTATTTATTTGAAGTGCCAATTTAACCCTTTTTCAAAGAAATTTGATATGTAATAAATGATATATTCTGGAGTAAGAAAATTGTGTGAATCATAAGTACAGATTTCTACGTGCATGTTGTGTTAGAATATGCTTGTGTCTCTTTCTGTGTTCCCTCCCATTAACCATGATTTGGACATATGGTGGCGATAACAAGTGAGACATAACATTCAAATAATGTAGGTGCATACATATGAATGTGTATACAGATGACATAAGTATTTTGACAGTATATCTGGTAAACACACACAACATTTATAATAATAAAAATGTCTGTGATAAACTATTTTTTGTTTCAGGTATTATATAGGGATATATTGACAGGTATTAAGAGATGAATACACTTTCTCATATCACTTCCATGTGTATCTATGAATGTTGAAAGATTTTAAAATCTATTGTTACTGTTACTCTGAGGCATGTAGGCTTATAATATAAGATGTAAAGAGAAAGGGCGGGGGTGTGAATGGCCCTGACTCAACACCAATCATCAACACCAATCACACAGCGCGAGATAATAAAAAAGCAAAACCAGCAATCAGATTAACTCCAGTCATCTATCTGGAGATGGGGGTGGAGAAGGCGGTCTGAAAATATAAAAAAAATAAATATAAAGTAAATAAACAGTATATACATACATGTACATAACTCAGTGTAAGGTGATATGACTCTACATAGTAGTACATATATATATACATAAATAAACATGTATAGACATGTAATATATGTGTAATGAACATGTATACACATGTATACGTACATGCACATAGCTCAGCCTTTTTTTCTTTCTCAACTACATCATACCAAAGTACACGTGTAATTGTCGGAGTCCTAATATTTGCTTGTCGATTTCAAGCAAAATATACCCAATTTTCAGGGAGTGATAACTTTTAAAACCATATGCAAGCCGGTAGAGTGATCTCCCTTTTCAAAAGCGCGGACTTTTTTTTGGCAATATGGCGTTTAACGATCGTCCCTGTTATATTAACTGTGTTTTTTGGCAGCGCAACGTGAATATTAGCTAATAAATTATAGATTACTTACACCTCCTTCTTCTTCTCCTCCTCTGGATCTTCACAGCTTCGTCCTGTCAAACGTTGCAAGTAAAGTTTGGGGAAATCGGGGTTACGTTTCTGCACATTCGTCTGAAGGAGATACTGGCGAATTTTATCTTCACGCCACGCGTCATCTTTAGTGGCATTCTGGAAATCAATGATGACCTGAGATTCATCTAGACGCATTACAGCCTGTTGGGCGATTATTTCACTGTTCTCGTCCCCAAACTCCAGTGACTCCATGCATGTTTGGCAATTTTGGCTGGGATGATCAACTCGACAACCTTCACACTCCTGTTCCATAACTTGGCCAACAAGGGAAATCATATAATCCATCACTTTCGACCATATCAGATTATCCAGAATAATGTAGGCCGCGGGAGTGAGAGACGTTGTGGGCAGCGGAGAAGTAGAAGTCGAGTTGGCTGGTTTTGCTGCTGCTGCTGTTGTTGTACTAGCTGGCTGAGAAATCGCTTCTTCGTCTGTTTTGCCAAGCACCTCCTTTACACGATGACAGGCCTCAGAATGATAGTTCCACATGTCAGCCAGAGGGCTAATGGGGTAATATTTTGTTCGTCCCAAGTGCGCGTTTAAAAGTGACAGCTGGGCCGTGGAAAAGTGGTTCTCACGTACGCTCACGTACGTCACCTGCCAACTCCCTTGAACACTAGTAGGGGAGCGGTGGACAACTACCAACTCCATGACGTCACACCCCATGACGTCATACAGATTCCTCAAATACCTCAAATCCCTCCCATCCCTCCCAGGTTAAAACATAGGCATGCGCCATGAAGTGTACCTATTATACTACTAACGTAACTATATTATAGCCAAAATGACATATTCTGCAACTGTCACAGTTTCCCGAAGCCATATTCTCTTTCGTTTTTGGTACTTGAAATGTAAATTTGGACACATTTGTCTTCAATTATCACATATAAGATAGCCATGATAGTAATTTTAAGATCCCCAAAATAGGCTCTATAACGCCATCGTATTTCAAGTTTTTACTTCATTCAGACATAGCTCGTGTTCAAGATGAGTGATGATATGGAAATTCATAATAATGGAGAAATACATTAGGATAGGGAAACACACGGTGATAGAGAAATACACGATGATAGGGAAGTACACCCTGCCGGAGAAATACATGATGCTTTAAAAATACACGATGACAGAGAAGTACAGGATGACAGAGAAATACACGATGACAGAGAAATACATGATGACAGAGAAATACATGGTGACAAATACATAATGATAGAGAAGTTCATAATGACAGAGAAATACAGGATAATAAGGAAATGCATGGCGTTAGAGAAATACAAGATGCCACAAAAATACACGACGTCATAGAGAAATACACGGATGACATGGAAATACATGATGACAGAAAGAAACAGGGTTGTATGGGTCTGTAAAATTCGAATAAAATGCTGGGTGGTGCGATTCAAATTTGAAATTATAGAGCCTATAACATGATTCGTCACCAACCTGCTTATATGGGAGATCAAGATGGCCATTTATGTTAGGACCGTTGTCTTAGAGGATGGTATTTATTAATCGACCCTGTATAAATAGCATGCTGTAGACACCGTGTGAGCAGCGCCATGTGTTTGTGAAATAATCTGCTATATTCGTAGGTTTGGTCCCATTAAGTTATCTGAAGATCATTTTAAATGTGACACAGAGTTTGAAGAAATTTCATTCCGTAAAATTTTCGCTTCTGGCATATAACGCTTTTTGCTATGTGATGAAAACGCATCCTCCGGAGAGTCAGAGCCCTGGGTATAAAGCCACGTGACCTCATTAGGTACAAAGCCATACATGATTCATGCAGACGACAAGGTCTCACGTGCATGCAACGCTAGTGTAGTAGAACTTGACGTCAAAAGACTCTTATTTCGGTCCACATTGTGGTGTATCATAATCTTTTGAGGGGGATGGGGGTGTGTGCTTTTTTCTCAAATTTTAAATATATGCAACAGAATTGCACATATGTTTCATTTCTTTTGCGCATAAGAACAAATATTTGTACATGTATATATGCCTGAAAGCCTCGGTTTACTTGTACATATGAAGTGGAATTTTTTTTCAAACACATGTATGTATAATACTCTTTTTATTTCTACATGAATACAAAAGAATATCTATATAAGAATTTTACTTACAAACCATGAATGTTTATTTTACGCAAGTACAAAAGCACCAAAATTTCATTTTAAAGTTTGACTTAAGTAAGGAAACTTTTTGGAAACGGCCACAAGATTCTGTTCCCGAAAAGTGATAATGGAAATGGACACATTCTACCCCTCAATACTAACTTGTCCATTCTCTATTTGACAGTACAACCTCGTCTGTGACGACGAATGGAAGGTCTCCACTGCCACAAGCGTTTACATGGCTGGTTTTCTCGTCGGAGTCGTTCTCTTTGGAAGTCTGTCCGACAGGTATGTCTGAGGCGAAACTCACAGCTCTGATATCCCTGAGGTGACGAACGCCTTGGCGTGATTGATTGAGCGCTTGGGGTATAACGTCGTGTTTAACAATGATTCAGCCATGTGACGACGAGGAGTGTGCATATTTTTTATCTTCATGTGGCAGAGCGAGTCCATGACGCTCAAGTGCTACCGTCACCGTAACATCATGCCAGAGAAACCAGGTATGACACCCAGCCAGTCACATTATACTGACACCGGGGCGACCAGCCCTGATTCCTTCATGTAACCTCTCAATGCTGAGCGCCAGGCGAAGCAGCAACAAGTACCATTTTTTAAAGTCTTTAGCCTGACCCGAAAGCCTTGGAGAGGGAATTTGTAGATTCCGTTGCTCTTTCTGCTGGTGGTAACTTAGTGAATTTATTTATTTATTTACACATTTATTTATTTTTTAATTTATTGGTGTTTTACGCCGTACTCAAGAGTATTTCACTCATACGAAGGCTGTCAGCATTATGGTGGGAGGAAACCAGGCAAAGCCCAGGGAAAACCCACTCCTATCCGCTGATTGCTTGCAGACCTTCCCACGTACGGCCCAACAGGAAGCCAACATGAGCTGGACTTGAGCTTACAACGACCGCATTGATGGGAGGCTTCTGGGTCATTGCACTGCGTTAGCAGCTAACCGACTGGGCCATGGAGTCCCCCGGATCTTGGTGAATGTAAGCAGTTAACGACTGCTAGTGTGCCCGTTTGCGCACTCTGGCGTTCGTTGAAGTCCCCTTGTCTTTCACCAGTATGGTGTGTATACGTGTACGTCACATGAGGGGAAGATCAGACCTTCGTCAGTAACTTACGAAACGTGGAAGATTTACCCGTTGGCCCTACAGTTTCCTCAGTTCGTTACGCCGAACACCATCGTATTGGGTTTAACAACGATAAAATCATCTAATCATTCAATTACTATATCAATCAATCAAAGCGGACTTGGTCAGAGCTGACTATAACACTATCTCAACTCGCCTCTGAATTATCCCTTTGTTTGATTTTCCCTGATTTTGCTTTTTGTCTACACGGCTAAGAAATGGTTCCTGTCGTTTCCCATGACAGATTCGGTCGCCACAAAACTCTGGTATTTTGCCTACTCTTCCTGATCATCACTGGCGTGGCCGCCGCCTTTGCTCCGGAATACTACAGCTTCATATTCCTCCGCTTCATCGTCGGCGCATGCTCCGCCGGAAGCTTCACTGTGGGCTTTGTCATAGGTGAGTAAACTTTGTCGTAGGTGAGTAGGCTTCGTCATAGTTGTGTAGAGTTTGTAATAGGTGAGTTGGGTTTGTTATAGGTGAGTTGACATTGTCATAGGCGAGTGGAGATTGTTGTCGGTGAGTGGGGATTGTCATAGGTAAGTTGGGCTTGTCATAATTGAATGGAAATTGTCATAGGTGAGTGGAGTTTGCCATAATTGAGTGGGGCATGCCATGGGTGAATGGGGTTTGACATAGGTGAATGGGGATTGTCACTGGCGAGTGGGGAATGTCATAGGTCAGTGGGTCTTATCATAATTGAATGGAAACTGTCATAGCTGAGTGGGGTTTGTCATAAGTGAGTGGGGCATTCCATGTTTGGATGGGGTTTGACATAGGTGAGTGGGGATTGTCACTGGCGAGCGGGGAATGTTATAGGTGAGTTTAGTTTGTTACAGGGGAGTTGTGTTTGTCATAGGTGAGTGGCGTTTGCCAAAGGTGGGTGGGGTTTCATGAAGGTGAGTGGCGTTTGCCACCGGTAAGTGAGGTTTGCCACAGGTGAGTGGGGTTTGTCTTAAGTAATTGAGGTTTGACGTAAGTAATTGGTGTTTGTTATCACCTGTTAAGTGTACCTAACAAATACTAAAAGGCGAGATATCTATAGGCAATATGTAAGTTCCTTCTGTTTCTTATTATCCAAATAATTAGTTGAGATTTTGTCGCAAAGAGAGCGCGAGAGGAGATCGAAGTCGAGGATGAAATTTTATTCATATACTAGCATTGTTCTTGCTGCAGCCCAGCACATCCATCATAAAAACCATGATTACTCATTCCACTTTTTGTTCTTTCTTCTCTTGTTTCTCAGTGATGGAGACAATTGGTCCAACTAAGAGGATGAGTCCAGGTATTTTCTACCAGGGCTGGTTCTCATTAGGTATCATTGTACAGGCCGGCCTCGCCTACTTTCTGAGAAATCACATACACCTTCAACTGGCCCAGGCCGTCCCCGTGGTGCTGTTCTTGTCGTATTGGTGGTGAGGCGAAGTGATTTATTTAATGTTTATTCGCTAGTTTTTCTGGGGGGGGGGGGGCTAAGTTGCGCCATTTACCTGAATAGTTCGAATAATTTCTAACAGGTAAACGGACTACGTATTGGATTACGTGTACATGGCTATATGTCAACGATCACCCTGTCGTCGCCACTGCTCTGGATGTACAGTCCAGTCTGTAGTCTTTCATATTTTCACAGCTACCGTAACTAGATATTTGAACTCATCCTACAACGGAAGAATGCCTGAGTTTGCTAGAAACAACCAACGCACGGGAAAACTAACCACCGCGTGCTAGACGGGGATTTGATCAACCGACACATTTTATTTATTTATTTATTTGATTGCTGTTTTACGCCGTACTCAAGAACATTTCACTTATATGACGGCGGCCAGCATTATGGTGGGAGGAAACCGGGCAAAGTCCGGGGGAAACCCACGACTACCCTCAGGTTGCTGGCAGACCTTCCCACGTACGGCCGGAGAGGAAGCCAGCATGAACTGGACTCGAACTCAGCAACCGCATTGGTGGGAGACTTCTGGGTCATTGTGCTGCACTAGGATGCTGACAGACTGAGCCACGGAGGCCCCCTAGACACACTTTAATAATTAAGTTTTTCTGACCGTGTAGAAGGGTTTTTACGTTTGCCAGTAATTCTCTTTGCGTTTCCAGTAATTCTAGACCATTGGCGTCCAATAAATTACAATATCACTGCAAGTTTTCTTATCTAATTCTGCTTAAGCCTTGGCGCTAGGGGTAGTGTAAATTGTTGCTTTTCAAACCCTAACTGAACTAACTGACTATCACCACAAGCACTGTCGTCCTTGCTCCGGTTTTACCCTCTGTGAAAAATAAGATTACAGCACAGAGAGCAAAACCAGAGCAGCAACGACAGTGTGATTGTTGGTCACATGTTACCGGTAAAATATCTACCCTGGGGTTTTATTCTAACTGTTCTCCGTGGCTCAGTCGGTTAGCGCGCTGTCGCAGCGCAATGATTCAACAGCCTCCCACCAGTGCGGTCACTGTGAGTTCAAGTCCAAATAAGTCTAAGTCCATGTAAGTGTTTAAGAAGGAACAACTCACACATTCCCTAGGACATTGCTTAGAAAATGTCATCTGACACTGTCTTATGTCAGATTAAAACTGTCAGGGCTTGTGTGTCGCATTGTAATCTCTCAGGGTGAGTCCGTGATCGAGGGGTTAGGACACCAGTGCAGCGTATTTATCCTGGTGCCTCTCACGCTGGCTTTCTCTCCAGTCGTACGCGGTCTGCCAGCAACCTGCGGATGGTCGTGGGTTTCTCCCGAGCTCTGGCCGACTTCCTCCCCATATTGCTGGCCGCTATCGTATAAGTGAAATATTCTTGAGTACGGCGCAAAACACAAATCAAAGAAATGAATAAGCCTAATCTATGATTGTGTTAAAGCTTGCAAACAGTCGTTACATGAAGTAAAATTTTAAAATGCTAGCGCTCACATTTTACAGCGTTGTATCTTTCAACATCTGGAAAATGTTGACAACATAACCTTTGTGTTTTAAGAGAAAATAATTAACATCTGCATAATTTAAATACACCCTCAGGATCATTTCGGAGTCGCCCAGATGGTTAGTGACAGTTGGAAGAACAAGCGAGGCGGAAATCCTTGTCAAGAAAATAGCTAAAATAAATGGTCGATCGGAGATTCAGCTGTCTGAGATGGTGCGGCGATTTCAGGTGATTTGAAATAAATAGAGATGGTGTGGCGTGTTCACGTTATTTAAAATAGGGAAAGGTTTTCAGCTGATTTTAAATTGGTAGAGATGATGAGATGTATTTAGGTGATTTGAAAGAGGTAGAGATGGTGCGACGTTTTCTAGCCATTTGAAATAGGTAGATATGGTGTTGTTGTTTCACTTGATTTGAAATAGGTAGTGATGGTGTCGCTGTTTCAGGCGATTTGAAATAGGTATAGATGGCGTTGCGATTTGAGGTGATTTGAAATAAGTAGAAATGGTGTGGCATTTTCAGGTAGATAAAGACAATGCCACGTTTCCTGGTGATTTTTTAAATTGGCAGAGGTGGTACGATGTTTGTAGGTGATTTGAAATTGGTAGAGACGGTGCGACGTTTGCAGGTGATTTAAAATTGGTAGAGATGGTGCGATGTTTTGAGGTGATATTGAAATTGGTCACTGCTTTAGCTAATTTGAACGTGGTAGGATATATTGCGACGTTTTCAGGTGATTTGAAACCGGTAAAGACACATAATTGCTAGATCTGGATTCAGAAACTCTGTTAAACGAACGGGTTATTCTGATGAAATGATGCTTTGTTAATCGATCAGAAGTTACTTCATTTATTTTTCTTTAAGAATATTTCACAAGCAAATTCGAAAATGCCACAAAATTAACAGAATGGCGTAATTACCTCATAAGTGTGATATTAACCGGCTAACTGGTAAAAGTATATTTTACGTTTCACTAAATAAGGAAGGCTTGCATGCTGTTTTCATGCTGTTTCTTTCTTCTGATCACGTTTGCCTTTATTTAGTTTTCATTTTTGATCACAGGACTGCTAAGACATCGTCACTGTACAGTTGTCTCCCTTTGTCTCGGTTGCAGGCTGGGGAGGTGGCGCAAAGTGAGCCGAAGGAAAAACCGAACATCTTCGATGTATTGCGAGCGCCGAACTTACGGTCGCGGACTTTCAACGTCTCGTTTCATTGGTAGATATCTATATAGATATATAGTACCTCTTAAAGTCAGTATTATGCTTGATGATAACGGTTAAAACAATACAAGAAACACGACACTAAACATAGCATTTGTTTAAATGGATGATACTTGGATATACCAGCAAGTCCATGGCAGCTTCCGGTCAAAGTGACTCGCTGAACATTATGAACGGCAATGTTTTGCCGACTTGTACCAGATTAATCTCTGGCGTGAGTGTTCTCGTCATCATTGAAAACTGTTGTTTTCCTCTCTTAGTATGAATCCGTGTTAAGAGTTTATATATCATATACTTTCTTAGTTCTTTGGTAGCCCTAGGGGCCGTATGTTCATCGTGTTGAGTGTCATCGCCAAGTTGGATATCTGAATAGCTGTAATCAAAGCGCAACTGAGATACATAGTTGATCATCGACACCATATATACTAAAATGGTAAACGATTTGGATACCGATTTTGTTCATCCGCCGAGAACATTCACAGCGTCTTTTCCTCATCAATGAAAACTGCTCACTGCTTCCCTTTGCATGAATCTGTCTTAATTTTTTGTATACGATATACTTCCTTAACTGTTTAGTGGCTTGTGTTATTGCTCATTTTTGGAAACTAATTTACGATTGTTGACCGCAACTCCCATTTTGGTTGACGGCTGGTATACGTATCTTGCTTTTCTTGCCAAAATCCATTGCGCTGTAAAATGATGGGTTATATCGCGATACCTTGTGCACTACTATGGAGACATTCCCTGCGCAATACCGTATCATGAATCTAGGCATCGAAACAGACATCAATATATTCAAGACCCACCTCGTCTATATACGCGTTTACGCCGAGAATGACCGAATCTCGAAGTAGGAGTACTGACCTCAGTTTAGATTGTATACAAGGTATCAAATATAATGGACGTCTCAAGCTAATAATCGCCAGATCGATTTCCACAAACACCGTTCAAAGCACACCACCAAAGAACTAAGCATATAACTGAGACATTAGGGCGGATTCCTTGTAAAGAGAATCTCCAGTTCATGCTGCCTTCCTCTCTGGCCGCACGTGGGAGGATCTGCCAGCAACCTGTGGATAGTCGTTGGTTTCCCCCCGGGCTATGTGCGGTTTCCTTCCATTATAATGCTGGCCGCCGTCGTATAAGTGAAATATTCTTGAGTACGGCGTGAACACCAATGAAATAAATAAATCACCGAAGAAAATCGGTCAATAGTTTGCAATAATGACTGAAAGACGCAAAGGATGCCTAAGGCCAACAAAGTTGATCAGCATCCAAATCGTGCACCATGGGAATTCATAGCTTGCTGTGCGTTTTCATGGCATACATCTTCATATCGATTTTCTTTGCACAATAAAATGTAATCTCTTCCAATAGAGATTCTTTGTACATTATCATAAATTTTTTTTCTTCGTACTGACATTTATTGTGCATTATCATGAAATCATATCTATTCATATCCAGATTCCTTGGCATTATCGCGGTTAGTAAAATAATGAAGCTCGAGTAAAAGTTATACTTAGAGCGGTCTGTTTTTTTCTATCGCAGGTTTGTCATTTCCATGGTGTACTACGGCTTGTCGCTAGGCTCCGGAAGTTTAGGCGGAAATGTTTATATCAACCACTTCCTGTCTGGAGTGGTGGAAATTCCCTCCTTTTTCGTCACGATTTTCACTATGGACAGATTTGGTAGGAAGAAAGTGATGTTCGCTCTCCACGTCATCGGAGGGGTAGCCTGCTTGGCTTGCACCCCGCTACTTGTCATTCCTAGTGAGTATTAGAGTCCACAGCAAAACTGTAAGGGTCATGTCCAACAACAGTGTATTACTCGTCACCCAGAAACTCGAATACTGAAAGCGCCGAAATTTAGCGATAGTAATTCTCGTTTGCGGGGAGCTTGGTTAAGCGGAGTGTAGAATAAACTGCCCTGGGATGCTTAGACAACAACTAGCCCCGATATATCTATGTTTCACTTATAAACTCCCATTGTCCAGTGATGCTTATAATGCCTCTTAGCACTTATACGACCTCCTAGACCTGGGATGCTTATGAAACTGTTATTATGAAAGACCATAGAAAGACAAGAGTAAATCCATAGCAGACACGACAATGTGGTAGCTGGCAAATGGTCAAATGTTACCAGTGAAATCCAGCCTTTTGTCAGTTACCTCGGATAGGGTTTTATTCCAAATCTTCCTATAAAACAGAGTCCGAACTCGAGAATCCCGAAATATGTCTTATAAGCCGGTTATGAATGGCCGGTCATGTCATGGAACTCTTTGGCGCTAGTGAAGAACGCATAACGTGCTTTTGTACTCATCACTAATCGATCGACCCGCCTGGATAGCGCAGTTGGTAGAGCGTCAGCTTTCGGACGGGGAGTTCTGGGTTCAAACCTGGGTCGGGTCATACCAAATAATTTAAAAATCCTGCTTCCTCGCTAGGCGGTCAGCAATAAGAGGATAGAGGGTGGCCCGGTGTGAGTATAATGTGACTGGGTGAGGGGGCTTGTTGGGTGTATTCGGCATGTCGTCTCGGTGAGGCAGCACCAGATAAAAGATACGGTGGAAATCCGTACTGAACCAAGGAGACACCGCCATCGTATAAGTGAAATATTCTTGAGTAGGGCGTTAAACAATATGCATTCATTCATTCATCACTTATCTACTTTACAAGGATTTTTACATAAGAGAGTTATCCCTTATAGTGTGATATTGCCTCTTCGTGTCTGTAACGCTCCACTCCAAAGCCGCTTTACTTGGAACTTTTAAGCTTGTGAAACTCATGTGCCTAGTTTACCGCTGAGCCAAAAGCCCATTAAAAATAGACCTTTACGCCAAAGACTACAGAGTTATTCCCCTTCCGTGATATACTTATTTTTATACCATTAACACTGGATTTACAGACCAGCATCACTTACAGAGTTTTAAACTAGAGGTGCTTACGTGCATATTATTGGCTAAGAGGTCAATTGAAAGAGGGTGCCGACGGGGGTATCTTTTGTCCTGAAATGTGATGTAGACAGAAGAATTCCAAACGTCCATTCCTAGCAAGAGTGTGTAAATAATCAATGTAAAGAAAACCTTTAATGGATGGCCACAATCAAGTGAATGGAAATTTTATTACACTACTAGAAATTTACTGAAACTCATCTGCTGATTTGTAACAACTGATCATTCCTGAAAAAATGTCTCTTTCTTATCCTCAGATTTACAGCCTCTACTGGTGACATGCGCCATGTTGGGAAAATTCGCAGTTGCGGCTAATTTTGCCGTGATATATGTGTACTCTGCGGAGATCTTCCCCACCGTGGTGAGGAACGTGGGGGTCGGGGCGGGGTCTATGTGCGCTCGCATCGGGAGCTTGTTGGCCCCACAGATAGCGCGATTAGTGAGTATATTCGGATGGTGTCTTGAACGCATGAATGAATGAATGATTATGGCTTAACGCCACATCGGCAATGTTTCAGCCATGTCGTGTTCAAAACCAGGAAGCACTAAAAGGGCTATTGAAAGAATAATGAGAACAGGCCAAGAAAATCAAACAACATTTTTAAAATTAGATAAAACAACTAAACGTCAATTAAAATTCGAAACCCATGATCTGTTTTTAAATATGTATTTAATCCAGATATTCTATGATGTATAAAATTTAGATTTTATGATATAACCCAACAGACTTTAAATAAGGAACGACAGGGTCGCCAGCGACGGGTGTCGTCATGAAGACGCACGCACAAAAGAAAATAAAAACATAGAAAACAAGTGAATAATGAAAGTTGATGAATTAATAATCAGATTTACATATAGCTACAATGCTTGTCCAGTGATAAATAAACAGTGCGCTTCAAAATGGCTACAATTTTGTTCAATAATGAACAGAACTGTGGTCCACAAACCTAGAGACTGCATGTCCTGTAACTTTGACCATAAGTAGTCCTTGACCTTTGAATGCTGTGATATGGTGACATGCATGTGAGCTGTCATCAGTCTTCAATCATGCAGAGAAGACAGGCGATTTGATAAAAAGTGATGAGAGCTTCTCTTTTGTTACATGTTACCAGCTTTACGTGATATTGGTTATTTCTTACATATTCCTTTGGGACCGGTGTTTTAGGTTATTTCGAAATGAGTTTTGTTATTATCAGTTTAGGACACGCCATCGTTTTAGATTTACTAGTGACCAGTATGAAAATGTGACTTAATGGTAAGACTTAAAGCCATATTGACAATATTTTAGCGACCGTCTGGGGATAAAGTTATTGTATATATAAATAAATAAATATTTTTTGAAACAGGATACAATATGGCGGCCCTCCCCATTCCTATTTTACGGTGGTCTTCCTCTCATAGCCGCCATCTTGGTTTTCTTTCTGCCGGAGACTCTTCATCAAAAACTACCGGAAACCATAGAGGACGGAGAAAAGTTCGGAAAGTAAGTTTTTATCCTCGACGTGTTTAAAATATATTTTCGTAAACAAATTGCCTGCGTTCAGTCGTGAGACGTGTAAGTCATCATTGCCAGTAGCCGGGGCCCCAGAGGTCACGGGTTCGAATAAAGATTTCGCTGTGTGGGTTATGGCTTTCTGTCAACAGGTTTGACAATTACCTGGCGATGGTCGAGATTTCCCCGCTGCCTCTGGTTTCATGTCATAAATCTGACTTGAGAATGACCGAGAGAATCAGTCAATCATTCAGCCATTTGGAAAGCGTGTTTAAATCCTGGGCTGTGCGTATAAGGAAACACGACGACAATGTCTGTTGGGTGGTTCAGATGAATCAAAGAGATTGTCGGGGGCCTAGGTTGTCATGAACTATGGACATGGCTCGTATGACCGTTTAACTAGCCTTATATGTGAGATGACGTATGTATTGTGTACGTATGATAAATGTGATGACAGAACAACATTTTTAATAATTCTAGGCCAGTGACGTCTAGTGTATTTCATTTGATATCACTGCATTTTTTTTTACCCAGTTCTGCTGAAGCCATGGTGCTAGGTGGAATGTAAGTTGTAACTTCTTAATCACTTACATGAACAGTTAGAATAAATACCGAACTTAGGTAAATTGACAAGAGGCCCGATTTCACCGGGTAACCATGTGACCATTTCCAATCAAGCACCAAAAATGATAAAAGGCCCGATTTCACCGGTAACGTGTAGCCATTTGTCAACTATCCCACTGTCAGTGCTGCTTCGGTTTTGCTCCCTGTGTTGTGATCTGTTATATTGTTGAGTTTAAAAGTTAAGCAAAATATAATGCCGACAATCAAAAATGTAAATATTTTATTTTTTAGGGCCGTAGCAGTTAATGAGGCATCATTTATTTTGGATTGTACCCTTCGGTATCAATGGGAACTTTGCATGAATCCGTTTAAGTCAAAGCGGAAAATGTTACACAAACCTGATTGGTCTCACCGTGTTCAGATGTGAAAGACGTCACAACCTCCCATTCCGGTATACTAAAGCTTTAAAACGAGAAATTTTTATTGTATCGCATAATGGCGTCTCTTTCTCTCTCCTGTTACCTGCCGTGTGGACTGCTTCTGTCGCCTAGTAGTTAAAGGGTCCGCCTCGGGGTCGGGGGATCCGGGATGAATCCGAAAAATGAAATGCCAAGATTATTGACCCGAAACCCCCATTTGGTAGACGGCTGGTGTACGAATGTCGGTTTGGACGCCTAGATTTAAAAATGGTACTTGCTTCTGGGGCGCTTGAAGCTTAGCAATGACAGGTTGGAGCAAGGAAACAAGACCTGGTGTCAGTATAATGTGACTGGGCAGGTGTCATTTCTGGTTTCTACGGCTTGATGTTGCAGTGGCGGCAGCATTTTGGCCACATGGACACGCTCTGTCGACAAGAAAACATGGAGTGTATATACCGTTATATACAAGCATGCAAATAAACATACATACATAGATGTACATATTGTGTTGCCATACCCAGATCAGATCATTGGTGCACATCTTGCTGAGACAGTGAGAAAGCAAGCATTAAAATCTTGACATAGGTTGACCGTCGAAATCTGGTACTTCCTATGAGAGACGCTGGGGTGGCCTAGTAACATCTAGGGGAGGTCACTCGCCGCTTGGTCACTCCCTGACACAGTGTACCTTCTCGCCCAAAATTTCATTTTCTTCAATAAAACTCATACCTGTCCAAAGTTATGGCAGGGAAAGAAACATTTTAACACCCTTAAATATACAGAATTACATTCGTCCCTCCCGATTAGCGGAAATGGTATTAGAGTACTGATTCCAGAAAACGGAACCCTTCAAAGTTAACGAGACAACAGCAACAACACCGTTTACTGGTTCAAAGCGATGATACATGTGAATTCGGATTGGCATATGGGCTTACTCTAGTTTACGCATGTATTACGGTGCAGGAAACACTTTGGCTAAGGCACTGAGGTGGCATCCTTTTCTTAACGGTGCTGTTGAAGAACGGGAAGTTTAGCACGAGGAAATACGAGACAATACTAGATTTGGAGACACTATAGTAGTGCCTGTGAGTTCTTTGTTCTATCTCATGTTTATCATGGCGGGATCATCTCAGTAAAGGGTTTATAAAATGTGACTGTTTTCCTTCTGGAGAACCTGTATACATATACAGTATAATGTTGCGACTGAACACAGGTTTTTAATTAATCTCTATTTTGCAATCATCATTTTTCTACCGCTTTTTCTCGATACATGTATTTTCCGTAAACTTTTAGTTCCATTGACTAACTCACCTGTCTGGGTCGTGGTATGTCTAGACGTCGCATCCAGTCACAGTATACTAACATCAGTATTAGTGTTATAAACTGCAGCCACTAAAACAAGTATTCTAATATGCCCCCCCCCGCAACGTGTAACTGTACACTAACACCAGATGTGCCCCCCCAACCTGTAACTCTACACTGACACCAGACGCCCCCCCCCCAAACGTGTAACTGTACACTAAAACCAGGTGTGCCCTCCAACCTGTAACTCTACACTAACACCAGACGTACCCCCAAACGTGTAAATGTACACTAAAACCAGACGTGCCCCCCCCCGTCCAACCTGTAACTCTACACTAACACCAGAAGTGACTCTCGCCTGGGCACAGAATGCTGACAGAGGACATGATATCTCTCGCAGTCCCAGTATTCTAACACCAAACATGATACTCCCCCCCCCCCCCAACCTGTAACTGTCCACTCACACCAGAAGTGACTCTCACCCAGTATACTGACACATGACATGATATCTCTCCCGGTCTCACTATTCTAATTCCAGACATGATCACCCCGACCTCCAGCAATCAGTAACTGTATACAGACATGGCACCCCACGCTGTCACAGAGAACTGGCATCCGACAGGACCGCCGACCCAGTCTTAGTATACTGACAACATACATGATAGTCCATCCAGTCACAATATACTGATACCGGGAAGGACAAACTTCATTTTGGACGACTTACACCCACCAAAATGTTCATGTAAACTGGACGTTGTAGTGAAAGTGTTAAGATATCATTAAATCTCTATCCTTCTTATTCACAAGCCTCCGTATTCAAGATATGTGGGATTTAAACAACCTGTATGTAGCCGAGGCGTGTAAGGAATATATTCAGCTTCACAGCAGCTAGCCCCGGGAGTAAAACTTATTAAAAGAATTTTGTAACCTGTTCACACCTGCAGAGAATTCTCTGTGATAGAGGGTGGGGAGGGCGGGTAGCGGTGAAGGGGGCGGTGTTTAAACCGGTTTAAATGTGCCGCGTTCGTACATAGCTAAAGACGGATTTGTTGCTCAAATTTTACCGCGTGAACGGGTGGTGGATTAAGTGCCCCTGATATGATTTCCTAATTTCACTTGGCAACCAACGTCCGACAGCGGCAAAGATATTAATGGTTAAGCTGGTGTATATATGGCCTTTGTGAACGCAAAGAATCCTATAAACCGGTTTGAATACCTATAAACCCACTCAGGCATGACGCCGTGAGAAAGGCGAAAAAAAAAAGGAATAAAAACAAAAAACAAGCCTGCTTGGGTACACGGCACAGTGACATCACCGTGATGACGTAATTTCACAACTCGACACTCCCGTGTTCAGTTTGGATCTTTGTCCTTGCCACCTCACCCTGTTCTTGGGACAAAGGAGTTAATTTCTGTTTTCATATTTGTAAATTCAGTAGATGCCAATATATGACCCACACTTATCACTTATAGCGGTATTTGTTCGATCATGTGAATCATTGGATCACCTCAGCCTAATTTACAAGTGATGGTGAGCTCCATGGATATCAGTCATTCTCGGAGAATCCGATTTACCAGCTGGATTCAGATATCATGTCTCGTAGTCCATGACTTCAGGCCTTATGTAGTGATAATTTAACCAAAAGCATGAATGGGTTTAATCCTGTCCAAAGCGCTTAATCTGGTTAACTCCTTACCTTTCATTTGTCATTGTATTATTTTATTTATTTTATTTTTATTTATATTGTATTTGCACAAATCCGAGTGACTGTGTTTTATTTATCATCTCACCATGTTGGTTTCAATGTTTATCACGAACCCAAAAGAGTTAAATGGACTTTTCTTTTGTCTTTGTAGAAAACTGACGATATATGAGGCTGAGGTAGAGAAAGCCAAAGGAAACCCCGAGGAAAAATGGCTCAATGATATCAGTACGGATTTGTAATAAGGCTTCAGCACTTTGATACTCCCAGCAATGTCTGATATCGTGGGGCCTGTGGATTTGTAATAGGACTTCAGCCTTGAGATGCTTCCAGCATTGCTCGATATCATAGGCCCTGTGGATTTGTAAGAAGACTGCAGCCTTTGAGATGGTCCCAACATTGCCGGATATCATTGGCCCTGTGTATTTGAATTAAGGGTTTAGCCTTGATATGTTCCCAACCATGCCTGATATTATGGGCCCTGTGGATTTGTGATAAGACCAGCCTTGGGATCCTCCAAGCATTGCCTGATATTATGGGTCCTGTGGATTTGTAAGACTTTTCGTACTGAAACCCTGCCAGCATGGCCTGATATTATGGACCCTGTGGATTTGCAGCAAGGCTGCAGCCTTTGAGATTGTCCCAACATTCCAGGATATCATGGGCCCTGTGCATTTGTAATAAGGCTTCACCCTGAGATGCTCCCTGCATTACCTGATACTGTGGCATTTTTACCAAGACAGCAGCCGTTGCAGCCTGTCGATTTGTAACAAGACTATAGAGCTGTAGTCTTTTATACTGAGATTCTTCCACGCCTAAAACAGGAGATTAAAATAAAATGGTATGATGGTATCAGAGCTTTATACAGACGGGAGAAATTCACGCAATAAATTTGATGTCCCCAAACAAAGAAAAGTTTGAAACAACTGATACCAAGAGTTCACAATCGACGGCATTCCTAATAAAACGTATCAAAACTCCAGGTGTAAAAATGCGGCTCAGGTTTTCTTTACACAAAGAAAAGTGTGGCACATGTGAGATCCAAATCTCTGATGTCAGAAGTTAATAAACTGGGAAAGGGTGCCAAACACTATCTCAGAGCTTTACATAAAGTAACGTAAAGCCCCGTCTGGCGTCAAAAGTTCATTGTGCCACTGTTGGTGTAAGGGAGTTTAATAGTCGTGTGGGGTTCCCTAAACATGATACATGAAGCTTGTAAGCAGAGGGAAGTATGACTTTTCTGATATCAGAATCCCATGGGAAGGTTTTCCCATTTGATATCAGATTCCCATTAGCATAGGGAAATTTTTTCATTTGATATCAGAAACGTTTTCAGCCAGATGTGTCAACTCACGCCAGAAAAGCACGGACGGGACCATTTTCACAAAAAGTATGCAGATATGCCTGATACATATTTGGATATAGACGGGAAATGAAATTCTTAACATATTCAACACTCAGGTGTCAAAATCTGAACGTCTTTTTACTCTGTCATTTACTAAATTCTAATTACAATTTTGTACACATTTATGTATGTAATTTACCCAGCATTTCCACGGTAGTCAAGTGGGAAACAGAGCTTCTACGTGACGTCACGTGTTTGTTTTTTCTGTTGATCCCATGTGACCATAAGCTGATATCTTGTTTTCCCAACTCAATACTTAGTACTTTTTTTACACAAGCTTAGCCTTTGTGCATTATGATTCTTTGCTGCCTTTAAGCCCGATGAGAAATTCGAGGCAGAAGATGTATTTCATCAGCACACACAAGCCTACAGAAAAAAACATGGGCTAGAAAAACAAAAAAACAATCATTTTTCAAATGTCGTTTCGGACTGGGACGTGTTGTGCATTTCTGCGAGTGTGATCCTCGATTTTGTCAATGGCCATCAGTTATGAATACTGCTTGCCTATTCAGACGGTTTCTGGTATTTCTTTTCCCGTAGGTATCGGTGCCGTGCATCTAATGCGATCTGGATCAAAAAAAAAAATACCTTAATGCAATTTGACGTTTCAGTTGAGAGGGTAAGCGTTGTGTGTGTAAATATAATGAACCCATTGTTCACATGAAACTCCTGGCATTCCGCCATGATATATGTGTTTGCAAGGGATCCATATTATTTAATGTAAATATAAAAAATGTTTACATCAATGGAGATAATGTTGTGAATCAGCCTTTAAAAAGAGATTTTAGGCAGAATTAAGGTTAGGCAATATTGCCAATGAAAATACATTTGTATCAACGTTTTACTCTGTTTCATTTATTTCTGTACAGGGCTTTGTTATTTTTTGGTGTCCAATAGACGGACGCATCTGCCCCAAACCAAGTTCAGTTTATTGCGTGTTCCTTTTTGACCGCAGAACTGCGACTATTTCAGTTATATATAGCGTCGACGGTCTCGTCCGCGGTCAGTGGTCAGCGATGACTGATGCGCGGTTCAGATTACTGAGGTGTCTTTTACGGGATAAATCTATAAAATCCAATTCACCCATTGTCATAAGTCTACAGTTTTTACGATCAATTTTAAACTCCTCGTTAAACTCGGTTCTTTTCACAAGAAGGAATGGAACGTTTTTGTTGAAGTGGGTACAAAATTCGGACACGTGTTGTAAGATGTGTTTGAACATTTTCACCTCTTCGAAAAAGTCTACCTTTTGCTGAAGCAGCTGTGTCCAAAGCTGTTTGTAGAAAGTATCGTACACGAGATTATCGGATATGGACCACTTCCTTTGATTTTCTCTCACTCCCTGCGTGAAGTACCTGCGCTTCCGGTTGTGATTGATATTACTGGGTATGTACAAAATGTCTTCCGTCTTCCAACACAACAACCTCTTCATTAAGACTAGCGACTCGTCAAAATATTCGAGCACAAGCACCAGAGAGAAGTCTTCTTTCAGCGCATCGATGTAGTCCCGGGCGACTTTAGCGTTATGTAGATGTTCCGGTGCCAGCCCGAAGTCGTACGCCATCCGATTGTTGGTGAAGGAGTCCGCGACATTCTTCGGAGTTTCATATCTTAATGGGTCGCTCAGAAACGACTCCAGTTTGTCTCCAGGAATGTAGCTGAGGTATTTGAACTGTGGTCTGTCTTTCAAATAATTGATTGCTGAGTCCAGCAACTCCAGAGGATCGCGAACAATGGCGATGTAAACAGTGTCATTGGGCATGACCTTACGGAACGCCTCGCGATTATACACCACGTGATTGAACAGCAAGTTGTAAGACTTGCCTCGGGGAGGCTTCAATAAGTTGTCCTCCTGAAGGGTTGTTCCCCAGCCAAGATAGTTCCCCGCCTTTGGCATTGCAAAAGTCAACTGTCGTCTCTCTCCGAAACGCTGCAAGATATTCATAACAGTAGAGCTGCCAGCTTTGTGTACTTTCAAAAAGGCCACGTTTGTTTTCTCCTGGCACACCGACGTCACTTCCACCGACGTAATAATCTGACGTGTTTTCTGTAGCATAATCCAAGTCCCGCACAGACCGAATGACGCAAGCACCAAGAAACTGCAAAGAAATAATACAAGTATAGAAAGAGTATAAGAAGAACAACAACAAATATGGTGTGGGGTAAAGGGGAGATATATGTATTTCTCTTGTTTCTTTATTTATTTATTTACTTATTTATTCATTTATTTATATATTTATTTATTTGATTGCTGTTTAACGCCATACTCAAGAATGGTTCACTTTTTCGTTGGCGCACAGTTTTAGGGGTGAGGGAAGCCAGCGACCTCTGCGTAAACCACTGACATTTCGGCAAATTACTGACGAACTTTTCCGGGCGTGCATGATGTGCAGATTTACACACCGTATATTGTGGACAACTGGCCTTAACGAACGCGGGGCTGCGTCTTATGGTTACCAAGGCCCTACAACTTACCTCACCAAGGCCGGATTTGAACTCGCATCCCGTGCGTACTCCTACTCTGGCAAGCACCAACCAGTTTCAAACTGAGACATAATATACATAGCTGTAAAAAAGCATCCTTACTGATTGTTTAGATATATCTTAAGTGCACTAATATTTTTGAATTGTACAAGGAACTCGATGTCGTAAAGGGACGTGACAGGCCTTGCTGTACATACAGGTTGTATAAAGCTGCCGGGTCATTATGCGGTATTCTGACGATCTGCTAGTTATAAAGAACACCCATGAAAGGATGAATGAACATGGTTTAATACAACATCGGGAATATTTCAACCATATGGTGGTGAGAACATGTTCAGAAACCAGTGGATAGCTTTCGATTTGATGTGGTGAACATTTAAAATCAAATAATAAGACGAACTATTCTAAAGCCAGTTAGAAAAAACTAAAGCTCGGTGAAAACTCGAAAACCACTGTCTCTAAATATCACCTTACTTGAAAATGGTGTACATATTTCATCTATATCTTATAATATAAGCCAATGCAAAAAATGCATGGCCACATCGTCAGTGACGCTATCAAACATATAGAATATAGAGTTGATTATAGCAAAGAATGTAATATATATATGTGAAATGTATAAATCCACCTTCGATGGATTTGATGGACAGTACGTCTTACCCTGACTTACTCCTCCACAAAGACCATAACGGTTTCACTGGCGTCGAATCTATATTCTTATACCAGCCGTCAACCAAAATGCGGTGTTCAGGCTCAAAGATCGCAATTTCTAAAAACGCCAAATAACGCAAACCATGAAAGAACTAAGAAAGGCTGTATATAAGATTTAAAAATCATTGCTATCTTCCTGTTGCTGTACTCATATCTTCCTGTTGCTATACTCCTATTCTTCTGTTGCTATACTCCTATCCTCCTGTTGCTATACTCCTGTCTTCCTGTTGCTATACTCCTATCGTTCTGTTGCTATACTCCTATCGTTCTGTTGCTATACTCCTATCCTTCTGTTCCTATACTCCTGTCTTCCTGTTGCCATACTCCTATCTTCCTGTTGCTATACTCCTATCCTTCTGTTGCTATACTCCTATCCTTCTGTTCCTATACTCCTATCTTCCTGTTGCTATACTCCTATCTTCCTGTTGCTATACTCCTACCCTTCTGTTCCTATACTCCTGTCTTCCTGTTGCTATACTCCTATCTTCCTGTTTCTATACTCATATCTTCCTGTTGCTATACTCCTATCCTTCTGTTGCTATACTCCTATCCTAATGTTCCTATACTCCTGTCTTCCTGTTGCTATACTCCTATCTTTTCAACATATGTTGTCCTGGTAGATAAGGGAATACTTAGCTAAGTGAACTTCATGTAACCGGGGTCAGGACTTCAACCTAAGGATGCGAGAAAACCTGGACAAAGTCAGCCGTAAGATAATCGAACTGAAATCAAGGCCACGGGGTAGCAATTTAATATCCAAAGGAATATTACAGATGTTTAGAGAAAACTGTTATAACGTGTTTTGAATTTGTATCGAGACAACAGATGGGACTATGCCGAAAGGAAACGAACTGCTTATATTTACAGCCAGCGCATCCACTGGAACGCAGAAAACCTATATTAGACAGGCCTATTATTACGGCTTTTGTCAGCATCGCAGAAAGAAATGTTGTCAGCATGAGGTAAACACCTTGTTGTGAAAACCTTTAACGTCTTCCAAGGCTCCGAGAAAAGTCAGAGATGCACCAAAGCAATTTCCTTTAGAGCTGAAGGCAAGAAAGGAAAGTTGACGGAAGGATCGTGGGTGTAATTCCAGTGATCAGTGATCATACAGACCTTTGTGCAGCAGCTATCCTGGCGTATAACTAGCAAGCTTCCATGATGTCTCTGGAAATGTTATGCAACCAGATTTGCGGAAACAAAACAGGCGTGGTTTGACCTCCAAATACCGAGACCCAGAATTTGGTGACTTTATCTCAGACCGACATAGGTCTCCAAGAGACAAAGCTTATGGGCAAAGATTTCCCAACCACTTCTGATTATAACGTATTTGTTAAAAAAGATATGATAGTGCATCTGGTGGCATAGCCATCGCAGTGGATGAAAAACTAGCACTTCATATGTGACCAGTGGTGCGTGTGAAATGCTCGGACTTTGGACAAGGGTCGATAACCACTGACAAAAATGATAAGAGGGGACATAACTCACCTACTGTTCGTATAAATATATATACCCCTAAAAAAGAGACATTTGGCCAACAGACATTTGGTAACATACTGTGTAACTTGTGTAAGTTTAATAATATATTCATCTGCAACGGTCGAGTGATATGATAATGGTGTGGGAAAAGGTACCACTAAATTCACATTGATTAAGAGTTTCAGTGTCAAAGTTTTTGTCTTTTGGATTTTGATTTTCACTGCACACGTACGTTTACCCTATCAATCGAAGTTGTCCATAACAATGCTGAGCCCAATCTCACACTTGCATGTCCTCAGGACAAATCAAAGCGATATATATATATATATATATATATATATATATATATATATATATATAACAGATATCATGGCATCACAGTTTTCCTTTTGTACATGGCCTGATACATTTAGGCCACAGTAACCATCTGCATACTTTATGAAAAGCTTTGCTCAGGTTCATCTGATATCTGTTTTTATGGTGAAATTAAATTGTGATATATATATATATATATAATAGAGAACTAGAAGATAAAACCGATTTTTGTTGTTGTTCTTCTGTTCTTCTGATCTACGCGATCGACCAAATGTGTCTAAATACTGGTGATACTAGTGTGCTTGATCTACCAGGCTTTGTGGTGTGTTATCTTTTGCTTAACAATCGTTTATCCGCTTACTTTAACAGAAAGCAATAACCAAATATTTGCATGTCACACATGTTTGTCTATACTATTGACCCGATCCTGAATTTACATATAATGTCAGAGTTAGCTTAAGTAAACTGACAAAAGCTGCGTTGCGCTTTCGCAGACCTGAGCAAAGCTTTTCATAAAGTATGCAGATGGTTACTGTGGCCTAAACGTATCAGGCTATATACAAAAGGGAAACTCTGTGATGCCATGATATCTGTTTAAATGGTGAAATTAAATCAACTATGCAAATTATCAGTCATCTGTCGGATTATTTCACTTATATGAATGGAGTCAGACAGGGCGAAAATCTATCCCCTTTACTATTCTCTGTTTTCCTTAACGATATGGGATCTTTCCTTGCTGTTCAAGCCTGCTCCGGAATTACTGTTTACAATCAATGTGTGTATCCTAAGCTTTTTGCCTCGCCATATGTTGACGATACTGTGACATTGGCGTCATCGAAAGGGCAATTACAAGCTTTGTTGGATGCATATTCGGACAATTGTAAGGAATAGACTCTTGAAATTAATAGGGAAAAAAAACCAGGTCCTTATTTTCGGGACTGGAAACATTAGAAATGAGCAATTCCGTTGTTGTGGTAAAGAACTAAATATTGGGAACCATTTCAAATACCTGAGTGTATTTTTAGCTCCTCTATAGAAGTTATATCTCAACGATAAAGAAAATATTGCACAAGCTACAAAAGCAGTGTTACAGTTTTGTATGTTGAACAAGTGCCGATAGTTGATCTAAGTCTTGAGTCTGCTTTGCTAGTTTTCTATCACACAGTAATGCACATTTTGTTGTACAGGGGCGAGGCCTGGGGCATATGAAATGTCAAAGCGTGTAGAAATGTTTGAATCGATCTGCATGGAAAAAAGTTTTTGGCGTCAGCTGGGCTTGAATTGACAGTGGTCCCATGTGAGGGACCTGGGTCCCATGTGAGGGACCTGGGTCATTGCGCTGCACTAGTTCGCTATTAACTCCTTCGGGAACGGAAGCCTTCATATTTTAACAGAAGAACGGATCTGCAAATGTTCAAATGCTAGCATCGGTGATAAGAATGGCTTTATTTTGGAATGTACTCACTGTGTACTCACTATGGGAATACGCCCCAGCCTGTTTCAAGATAAGAAATTTTGTGTACTTTGTCAATGAGCAAAAATTAAATCTAAGGTTTGGCTGTAAAGATGACAAACACGGTGGGTGGATACGGCTTTTCTATGTAAACCTCTGTGTAGATCCTTTCAAAACTGAAGCATTGCCGCAAGTCCGGTAACGGAATTGAGAGGGGATAAATCTGACTGATTTTGATACCGATTCAGTAGGTGCGTTGATTATCTGCCACCTGTAAACAACTCCTACAGGCCTGTGTACCATATTTATTAATGTTTTTATTTGACTGGTGTTTTACGCGATACTCAAGAATATTTCACTTATACGACGGCGGCCAGCATTATGTACGATATACATGTACATTGAAGTTCGCTGGGTTGAGAGAAACTATCTACTCTGCCTGTAACAAAGACCACATCGGTGTCTGCCAGGCTGATTTACCCCACCACCACCTCTACCCCCCCCACCCATACGCACTTCTCACATCCCCTTAACACGTGAAACGTACTGCCTAATGCGAAACAAAGTACCAAAACGTAGAAATCAGTAAATGGATTGCCCAAATAAACACACTGTTAACTAACAAATCTGGTCCGTCCCTTTCCATACTTACATTGTCCACTTTTTGTAGATCAGCGACGCCATGATGTCATTCACAAACTACCCGCTTCAGTATGTACCTAGTACAAATGCATGTCGTGAATAGTTAATTAGGAGTTAACGGCACATCGACAATACTCCCGCCAATCAGTGGCTACGTAACACACGCGAGCGAAGAGAGTGAACAGCTCCTGAATCAAGCGCAATTTGTAACTTCTCGCCTCTGTTGAACTCGGTAGAGTCTGTATCTTCTCTCCTCTGTTGAACTCGGTAGAGTTTGTATCTTCTCGTCTCTGTTGCGCTCAGTGTAACCTGTATCTTCTTGTCCAAGCTAAACTCGGCAAAGTCTGTCTCGTTTAAGTCAATAGAGTCTTCTCTTCTCCTCTCTGCTGGGCTCAGCAGTCTTCTCCTCTCTTATCGTTTCTGTTGAGCTCAGTGTAATCTGTATTTTCTCGTCTCTGCTGAATTTAATAGATTTTATATCTTGTCATCTTTGTTGAACTCAACTGAGTCTTTCTCTCCTTGTCCTCAGAGCTGCGACTAGTAGAGTCCACATCTCTTCATCACTACATCTGGAGTACTACCCGGTGCAGTTAGTATTGATTGCTCACTTCAATCTTTGTTAGGCAGGTTTACCTGAGAGTGCATGTACCATCTGGTCTATGTATTTGTAAAGTGCAGGTGTTGTGTAAACTGCCTGACAGTTTATGTTGAGCATATTTATTATTCATTTCTACCATTGTCTTCCTCTCAAACTGTTTAGCCTTCAATTGTCAACATTAAACGAAGATTGTCACCACATAATGTGTGTGTCCCAACCCTACGTGTAATGAAATTTGTTTACACGTGCTGAAGTCTGTTTGTTAGCATATTCCATGCATGCTTCCCCGTTACACATAAAGAAGTTTGTTTGTCAGTACGTTCTGCATGTCTCCACTTTACACTTGATGAAGTTTGTTTGTCAGTACGTTCGCAGTATGTCTCCACGTCACATGTGATAAAGTTCGTGATTAAGTTTGTTTGCAAATTTCGTCAGTAAAGCAAGATAGACACCATGCATATAAACGATCGGTCTGTGGTCGTTGGCCTGTAGTCGGGCTGTGTTGGTCGCCTTTTGGAGGTCGACCTGGGTTGGTCGGCTTGCCGAGGTCGCTTTGTGGAGGGCGGCCTGTTTTGGCTGTCCTGGAGTGGTATAGGACTATCTTGGTCGCCCTGAGATGGTATAGGCCTGTTTTTGTCGGCCTATGCCGGTCATCTGGTGTTGATATAGGCCTGTTTTGGCCGACCTCAGGTGGTAGGTCTATGCTAGACATCTGGTTGTGGTCAGCCTGTTTTGACAGGTCTGAGATTGCAAAGGCCTGTTTTGGCCGGCATGAGGTAGTGTAGGCTGGTTGTTGGTGTTGGTCGTCTTGTGGAGGTCGGTCTTTCCAGGTCGGCCTGTGGTTGGCCTGTGGAGGTAGACTTGTGGTGATCGGCCAGTTTTGACCAGCCTGCCTTGCTCGGCCTGCAGTGGTAGGTCTATGCTGGTTATCTTATGGTGATATAGGCCTGTTTTCGCCACTCATCTTCTGGTGGTCGGCCTGATGGTTATAAATGTAACGCTTCCACTGGCTGGATGAATACGCCACTATAACATGCACTTTCCGCTGTTTTCGGCAGTAAATGTTGGAAAACAACTGATGCCGCGGGACCATGTGCGAAAAGTCCGTTGGTCAAGTAACTCGATTTTATGCCAATCCCGGGTACACGTGTGGGCGTCAGAGGTTATCGTGGGGAGAATGGGTTGAGGGCAATATCAAAGGTCTGAGGTAGGAATGTTAGTCAGTAACTTGCCAAAGGTCAGTGGTTTATCCCGGGCACCTCGGTGTACTCCGCTTATAAACTGTTGGTCATCGTATCAGTCAGAAATTCTTCACTATGGTATTTAATCAACAGGCAGATAAATAAATAAATTCACAATGCCCTTGTAAGAAAAAGATTTATTTATTTGTTTATTAATTTGATTGGTGTTTTACGCCGTACTCAAGAAATATTTCACATATACGATGGCGGCTAACATTATGGTGGGAGGAAACCGGACAGAGCCCGGCGGAAACCCACGACCGTTTGCGGTTTGCTCACAGACCTTCGCAGGTATGGCCGGAGAGGAAGGCAGCATGAGCTGGACTTGAACTCACAACGACCGCATTGGTCAGCCTTCTGGATCATTACGCTGCGCTAGCGCGCTAACCAATTGAGCCATGAAGCCGCCCCCACCCCACCCCCCCGTAGGAAAAAGAAGCACATTTACTGATGACCAAACAGGCCACTCTTGTTTGCCTTTACAAGTTCAGTGAAGACATGAAATAATGAATTTTGCATGTCGGTGTTGCTTGAGAAATGTTTCCAAAAGTATGTACATTTATAAGGTCTGTAATAATGAAGTACGGACATAGAATCGGCTAAAACTGGGCTAGTTATGAAATTACCGGCAACACTGCTAATTTTCATCTCATTGTATTTCTTATTATGTGTTAAATGTGATAACAGCAGACCATTGGGAGTAATTTTAGACAAGTCACGCCTAATGTATTCCTGCTTAAGGCACAGTGTTGAGGAGCGTTTAAATTCTTACTTCTCAAACACCCACGTGAATGGAATAAAGCCCTAACTTAATTGGTAAATTGTCAAGAGGCCGGAATTCACCGGAAAGGCGTGACCAATTGTCAACTGTTGTCTCTGCTCTGGTGTTACTCTCCGTGGTGTAGTCATTTATATTGCTGTGTAATGTAGTTCTGCTTTTCAGGAGATTTTGTGAAACAGTGTGTTCAGTCAAGGAAAGCGAGTCTAATACTGCCATCTACTTATTGTGTCAGACAGGCACTCACTATATCCTGACTCGTTTGTCTACACGGCTCACTTTCACAAACGTAGCAAATCAATTTTTCATGACTTTTTCTTGTAAATCAAGGAACATCACGTAATTTATATGGATAGCAACTTCTGTTTTAATATACCACAACATTTCGATGCACATTCTAACATCATTCGTCGAAATGGTTAACTTCATATGTATAAATATTCTACACAACTACTTGGGTTTGTATCATGTTAAGTAAGAAAATTACCCGTAGATCTATATAAACCCTTGAGAAAACTTCAGGAGGTACCAATATATTTTTCTGCGGTTAACAAGATTACATCTTTAAATTTTGGCTGACTAACATATGCCATTGGGTTTATTCGCACAGTTTCAATACCCCTGCTCAAATTGAAATACAATTAAATATAAAGCGAAAGATATTATTAACAGCAAAATCCCGTTGGAGCCTCAGTATCAGGGGAGGTAAGTCTTATCTGCTTTCTGTCCTTCCAGAAATTGCTTCAGCCTTTACGGGGCCCTCGATGACTCAGCTACATGGCTATATGAACAGTTGTAATCAAAGCGCACCTAAGATAAATATTTGATTATCGACACCATATGTACTGAAATGGCACACGATTTGGAAACTGGAAACACCATTTTATTAATCCGCCAAGAACATTCATTGCGTCTTTTCGTCATCATTGAAAACTGCTGACTGCTTTTCTGAATGAATCAGTTTTCATTTTTATATTTTATACATTGTCTCAGTTCTTTGGTGGTTGTTGTTATTTGTCGTTTTCTTGAAACTGGCCTTGCGATTATTGACCAGGAAAGCCCATTTTGGTTGACGCCTGGTATGCGAATATCGATTTCGACGCCTAGTTTACAAAGTGCCGTTTGTGTCTTCAGCATCTCGGGTTCGAATCCAGGCCTCTTTGATGTAGCCTTTTACATCACTGGCGTAACTACCCAAATACATTTGTGGAAAATCCACTGTAGTCATTCACCACGGTGGCAGCGGTTGCGAATCTCGCTGTCGTTGATTAAATGGCGGCTTTAATGAATTCTTTAAATATAAATCTAAAGCGAAGATTGTGATTATGTGGAAATATTTTGGACAAAATATAATAAGTTTTAAAATTGCAATTTGAGGCATGTGTTATATCTCAAAATGTCCCTCGGCGGGACCCTATCCAAATCCCAAGCCGTCCTCATACCGACAGACTCATGTTTTGGCAGCTATCATCGTTGAAGTCGGAAAGCCACTTTATTTCCGGACGGTCCGACTAAGGTGGGGTGTAATTTGCCCAGCACACCTCCTCCCCCCCCCCCATACCACCACTCTTCCTGTAAGTGAAATATTTTTGAGTAGGTTATTCGGTCTGCAGAGGGAAAAAATAGGGAAAGAACGTCTACCCAGCATCTCTCATCAGATTATCTGAAATACTGCTGCCATTTGCCCCTCTTCCTCTCGATGAAATTCCACCACTTACCGCCCCTCCCCCTTTTTCAAAGCCACCCCAAAAATGCTTATATTATAGCACCAATCTGCTCCCACAATGCCCTTCGCCTCGCTCGCCCTAGACCAACAGCTAGCCAGATCAGATGCCACAGTTGTATTACAATCTGTGTGTTGACGATGATAAACCATAAAATCTTACCTGACCTTGTCACAACACTTTACAATCTGCATACGCCATTGTTAAAAGCGTTGAAACACCGGTAAACGTTTTTTCCAAACGTTAGTGAGAAGGTACGTATGGGGTTTTTGTCCTGTCCTTTGTCGTGGCTCGAGTTTAGTCATAAAGCCAGGCAGCTCCACTGGGAGGCCGAGTTGTTGTTGTTGTTACTGCTGGGGATCGTGCAGGTAGCGAAATTTCCCATTAACTTAGATGTTAATGTTTGACCTTATAGCGCTGTCCCTAAATCTGCGAGCCCTAAACTCTCGGGGCTTGATAGTCCTTGTCCCCTATGAAAACTCCAGCCAAATTCCTGATAGGGGTTAACCGATGAAATTTATTGGTCTTATACCAAGTGGGTATGTAAATAAATGCTCCTAAAATTAATTACAACAATATCAGAAGCTTTCAAATCTACTATTCCAAGGTTTAAGATTGAAGTTTTCATGTGCCCTTTTTACGTAGAGTTAGTCTAAAGCCTCATTGTGTTATCCTGTGACGTAGAGCAAAACCCTCCGACTCAATGATCATTCTCTTTTCTTCATACATTTAAATGGTTGTGGTCTTTGGACCAAAATTGATTCTGTTTTTTTTCAAATTTAATGGATTTTGATATAATTGCAATGACGGAGAGCCGTCTTAACCTACAAATTCCTAATACTGCTCTGATTCTACCCGGTTTCAATGAACCGGTTAGACGCGACTCTTGGGGAGGCGTTTGTATCTATGTGTCACAAAAAGTGTCCTTGTCGCTTCATACTGAACTGAGCAGAACGATTTAGAATTCATTTGGGTCGAAATTTTTAGTAAGCCTTTGGAATATTGGAATATTCTATCAACCGCCTCGTTCACTCGCTGGAGCGTGGGAAACTATTAAAGACCAACTTCATTAACGTGGGGAGTAAACTGACATGAGACTAAAATAGGGAGGTGGTCGCTGCCACAGGTAGACGTCACATCAACTGACCAGTCGAACGATAAGCTTATGTCTGATGAGCATAGTGTAAGATCAAGGTGGGGTACAATGCCTGAGTGGGGGTCTATCCGAGTGCCCGTCCCGTCGTTAAGTACGCAAATGTTGTAGTCGTCGATAAAATCGGCGATGATTTTCCCATTACAGTTAGTGGTAGAAGATCCCCAAATCGGACTGTGGGCATTAAAATCGCCGCATAGAATAAACCATGAGCTAACTACAGACATAATTATGTTAAGATCGTCCCGTTCGACATGTTTGGAAGGGTTGTAGATGTTTACGATACTGACAGCAGGGCCAGAAGATCTAGATATATTAAAACACTGGGCCTCGATACTCTTAAGTTGAGGAATTTTGAACTCAGAGTATGAGAGTCCATGTTTAAGTAATATGGCAATGCCTCCCTTTTTCCTTATATGCCTGTCGATTCTACTAATAGAGTAACCGGGATAGGTAAAACTGAGGTGTGGTTTTAAGAATGTTTCTTGTAAACATATGACATGTGATGTAGGATTTATATTAGAAATGTAGAATTTAAGTTCTTGCCCGTGTGTACCAATGCCTCGTACATTATAGTGAAGTAGGTGAAAAGCCATTGTTAAGAAAGAAAGCAAGACATAAACTAGATTCATGTTGGAGAAAATATACATTATGTATGAATAGTTTCCGTTAAATTGTTCAACATATGAGCTAGACTGGGAAAGTTGACAAGTTCAGGCCCCAAACGTGCCTGGGTGATGCAGAGTATTTCTGAAACGAAGGTCTAGTTGTAACTCAGGTCAAAGACTGTTAGCATAAATTCAGCAAATAAGGCAATGATACGAGTGGCCATATTAACAGACAGATCTTCTGACTGTGTGGAGGAGGTGGATTCAGTTTGGGTTGAAGTAGAGTTCATGACGGGTTTGACACGTTTAAACTCAGTTATGGGCTGTGTTGTAGTTTGCTGTGCTGGAGATGGGGTTGTGGTGTCTTCGCCTTCTAACAGCGCTCTTTCTGCAGGACTCTCGGGGTACGGCTGCCTGTCTTCAAACTGCACATATATTAGAGCTTCACAGAACGAGATCTTTTGAGTCACCCGGATGTATTGGGCTCTGCCTATTTGTTTCCTGTATGGACACCCGAGGTATGCTGACGAGTGACCAGGAGAGTCACAGTTGACACATAATGGCCTATCTAAATTGTTACAGTGCTCAAAGTCATGGTCGCTTGAACACCTCTGGCATCTTCGCTTTCTCTTACAAGAAGTAGAGACATGTCCGTAGGCCTGACACTCAAAACAACGATGGACCGGGGGGATGTATGGCTTGACCGGGGAAATTTCATAACCCAACGTAACTTCCGTGGGCAGCTCCTCCAGGTCGAAGTCTACTAACATGCACGATGTTTTAATTGTTTCCTTTCCTTTACACATTCTTTCAACTTTTACGCACTTACTCTTTGTTAGGGCACCTAGAACGTCATCTTCTGTCAACTCTTCACCCACCCTGTATATAATTCCCCGAACAGACATGGCCGATGACTGCAGTCGGCATTGTACATCCCTTCCCATGAGAGTCGTTAAGCTTAAGGCTTTTTTAGTTTGTGCAGGACCTGAGCATACAATGAGCAGATCTTTTCTACCACACTTCTTGACTTCCTTGACGTTATCTGTAGCTTGTTGTATAGATTGACCAAACTTTACCTTATTCCAAGCCGAAATGGGTAGACCTCCCATGCAGGTGATTATGAGATTGTGGTTGTTTTGGTTATTTTTTTGACTCGACTGTCTTATCTTTTTTCCATCTGAGTTGGTACGTTCAGCAGATAGATCACGACTGCGTTTAGTTGCAGAGCGGGTCTGTACAAATTCCATTGAGGTTTCCTCATCCCCCTCGGGGTGGTTCATGCTGGCAGCTTTAGCATGGGTAAATACAGAAATATAGGTGCGCACGGACAAGGGGGGGGGGTTATTACGTAATGACTGTTACAAGGGAACAAAGGGGGTCGCCCGGGCGCTGTTCCGGGCTGGAGACACAACGACAGGCGCTCTGCTAGTATGGCAGAGTGACAGTGCAAGTACAGGCTTCTCTATAGGTACAATCCTACCGCTATACGTAAGGTATAGCAGACTATAGCCCAATTCTAAATGAAGATTTCCCAACGGTATTTAATATGTATACATACAAATATTTGTTTTGAGAGTCCCACAACCCGCTATCAGTCTTATGGTGCTATGTATCCTTCTACACGTAAGAATCTGCGTTTGAAGACATGCACTCAAACACGAGACACACACACCTAATTACACAGTGTAAGAGAGGGGGAGGGAGAATATGGCCAAATACCGGCCACTGCCGGCCTCAACTCCGATAAATGATCCCGTTTAAATAGTATCTGGAAGTAGGGGAAGTATCTACAAACTTATGTGTTATAATATATACAAGCTCGAATATATACAAGACATACATACAGGGTAAGGAATTAGCAGAGACAGTGTAGAGGTAACCTCACAATGGGCTGGTTCTCGATACCACGCCTGCACTCCTCCGTGTCGTGTCAATCTCCATCTTTTGTCTTGAAATGTGATGTAGACAGAAGAATTCCAAACGTCCATTCCTAGCAAGGGTTTTTAAGTAATCAATGTAAAGAAAACCTTTTATGGTGGCCACAATCAAGTGAATGGAAATTTTATTATACTACTAGAAATTTACTGAAATTTATCTGCTGATTTGTAACAACTGATAATTCCTGAAAAAAATGTGTCTTTGTTATCCTCAGATTTTCAGGCTCGACTGGTGACATACGCCATGTTGGGAAAATTCGCGGTTGCGGCTAATTTTGCCGTGATATACGTGTGCTCTGCGGAGATCTTCCCCATCGTGGTGAGGAACGTAGGGGTCCTGGGGCGGGGGGGGGGGTCTATGTGCGCTCGCATCGTAAATGTACATTAAAAGCAGACGTGCCCCTCAACCTGTAACGGTACACTAACACCAGACGTGCCTTCCAACGTGTAAATGTACATTAAAAGCAGACGTGCCCCTCAACCTGTAACTGTACACTAACACCAGACGTGCCTCCCAACATGTAAATGTACACAAACACCAGACGTGCCCTTTAACCTGTAGCTGTACGCTAACACCAGAGGGGCCTCCCCCAACCCGTAACTGTACACTAACACCAGACGTACCCCCAAACCGTAACTGTACACTAACACCAGACGTGCCCCTCAACGGTTAAATGTACACTAACATCAGACGTGCCCCCAACGTGTAACTGTACACTAACACCAGAAGTGCCTCCCAACGTGTAAATGTACACTAACACCAGACGTGCCCCCAACGTGTAACTGTACACTAACACCAGACGTACCCCCAAACCGTAACTGTACACTAACACCAGACGCGCTCGCCAACGTGTAACTGTACACTAACACCAGAAGTGCCTCCCAACGTGTAAATGTACACTAACACCAGACGTGCCCCCCCAACGTGTAAATGTACACTAACACCAGACGTGCCCCCAACCCGTAACTGTACACTAACACCAGAAGTGCCTCCCAACGTGTAAATGTACACTAACACCAGAAGTGCCCCCCCCCCAACGTCTACACTCACACCAGAAGTGACTCTCACCCTGTCACAGAATGCTGACCGAGGACACGATATCTCTCCCAGTCTCAGTATTCTAACACCAGACATGATACCCCCCCCCCAACCTGTAACTGTCCACTCGCACCAGAAGTGACCCTCACCCAGTATACTGACACATGACATGATATCTCGCCAGGTCTCACTATTCTAATTCCAGACATGACCACCCACACCCCCAGCAACCAGTAACTGCATGCAGACATGGCACCCCACGCTGTCACAGAAAACTGGCACCCGACAGGACCGCCGACCCAGTCTTAGTATACTGACAACATGCATGATAGTCCATCCAGTCACGGTATACTGACACCGGGAAGCTTCATTTTGGATGACTTACGCCCACCAAAATGCTCATGTGAACTAGAAATTGTAGTGATAGTATTAAGATATCATTAAGTCTCTATCCTTCTTATTCACCAGGCCCCGTAATGAAGATATGTGGGATTTAACAACCCGTATGTTGCCGAGGCGTGTAAGGGAATATATTCAGCTTCACGGGAGCTTGAGAAAACAGCAGCTAGCCCCGGCAGTAAAACTTACTAAAGGAGTTTTGTAGCCTGTCCACATGTGCAGAGAATTCTCTGTGATAGAGGGTGGGGAGGGCGAGTAGCGGTGAAGAGGGCGTTATGTAAACCGGTTTAAATGTGCCGCGTTCGTACGTAGCTAAAGACGGATTTGTTGCTCAAATTTTACCGCGTGAACGGGTGGTGGATTAAGTGCCCCTGATATGATTTGCGCATTTCACTTGGCAACCAACGTCCGACAGCGGCAAAGGTATTAATGGTTAAGCTGGTGTAAATATGGCCTTTGTGAACGCAAAGAATCCTATAAACCGGTTTGAATACGTATAAACCCACTCAGGCATGACGGCACGAGAAAGGCAAAAAAAAAACCGGAAGAGAAACAAAAAACGAACCAGCTTGGGGACACGGCACAGTGATATCACCGTGATGACGTAACTTCACAACTCGACACTCCCGTGTTCAATTCGGATCTTTGCCCTTGCCACCTCACCCTGTTCTTGGGACAAAGGAGTTAATTTCTGTTTTCATATTTGTAAATTCAGTAGATGCCAATATATGGCCCACACTTATCACGTATAGCGGTATTTGTTCGATCATGTGAATCATTGGATCACCTCAGCCTAATTTACAAGTGATGGTGAGCTCCATGGATATCAGTCATTCTCGGAGAATCCGATTTGCCAGCTGGATTCAGATATCATGTCTCGTAGTCCATGACTTCAGGCCTTATGTAGTTATAATTTAACCAAAAGCATGAATGGGTTTAATTAGGTCCACGTCGCTTAATCTGGTTAATTCCTTAGCTTTCATTTGTCATTGTATTATTTTATTTATTTTATTTTTATTTATATTGTATTCACACAAATCCCAGTCATTGTGTTTTATTTATTATTTCATCACGTTGATTTCAATGTTTATCACAAACTCAAAAGAGTTAAATGGACTTTTCTTTTGTCTTTGTAGAAAACTGACGATATATGAGGCTGAGGTAGAAAAAACCAAAGGAAACCGCGAGGAAAAATGGCTCAATGATATCAGTTCGGATTTGTAATAAAACTTCACCTTGAGATGCTCTCATTATTGCCTGATATTATGGACCCTGTGGATTTGTAAGAAGATTGCAGCCTTTGAGATGGTCCCAACATTGCCGAATGTCATTGGCTCTGTGTATTTGTAACAAGAGTTTAGCCTTTATATGCTCCCAGCCTTTCCTGATATTATGGGCCCTGTGGATTTGTGATAAGACCAGCCTTGAGATCCTCCAAGCATTGCCTGATATCATGGGTCCTGTGGATTTGTAATAAGAACGCAGCCTTGGAGATGGCCCCAACATTATCGGATATCACAGGCCCTGTGGATTTGTAATAAGACTTCAACCTTGAGATTCTTCCCGTATTTTCTGATATCAAGGACCCTGTGGATTAATAATAAGACTTCATCTTGAGATACCCTCAGTATTGCCTTATATTATGGGCCATGTGGATTTATAAGACTTTTCATATTGAAACCTGCCAGCATGGCCTGATATTATGGACCCTGTGGATTTGCAGCAAGACTGCAGCCTACGAAATTGTCCCAACATTCCAGAATACCTTGGGCTCTGTGTATTTGTAATAAGGCTTCACCCTGAGATGCTCCCAACATTACCTGATATTGTGGCATTTTTACCAAGACAGCTGCCGTTGCAGCCTGTCGATTTGTAACAAGACTATAGAGCTGTAGTCTTTTATACTGAGGTGAGGTTCTTCCACACCTAAAACAGGAGATTAAAATAAAATGGTATGATGGTATCAGAGCTTTATACAGACCGGAGAAATTCACGCAATAAATCTGATGTCCCTAAACAAAGAAAAGTTTGAAACAACTGATACCAAGAGTTCATAATTGAAGGCATTCCTAATAAAACGTATCAAAACTCCAGGTGTAAAAATGCGGCTCAGGTTTTCTTTACACAAAGAAAAGTGTGGCACATGAGAGATCCAAATCTCTGATATCAGAAGTTAATAAACTGGGAAAGGGCGCCAAGCACCATCTCAGAGCTTTACATAAAGTAACGTAAAGCCCCGTCTGGCGTCAAAAGTTCATTGTGCCACTGTTGGTGTAAGGGAGTTTAATAGTCGTGTGGCGTTCTCTAAACATGATATATGAAGCTTGTAAGCAGAGGGAAGTATGACTTTTCTGATATCTGAATCCAACGGGAAGGTTTAGATTCCCATTAGCTTAGGGAAATTTTTCCATTTGATATCAGATTCCCATTAATATAGGGAAGTTTTCCCATTTGATATCAGAAACGTTTTTAACCAGATGTGTCAACTCACAGCAGAAAAGCACGGACCGGAAAATTTTCACCAAAAGTACGCAGATATACCTCATACATATTTGGATATAGACGGGAAATGAAATTCTTAACATATTCAACACTCAAATGTCAAAATCTGAACGTCTTTTTACTCTGTCATTTACTAAATGCTAATTACAATTGTGTACACATTTATGTATGTAAATTACGCAGCATTTCCACGGTAGTCAAGTGGGAAACAGAGCTTCTACGTGACGTCACGTCTTTGTTTTTTCTGTTGATCCCATGTGACCATAAGCTGATATCTTGTTTTCTCAACTCAATACTTAGTACTTCTTTTTACACAAGCTTAGCCTGTGTGCATTATGATTCTTTGCTGCCTCTAAGCCCGATGAGAAATTCGAGGCAGAAGATGTATTTCATCAGCACACACAAGCCTACAGAAAAAACATGGGCTAGAAAAACAAAAAAACAACCATTTTTCAAATGTCGTTTCGGACTGGGACGTGTTGTGCATTTCTGCGAGTGTGATTCTCGATTTTGGCAATGGCCATCAGCTATGAATACTGCTTGCCTAATAAGACAGTTTCTGGTATTGCTTTTCCGGTAGGTATCGGTGCAGTGCATCTAATGCGATCTGGACCAAAAAAGATGTAAATGTAAATGTAAAAAATATTTACAGGAATGAATATAATTTTGTGGATCAGACTTTAAAAAGAGATTTTATGCATAATTAAGATTAGGCAATATTACCAATGAAAATACATTTGTATCAACGTTTTACTCTGTTTCATTTATTTTTGTACAGGGCTTTGTTATTTTTTGGTGTCCAATAGACGGACACATCTGCCCCGAACCAAGTTCAGTTTCTTGCGTGTTCCTTTTTGACCGCCGAACTGGGACTATTTCAGTTATATATAGTGTCGAAGGCCTCGTCAGCGGTCAGTGGTCAGCGATAACCGATGCGCGGTTCAGATTACTGAGGTGTCTTTTACGGGATAAATGTATAAAATCCAATTCGCCCATTGTCATAAGTCTACAGTTTTTACGATCAATTTTAAACTCCTCGTTAAACTCGGTTCTTTTCACAAGAAGGAATGGAACGTTTTTGTTGAAGTGGGTACAAAATTCGGACACGTGTTGTAAGATGTGTTTGAACATTTTCACCTCTTCGAAAAAGTCTACCTTTTGCTGAAGCAGCTGTGTCCAAAGCTGTTTGTAGAAAGTATCGTACACGAGATTATCGGATATGGACCACTTCCTTTGATTTTCTCTCACTCCCTGCGTGAAGTACCTGCGCTTCCGGTTGTGATTGATATTACTGGGTATGTACAAAATGTCCTCCGTCTTCCAACACAACAACCTCTTCATTAAGACCAGCGACTCGTCAAAATATTCGAGCACAAGCACCAGAGAGAAGTCTTCTTTCAGCGCATCGATGTAGTCCCGGGCGACTTTAGCGTTATGTAGATGTTCCGGTGCCAGCCCGAAGTCGTACGCCATCCGATTGTTGGTGAAGGAGTTCGCCACATTCTTCGGAGTTTCATATCTTAATGGGTCGCTCAGAAACGACTCCAGTTTGTCTCCAGGAATGTAGCTGAGGTATTTGAACTGTGGTCTGTCTTTCAAATAATTGATAGCTGAGTCCAGCAACTCCAGAGGATCGCGAACAATGGCGATGTAAACAGTGTCATTGGGCATGACCTTACGGAACGCCTCGCGATTATACACCACGTGATTGAACAGCAAGTTGTAAGACTTGCCTCGGGGAGGCTTCAATAAGTTGTCCTCCTGAAGGGTCGTTCCCCAGCCAAGGTAGTTCCCCGCCTTTGGCATTGCAAAAGTCAACTGTCGTCTCTCTCCGAAACGCTGCAAGATATTCATAACAGTAGAGCTGCCAGCTTTGTGTACTTTCAAAAAGGCCACGTTTATTTTCTCCTGGCACACCGACGTCACTTCCACCGACGTAATAATCTGACGTGTTTTCTGTAGCATAATCCAAGTCCCGCACAGACTGAATGACGCAAGCACCAAGAAACTGCAAAGAAATAATACAAGTATAGAAAGAGTATAAGAAGAACAAGAACAAATATGGTGTGGGGTAAAAAGGAGATATATGTATTTCTCTTGTTTATTTATTTATTTATTTATTTACTTATTTATTCATTTATTTATATATTTATTTATTTGATTGCTGTTTAACGCCATTCTCAAGAATGGTTCACTTTTTCGTTGGCGGGCAGTTTTAGTGGTGAGGGAAGCCAGCGAACTCTGCGTAAACCACTGACATTTTGGCAAATTACTGACGAACTTTTCCGTGCGTGCATGATGTGCAGATTTGAACACCGTATATTGAGGACAACTGGCCTTAACGAACTGCGTCTTATGGTCACCAAGACCCTACAACTTACCTCACCAAGGCGGAATTTATCTCGCATCCCGTGCGTACTCCTACTCTGGCAAGCACCAACCAGTTTAAAACTGAGACATAATATACATAGCTGTAAAAAAGCATTCTTACTGATTGTTTAGATATATCTTAAGTGCACTAAAATTTTTGAATTGCACAAGTCACTCGGTGTCGTAAAGGGACGTGACAGGCCTTGCTCTACATACAGGTTGTATAAAGCTGCCGGGTCATTATGCGGTATTCTGACGATCTGCTAGTTATAAAGAACACCCATGAATGGATGAATGAACATGGTTTAATACAACATCGGGAATATTTCAACCATATGGTGGTGAGAACATGTTCAGAAACCAGTGGATAGCTTTCGATGTGATGTGGTGTACATTTAAAATCAAATAATAAGACAAACTTTTCTAAAGCCAGTTAAAAAAACTGAAGCTCGGTGAAAACTCGAAAACCACTATCTCTAAATATCACCTTACTTGAAAATTGTGTACATATGGCATCTAGTGAACTATATCTTATAATATAGGCCACTGCAAAAAATGCATGGCCACATCGTCAGTGACGCTATCAAACATAGAGAATGTAGAGTTGATTATAGCAAAGAATGTTATGTATATATGTGAAAAATATAAATCCACCTTCGATAGATTTGATGGACAGTACGTCTTACCCGGACTTACTCCTCTACATAACCATAACGGTTTCACAGGCGTCGAATCTATATTCGTTTAGCAGCCGTCAACCAAAATGGGGTGCTCGGGCTCAAAAATCTAAGAAAGGCTGTATATAAGACTTAAAAATCATTGATATCTTCCTGTTGCTGTACTCATATCTTCCTGTTGCTATACTCCTATTCTTCTGTTGCTATACTCCTATCCTCCTGTTGCTATACTCCTGTCTTCCTGTTGCTGTACTCCTATCCTCCTGTTGCTATACTCCTATCCTCCTGTTGCTATACTCCTATCCTCCTGTTGCTATACTCCTATCCTCCTGTTGCTATACTCCTATCCTCCTGTTGCTATACTCCTATCCTCCTGATGCTATACTCCTATCATCCTGTTCCTATACTCCTATCCTCCTGTTGCTATTTGCTATACTCCTATCCTCCTGTTGCTATACTCCTATCCTCCTGATGCTATACTCCTATCCTCCTGTTGCTATACTCCTATCCTCCTGTTGCTATACTCCTATCCTTCTGTTGCTATACTCCTGTCTTCCTGTTGCTATACTCCTATCCTCGTGTTTCTATACTCCTGTCTTCCTGTTGCTATACTCCTATCCTCCTGTTGCTATACTCCTTTCCTCCTGTTTCTATACTCCTGTCTTCCTGTTGCTATACTCCTATCCTTCTGTTGCTATACTCCTATCCTCCTGTTGCTATACTCCTATCTTCCTGATGCTATACTCCTATCATCCTGTTCCTATACTCCTGTCTTCCAGTTGCTATACTCCTATCCTTCTGTTTCTATACTCATATCTTCCTGTTGCTATACTCCTATCCTCCTGTTGCTATACTCCAATCCTCCTGTTTCTATACTCATATCTTCCTGTTTCTATACTCCTATCCTTCTGTTGCTATACTCCTATCCTTCTGTTCCTATACTCCTGTCTTCCTGTTGCTATACTCCTATCTTTTCAACATATGTTGTCCTGGTAGATAAGGGAATACTTAGCTAAGTGAACTTCGTGTAACCGGGGTCAGGACGTCAACCTAAGGATGCGAGAAAACCTAGACAAAGCCAGCCGTAAGATAATTGAACTGAAATCAAGACCACGGGGTAGCAATATAATATCCAAAGGAATATTACAGATGTTTAGAGAAAACTGTGATCACCTGTTTTTTATTTTGTATCGAGACAACAGATGGGACTTTCCAGCCAGCGCATCCACTGGAACGCAGAAAACCTATATTAGACAGGCCTATTATTACGGCTTTTGTCAGCTTCGCAGAAAGAAATGTAGTCAGCATGAGGTAAACACCAAGGTTGTGAAAACTTTTAACGTCTTCCAAGGCTCCGAGAAAAGTCAGAGATGCACCAAAGCAATTTCCTTCAGAGCTGATGGCAAGAAAGGAAAGTTGACGGAAGGATCGTGGGTGTAATTCCAGTGTTCAGTGATCATACAGACCTTTGTGCGGCAGCTATCCTGGCGTATAACTAGCAAGCTTCCATGATGTCTCTGGAAATGTTATGCAACCAGATTTGAGGAAACAAAACAGACGTGGTTTGACCTCCAAATACCGAGACCCAGAATTTGGTGACTTTATCTCAGACCGACATAAGTCTCCAAGAGACAAAGCTTATGGGCAAAGATTTCCCAACCACTTCTGATTATAACGTATTTGTTAAAAAAGATATGATAGTGCATCTGGTGGCATAGCCATCGCAGTGGGTGAACAACTATCACTTCATATGTGACCAGTGGTGCGTGTGAAATGCTCGGACTCTGGACAAGGGTCGAAAACCACTGACAAAAAGGATAAGAGGGGACATAGCCCACCTACTGTTCGTATATATATATATATATGAATGTATATACGAGGTCGCGTATGTGGGAGGGATCTGGGTCATTGCGCTGCACTAGCGCGCTATTAACTCCTTCGGGAACGGAAGCCTTCATATTTTAACAGAAGAACGGATCTGCAAATGTTCAAATGTTAGCATCGGTGACAAGAATCGCTTTATTTTGGAATGCATCCACTGTGTACTCACTATGGGAATACCCCGCCTGTTTCAAGATAAGAAATTTCGTGTACTTTGACAATGAGTTAAAATTAAATCTAAAGTCATGTTAGACTGTAAAGATGACAAACAGGGTGAGTGGATACGGCTTTTCTATGTAAACCTCTGTATAGATCCTTGCAAAACTGAGGCATTGCCGCATGTCCGGTAAGGGAATTGAGAGGGGATAAATCTGACTGTGATTTTGATTCCGATTCAGTGGGTGTATTGATGATCTGCCACCTGTAAACAACTCCTACAGGTCTCTGTATCATATTTATTAATGTTTTTATTTGACTGGTGTGACTCAAGAATATTTCACTTATACGACGGCGGCCAGCATTATGTACGATATACCTGTACATTCAAGTTCGCTGGGATGAGAGGAAACTACCTACTCTGCCTGTAACAAAGACCACATAGGTGTCTGTCAGGCCGATTCCCCCCACCACCACCTCCCCCCCACCCATACGCACTTCTCACATCCCCTTAACACGTGAAACGTACTGCCTAATGCGAAACAAAGTACCAAAACGTAGAAATCAGTAAATGGATTGCCCAAATAAACACACTGTTAACTAACAAATCTGGTCCGTCCCTTTCATACTTACATTGTCCACTTTTTGTAGATCAACGACGCCATGATGTCATTCACAAACTACCCACTTCAGTATGCACCTAGTACAAATGCACACACGCGAGCGAAGAGAGTGAACAGCTCCTGAATCAAGCGCAATTTGTAACTTCTCGCCTCTGTTGAACTCGGTAGAGTCTGTATCTTCTCGGCCCTGTTGAACTCGGTAGAGTCTGTATCCTCTCGTCTCTGTTGCGCTCAGTGTAACCTGTATCTTCTTGTCCAAGCTAAACTCGGCAAAGTCTGTCTCGTTTAAGTCAATAGAGTCTTCTCTTCTCCTCTCTGCTGGGCTCAGCAGTCTTCTCTTCTCTTATCGTTTCTGTTGAGCTCAGTGTAACCTGTATTTTCTCGTCTCTGCTGAACTTAATAGATTTTATATCTTGTCATCTTTGTTGAACTCAACTGAGTCTTTCTCTTCTTGTCCTCAGAGCTGCGACTAGTAGAGTCCACATCTCTTCATCACTACATCTGGGGTACTACCCGGTGCAGTTAGTATTGATTGTTCACTTCAATCTTTGTTAGGCAGGTTTACCTGAGAGTGCATGTACCATCTGGTCTATGTATTTGTAAAGTGCAGGTGTTGTGTAAACTGCCTGACAGTTTATGTTGAGCATATTTATTATTCATTTCTACCATTGTCTTCCCCTCAAACTGTTTAGCCTTCAATTGCCAACGTTACACGAAGGTTGTCACCACATGATCTGTGTGTCCCAACCCTCCGTGTAATGAAATTTGTTAGTACGCTCATTGCATGTCTCCACGTTACACGTGCTGAAGTCTGTTTGTTAGCATATTCCATGCATGCTTCCCCGTTACACATGATGAAGTTTGTTTGTGCATACGTTCCCTGCATGTCTCCATGCCACACGTAATCAAGTTTGTTTGTCAGTACGTTCGCAGTATGTCTCCACGTCACATGTGATAAAGGTCGTGATTAAGTTTGTTTGCAAATTTCGTCAGTAAAGCAAGATAGACACCATACATATAAACGATCGGTCTGTGGTCGTTGGCCTGTAGTCGGGCTGTGTTGGTCGCCTTTTGGAGGTCGACCTGAGTTGGTCGGCCTGCCGAGGTCGCTTTGTGGAGGGCGGCCTGTTTTGGCTGTCCTGGAGTGGTATAGGACTATCTTGGTCGCCCTGAGATGATATAGGTCTGTTTTGGTCGGCCTATGCCGGTCATCTGGTGTTGATATAGGCCTGTTTTGGCCGACCTCAGGTGGTAGGTCTATGCTAGACATCTGGTTGTGGTCAGCCTGTTTTGACAGGTCTGAGATTGCAAAGGCCTGTTTTGGCCGGCATGAGGTAGTGTAGGCTGGTTGTTGGTGTTGGTCGTCTTGTGGAGGTCGGTCTTTCCAGGTCGGCCTGTGGTTGGCCTGTGGAGGTAGACTTGTGGTGATCGGCCAGTTTTGACCAGCCTGTCTTGCTCGGCCTGCAGTGGTAGGTCTATGCTGGTTATCTTATGGTGATATAGGCCTGTTTTCGCCACTCATCTTCTGGTGGTCGGCCTGATGGTTATAAATGTAACGCTTCCACTGGCTGGATGAATACGCCACCATTACATGCACTTTCCGCTGTTTTCGGCAGTAAATGTTGGAAAACAACTGATGCCGCGGGACCATGTGCGAAAAGTCCGTTGGTCAAGTAACTCGATTTTATGCCAATCCCGGGTACACCTGTGGGCGTCAGAGGTTATCGTGGGGAGAATGGGTTGAGGGCAATGTCAAAGGTCTGAGGTAGGAATGTTAGTCAGTAACTTGCCAAAGGTCAGTGGTTTATCCCGGGCACCTCGGTGTACTCCGCCTATAAACTGTTGGTCATCGTATCAGTCAGAAATTCTTCACTATGGTATTTAATCAACAGGCAGATAAATAAATAAATAAATTCACAGTGCCCTTGTAAGAAAAAGATTTATTTATTTGTTTATTAACTTGATTGGTGTTTTACGCCGTACACAAGAAATATTTCACATATACGATGGCGGCTAACATTATGGTGGGAGGAAACCGGACAGAGCCCGGCGGAAACCCACGACCGTTTGCGGGTTGCTCACAGACCTTCGCAGGTATGGCCGGAGAGGAAGGCAGCATGAGCTGGACTTGAACTCACAACGACCGCATTGGTCAGCCTTCTGGATCATTACGCTGCGCTAGCGCGCTAACCGATTGAGCCATGAAGCCCCCCCCCCCCCACTTGTAACAAAAAGAAGCACATTTACTGATGACCAAACAGGCCACTCTTGTTTGCCATTACAAGTTCAGTGAAGACGTCAAATAATGAATTTTGCATGTCGGTGTTGCTTAAGAAATGTTTTCCAAAGTATGTACATTTATAAGGTCTGTAATAATGAAGTACGGGCAAAGAATCGGCTAAAACTGGGCTAGTTATGAAATTACCGGCGACACTGCTAATTTTCATCTCATTGTATTTCTTATTATGTGTTAAATGTGATAACAGCAGACCATTGGGAGTAATTTTAGACAAGTCACGCCTAATGGATTCCTGCTTAAGGCACAGTGTTAAGGGGCATTTAAATTGGTACTTCTCAAACACCCACGTGAATGGAATAAAGCCTTAACTTAATAGGTAAATTGTCAAGAGGCCGGAATTCACCGGAAACGCGTGACCAATTGTCAACTGTCGTCTCTGCTCTGGTGTTACTCTCCGTGGTGTAGTCATTTATATTGCGGTGTAATGTAGTTCTACTTTTCAGGAGATTTTGTGAAACAGTGTGTTCAGTCAAGGAAAGCGAATCTAATACTGCCATCTGCTTATTGTGTCAGACAGGCACTCACTATGTCCTGACTCGTTTGTCTACACGGCTCACTTTCACAAACGTAGCAAATCGATTTTTCATGACTTTTTCTTGTAAATCAAGGAACATCACGTAATTTATATGGATAGCAACTTCTGCTTTAATATACCACAACATTTCGATGCACATTCTAACATCATTCGTCGAAATGGTTAACTCCATATGTATAAATATTCTACACAACTGCTTGGGTTTGTATCATGTTAACTAAGAAAATTACCCGTAGATCTATATAAACCCTTGAGAAAACTTCAGGAGGTACCAATATATTTTTCTGCGGTTAACAAGGTTACATCTTTAAATTTTGGCTGACTAACATAGGCCATTGGGTTTATTCGCACAGTTTCAATACCCCTGTTCAAATTGAAATACAATTAAATATAAAGCGATGGATACTATTAACAGCAAAATCCGGTTGGAGCCTCTGTATCAGGGGAGGTAAGTCTTATCTGCTTTCTGTCCTTCCAGAAATTGCTTCAGCCTTTACGGGGCCCTCGATGACTCAGCTACATGGCTATATGAACAGTTGTAATCAAAGCGCACCTAAGATAAATATTTGATTATCGACACCATATGTACTGAAATGGCACACGATTTGGAAACTGGAAACACCATTTTATTAATCCGCCAAGAACATTCATTGCGTCTTTTCGTCATCATTGAAAACTGCTGACTGCTTTTCTGAATGAATCAGTTTTCATTTTTATATTTTATACATTGTCTCAGTTCTTTGGTGGTGGTTGTTATTTGTCGTTTTCTTGAAACTGGCCTTGCGATTATTGACCAATAACGCCCATTTTGGTTGACGCCTGCTATGCGAATATCGATTTCGACGCCTAGTTTACAAAGTGCCGTTTGTGTCTTCAGCATCTCGGGTTCGAATCCAGGCCTCTGTGATGTAGTCTTTTACATCACTGGCGTAACTACCCAAATACATTTGTGGAAAATCCACTGTAGTCATTCACCACGGTGACAGCGGTTGCGAATCTCACTCTCGTCGATTAAATGGCGACTTTAATGAATTCTTTAAATATAAATCTAAAGCGAAGATTGTGATTATGTGGAAATATTTTGGACAAAATATAATAAGTTTTAAAATTGCAATTTGAGGCATGTGTTATATCTCAAAATGTCCCTCGGCGGGACCCTGTCCAAATCCCAAGCCGTCCTCATACCGACAGACTCATGTTTTGGCAGCTATCATCGTTGAAGTCGGAAAGCCACTCGATGAAATTCCACCACTTACCGCCCCTCCCCCTTTTTCAAAGTCACCCCAAAAATGCTTATATTATAGCACCAATTTGCTCCCACAGTGCCCTTCGCCTCGCTCGTCCTTGGCAAACAGTTAGTCAGATCAGATGCCACAGTTGTATTACAATCTGTATCTTGACGATGATAAACCATAAAATCTTATCTGACCTTGTCACAACACTTTGCAATCTGCATACGCCATTGTTAAAAGCGTTGAAATACCGGTAAACGTTTTTTTCCAAACGTTAGTGCAAAGTTACGTGAAGGTACGTAGGGGTTTTTGTCCTGTCCTTTGTCGTGGCTCGAGTTTAGTCATAGCCACTAAAGCCAGGCAGCTCCACTGGGAGGCCGAGTTGTTGTTGTTGTTACTGCTGGGGATCGTGTAGGTAGCGAAATTTCCCATTAACTTAGATGTTAATGTTTGACCTCATAGCGCTGTCCCTAAATCCGCAAGCCCTAAACTCTCGGGGCTTCATTGTCCTTGTCCCCTATGAAAACTCCAGCCAAATTCCTGATAGGGGTTAACCGATGAAATTGTTTCGCAAGGTTAATCTACAGCTGACAGGAGTCAAACCCACCCAGTAAGAGGTCAGTGAACCCTGATGAAACCGTGCGACCTCAGAATGATACAGTCAAGACGTCCGGTTAGACCTGGAGTGTTTATCGGTCTTATACCAAATGGGTATGTAAATAAAAGCCCTGGATAAAGTATATATAAACATGTATAAATGATACGTACATTGACACGCGTTACAGGCACAGTCACAATTGCTAATTCATAGTTCGTTGTACGCAGCTTATCAAAACATCTGAATTAGAAAAAGCACAGTTCGCGTTATAAGCAAACGTTTAGCAGATGCATCTCACAGTGTCGCTAAACTGTTTTAAGTGTATAAACTTCAAGCTTTTTATATTCCTTCACATGAACAAAGAGACTGAAATTCAAAACCCATATATAGCCAGCACACCTACCCTACCGGTTAGACCATGACTAGGCTTTCAAAACCACGACTTGTTTCCGCAACCATACAAGATCTACAATATACAAATACTTTATAATATACGGGGCCTTCCGTGGCTCAGTCGGTTAGCGCTCTTTTGCAGCACAATGACCCGAAGCCTCTCACCAATGCGGTCGCTGTGAGTTCAAGTCCAGCTCATGCTGGCTTCCTCTCCGACCGTACGTGGGAAGGTCTGCCGGCAACCTGCGAATGGTCGTGGGTTTCCCCCTGGCTTTGCCCGGTTTCCTCCCACCATAATGCTGGCGGCGGTCGTATAAGTGAAATATCCTTGACTACGGCGTAAAACGCCAATCAAATAAATAAATAAAACATAAGAGAGCTAAATCAAAACAGCCTTGTACATACTCTTGTGTAATTCATTAATATTAACTGTTATTTGCATGCTTGAATTTCGATAATGTTTTGTCAAATTGTTTTCATCTTTATATTGGATAATGTGAAGCCAAGACATGTCAGTCTGGTCTTCCCCATGAACCCCACTAGAAACTCGTGCGTATTCTTGTTTTTGTCGCCGACTCAGGAGTCTGGTTTGACTGCATTCAAGAGGGCACGGACTTCCTTCAGCCTGGTGCTGTCTGTGAGAGTTTCGTGGACTTCGCGTGGTTTTTTTCAAAGAGTGGAAGTCACTGACACACTGAAAGCTACTGGTTCGATTTCGTGAGTGGTACCTCTTATTGCATAAACAGTGTAGTCTTTGGATCTAAGCATAACGATACTGAAAACTGAAATTAGATTAGCATGGAATCCACAGTAAAGGCCTCGGATGTTGTTGTTGTGGGCATGTTGTTTTACTGTTACCGCCACATTTTCACCACTACTGGCTGATAGTGCCTAAAGGCAGATGGCTGCTTTTTGCTTTCTTGTATGTCTGGTATCAAACGCAATCTCCAAATACCCTGAAATGCCCACATATCGCATGCATTCAGTGCATAGCCTCATATATATTTACGACAGTTTATTGTTTCTGTGGCTGTAGGCATTGCCATTCGCTCAGGACTTAACCGATATAACTGTATACTGTCTATCAAATCAAATCACAGCATAGGTATGCCACATATTTCATTAGAATATACACTACATTTTTAAGTCAAAAATGTATATTTTACTCCTTATTTCTCATAGCTTTCTTATGAAGCCGAAACATCCCACCGCATAACTCCTCGTCTAGGCTAGTATGAATGTAAATATATTATTACTAATGTTTCTTGTAAATATATCAAACTGTGCCCGTTGTTATTCCTTTTCATTGACTGTATATAAATGTATTGTTGGGTTGGTCGTTATGTCCCCGCTGGTATTTGTCGCAATACTCCTTCATTGCTTTTTTTTCTTTGATCATAGGTAATAGCCTTAAAAACTTTTGTGCGGCCGATTGGTCTCTTCGGATGTGCATCCTTCAGTTTTTCAAAGGTATCTTGGCGTGTGTTCGACATGCTCCTAAAATTAATTACAACAATATCAGAAGCTTTTAAATCTACTATTCCAAGGCTTAAGATTGAAGTTTTCATGTGAACTTTTTACGTAGAGTTAATCTAAAGCATCATTGTGTTATCCTGTGACGTAGAGCAAAACCCGGTCCCGCCGACTCACAATGATCAATCTCTATTCTTCATACATTTAAATGGTTGTGGTCTTTGGACCAAAATTGATTCTGTTTTTGCACATTTAATGGATTTTGATATAATTGCAGTGACGGAGAGCCGTCTTAACCTACAAATTCCTAATACTGCTCTGATTCTACCCGGTTTCCATGAATCGGTTAGACGCGACTCTTGGGGACGCGTTTGTATCTATATGTCACTGAAAGTGTCCTTGTCGCGTCATACTGAACTGAGCAGAACGATTTAGAATTGATTTGGGCCGAAATTTTTAGTAATCCTTTCGAATATTGGAATATTCTATCAACCGCCTAGTTCACTCGCTGGGACGTGGGAAACTATTAAAGACAACGTTGCGAATTCCAGCGATCGTTTTACCTACCATAACGTTCTCATCTCAGCAGACTTCAACGAGAACCTCCTACACCCTAAAAATGTTTATCTCCAGAATATCATTGCGAGACTCGGAATGACTCAGCTTATCGTCGAACCCAAACGGCCTGATTCCGGTAGTTTGCTAGACCCACTACCATGTAGCAATCCAGGTTACGCCCAAAGATATGGCATGTATAGTAACTTTTGCAGCGGCCATTGTCCTATATTTGCTATTCTAAAGTGTAAAATAGCGAAACTTCCCAAATACATTTGGTACTACAATAGAGCCGATTAAGACCCTTTCAGAGAAACGCTGAGGTCTACTGATTGGGTCGCTATACTGAATACTGATAATGTAGACATTATATGTGAATCAATACACGATCGTTTGATTCAAGCTGCACACAACACAGAAAGCAATATAATAGCATACAAGAACAAACGGAACCGAATTAATTAACTAATAAGGAAAGCAAAACAAGAGTATAACGCCAAAATAACAAACAGAATAAACTCTGGTAATATGAGAAACAAGTTTTGCTGGAAGTTGTGCCAGCCCTTCTTCAAACATGATATGGGCCTCCGTGGCTCAGTCGGTTAGCGCCCTAGCACAGCGCAATTACCTAGAATCCTCCCACCAATGAGGTCGCCGTGAGTTCAAGTCCAGCTCATGATGGGCTTCCTCTCCGGCCCATACGTAGGAAGATCTGTCAGAAACGTTCGAATGGTCGTGGATTTCCCCCGGGCTCTGCCCGGTTTCCTCTCACCATAATGCTTACCGCCGTCGTATAAGTGAAATATTCTTGAGTAAGACGTAAAACATCAATAAAATAAATAAATAATAACATCCCTCCTCTCCTAGATATTCAAAACAATTTTGAATTCGGCGAATTTAAAAAGTAAACTTTCTTAATGAATACTTTTCTTCCATTTGCGACATAAACGACACAAATGTTGAGCCCCTACAACTTCTTAATGAAAACCGCCCGAATCTGTCCAAGATAAGTATCAAAGTTTCCAGCGTCCTGACCGTACTAAACTCTTTAGACACTAACAAAACTGTAGGTCCAGATGGAATCAGTTTCAAAATTATGTACGAAGGCAGAAACGAAATTGCTCCAATACTGTCCCGCCTTTTCAACCTTCTGTTACTAATGAGTATTTCTTTTCGTCTGCAGGCAAAAAGCCAATGCCACAGCCATTTTCAAGTCTGGAGATCCATCAAATGTCAAAAACTACAGACCAATCTCTTTGTTCCGTTGTCTGACCAAGGTTTTTGAGCGTGTGGTTTTCACACCATTATTTGATTTTTTACACCCCGGAATTACCCCATACCAACATGGATTTTTGCAAGATATGTCTACTATCACACAATTGCTTGGACTATATTTTGACCTGATAACAGCCTTTTATGAAGGAAAAGAGGTACTTTTATATTTTTTGATATTTCGAAAGCGTTCGATAGAGTTCTGACACCGGGGACTTATTGCAAAACTACAGCTTTGGGGTATAAACGGAAAACTGCTCGATTGGTTCACTAGTTGCCTAGAAAATGGACATTCATGGACAACTATCTGACCTACGAAAGTCTCGTTCTGAGTTTGACATGGCTTCGTTTTGGGACCCCTCCTTTTTCTGATATACATAAATGCTTATTAATAATGTTAAACTATTTGCAAACGGCACGTCTTTATGTAATCCCTGAAAACATTCTCCAAGACAGCCTGAAACAGTCAATACTATCTGACGTGAACTCAATAGAACAATGGTCTGAGTCCTGGCTTGTAAACTTTAATTCGTCCAAAACAAAATCAATACTGTGATCACGGCATCAACAACCTTCCCAGATGGGATTATCTTTCTCGGGAAATTATATTGAATCTTGTACATCACATGAACATCTGGGTGTAATCTTTCGCGCACAGGCGAATTGGAACACCCACATAGAAAACCTAATAACCAAAGCCATGAAGAAAATATCAATGTTCCGCGGACTAAAATGTCATAATTTAGAAATTATGTACAAAACTTTCATCCGTCCAAGTCTAGAATACGTAGATGTGGCCTGGGACAGTCTCCATGAGCATCAAGTTGCTGCTATCGAATCTCTGCAGGATGACCGTCTCAGAATAATAACTGGTTTTACAAAGAGTGCCGCAACCAGATTGTTGTATGAAGAATCTGATTTCCTCGAACTAAGGCAACGTCGTCGAATGCATCGTCTAATTTTCTTCCATAAAATTATGAACACTCAACCAAATTCTTCTCTTCGCCGTATCCTGTCCCAAACAGTCTCGTCGTAAAACCCGTATCACGTCCGCTCATGTAACCGTTTCACTTCTTATATGTGCAGAACCGCAGCCTTGAGCAAGTCATTTATTCCTGCAACTGGTATTGAACTGAGATTGGAATACCTAACCCGAACCTGTCAAACAGGTAACCGACAATAATGAATTAAAAAATCAACTTTTAAATAAATCGATAACACATCCTGTTTGTGGTTTTCATTAGTTCATCTAAACGCTTTATTTAATACTTATTTTCTTTCCAATATGCAATCAAAGTAATCAGGGGCTAAGAAGAACAACAGTATTAGCAAATCATTTCTATTTTTTGAATTGCCACATTTTCCCATTTACCAGAGGCATTATTTTGTCAAAAGGAAAGCGATATCTAGTTGCTCAATGCGAGCATTTTAGGAACACCTGATTATCGGATTACCCTGCCTCCTGAATTGATTTACTTCTCTTCATCGCTTTCATTTCGCTAAGACCACGTGTGAAATGCCCTCCGGCAGTCCAATCATACTGATGGGGTCCCGACGACCATCCACACTGTGTTTCCTTGCCATTAAATGTGCAACAAATTTGTCATGTGTTTAATGAAAATGTGCCACGAAAATATACACAGTATAAGCCTCTGGCTTAAAGTGTACTCGCTGAATTCAATAAAGGACGTCTAAAAAAAGAGAGAAATAGTATATACCAATCATACCTGACTAAATGTCCTCGCACTATCAAGCGGGTGACAAACACGCCACACCCGACCTTTCTTTCTGTTAACTAGACTGTGAAGACGCGCAAAGCAAGACACTCGTTGCAAAGCTCGGATTTCCCGATAGCCGTGATTGTCAGCCAATCATCGCCTCACACACCAACCCCCAAGACGGCTCTGTGGACAAACTCCCACCAGATATTATTATTTACCCCTTATAACCTCTGCCTAAAAACTAACCTATGCCACACTGATTTATCACTACTTTTGCTTGGTGTGCACCCGCCTCTATTTCGAGAAAAGCACAAATTTATACCTGGAATGAAACTTTGAAGCCTACTCTACAAAATTATACCACCCAACAAGCAGAAAATGAAAAAGGGCAGCCCAGAGGGGCCAAGAAAAGCATCTCTAAAAATACCACCGAACCACATTCCGACCGTCAAGCATGAATTGTGGAGTTTATCCAGATATTTCTTGATTTTCAAGTTCTGGATGGCAGGGTGCCCATTTTATTTTTGCTACTCACACGCCAGTCCTTTCGTTTTCTTATTGGTCTGCATGTTCCTGAACACACCTTTAAAGAAAGCTAAAAATTCCCTTATTGTGTCCAATACCCAGACGGATAGCGACTTTTGGTACTACGCATGCGCAGCTACCCTCTACCACACCTATTTCAAAAGCTGTTTACAAGTCGTGCTGTGCCTTGAGCTCATGCTTCATGATCTTAATGCATTTCTGAGGAATGTTCCGATATAGTTTCTTCCCAGGCATCCAAGAAGTATTTGTCCTATTAATGCAGCATTTCCTGTATTTGTAAATTACAACAAATAATCGATGGGAGGATAAGTTATTGACCCCAGCAAAAGTAAGGAACTATGCAAAAACTCTCGATTCTGTACAAGCGCGGTGGATACCATCACAGATAAATGAGATCTAAGGGCCACCATTATATCGATTTCTCTAATCACAAGGGTTCTGTTTCAGTAAGTCGTGACTAATCAAACGTTTTTTGCGTCCCATAAAGTTTGGGAATATCATTTTCCCCTGACAGGTAACTTCCTTTGGCTAAAGTACCCGGATGGCCTGTACAGTTTGGTTTCCGGAGCTGAGAACAGTCACGCTTTTGGGGGAGACTGAAAACCTTAACTTGATAATCATGTTTGCTCGTGAGGGCAAAAGACGCCACTCGGACTGTGGTATCGGGAAAATGGACCGAGGGTTTGGACCGCATTTCAATGTCTCCATAAACAAAACGGATTTATATCGACCAAAATCTGAACCGAATCATAATGCCCACAAAAAGAGTCTACGCTAAATCCAATCATGGTTACAGAGACAGGAGAAAGATTAATCCTGGCTCACTAAAGAATAATGTTCCAAGAAAAGCATGACTCCTATAGAATTTAGAATACAGAGTAGAACAGATTCATATATACTTTGAAGTCTATAATTACTTTATACCAGTTTTATTACTATATAGTTTAGGACAATAAGCTCGCGCACTTACTAATTCAAGAAAAAAATGAACGCAACATGAACAATCAGAATAAAACTGTAAGTGAGGTAAGTTTCACTGGCTCTGCGTGACCATTTGTCAACTACATGTTCCGTAGAGCATGTAAGATTCATGTAAGAGATTTAAGAGATTAAGATGCTAATATTATTAACGAAACGGGCCTTTGGAAATTTGGCTGTGAGTATTGTTTTACTGAACGACGGCCTTAATGGTGATGTGGAGACTTTGCTTTTCCCACTGACGTCCCTGCTCTAGTCTCCATCGCCATGCAGTGGTCTTTCATATAATAGTCCTTAGATCAGCTGGCCAGAGGTTGAATAGCGAGAGTTTCTCTCAATGGTGCAAATAAGGTACACGCTTTTAAAAACTTCATGTGACGTCACATCACTATAACATGTCATCTACAAAGATATGTTGCGGACTAGAGCTAAAATTAAATATCAAAATTCCGTGGGAGAGGTCATTTCAAAATCAGAGCAGATCCAATTAGCGTTTGGCCCCTTTGCATTGTTTTATGTTATAGTATACATATGTCAGATATCATGGCAACACAGCATTTTGAGTAATTCCAGACCTGTGACCTCTACTATATTGCATTTAACATCTGTGCTATTTTTTACCTAATTTTTCTTAAGCCAGCGTGCCAGGGGAGTGTAAGTTGTTACTTATTACTCACATATATGTACATTTACAATAAAACCCTAACTGAGGTAAATTGACAAGAGGCCAGATCTCTCCGGTAACGTGTGAACATTTACCAACTATATCACACTGTCGTGGCCGCTCTTGTTTTACTTTCTATGCTGTACCCTTTTATATGAAAGCCCTGCTTCAGGGCCAGGGAAAAGTTGGCGTGACATCACCAGTGACACATATTACCAACATGGTCCACAAAACCAACCGATGTAAACATTTGACAGCAATTAATTCGGTTAAAAATGTCTGAAAAGATCGGTTAAGGTATTGTCAGATATTTATTTTTAATTGCCTTTTTACTCACCATAACTCCATTTTTGAGGAATCTTTCGCTTTAAGTCATGATTACTCAATCCATATAAATAAATCTAAAAACATTTAAAGAAATTCATGGGAGAGGTGATTTCGTGTTTCGAATATCGTTTCCTTGGCCATGTTTTTATTGTCAGATATTTATTTGTGGGTGTTTTACAGGAGTCTGATTTTTATATGATACCAGTGTATATAGAATAACACCTGAATTTAAAATAACTGGTACATTATATAACATTGCTGCTAATAAGTTTAACCGATCTGCCAGCAACCTGCGAATGGTCTTGGCTTTCCCTCGCACTCTGCCCGGTTTCCTCTCACCATAACATTGGCCGCCGTCGAATAATTGAAATATTCTTGAGTACGGCGTAAAACAACATCAAATAAAAAAATAAATAAATAAATATACGTTTAACCTTGTCTTAAACGAGTACGTGCACTGTTTTGCTGATAATTTCCTCAAAAGAACATGTAAGTTACGTAGAATAACATGCGTGAGTTGAACAAAAACTACCAGTTCTGTCTCCACAAGATGCACTGAGCTTATATTTCTCCAGTACTGTATAAACTGTCAAATTACCCAAGCCCTGGAGCACCGGATGACCATGTGTGGCACTGACACCAATCTTCTAACTCATATTTATTTCACCCTATGACCCCTCTGTGTTTCCTTGATGTCAATATCCATACGAATTTCAACGTAATTAATTCCATACTCTCCAACAAATGCATATGAATAATGTAAAAATTCTCTCGGGGCTGTACGTAGTTCGGGTTGAAAGCTGTTTGCCAACTTCCCCATGTCCCCAGTTTCCTTCCACACACATCCCCAGCACCCCGCATTCCCCTTCCCCACCCACCCACCCACCATAACCAACTGGAACAGACATGTCTTATTTCGAACAGTAGCTGCAGACAGATCGGGACTTTTTGCAAAACTATATCAATTGTTATGTACAGGTTGACAGCTTCTCAAAAATGCATGTAGACCGCAATGCGAGACTTCAAAACTTGCCATGAGCCCATGCCGCGACCGGTTCATAGTCTCTATACCATGCATTCCTTTTTCTAATTCTAATTATCTAATTCTGCTGTAACCATGGTGCTGGGGGATTTTCTTTACCTAATTCTGCTGTAACCATGGTGCTAAGAGAAGTATAAGTTACTACTTTTTCATATATTTTCATGAACAGTTAAATTAAAAATCTATCCTCTTAATTTAACAGGGCATTTTTCAAGGGTTACGTGTGACCATTTGATTTATTTATTTATTTGATTGGTGTTTTACGCCGTACTCAAGTATATTTCACTTACAAGACGGCGGCCAGCATTATGGTGGGAGGAAAACGGGCAGAGCCCGGGGGGAAATCCACGACCATCCGCATGCAGATTCCTGGCAGATCTTCCCACGTACGGCTGTGATCATTTGAGGACTACCACTGTCGGTTCTGTTCCGATTTTACTCACAGCTAAAGTCTTTTGTATACATACGGAAGTGGTATCATTCTCGTAATTTATTCGTTTGATTGCTGTTTAGTGCCATGCTCAAGGTTACTGTTTAGTGCCATGCTCAAGATTGCTGTTTAATGTCATGCTCAAGATTGCTGTTTAGTGTCATGCTCAAGATTGCTGTTTAATGTCATGCTCAAGATTGCTGTTTAATGTCATGCTCAAGATTGCTGTTTAGTGTCATGCTCAAGATTGCTGTTTAATGTCATGCTCAAGGTTGCTGTTTAGTGTCACGCTCAAGATTGCTGTTTAGTGCCATGCTCAAGGTTACTGTTTAATGTCATGTTCAAGATTGCTGTTTGATGTCATGCTCAAGATTGCTGTTTAGTGCCATGCTCAAGGTTACTGTTTAATGTCATGTTCAAGATTGCTGTTTAATGTCATGCTCAAGATTGCTGTTTAATGTCATGCTCAAGACTGCTGTTTAATGCCATGCTCAAGATTGCTGTTTAGTGTCATGCTCAAGATTGCTGTTTAATGTCATGCTCAAGATTGCTGTTTAGTGTCATGCTCAAGATTGCTGTTTAATGTCATGCTCAAGATTGCTGTTTAATGTCATGCTCAAGATTGCTGTTTGATGTCATGCTCAAGATTGCTGTTTAGTGCCATGCTCAAGATTGTTGTTTAGTGCCATGTTCAAGATTGCTGTTTAATGTCATGCTCAAGATTGTTGTTCAGTGTCATGCTCAAGATTGCTGTTTAATGTAATGATCAAGGCGTTTTCGCTTACAGGATCGAAGAAGGCCCTTTTCGTTCGTACAGAAGACCGGGGTTACGAGTGTAAACCACAGTAACAGGATAAACCGGCCTTAAAACAGAACTATAAAAGAATACAGCATAGAGAGTAAAACCAGAGCAGCGACAACAGTGTGGTACTTGAGAGAAGGTCACGCGTTACCGGTGAAATCTGGCCTCTTGTCAATTTTTCTCAGTTTGGGTTATGTTCTGACTGTTCATTTAAGTGTTTCAGAAGTAACAACTTACAACTTTAGACTGCATAAACGGTCACGCGACCGTCGCCCTTATTGTCACCAGCCACGGGAAACTCTACAAAGTCTCTGTCCATGGTCGGATTTGAACTCGCATCCCGTTCATCAATTAATTAATGACTGGAAAAAATGCAACGTGGTGTGACGTCGATTATCGAAGTATCGTAATAGTTGTTTTTTTTTTCTTACGTAACCTCATATATATCACCGTGACCGAAAACTTAACAGCTTACAGGAAACTCAATGTATACCCCCGCGCACACGTGCAGAGTCAAAAGCAGAGGCCACGAAAAGTCATAAGTAACTTTTTTTTACCTTACTTCCTTACTACTCCTCCCCTCATTAATTTACACCTGTCAGACTAAAAATAAAAACCAATAAAGTTTGAGTTTGTCAATTGTTGTAAATAGGAACCACCTTTTCGCCGGTAAAATATACGATTTATAGGAATTGGGTGTACAGAGCAAGAAAAACGTGAGTTAGAAGAGAGCTTAAGTATAAATCCCGGTTGACGCTGTGATAATTGGCATTTTGGTAACACGTAACCGGTGGAGTAAAATTTACAGCCAGTTTAAAGGGAAAGGGAGATAATTGCACTGGAGGAAAGTGTCATGTGAAAAATCGGTGGAATGTATGCTGAAAAATATACAGTGACTTTGTGGTAAATGAATGAATGTCTTGAAAGACACCATGCATCTCCCCCTTCCAAAACAGATGCCATCAAATATACCAAATGAACCTAGTTGTCGAAACCGACATTCGTATACCAGCTGTTAACTCATTAATCGTGAGATCAGATTCCAAAAACGACAAATAACACAAACCAAAGAAGTAAGAAAATATATAAAATATATGCATTTATTTATTTTTTTGATTGGCGGTTTACGCCGTACTGGACAATTTTTCTCTTATACGACGGCGGCCAGCATTATGGTGGGAGGAAACCGGCTATATAAAACATAAAAATTAGAATGGATTCATGAAAAGAGAAGCAATTTATTTTCGTCTTCGTTTACCACAATCTATTTCTCCACCATTAGCGGAGCATTATTTGATACAAGAAAACCTATTGTGTTTTACGTGGAATATAAGATAAAGAAATAAAGTTCAGAAAATGATATTCAAAAGTGAAAATATAGGTAGATAAATCATACAAAAGGGCAAATAAATTGAATGACGAATAGATAATAAACTCTAGCAATGCATCTAGACGCCCAAACAGCTGAACAGATCATAAACCCTATCAGAGAATCTAGGCGCTCATACAGCTGAATATATTCCATTCAGTGAATAGAATATAAACCCTATCAGTGAATCTAGGCGCCAAAACAGCTGAACAGATCATAAACCCTATCAGAGAATCTAGGCGCCAAAACAGCTGAATAGATCATAAACCCTATCAATGAATCTAGACGCCAAAATAGCTGAACAGATCATAAACCCCATCAGTGAATCTTGGCGCTCATACAGCTGAATATATTCCATTCAGTGAATAGAATATAAACCCTATCAGTGAATCTACGCGCCAAAACAGCTGAATAGGTCATAAACCTTATCAGTGAATCTAGACGCCAAAACAGCTGACTACATCATAAACGCTGTCAATTAATCTAGACGCCCAAACAGCTGAACAGATCATAAACCCCATCAGTGAATCTTGGCGCCAAAACAGCTGAATAGAATATAAACGCTGTCAATGAATCTAGACGCCCAAACAGCTGAACAGATCATAAACCTTATCAATGAATCTAGACGCCCAAACAGACCTGTTATATCAACCATCAACCATGCATAATTATTGTTCCGTGTCAATCGCAAGACCGATTCCCAGAGGTCTATAAATTGTGCTCCACTTTTGGTATACCTATACCTGTTCTCATATGAATATTACTATATGTGGAAGCTATTAAAACGTACTCTTCATCCGGCTCACCAAATGGTATATTGATGATTTGCTAGCCTTAAACAACCCATACATAACAAGGGCTGTGAAATATATGTAATCGCCTTCACTGGATTTAAACGAAACTACAGAGTCTCCAGATGACTCATTTTATCTGGACTTGTACCTGTATAAAGACGACAATGGTTTCCTGTCAAGGACTCGTTACCACAAGAGGGATTGTTTCCATTCTGATATTGTGAATTATCCCTACTTGGATAGCGATATATACCGAATGGTCCTGCATATGGCGTATACATGCATATCCAGCATTGTAGAATTTGTTACATGTTGTATGTTGTGGGATGATTTCAATTAACGTCACAAATTATTACGTCCAAAACTAGTCTGTCAGGGGAGGGGGGAGGGTCCGTGGCTCAGTAGGTTAGCGCGCTATCGCAGCACAATGACCCGAAGCCTCCCACCAATGCGGTCCCTGTGAGTTCCAAGTCCAGCTCATGCTGCCTTCCTCTCCGGCCGTACGTGGGAAGGTTTGCCACCAACCTGCGGATGGTCGTGGGTTTTCCCCGGGCTCTGCCCGGTTTCGTCCCACTATAATGCAGGCCCCCGTCGTAGAAGTGAAATATTCTTGAGTACGGCTTAAAACACCCCTCAAACAAATAAATAACAAATAAATAGTCTGTCAAGGATATTCCATCAACCGCTCTCACTCTAAGTTTTTTTTTTAGATTTTACAATGAATACGCGTCCCTTGTTAGTAAATAAGGTTGAAATGTTCAGAATTTCTGGGACGCTGCTTTGAAATTGTGTCTACAACTCCGCTTAACCCGGGCTACTGGCCGTATGTTCATCGTGTTGAGTATGATCGCCATATTGAATTTATGGACAGTTGCAATGAAAGCGCAACTGAGATACATATCTTATTATAGACATCATATATACTAAAACGGTGCATGATTTGGGTACTAATATTATTCCGTCGTCACTGAAAAATGTTGACTGCTTTTCTTTGCATGAATCCGTCCTAATTTTAAATATTTGACATGTTTTATTAATATTTTGCTGGTTTGTATTATTTGTCGTTTTAGGAAACTGGTGTTACGATTATTAACCCGGATTGCCCACTTTGGCTGATGGCTGGTATACAAATGTCGGTTTCAACATTTAGGTTACATTTAACATGCCCAATAGGGGAAAACTCTATCGTGAATATATCAGCATTGATTCTCTCTCGAGGAGGGATAGATTCGCTTGAGATTTGACTCTAGTGTCAGGAGACAAACACAGCAATATCTACTCAAGGTTTCTATGATTATAAAGCCGGGTGAATTAGAGGTGAGTCAATAGAACCCATACAAATTCATAGTTCAGGACGTGTGCCAGTATCAGTATAGTATCATAGTATCAGTTGTGCCTGTACATTAGCGAGAATGTAGCTGAACATTCCTTCTCTCGGGATTAAGAAGGTGGAACAGTCTCTTCTGTGCATGACCGACTAAACTGCACAGGTCACTGGCATTAACCTCTTCTGACATGGAGGTAGATTTCTAGGTTGTTTTTGAAGACGTAGAAATTATTTGATCATTTTATTTCATGATCTGAAAGGAATAAAGGGGCATTTCTAAAAATTTCTACATTTGATTATTTTTGGCCGCATATTTTTTCCTACTGATTCACGACTTTGTCCTGGGATTAACAACAATGTTACAACGGATTGGATTGTGTCAAACTGACAAATGGCGCCGCAGGTTCAAAGACAAAGTATTAATGTGAGGCTCTTCCACCAAGTAAACAGGAATTGTGCGAAATAATCTGGAACGTAGTACTAAAAACATTAAAATATTTTTTGGCATAATGTCAAATATCACAGAAAACATGTATCATTGTGTGCCGCACGTATTGGTAGGATATACTCGTTCTTTTGGAAAACTATAACTTTAACGTCTGTGCATAATTTTATGTCAGTCTAATAGATTCAGTGACTCAGTCCAGTTGTCCTCACACAATGACAAGGCGTTCAAGAATATTTTTGATTTGATTCTAATCTTAATTTTGGTTCTCAATATAACTTACTCTACGTGTAAAGCCATGTATATTTTGTTTATCTTTTGTATCCATTTGTATATATCTTTGGTTGAATGTTGAGGAGATCCCCCCGTGGCAATTAGGCTGTGGGAAATCCTCTTAAAAGAAATAGTGAAGTAAAAAATAAGATCAATAAGCGATGTGTGTATTGTAAGTGACATTGGAAATTCAGGTGGTGGAGCTTCAAACAAGGACATATACCTTCAGTGGTTAGGGGAACTATAAGCACCCATGGTTATTACATCGACTTGATGCTTTTATGAATAGTTGCAATCCAAGCGCGAGTAGTTTACCTATATTTACATTCCACCTGGAAGTTTTCCACGAACAACGAGCATGAATTTTTTATCAGTGGTCACCACTGGAATATCGACTCTTCCCTGTTTGATGACTGGAAAATGATGACTGCTTCTTTCTAACATGATGCCGCCTTCGTGTACTTTTTATATCTTTTTACATCTTTGAAAACGGTATAAATAACTATACCGAATCGTCGCTTCAAAATAAACAGAAGTTATTATTCATATAATCTCGTTATGTTATCCAACTCAACTTCAAAATGACGCTCAAAGATGTTTTTATATCTTCTAAATATCTTCGCATTTCTTTGGGACCTTATGCTCTAGGTCCTTATGGATTATCCACTTTAAATCTCCCTACATAGTCTACGAGGGGTATACGAATGTTCGATTGCCGCTTATAGATTTGGTTAAAGTGGGACTAAACATTTCGGTGGAATATAGTGTCATCTCGATTTTTTGCGCAGATGTGTTAATGTCCGTGTGTCCATTAAAAGGATATTCATTGCATTGTTTGGGTCATTGGGGGTTGCAATAAATGTTATTTCAGATCCGAGTATTCCCTTTTTTATGGTAATGGAGAACAAGACAGCACAATTGTGATTTGAAGAGAGATGGATTAAGGCAAGGCGTCAATCCAACCAAATAACTGGAAAGGAAACTCTACTGTAGTAAGGTGAGGTCATTTTTCTTTTGAAAATCTACTTGTAATTTTCTGCTGTAGAAGTTGCATGCTGTGACAGGCCTTACGGCTCTTCATGTTGAGGAGGCCGTGCACTCTGTTTAAGGTATTTCCAGGATGGCAGCTGACCTTGATTTGGATTTGGTTGACCATGTTAATTGTGGTCAGCCCTGCAAAGTCATTTTTCGGGTCGGTCAAGTTTCTTTGAACGGAAATGGTGTGTTGGTCAGAAATGAAGTTCGATCCCACAAAATCTTATAGTGGACGTAACGACCATTTTTCCTCTTTGGGTCGTTTGATAAGTCCTTCTTACTTTGTATAATGAATGTTGCTTTCTTGTTATACGTTCAGTACGTTATCAGTCAGAGGTTAGTTCGAGTGAAGGTTTCTTTGGTCGGAGAATACGCTACTGCGTCGAAACAAAATCCACTTTGTATCGCCGAAAGAAGAGACACTGATCTGAATGTATTGAATTATGTGGAGGAATTCTAACTGCGCAGAAAGGACACTGCAATCCAAAATGGTTTACGACGCTAAACACAATTAAACGGATAGAAGCATTATTCTCAAAACATAACCTTGCACGAACTGTTTCTGTTCGATTTCATCAGTATATATATAATCCTGAATTATTTGAAAAACAGACATTACCTAAGTTTGCTGGAACTACGTCACAAGCCTTTGAGATACATAGTTCATCATCGATACCATATATACCATAATGGTACACGATTTGGATACAGATTTTATTCATCCGCAAAGAACGTTCATTACGTCTTTTCGTCGTCATTGAAATCTGTTGACTGCTTCTTTTTGCATGAATCCGTCCTAACTTATATTTACATATTTTCTTAGTTCTTTTGGGGTTTTGCGTTATTTGTCGTTTTAGGAAACTATCATTGCTATTATTGACCCGGAACGCCCACTTTGGCTGAAAGCAGGTGTACAAATGTCGGTTTCGGCTTCAAGATTTGAGAGTACATCATCTAAGGAGCGATACGTCTTTTTATCTATATTCTTTGCTGTTCTTTTTAATTCCGTAAAGCCGGAAGGGTTGAAAATTTTGACCGAGGTGTCTCAGGCCTTTTAGCTCCTATATAAATGGCTTTCTCTCCCCACACCTTTCTCCAACACACACTTGCGAGAGCTTGTAGGAAAGATGTACTTCCCACTAAAAGCATAGTTGGCATTACTATTATTACTTTTCATGTTTTCGTGACATAATTGTCGTCTGCGTTGGTGAATTTCGCTGGTGTTGGATCTATTCGTGTGTTTTATTTCAGTGTTGTTTTACGCCGTACTCAAGAATCTTTCACATATACGATGGCTGCCAGCGTTATAGTTTGGGAAAACTGGCCAGAGCCCAGGAGAAACTCACGAACATCCGCAGGTTGCTGGCGGGCCATCCCACGTATGTCTGGAGAGGAGGGTTTGAACTCACAGCGATCGCATTGGTGGGAGGCATCTGGGTCATTACGCTGCATTTGTGCGCTAATCTCTCCTAGACCGAGGCCACCTCCTGATATTTGGGACACACAAATGAGATAACGTGCTACAACGAAAAGGTGTAGCCCAGCAATCATATAAGCATGTTTCTTTGAACTTGACGCATTGACGTTTAAAGTTGTTGGTTGAATTGTGGGAATACGTCAGCGTTGGGTAACGTTAAGTGACGCAACGTCAGGCAAACGTGGAAGAGAGCTAGAGTAAAGCATTATGTTTGCATGTGTAATATTCGAAGTCTTTACACGAGAATTACTGTTTTCGTATAAATTGGTTATAATTTACTAAAGCAATTCAGATGTTTTCCATCCTTGTAAATTAACCCTTCCTTTAGGTCACAAACCCTGTGGAAACTTTTTTAGTTATTCGTTACATTTATTCGTTTCACTCAAATGGGGTAGCCCTTGAAAGAAAGGTAAGTTATAAGCCGTGTATTAATTGCATACGAATTTATCAAATTTACAGGCGGAAAAGCACGTAAAGATGCAAAGACGATACAGTCAGGAGGATTTAATACATCAGCATGCATCTTTACCTCCGTCTCAGTGACTCTATATTTAACGATCTTAACACTTTGGACACTTAAACGGCAGCTGTCAGCGAAGACCAAATTAACGGAGCAAAGACGAGATGGCAGAGATAAGACAAAGCGAATGTGCTACAGTGGATTGATAACGTTTCGTGATCAAGGAAATGGTCCATTAGTCAAGCCCTGCGAGGGTCCCACCAAAATCCACATCATCGAGAACCATCCAGAGCGATAGATTAACGGGTATTCGGGGATGGTTTCCCATCTCTGTTTACTTTTCGGAAACCCTCTTTAGTTGTGCATAAAAGCACGTCGACAGCAGAGAGCGTGCTTACAGCGGGGATATGCTACGAGAGCGTTAATCGCTAATTATTATAGGGTTGGAATTATAAATTCAGTCATCACTGTGACCAGGACGGCGTAGCCTACCCATCCTGCCCGTTCTGGTATTATACGCCTTGCAGAAACGGTTCGCCTGGGTCAGGCCTGCAAACATACGCACTGACACTTACGCACACCCAGCACAGCGTCCGTGATTCACATTAGCATGTTGGGGGTAATTAGTATGTACGAGGGTATAGCTTGTAAATTGTCAGTATTTCTTTTGCGCCGTTGTCGATGTTAGACTCATAACCAGCTGGCAGACCATTACATGCTCACTCGCCTGACAGAACACAACACGCCCTCTGTCGACGTGCGCTGGCAAATCTCGGATTTGTACTTGAGATGTCGAAGTTAGCGAGTAATAGTAGTTGTAGTAGTAAGTCCAGCTGATTTTAGATCTGTGCGAGGGGGGAAAAAACTTCTCAAAAACTCGAAAACGGCCAATGAGAACGAATCGGACATAAAAGATCCACTTTCCAGAGATTTCACTACAAATTACCCTTCCTGTCAACACTAGGGATACCTTCGTCGTCTCCAGTTGCTAAAGGAGAAAAAAAAGTTTTTCAGAAGTGGGCGGTATATTTTTCACCGTGCTCCATGATTAACTGTGGGTGAAACTTAGCGGACGAAGTTTCTCGCACCGGGGAGATTTAATAGCTATCCGGAAGAAAGTTAGATAGAAAGAGAGCGGGGAAGACAAACTGCCCAGCACTGATGAAAACTGAGAGGCTCAGAGCTGCTGACGGACTGGAAACCTCCTTGTGGTAGCAATTAAGCTAGCTTCCCTGAAGTACCGGGCCTTCCTAATCAACACATCGCGTGCTACAACTATAGCGCTACAACTTACACCACCACGCTACAACTCCACAAAATGATGATGCTGAATGGATGTACTATTGCTCTGTGGGTCGGAGTCACATTTCTCTGGCATTCTACACTTGTGTAAGTATTTTCATAGTTATTCGTAGAGCTTTGCACTTGTGTTGCATTCCGCTATAACTTGTCAGTCATTGTCATCTTCACCCCCTCCGGCTGTATATGCGTGCAGCCCAATCCGCGTTTAACCGGCAACTTATACCGCCGCTGTGTATTTACTGTTATCATTCTTCCCAGCGTGAGACGAGAAAATGTTACAACTATCAGTATAAAGTGTTCTACACCACGTACGGCATTCACTGTATTTTCTTATGGCAGCTATTTAATTTGTCAGGATATTTACAAGACCCGCTATTTTTACTTGTATTTTGGGATCCCAGATATGCGTACTTTTTGTTTGCACTCAGAAATATATTGAGCTCACGCCTTTCATTATGGTAGAGAATTGTAAGAACACAATTTATTTCTTTTGCTTTATCTCACGCCAGCTGCAATTCTCACTCAATCCATAATTTTATCACCAAGGAGCGTATATAACTCCAGAATGAGACACTGCATTTTTTTTACTTACCTGGTTTGTTGTTATTCATTGTTTAAAGGTTATCGGCCTATATCACAAAATACAAAAATTTTACTGGCTTTAAGAATGTCCGCCTATTTTTGGAATTTGGAAGTATAAATCTAGACGGGCACTACTTTAACCATTCACAGGTATTTTGGTTACCTGAAAATGTACAATAATATCTTGGAAACTTTAGAATCGAGAAACATTATAATTAAATATGGATATAAATAAAGTTCTCTTTGTTTAATTGTTGAATGATGTCAACAGTTCATTTGAATAAAATTTGAAGAACTGGCTCCGTGCCATCTTTAATTCACTGCCTAAATCACTCAATGCATTTTACTTTCAACGAGATCTAGGCTCATTTCTAGCTATATGACAGGTACATCATTATGATATTTTTAATTCTTGTCATTAGCCGTGGTGTTTTTTTATATTTTTGGTGAGTGCAACTATACAGTCTTGCTTTTTGTCATTTATGGCTTGCATTGTTATATAGGAACAAAACATTGAGAGCTTAAACAAAAATCATGTAAGGAGTCAAGTAAAACCTGATAGCCATTCATGTGCCACAATTCAATTGGGTCAGTGAAAACTTTACGATGTTCTTTCACAAGCAAAGCACGCCCTGTGCATTAAACAGGCACTGCCAAAAAATATGCAGGTGCTATAATACTCAAAACACACACTATCCACAAAAAGGCACTGCTCGCAAACACGCACTGCCCACAAAACACGCACTGCTCACAAAACACGCACTGCTCACAAATCACTCACTGCCCACAAAACACGCACTGCTCACAAATCACTCACTGCCCACAAAACACGCACTGCTCACAAATCACTCACTGCCCACAAAACACGCACTGCTCACAAAACACGCACTGCTCACAAATCACTCACTGCCCACAAAACACGCACTGCCCACAAATCACTCACTGCCCACAAATCACTCACTGCCCACAAATCACTCACTGCCCACAAATCACTCACTGCCCACAAAACACGCACTGCTCACAAAACACGCACTGCTCACAAATCACTCACTGCCCACAAAACACGCACTGCTCACAAATCACTCACTGCCCACAAAACACGCACTGCTCACAAAACACGCACTGCTCACAAATCACTCACTGCCCACAAAACACGCACTGCTCACAAATCACTCACTGCCCACAAATCACTCACTGCCCACAAATCACTCACTGCCCACAAAACACGCACTGCCCACAAAACACGCACTGCTCACAAAACACGCATCACGCCTGTAGGTAGTTGAAAAAGTGTCGAAAAATTTCACACAGGTAATTAAACTTCAAACAGTAACCTTTGAAAATAGTTGTAAGATCTGCAAAACACTTTTGTCTAACAGCGCCTTGTAAACATCTAGCCATATATGAGGACTGAACTTTAAATCAATAACTTAATGGGCATTTTAATTGGCGTTTATTTGCCTTATCCCACTGAGCTCAAATTAAGTGTCACCAAATGAAGTACATGACGAATAGATACACATACCCAGTTCAGTGAAAATGTAGTCAAACTGACTAGCGGGGTTGGCCATAACATGTTTCAGATGTATTATTACCATTATTGCTATTCATTTTTCTGATAGTTAATACAATAGCATCACAAAGATAGAATCCTATTAAAAACCAACATTCCAACAGAACCCCATGTAAGAAAATTAATTTTCTAACTGAGATGTTTCATATCTACATTGTCATGAATGAAATAAATGATGTTTACTGAGTACAAGCATAGTTCGGTGTCACCGTAAAAAAGGTCTCCTGTCTGTCGCCTTAAAATGCCCTTGAATCACCTCTGCCAATTTAATTAATGTTCACTTAATTCTAGTGAAGATAGGCTTTACGACGCCTGCGTGCGATATATATTTGACTGGAATTGGTCTTGCTGTTTCGATTGCTCGTCTAATGTTTTCACCTCTTTACACCGAGCAACGTCATGCGCGCGCCAGCACGATTACATCGCATGACGTCACGTGCACGTCAGCGAGGTCACGCCGACTTTCTTACCGTTCATCTGTGCCAGCTGCAGGTAAGGAGATCTCTGCCGCATGGGCATCTGGAGATACTTACTGGCCGAAAAAAGGGCTTATAAAAGCGTTTATAAACACAAATGGATACACTAAAGCCTTTGCGAAAAACAAGATCAAAGGTGTAGAAGGTGATAAAAAGTAGGATGAAAAAAAACAGACAGACAACTGGGAGAATAGGTGTAGAAAGAAGATGGCGGCCCATGAATGAAACCGGCATGGGGTGTATAAAGCCCAACTGGAATGCTTCAGCATGAGACTCTGGATTGAGCTCAACAGTAGATTTTGTAGAGATAAAGTCGGCTGACTGACAGGCTGAGGAATTCTCGGCTGAGTAACATACAACTGGTGTTCCTTCGGCAAATAAGACGGCCACCATCTGTCGCGAGGCAGGGGTCAAATAAAACCAGATGTGTCGGGCGAAATGATGGAAATTACTGGCGTGTGAGTTTGCGCGGGATGCCGCACCGTCGTTCTATGAACGGCACGCATGTTCATATATTCATATACTATTTATAAACTATTTCTGACATCTGTTCCTTTGGGTGTTTTAGGTTGCTTTGGAAATTGGCATTACGACTTGATCGGGAACACCCTATATGATTTACTAGTTGCATATAAATGCCGGACTACGCGCTTGTAAATTTAATCTAAGTTACTTCAATTCTCCTGTGAGTATAACACTCTTGTTGCCAAATATGGACAGACCTCTAGTTTTCATTTTCGCATCTGCCAAAGTTGGAGCTAATTCTGTTTACCAGAGGAAATGGGGTAGTGTAAGTATTCATGTTCTTGGCATCAACATGATGCTTTTATGAACAGTTGTTATCAGAAGTGCAAATGAGACACCTTTCATTGTGTTCGACGGCCTCTTATCTACAAAACAACCGTCGACTAAGGTGATTGTAACTACCATGGCAACGCATGCTAAAGAGATAGGTAGCCATGGTACTTACAATCAACATAGCCTATGATTGCTTTGTGGAACAGAGCCCAGGGCATAATTCACGGACTAACGGCTTGAAAGTTGGTCATAAATACCATGCCTGTAGATTCTGATAAATTGCAATTATCATCAGTGCCTTTTTCATCCAGTTAGTTCTCCTGAAGCCATGATTTTTAAGGCCAAGTATGAGTAGTTATTGTTTAAGCACTCATATGAACAGTTAGAATAAAACCGTAACTGAGGTAAATTGAAAAACAATTGAGTCACGATTTCACCTGCTACTTATGACCATGTGTGACAGGCTCTGTCGTCGCTGCTCTGGTCTTACGCTCTGTATGGTGTAATCTTTTATAACATATCGACAGTCTATTCAGTCTCATTGCGGAAAACCGACAACAGCTTCTCTCTTTCATATCACCACCATTATCTTCTGTTTACATATTATTTCCAAGTATCCAAGATGATTCTGATGCTAATTTTATAAATGAAACTGGACTTTTGAGATTTGGATACTTCGCTTACCTATTCCTTTTGAGGTGTAATGGTTTAGGTAATTTTATAAATGGATCTTTCGATTCTCGACTGGGAACGCGTGTTCATGGTCTCCGTGTAGTATTTCCACCAATGCGGTCGCTGTGAGTTTGGGTCCAGCTAATGGTGGCTTCCTCTCCGACCGTACGTGGATTTGCTCCGGGCTCTGTGCGGTTTCTCCCACCATAATTCTGACCGCCGTCGTATAAGTGAAATATTCTGGAGTGCGACGTAAGACACCAATGAAATAAATTAATAAATCTGTGTAGTATACGAATGTCTAACGTTGACTAGTTGAATCCACAGAGACGAAAGCTTGTTCGAAAATTTCACATATTCGCGGTACATTTGTAAATGCAAATACTCTAACTGTACCGCAATACGCAAATGATTAATGTCCAGATATGATGTAGATATATGTTTGAATTCGGTTATATATACGTGTACCACTCTATAAACGGCACCTATACCATTTCCACTGCGTAATAGACTATCACGTTCCCGCCATCTGGGTGTGTTTGGATTCAGTTTTCCGCAGATTTCGTCACCTCTTTTCTTTCTGTGGTCAAAGTGTATTGTAAATAAAGAGTGTTTCAGTCATCACAAGCGGATGCAACACAACCTAAGCGAAAAGCTGAAACCCACACTTTGGCGTTAACTCATACGATGTTGTTTAATTTCCCATGAATTATAAAACTAGGAGCCCCAACATCTGAGATTTATAAATTAGGCCTATCTGTAAACCGGAAGTGGTTGTATAGTAGGCGTGGTGACCATGGTAACCCTTCGGAACAACGCAAGCCTTCTGTCACAACTTCAATGAAGGTGGAGTCGTATTTTGAAGTGACAGGAACTCCCATGAAGTTTATACATAGAACAGATGTAATTTCACTGCTTCTTGTGTTTGTCATTAGCACAGATGTTCCGGTAGTTCACAGTCGGGGTACCCCAAAGAAACTAGTGCGGGGGTGGCTGTTGATTTTGACGAATGATAAAACGAGTTGTTAATAACAGATCGGAGTTGAGCAAGAAAAGCAGAGCACCTGAAATTGATGTCAGTACCCCTTCCTGTGCACCACTCCAGTAACCTAAAAAATGGGAGAGAGAGATCTGTTTAATTAAACCTCAATGATGGCTACCCAACTCCAGCTTAATATATATATATGTGTGTGTGTGTGTGTAACCCCATCGAGCTATCAGTCAGACATCTTTCTTTATTCGGCTTCATTCATCAATGGTACAGTGATTCACAGTTACAAACTCGAGCTCAAGCCCGCCTTCGTGTTCATTTGTATACATACAAACCCCTGCAAATCCCATCATATATAAACCTCCCTTAAATGAATATACCGGTGTCGACGATTTCTCAAACGGCTTCGTTGTCTTTGACTTCTGAAAGTTTCTTTTCATGCACTATACATACTCGAGTTTGAAGGCTGTAACTTGCCAACAGTTGCATTTCGAAACTGGTGTAATGAATGCGATTGCCTTCGGATTTACCTTGTGCGAAACATCCACGGGCCAGTGGGATATTTTATATTAGCAGATGCTTCGAGACGTATAGCGTGGTATTTACATTTGAAGCCCTTCGGGTTTGCCCGAGGTATGTTTTTTTCCCCTTTCTTTCTTTTTTTTTTGTCGACTTCAAACATCAGAGTATTTCAAACTTTCTCTTGAGGTCGAAGTTTTCGATCAAGTTTGCGTCTTATTTTATTCCTTTTTTCATTGTTTTTTCTTGATCAAGAATTTACATGATGACGATCATTTTTATCGGTTAAAACTGTGATGTCCGGGTTAAACCACCTATCTTTGGCAAGCCTCTGACAAACCTTGTTATCTGTGATACACACAATATTTCTGGAAAACAAGGGGTCCCCGAAGAACATTTTAGACTCGAAAAGGATCACAGGTCGTCAATTGTCAATGATCGGCGTCCTAGGAAAAGGGCCGGAATTAAACCTACACTTCGAATATCCCAGCGATTAAAAGATAAGCATCTGAACCAGCTTAATTCTTCTGAGTTTTGGGACATCTGATGTGCTTTTTTTTAGCTATTATACATGTCATTGTAACAGAAGTAAGCGGTTTCTCTTTTCTCACACAGTTAGACCATCTAATAAAGAATATATTCGTATCTTTACTTTTCTGAAAAGAATGGGAGAAAGATCTAATTTTTTGGGCCTTTCAGCAGTATTAATTCCGGTCCCCAAAATTAGAAGAAATACGGTACTCACTCACGACCCGCTGCCTGTTGGCTTCTTAATGTACACAGTCATGTGTACCAGCAGTTAAACTTTAACATGATTTAATTCGACTTGTATGAGATATTTTTTATGCAGCGTATGAATTATGCTCATAAAGTTACGAGTGACAATTAACAGATGTTAGCGAGTATCTGGTTTCAATGCGTCACCTACTGCCTCTCCACGATTCGGGACTTTGACTGATGAATGTGGTGTGGAGATGTTAGTGGGGTAACAGCTGGGTTAGGGAGTGGGGGAGGCAGAAATGTGCCAGTAAGCCATTATGAGTAATCCTCGATGTCCCAAGATTACCTAAGTTTTTCCCATTAGACATACAGATAAGATATGTATAACAGCATAAGCACGTAAACTGAGGGAAGCATGCCACTGTGTTACATGGTATTTCGCATGTGTGTACTCCATTTAGCCTGATGTTACTAAAAATAGACATCGCGATACGAAGGGATTGTGGAATTGAAATTTTGTCGTCTGCAAATCACGATCAATATTATCAATTCTGTAAACACATATGTTGATTCGTTGGCATAGAAAGCGTAGGAGAGATAGGCGTCATAAAACATGTGATCCTTATGCCTATTGATATCTTCAAGTGGCTGGTGGACTAGGCGTTCCCCTGATCCCTTTGCATTATTTTCATGTAATGGCTTTTATGTTGTTAATTAAATGCAACGACTACAAAGCCTTTGCATCATTCTAGTGACGACAAACAATTTGCTAATAACAGCAATGTATTTTTCTAGTCTACTGCATGAACCACAGTGCAAACGGGGTGTAAGCTGATACTATTTGCGCATTTCCTTGAATAGTTTTAGAATAATCGCCTCACTTAGGTAAACTGGCAAAAGTCCCGACTTACCGGTTAAGTATGACAATTTGCCAACCGTCACGCCATCGTTACTGCTCTGGGTTTACTTGCAATGCTGTGTTCTAGTATTCACTAATCTGGATTTCTATGAGGCCTAGTGTTCTTGCACCAGTAAGGTCTAATTAATTGCGCTTTACATCACTGCATTTTTTGTACCTAATTCTGCGTTAATCGCAGTTCTAGACTGTGGAGTGGAGGAGTAAGGTACTACTATCTAAGTATTTACACGAACAACTGGAATAAATCTCTGACAGGTAAACTACCAACAAGCCAAAGTCCAAAGGTTACGTGTGACCACGAACCCACCATGACAGGATTATCACAAGTGTAGCGTTACTCTCAACGACGACATTGCTACTGTTCTGATCTCAGAGTGCATGTTTGAATTGCACAGGAGTCACCATTTGTTATCCCATGTCGGTAATTCCAGACTAGTGACGTCTAATAAATTGCATTTAACATCACTGTAATCTTCCTTACCGAAATCTTCTGCTTAAGCCAATGATGCGTGGGGGCTTGTAAGTTGTTTCTTTTTAAATACTTACATGGACAGTTACAATAAAACCCTAACTGAAGTAAACTGACAAGATGTCAGGTTTAACCGGTAAGGTGTGATGATTTTCCAGCTATCACACTGTCGTCGCTACTCTGGCTTTACTCCCCGTGTTGTAGTTTTTTATGTTGCTGTTGTATATGGTTCCACTTTTGGGGGGGGGAGAGCTTCTGGAACAGTGACTTCAGTCATGGGGTAGTGTGCTGTGTTTGTCAACAGAACTCACTTTCACAAAACTTGGTAAATCGATCTTCAGAACTTTTCCTGTAAATCATGTCTCCTTATGGGAATGACTTATACGAAAAAAAGGTACTGGAAATATAACTTACGAAGGTTTGTGAATGTGGCCCCGGCTCTTTTATGTACAACCGCAATCGAACCAGCCAGCGGCCGATTCGAACTCACCACCACTTTTGTCAAGATCTACGGCCAGAGTGTTAAGCAGAAGGCAATGATTTCATTGTTAACAAAGAGTTAATGTAAAGTCCGCACGGCAGGATTAACCTAAATGTTAGCAGACTATTCTCTTGTCTGACATGATGACGTTAAACACAGTTCACACCAAAAAAAAAAAACAAAATATATCTGTTAAAAGCCGAATACCCTTTCTGGAGCCTGTCTAAGTATAGAGCAGGAAAACTCGCTTTAAGATCGTGCCACTACAGAACAGCTCCGTTCTTCAATGCTACAACTCTCCAGTTGCACAACTTCCCTGTGGCACAACATTTACCACACTCCCCAGTGACACCTCTCCGACTGAACAATTTCTAAATAATACAAATCCCCAGTGGCAACTCTCTAGTTGCACAATTTCCCACTGACACCAGTTTTCAATTTGCCAAACTCCTCAGTGACGCAACTCTCCGGTTGCACAACTCTTCAGTGTTACAATTCTCCAGTTGCAAAAACCCCAAGTTGCACAACTCTATGGCTGCAAAACTCCGTGAAGAGTTAGTTCTCAGAATATTCCCTGCTGCCCTGCGCAGACGTATACAAATGTTTCAATATACAAAAGGCACGTATTTCTATTTTTACCCAGCAGATGCTAAGCGCGGTCAGATTGAGTTAGCTGTGAATTCAAATTTGTCCGACACTAAACAAAACAGCACCTTGACAAAGTGTTTTGGAGCAGAGCCAAAGCATTAATCATTTGATGGTATCAGAAGTTATCGCTGGCGTTCACGGTGGAACCTCTGCTCCCTACTTGTAGCTCATGTGAAATGGTGGGTGAAGTACTCGAAGAAGACCTGGAAGCTGTCTTTAAATTGGAGGGGGAAAGCTTACAGGGAAATTTTCCTGTCTCCACGACTTCATGTTCAGTGATTTTTGGTTGAAGCGCAAAGAAAGATTTGTAGATAGTAATGGTCTGGATTTATGGAAAACAGTTGAGCAGACAGTTTCGTAAAGAACCATTCTCTCTGAAAAGGGTGGGGACTATTTGTTAAGGACTGGGCGAGATCTTTATATCATAGGCGTCGGAACTTGAAACGCCAAAGGGTACCCCCTCCCCTTGCTTTGGCATGGATAACGTTTTGAAATGACCGTAACCTTTGAAACGCTGCGCGAAAGAGGTATGAAAGCAATCCCAGAAGGAAGTCAAGTGTCTCCTCGAAACAATCGAGAGTCGGATGGATTGGTGGAAGTATTTCATATCGTGTGATTAATACACTATCAACTAATCACATGAGACCTTTTCGGTTTGCAATGTCATAACACTGGACAGAATCTAAGACGATCTACGAGTGTGGGGCTCCCGCTGCACAGGCGGCCCCTGGACCCTCGTGGAGAACTAGTTTGATCAGTATTGGTAGAGACCTAGCTTGCTCTGTACTGGAAAAGAACGGTTTGGGCCAAGTATTGTTGGGGACCGATTTTGGTTTGCGCTCGTATAGGGCTGTTTTGGCCTGTAGCATTGTACTGTTTGTATCGAGAAAATATAAAATTAAAGAAAAAAATTATATAAAAGCGTTTCACCAACCCTCCGCCCCTGCAATGGTACCCGCTTCTGTTTTCCCACTCTGGTGATATCCCTAGAGTTTGCGTTGATTTTGTAAAAACAGGTCTGTGGAATATAGTCTGTGTTTGTTTAACAAATTATGCAATGGCGGGGAAGTTAAACGTTAGGATCAGCAATAACTGCATACTGTACATAAACATGCATTAGTTAATTAGGCATATATGCATTGCCATTTAGATCAACTGTATGGATTATGTACACATAGTCTTGCGGACGTAAACCGCGTGCTGTTTAATCACGAGTGTGTGTAACAAATATGTAATGTACGGCTATTAGAGCAGCGAAGGTCTGGGAAAAATAAAAGAAAGATACATGCATTGGCAAACTGGCCAATCGCGATCGAGAGAATGCTCAGGTGACCGGATGTATTCTGTCGCAATGACGTAAGCACTATAACCCGGTCATATAATCGTAAATCTCGTTGGCTCGTTGCCATAGCAATTAAAAAAAATTGACCGACAAAGCTGAATCAGACATTTGTTAAGCACGAAAACGCAGAACTGATGTCGGTAAAACAATGAGTCTGACATCAAACGCGGTATAATGACCGGCTGACGGAGCTAACTGACAAATAATACAAGAATATACATGGTATTAGGCCCAATTAGCGCGGTTGGACACTAATTAAGGCAGAGCCACATGATGGTGTAATTGGTTTGTTTTAGGTCGCTATCCCTTGTCACAATTATGTGTTGTAAACTAGGCTATATCCAATGTACTAATGTGCACATGACAATGACAATCAGCAAAACACATGTGACAAGGTCATTAGAAATTCAGACGTGACGCTGTCATTTTCGTCGCATTCAGCCTGCAGTCTCCACTTTTACAATGTCAGGCGTTCCCTTACGCTTCGCTGTAGGATCTATGTATTTATTTATTTATTTATTTATTTATTTATTTATTTGATAGGTGTTTTACGCCGTGCGCAAGAATATTTCACTTATACGACGTCGGTCAGCATGACTGGTGGAAACCACGCAGAGCCAGGTGGAAACCCACGAACATTCGTTGCTAGCGGACCTTCCCACGTACAGCTTCGCTATAGTAGGACTTCTCACTAAAATGGACGCATTAGATAGCTCGACTCTGTAACAAATTAGCCTTATCTAGGTCATGAAGTGTAATCTGCGAGCAGAAACTTTCATTTAAATATGTTGTTGAAGGCTGCGGAAATGTGCTACCTGTATCTCCTTCAAATCTGCCTAAACGTACTGCCTGTATACTCGACCACGTGCAAATTAGCCTTAACTAGGTCATCCGAAGAAATGTTCGAGCAGAAACCCTCATTTAAATATGTTGTTGAAGGCTGCGGAAATGTTCTACCTGTATACTTGACACGAACTCGCATTACTCAAAAGGGGATGCCAGAGACTGATGTGTTGGCTCAATCCCATTCTCGGACGAAGAATTTTTGGAATTTCGTCTCTTCCTCTGTTCCCTATGAATCTCATAGTGGCAATAAGCGACTCACAGCTCTCCTATACGATCGATTAAGTAGTCGTACATAAAGTCCGTTGAAGATGACATGCCGTCCACATGTGGCTTACCCAGCAGGTTCTTTGGAGGAAAATGTGTATCAGGAACTGCGTCATTCACCTTCCAGAGCGATTTACGGCCGGGGGGATAAGAGATGCGAAATTCCGCTTCTCAACGGCATTTCTCTTTGAAATCATAGGACTGACACGTGAAAAAATGCACATCTGTCTATAGACGTGTATATATACTAGCATGCATATCTGGCTTTAAAGAGTTCTTCACGCTTGCGTGAATTTCATGACCAGCCGGTTCACCCTGCCCCCCCTCCCCACTTTCGTTATTTTTCAGGTTATGATAGTGACTGCCTTTAGATAATGGATATACATGTAGTCTTAAACACCAGTTATAATGAGCCAATCAGCCAATCTTTTGAAGCGTCAATATATGCGCGAAACTTCTGGGTTATTCAACGATGGTTATATTCTACCTAGACGCTGGTGCTGTTATACGTCTTAGTCCTGTGTTTACTGTAACACCTTCATTGTTCCAAAAGTTGAGGTTATCCCTCCAAATGTCTACTCAGTGTCTATTATGTTAATTCCAAATCTTTGCAACTCCTCACAGACGACTAAATTCTCTTAGATCTTCATTGTTTGCTTTTTTGTTTTCTTCTTTTTACCTCAGCATATGCTTTTAAAAGGTGATACATTCGTAAAAAAAAATATTAATACGAAGAACAGAGTAGAATGGCATGTGTGTCACCCCAGGCCGTTGAACACATTTCATTATGATTACCACTACGATTTTCCTGGTTCGGTCAGGGTGCAATGACCGCCGATTTAATTCAGGAGGTTAGAATGAAAACTCTCTCTCCTGTTTTCTCTTTAACCACGATACGTAAGCTAGCCGCCTTGTGGACAGAATCTAAAAATATTATTTCGCGACTGAGCTATCCATTTGAGCAGTCTGAGGAACAGATACACACAGACGTCGTCGTATGTTAATACTGTTGAAGTCAGGTTTGGCTGAGCTTATGAGGTCAGCCATGTTGGTAGGCAATCAACCTTGGTGAAATAACTTGTGTGGTGAGCATCAGGGAAAGGCGTGAGTATCATTCTAAGGGAAAAACTGGTGGCCTGTGCATGGTGTTGGATATTAGGGTTTGACATCACTTAGGAACATAATATAAAAGACTGCTGCAGGATAGAGAGTAAAACCAGAGACAGCGACGAACACAAGCTCGAAATATATACGTTAGACTGAAATAAAACTTCCGAGGTGTGCATGGCGTGGAAACGTAAATCGTTTTAACTTCTTGAGGTTAGAAAACTTAATGGACATTCAGCATTCCGCCAAGAGCTAACCACCTGTCAGTAGAAAGAAAAAATTGTTACTTTCTTACGCTAGTTAGGCTGGAGAAAGGTGATAACACATGTTGTAATTAGCGAAGACGTTGTCAGGTGGTTTTCCCACCAAATTAACAGCCGCGCAGCTGCTACTGACAAAGGCGTAGATAAACTTTGGAGTGGTTTGTGCGGAACAAGAAATGATGTTTTAAGGAGTTTAAAAGGAGTTGTTTTTTTTTTTTTTTTGTTTGTATGTTTTTTTTTTTTCTTGTTTTTTTGGGGGGGGTTGGGGGGGGAGTATGTATGGCGTTACACACGAATCGGGTAAATGAAGTAAATAATCTCTGTATTCGTATTATATCTCACCGCTTAAATTAAGGCACTTCCACAAAACCAACCCCTGTCCAACAGCTGTATTTTATTATTAACAATGAAACCTCATTCTGCAAAGGTACTGGTAAAGGCCTTGTGTGCCAGATGCGAATGTATGACTTCTAAATACCGCGCCAGAAATTATAAGTGTTTAGCTAGAAGTGTAGACAGCGATTGATGTTTCCGGTTCCTCGGTAAAATTGTTTGTCTTTCAGTGGCAAGGTCATTCGAAACGGCGATTCATTTTCAGTTCTCATTCAGGGAGATGTGGATTCATTACCTGTTCTCACACTGGGGATTTTCAAGATCCCCGTGTTTCCACTCTTTTCTGAGACTTGGTGACTAGAAACTGGACTGGCGTTCTCCAGAGTGATTTTAGAGGAATTTCGTTGAAAATCGCAAAAGTGAAAAACGTAAACAACAAGCAAGCAATCAACCAATCGAATAAATAAATGAATACAGAAGTGAAACTGATTTTAGCTGATACTAAACTAAGGCCAGTTATCTTTTAATAAATTCTCTTAGATACGTTAAAGATTAATGAAGTAAAAAATATACAAAGCCAAAAAAAACAATATCCTGTATAACCCCATCTCAGTTGTAAACAATTATTATTAGTGTGTATCAGAGCTCGCAGGTTTTTGTCGACTTCCGGCACGCATGTGCACAGATGTTCATTACACCCTAGATTGAGTCATACAGACACAAGAGTGCACATATTAATATGAAATAATTATCGTGGCAGGGCTGCATTTCCGGAGTTAGACATTTTGTGACATTTCATTGACCAATTTTTTTTTCTCTCTAAGGAAGGTTGATGGACAACACCACGTTTCTGTTAATCTGTTTCTGTTTGGTGCGGGATTAGAGAGCGCCGAGTTCCCGGAGAGCGCCATGTTTGTTTTATCCAACCATTTCCCACTGGACAAACACGAGGAGTCGTCTGCGTAGAATGTTGGAGAGGTTTTGTTCAATATTTGCCCAATATTTTCAGTGAATGTTGTCGATTTATGGACACGGCACACTGACTGGATTCTGGGAATAATAAGCAATTTAGACTCAGGCCAAAAATAACCCTCTTAATTATTCCTGAGCACAAAACGAGTTATGGCGACCTTTGTGATGGCATGGCTGTCGTTATGTACGGTAGATTGAGAGGGGAAAAATGAAACCGATTCATGTGCTGCATGTCAGATTTGGGTTCAGAGTTTCGTTGTGGTAAACAAAATTCAGAACACAACAAAATTTAGCACACAATATAATATTAACCAAAAATTGTGATGACACCAGGCGAAAGTTCAAAGGCGGGCTTGGCCTGCGAACTTAAACATTTTTCTGTTCTTGCTGCTTGTTGTTGTTGGTGACAAAAAGCGGTCGACGACGCTCGTGTGGCTGTTGGCACAACCTGACGTTCGTTGAATATCACCTGTATTCCCCCAATCTATTGCAGATATCCGTAAGACGTGCACATGGGGAAATTCCTCAGTAACCTGCCAAATGTCAGTGGTTTACGTCTAGCTGTATGGTTCTCTATGCTCATAAACTGTATCGTATATGTGCATGCACGAAAATTCTAGAATAATGCGTTAAACAACAATTGAATGTATACATAAATAAATAAATATTTGTCATTATATGTTATTATATGTTATATGTCATTTCACTCGTAAATGTGACGAGAGCATAGGAATAAATAGTAATGGTGCGAGCAGAGGTGTCGCTACACACTGCCGGGTAGCCTGACAAACCATTGTGACTGAAAACCGTAGATGGCAAATAAGTCTACTTGTCCTTCGATAAACCCTGTGTACTGCCAGGGTACCTAAGACTTCAAGGCTCTAGTGTTTTTCTTTACCTCAACTTATGCTCATGCAGGATTTTCCACAGCCGTAAGGAAAAGCCGCCCCATCCTGTTAAGATTCACTAAACTTTATACCCTAATTTAAATTGGTTCATGGCTCGTACATGAACGTCGGTTTCTACGGCTTAGCTCGCATAATAAGAATTAGCGCTGAATTTTATGATCTGTTTACCAAAACATGAAAAGGTTCTTTATCCGACGTTCTTTCCCTATAATGTCATAGGATTATTCACAACACAATAGTTAAAGCAATTTGTATTTGTGTGTCGGGGAGGGGGGGTGGTGGAGGCGACAGGGTGTGTTTTTGTCAGGTCTGAATGTATGCTGTTTCATTGGAACACCATATATACTGAGAAGATATCACAGTAATATCGCAAAGGTTGAGTAACCAATCATTAATTTGAAACCCTATGCCTTACACCTAGACAAGACGCCCCGACTAGTAACAATAAACTGGCACCATGGGCGTATAGCGGTACTTAACCCACCGAATTATACACGGAGTACGCTGAAAGGCGAGCGAAGCAGTACAAATTTTTTGACAAAGTGTCTGTTCTCACATGCTCAGCATCGGTTAACAGGCGCCATATCTTGAAGTCCTCACCTCGACATTTAATTTCCCATTGCTTAGGAGCGGCGTTTGTTTGATGATATTTAAAATTAACCGAATGTTCTTGGCGCACAGCTGAAGCCTGTGCGAAACCTTCATGTGTCAGATTCTGTCTGAGCTATTGACGTTTGAACATTTATGTGTGTATTCCCTATTTTGCTGGAGCCTTGCCTTGTAGTCTCGTAAGACCCCGTTTTGTATCGCGTTACTTGAAGTCAAGCAACCGGTTTGATAGACGAACAGTTAACCACACTCAAATACACAAACAATTTTCGACTGCCAGTTCCTAATATCACGTACCGTAAGTCAGTTATGATTGCATCTCACCAGTTACTCGTAGCCATTTTCCAACCATCATAGTGTCGTTGCTGCGCTGGTTTTACTCTCTATTCTGTAGCAAATGGAGTGCAAGTCACAACGCTGACAGCCAATCAAGGTGTTCGACTCTTCCGTTACAGTCCTGCGTATTGTGCCCCAGGCGACTGTGCGAAGATTTACGGGAATAATCCTATACCACTGACGTCTAATAAGTCACGTTGGCTATCACTCCTCTGGCTTTATTCCCTTTGCAGTAGTATTTTATACCTTATTCCTGCACAAACAGGGATTGTGTTGATAATTTGCATTCTTTTCATGTTATTGTGGACTAAATGTACATTTTGAGAAATTATAAATCATTGACGTCTAACTGCAATTTTTATATCTAATTCTGCATAAGCGATGGTGCTAGGGGTGTGTAAACTGTTACTTCTTAAACACTTACATGAACAGTTCGAATAAAACCCTGAGGTAAATTGACGAGAGGCCGAATTTCACCGGCAACGTGTGACCATTTGCCAACTATCGCGCTGTCGTCACTGCTCTGGTTTCCCTCTCTGTGCTGTGGTCTGTTATATTCATGTAACATGACAGCGAGGACATTGAATCCACTCAGTCACGTGGACACATCACATGACGTGACGCACACACTCTCGATGGCCAACAGTTCGATGGGTCACAGGCTAACCTTTTACCTAGGAGGTCGTTTTTCCCGATCTAATAAGCGGAGAAGTTTTGTCAGGTATACCTGTGGGCTATTATTTCCACCGATTTCCTCCCTGTTTCCTCTCGATTTCCTCATGGTTTCCCCTATCTCTTCACCTGAAAAAGTACTTGCTTGCATATCACTGTCTAGATTACCCGCGACATTAAAGATTCAAGCGTTTATGGAAACAACTGTTACGAGTCAATTTTTTATTTTTCTGACATCACTCTCTACCTCCTCAATGTGACCCCCATCACCTTGGCATTGTTAAAAATTTCTGTACAAAATTAGCTATTAGTGACAGTGATGTAAAGCTAGCGTAATGAACAACGCATGGGTTGTAAGTGAAAAAATTTTGGACTACGGTGTAGTACACCGGTCAAATAAAACAAAATATATACGAACAATGAACCGATGTGACACAGACAACGGCGGCCGTGATATCTGCGCAGCTACCTTGGGTACGCCGTCTGGCTGCCATACACGCCGTTGACATCACGATTACTGGTTGTTAGCCTTAATTGACTGTAGGAAAAATCAGGGCAGAAAAAAAAAACACACGTCAGGATTAAAACCGCAGTAATAATGAACGCCAAGTGTACTGTGTATACAAAAATTACGCGAGTTGACAGCGGCCTGCCTTGCACGCAGGGCTTTTATAACTCGGACTATGTGGGTCTTGGGGTACAGCACATCTCAAATCTTCTAAAAACATTTCCATCGTTTATTACTTTGTTTTGTTTTTAAAAGTTTAACATTGGTTTCAGAATTTAACCTTAACTGGTTGAAAATCGGATTTCACCGCTAACGTGTGTACCACTTTTACTTTTAACATTGATTTTTACGTAAGCCATGCAGCTAGTGCCGCACCCAAAGAAATATTTTTAAAACAATAGATGTCGTAATTACGAGATAGTTTCTAGTAATTACGAGATGCTTATATGGGTTGTAAATGTTCTCATAGATTTAACAATTCTGTGTAAAAGCGAACTAAAGCAAGCTTGTCCATGTCTGCACGATACAAAATGGAGCGAGTTAGGCAATGCAGATTACAACAATAACCTATATAAGTATCTCGTAATAACGAGATTTATTTTAAAAAAAAAAGGTTTTGGGCGTAGCACTAACGGGTTTCCGTAGACTTTAGAATCAAACACTTGCTGAGGTAAACTGACAAGCGGCCGGATTTCATCCGTAACGTGTGACCATTTGCCATACTGTCGTACATTGCTGCTGTCAGAGTCACTCTCCATGTTGCAGTCTTTTATATTAACATTATTTTGGTCAAGTGCTTCTACAACGCCATGTAGTAGCGCAACCGTACGTGATACCCATATACCATGTAGCTGTTATACCTGCTTCAACTCAGAATTCAGTCCGAGCTTCCCGCCTACAAGAACGACGACGCTCATCGCAGTACAGACAATCTTTTTCATACTTTTTTCCTAGTACACAACCAGCTCTCTAGTTACAGACTGGTTCTTGGCGATTTATACAGTAACGACCTCATGGTTCGGAGGAGAACGACGATTTTGGCGCATGCGTAGTATTATCTTTTATCGTCTTCCTAATAATAGCTTTCATGTTTCTCTCTATCAAGTGTGATGGCAACACATCATTTGAGTATTGATTCTATGCACCAGCGACGTCTGACCAATGGCAGTTGTGACATCACTGCACTTCCACCTGGCGATTAAGAAGAGTGGGGGAGACACGTTCACGTTGCCTGACTTCATCCTAACTTCTTTAGTTATATACACCTTTTCTGTGCTGAATGTCATTTTATATATTTTTTGAAATTTGTCTTGGAACTGTTGACCTGAACCGTCCATGGTGATTTTAGAGATCGGTATACGATGCCACTATTCTAGAATTACTGAAAATGCTGTTTCGTCATCACATTTAACATATGTTTCACATAAGGCTACATCACGGAGAATAAAACAAGGGCAACTAAGACAGGGTTATGAATGGTCGGAAGTACTTGGTGAATTCCGGCCTATTATCAGTTAATTTTAGTTAAGGTTTCTGTTTTAACTGTTCACTTAAATGCCTGAAAAAAATAGTAACTTACACCCCCATTTAAAGCCAATCATATGATTAAATAAATGTTTCTCAGGGCACTTCTTTTCCTCTGAAAATTCACCGGTGTTTTTGATTTTTGCGCCGTGCGGTTTTTTGACAGTTGTAGTGATTGACGCCGCGGATGAAAGTCGGCCGACATACGTAGGGGCAGCTCAAACTCACAGTAGGTTTTACTCAGGCCAACACAGTTTGCTCGCGCAGACACGGAGGTGAAAACATGGAAGTTAATACGGAACTACATGTATGCTTCACGGCCTCCTAAGTCCAATACTAGGTTTTGTTAACGTTCATAATTTACATACGCTATGCAGACCGTTCTGTGGTAAAACATACTGTAATTTATGGCTATTATCAGCCGTAGTTCTCAGAATATTGCCCAGTATTATTAATTTTCCTACTCCTTCCTATGTTATCTTTTACCGCGTCGTCTGCTGGCCTCGTGCGGTAAAGTGCCCGGATGTAAGCGGTCTCGCATAGTCAGAAGATTTGTTCACAATTTACTAGAGGCTTCAGTAACGTTCCTGGTTGTGCAAAAAAGAAGACGATGACTTTCACCAGGTTGCAAGCCAGCCGACAATCCTAAACTGTATCTCAGAAATAGCAACCGACACATTAAAGCCGCGGTGAGCATATCTGCATTTAGTGTAGGATCGCTATCACTGATCTATTCTTAGACACTGTTGCGTAGTTTTTTTTTTGGACGCCTTCCAGACGTTTCACCAAGCCAGCAGCATGTTAGTAACACAAGTAAAAACATACCAAGTCATTATCAGCTAATTCTTTTTCTTTCTTTCCTCCAAAGACCTGTCAGTCAGAAGAAAAAACAATGAACAGTTCTACTGTATAGCGTTTGTAAATATGTAAATACAAATGACAGGCAGAGGTGATTACTTAGTCGACTGATGTAACAACGCCTGGTGATTCTGTTTATGTTTGCTTGCGAGACACCGTTGTTAAGTCACGTGATCCGCAAAGAAACTGGGTGCCAAAACTTCCTGCACGATGATCATTTGAATGTCAGCTTTTGACAGCTGAGTATAGAGTTTGTAATAATCTCTCTTCTATATCCGAAAAGGTTGTGTGTATAGAGTTTATATTTGAAACTTTATATTTGTTTTGTTTTGTTTTATTCTGTTTTTGCTTTTTTTTTTCGGCTTCTGTTGTTGTCGCGCTTATTTTTTTCGTGTCTAGATTTCATTTCTGTTGTAGTTTCAAACATTTGATTTTCAAGCAGCTTGTTTTTGTTGACACTTATTTGATCGTGCGCCGATGAGGTTTACGTATCTTACTCGTGTCTCTCACCAATGTTTTTCTTTCTTTTTTCATTTAAACGGTGTAGCAGTGTGAATTAAAGAAATTTGGCATGTGGCATAAACATGACATGTGCTTCCAGGTGGTATTTATGGCCTTTTAACAATAAATCATTCCCATATTTTAGAGGGGATGAAAGCAACTTGTCCGGGCGATACAACTTATTTGGACGTACATTTGCTCAAGGATGCCCAAACTCTCCTCTCACGCCGACTATGTGACAAAAGAGATAATTTCCATTTTGAAATTGCGTATTATCATTATTTGGATACTACATATATACCAGCTGGTCCTGTATATACGGCATTTATGTGTTTTGATTTGATTAGATTGGAGTTTTACGCCGTACTCAATAGTATTTGACTTATACGATGGCTGTCAGCATAGTGGGAGGAGGAAACCCAGGATCATCCGCAGAGTGCAGGCGAATCTTCCCACGTGCGCCCGAAGAAGAAGCCACATTTTTGTGTGTTTAATAACATCCTGTGTAAACTATGATGATTTCGACCTATTGGAGCAAAAACTAATGTCTCCGGCATAATTTGAGTGTCCAAACTTTCACAACGACCATAACACTATTGTTGACAAACATGGACCCAGTGTTCACTGTCTATAGAGTTCTATAACTCAAATTCGCTGAAAGTAAGGCTAGGGCTGCTATAGACATTCTTGTTTATTACATCGGCATGATGCTTTTGTAAACAGTTGCAATCAAATGACGCCTCAAATACCTATATTTGTATATGACTTGGAAATTATTCAGCGTGAACCTAAATATGGAAACGGATTTCATACCTAGAAAATAGACTGTCTTCACCTACATCAATGAAAGCCGTTGACTGTTTCTCTCTCACGTCACGAGCTTTCATATTCTTTTGGAAACTGGTGTCTAAGGTTGCTTAGGAAATGGATCTTGCGATCATGAACTTAAAACTCTACTTCATCGTTTACTAGTGAGATACGGAGCTTAGGCTCCTACAAACAGGTATTCTATAGCATTTTTATCTCTGTTTCGAAACCCTGGACAAGTCTGGGAATGTTTCACACGGGGTCTTTTAGCTATTCGGATACAACCTGCGGCAAGCGAGACTGTCGTGCTGGGTCACTAAAACACTGATTTGATCACACGGAAACGAATTATACTACTAGCCAAGAAGCATTTGATAAGGCTTGACATTCCCTACGAGCTTAAAACGGTCAATTTTATCTCTTTATATGAAAAAAATTACTGACGCTTAACCCTTTAAAACTTTTAAGCGCTGAACATACCTGATCGGTACGAAGTTCACGGATACGTTTAAAAGAGTACAGATCTAAAGACCCTACATATGTATAGCCCAGTGTTGATAGCCATGCTGGCCCCGCCGTGTGTATACACACGGTGAACTGATGAACTGGTGTAGCGGGCATATAGTAATTGGTCCCCGGCATCTCGTCCCCACTCCCCTTACAGACACACATAACCAGTAAGCCGATACTCCACATACGTAGGCCAGTTGGGTCTGCTAAATTCACCTAATTGTTGACAAAGTAAATGACGATAGAGAGATAAACCCGAGAACAGCTCTATGACTTACATGAGCGAGAACCGCAGTAACAGTGTATTGCAGGTCTGGTTCCTTTGTCTCATATCATGATAATGTGTATACTGGGCGTTTGCGGACATGGAGGCGACAGTATCTAATACCTTCGCACCAAAACTCTTATGTCGCCCCAAAATGCTGATGTTACCTGGAATCAGCTCACCCTTACATGTTCCCAACCTTGATCGGGTTAATTTTCTTAAGTCCACACTGAAGAAACAATTTTAACTTACCTTGAACGATGAAAGTGTCTTTTCAGTCCACACTGAAGAAATAATTTTAACTTCCCTTGATCGGCCTAACTGTCTTTCCAAGATGGCGGTCGGCTTTATATGTGGAGGTAACAGGGATGTCTCGGGTAAAAACACTGACCTCTGGCAAGCTATATACTGACGTACAGGTAAGCACACCGTATTGTTGGCCTTCAACAAGTGGCCTTCAACAAACGTTAGATTGCACATACGGCCACCCACGAGCGTTGACCATGGGGTGGCGTAGCCCCCAGGAAAAAAGGACCCGGAGTTTGGGGGGAGGGGTCTCTCCTGTATAATCATCACGGTTGATATCAACAGTTGTTTAAATTACGGGTTCCTTACGCCTTCAGAATTTTCAGTGTATTGCATTTCTTAAGGATGTTAAATATGCCATCTTGTCATCTTTCATTCCTTTCGCATATGACTGCTTTTTGCATGTTTCATCGAATTACTGGTAGAATGTGTGCGTGACATTGGGTAACATACTAGTGCAGTTTATTTATGAAAGGTGTGCTTTAAAGTGGTGCCAACAGATAACAGCATAGCTCTTCACTAAATACAACGAAAAGTACCAGTGTTTGGGCACTAAATATTATGACCGCTCTAATTCGATTATTACACAACAGTTTTCATCCCTTTTTCACGATATATCGGAAATGGTGCCAATCTGTAGCGTTAAGTCCGAATCGTTCATGACACCCTAAATGCCGAGCAGTTTCGTTTGTTAAGCGAAAGTCGATCACCCTTAAGTTCACTGAGTACGGGCTCTTGACACCACGCTTTACCGTTAAACCTGCTGCGTAACACGACATCCGCTCTCTCTGCCTGAAATGCACCCGCTGACCCCCGGGGACATTTTGGGGAGAGAAGGTTCGGCTGGGTACAGCGATTCCTGTCAGTTGACTTACCGCCTTACCAGGCTAAACAGTTACGCACCTGACGCAGGAAATAACATACTAGAAAAAAAAATTAATACTTGAGCAAATAGTCTTGAAAACGAGTAACTTTAATTTGAGGGCGGTGGTAAAAGTTGCCACTAAAAACTGCATTTGTCACACACATGTAATGATGTAATTCCACACACTAATTCAACGCGTCCTGGACCTGCTCGTGTCCAGGTTAGGCTGGACAGGCTGTGGCCTTATGTCAGGGGGCGTTTGTAAAACTGACTATAGTGGCATGAGTGGCGAATTCTTGAGTACACGGATATACAATGTTCCTAAAAATTACGGGAAAAAGGTCATGCACTAAGCTAAGGTGTTGTCGCTGTAAAATAACGGTTATAATGGCCGTAATATCATGGTGTGAAATAATATATATGAACTCCACAGTGGTAAAACGTTCGTAGAAATACCAGAGTTAGTGTAGTTAAAAACCCTTGCTTTTCTGACAGTGTAAAAGCAGATAATTCCATACCAACCGTCAGCCATGTTGATCGTTCCGGGCCAGTAATCGCAAGGCCAATTTGTAAGCCAACGCTCAACACAAACAACCAATCAGCTAATATAGTCGCGGTACTTAAAATAATAAATTAGTACGGATTCATGGAAAGAAGTCGAAGCGATAATTCAAACATGTAAGCATGATACTTCACTTGTTTCTTGGTTTGTTCTGTGATCCAAATGACCATATATCCAAAGTGGTGTTTTTATTCAACGCCATGTACTGTAAGTGCCCTAAAATTTCGTCCACGAAACGGCATTTTAAAAGATAAAAACATGTCAAAATATATTGTATTTGTTCCTGAAACTTATATTTTCCCAGTAGGAAATCATCCCACCTTCCAAAGAAATACCTTTCTAAAATCAGTAGATCTCTTAGAATCAGGAAAAATGTATAACTTAGTCATGTGCGAAATTTTAGGTCATTTAGTGTGTATATGAAACCGTACAGAATAGATTTAATTGTTTGCTTCGTTGCCCTTTGTAAGTAACATCGATGGATCCATGTGAGAATGTTCTGCAGTTACGTTGGTCAGATTGATTGGACAGACGAAGCACAAAAGAAAACCTCTTCCCGTCATCAGCAAGACCATATATTGGTGTTTAAGTCAGTTATTAGGAGTTGTTCAGTTGTGCTCTAATGGGTCGTCGCTGGCTCTGTGAACTACAGCGTGTTTCTCTGGGTAACCGATGGCCCCACTAAGGCACAGAATAGTACAGAGTAAATTACCAAGCCACCAACAGTGAGTCATGCCGAGGGGAGGTGGTTTAACCCGGGGCATTCAGGTCTCTTCCGCCCACTTCCTTATCCGCCATTACAGACACGCCCCCCCCCCCCAGTCATTTCTCCACCTCACGTCTGCTCTACCCTGTCCACCCCACACCCGCTCTATCCATCCCATTCACACCCGCGCTATCCATCGCACACTTGCACCCGTTCTATCCACCCCACCCCTATCCCTCCGCTGAAATTATTATTTATTTATACGATGGATGTTTTACGTCGTATTCAAGAATATTTCACTTATACGACTGCGGCCAGCATTATGGTGGGCCTGCAATTATTACACATAACATATGACAAAGCAGTCTCAGTGCACACCATACGCCGGTGTCAGCGAGATATGTAAATATATGTGATATGGCAGCATAGGGTGCCGTTAAGCGGGTCAGATTTGCCGATACGCCGATTGCGGCAGGCGTGAACAGTGAAATGTCAAATGGTGCAGCGGGCGTGTGGCCGACTCTTAATGCTATAAGTTTGCTTGCACTCTGCAAGATTCCATCTCCTAATGTGCGATGTGTACGTGATATTTGCCTGGGGTGTCGCTTCCATGAGTCCAACTCTGTTGAAATAAGAAATAAATGAAACATAGAATGCCAAGAAACGACTGATGGCATAATGACGTCATCGTGTGTGAGATGTGCACTATGAGATTGATTTGGTGTAAGAGTTGGTTGTTATGTGGAACGGCTTTGCACAATAACAAAACGTCAATCTGTGTGTTTTTCATTTGTGCGTTTTTTCCTAGATTTATGAATTTAATTGCTTAACAAGTATGCCCAGTTGATGACTATACCGACCATTGTAAAATTACGGTCAGGATCTCGGTGAAGCTTCAGACTGGTTTAAAAATAAGCCTTAAACAAACATGTTTTATTTGAAAAAAAATGTCATCAATTTTATTTCCTAACAATCATTTAAGAAAAGTCTTTTTGCTATTAGAGATCATTTAGCATAATTATTATTATTTGTGATAAAAACCGTTCTAAAAGTCATACTTCCGATTAGAAATCATTTATCAAAAGTATTATTTTTCATCAAATCCCTTCGGTTTTAGTGGCATGTGCTATCAAAGTCCTTTGTGACAATGGCTTTTTGGGCACGACAGGCATCTGCTTGGCCGCATATCCTATCATCTATATGGCACCAAAAGGCACTTATTTGCCTGCATAGACATTCATCGTAAGTTTTACATTCCACCACACCATGAATGATAATGCCATCACTGGCATTTGTTTGCCCGCATAGCCATTCATCCATGTGCCACCAAATTGTATAATGCCATCACAGGGATTTATTTGCCTGCAGATTCATTCATCGTATGTTTTATGTGCAACCACACCATAAGTGGTAATACCACCACCGGGATATGTGATAAGTTGAATTCCAATTGCATCCATTTATGATCAGTGGCATTACAGTTGAAGCCATCTCATTGCATCGAACTCAAAACTGACCCAGCGACTTCCGTGCACTATTTCCGGATAATCATAAAAGCCCTCTGGTGTGTTTTTATTTTCTTGCATTTAAAGCACTGCATTTCTATTAGCCGGCTAGCAAGATATCACATATCAAATTTTTGGTACCTTTTTGTAGTTATGTTTTCCATCTGAATATCCATTCACCGACTGTGGTGCTAGGGGTGTGTGTAAGTTACTACTTCTTAAGCTTTTACATGAGGAGTTTGGAAAAAATCAAAATGAGGTAAACTGACGTGAGGCTGTATTTCTAGTAGCTGTCCTGGCTTTACTCTCTACGCTGTAGTCGTTTATGTTATAATCCTGCTTAAGGCGGAATTCTGCTGGTGGACTAAGCATTCCCCGAGGCCTGTCGCTGACTCCACCAAACGCGACTAAAGCAAAATGACTTACGTTAGTAGACTGGCTTAGCTGAGCCAGTTTTATCTAACTGATTAAATCATTTTAGCGAAACAAAATGTGACCGGCTTAGTTTTGTGAAATCTACTTAGGTCAGTTTTGGTGTCTTGAGTCAATTTAATTGGCTAAGCCACAAGAGCTGTCACACTGTCGTCGCTGGAAACTCTGGTGTTGATATCTATGCTATAATCTAATATGTCGCACTAATTTCTCTCTGTATTTCATTTTAGCTATTCCGGCTTGTCTGACGAGGAACTGTTGGACACCAAATTATCGGACCATTTTGACGTTCGCGTGCGGCCACGTGTTGTCACTCACGAACCCGCCAACATCTCAGCCTCGGCCTGGCTCTCTCACATTCACAGTTTCGATCTCGACAAAGGTGAACTCGACCTGACTGTCTGGATAGAACTGGTGAGTATACGAATATAAAGAATTATACAGTTACTTCCATGTTGACTTTCAGTTACTTTCGTATTGATGTTCAGTCAATTTCATATTAACGTTTCGTTAGTTTTATCCTGACATTCAGTTACTTGCTTGTTGAGGCTCAGTTACTTCGATGTTGGTAATCAGTTACTTCCATGTTGACGTTTCATTTACTTGTAAATTAAGGTTCAGTTCCTTCCGTGTGACTTTCATTTGTCTTCATGTTAACTTGTATTTGCTTTCATATTGACTTTAATATTGACGTCCAGTTACAGCCATGTTGACGTTCAGTTCCTTCCTTCACCACGATATGGCTGTAACAGTGTCAATGCGGCGTTAAGCCATAATCATTCATTCAGTTCCTTCCGTGTGACTTTCATTAGTGTTCATGTTAACCTTCATTTGCTTTCCCACTGAGTTTCAGTTACTTTAATGTTGACGTCAAGTTACAGCCATGTTGACGTTCAGTTCCTTCCTTCACCACGATATGGCTGAAACATTGCCAATGCGGCGTTAAGCCATAATCCTTCATTCAGTTCCGTTAAAGTGATTTTAATTTGTCTTCATGCTAAGCTTCATTTGCTTTCAGATTGATACGCTGTAGAATATTGCGTTGTTTTCCTGCATAAACCGGAATTCTGCTGGTGGACTTAGCATCCCCCAGGCCTGGTCCTTTTGCACTGTTTTCATGTTTTGTGTACATATGTTAAATATGGTAACAACACCGTACTTTGAATAATTCTAGACCAGTGACGTCTGGTGTATTCTATTTGACATCACTACAATTTTTTTATCAAATTCTGCCGATACCATGGAGCTAGGGGTGGTGTAAGTTGTTACTTCTTAAACGCTTACATGAACAGTGAGAATAAAACCTTATCTGAGGTAAACTGACAAGAAACCAGATTTCACTGGTGACGTGTGGCCATTTGCCAACTATCACTCTGTTGTCGCCGCTGTGGTTTTACTCTCTATGCTCTAGTCTGGTATACCAGTTACTTTCATGGTGACGTTCAGTTACCCTCAATCACTCAGATTGTAAAACTTTAGCACTGTGACGGGACAACACCTCTCAACATTGACGGATTGAAAAGCTCTAGACTGCAACTTTTCCCGACAGAGACGTGATGAATGTGACCGTACCCTGGATATATACTACCTGCAAATGTTCTAGATATGTAGGTCTATTAATGTTTTGGACAGGAGAAGAAGCCTGGAATTGAGCTCACAGAGAGAGGGTCCTGCTTGGGTTATTGCACTGCGCTATAACGCGCTGATGTCCTTGGCCGCGGATGCCACTATGGCCACAATGGCCCCTCAGTCGTGAAATGGGTTAAAGCGACCGGTAAACCCAACATACGAAAACAGGTGGTGAAAGAGCTATTTTAGTATCATAGGCAGGCGAGCTTTTTAGTGTCTTTTTTTCGGTTTCAGTTCTTATATACTGTGGATGAAAAAGCGAGCACACAAAGTATATGGTCATGAACATAAGTACTTGCACCAAACGAGTCTGAATGAGTTGAAGGCAATTAACCGTTGCAAAACCCCTGATTCGAGAAACTGACGCCAACACGAAACAAATTTCTGCCAGCTGTTGAAGTATGCATGATACGATAGCATTTAAATCACATGGCACACATGGAACTGCCGGCATCACTTTTTCTAATGGGATTGCTGTCGGTGTGATTACTTTGCACAAAATGGGTTCTTCAACGCCTTTCTTAGCATCTAGTGATAAAATATATATTCAGTAGCAAGGAAGAGAGAAATATCTTTGATAGTTTTAAAGTGACCCTTTCTCTTACTGAACTATATATGTGCGCAATAGCCATGCACCTGTTGTCTTCACTTCTGTCCATTGTTGTCCCTTTTTAAAAGATGTGGGCAGCCAGCACGCCGGCAGTTGGTGACTTCCAATTGCTTCCTATTAGACTCCTATATATACTTAGCAGAAACATTTATCAAGCTGAGTAAACATTCCTGCATCTCCATTTCTGAAATGAAAACACCCACGCATCACGAGATATCTACCAAAAGATGACCTCATGAGTCATTGGTGACATATATGCCTGATTACCGTCGGGTCGGGCGAAGATTTGGTGGCGAGAGTTTTGGTGCTAGGAATTACATATTAACCCCATAAAACTACAAGTGGAATTCTGATACATGTACTTGTGGGTCGCTACTTCACTGCAGAAGAAGGACATTGATGAAATTAGACCAAGCATAACGTTCATTTTATTCGATTAGATTTATTTTAAGTTGTAGCAAAATTATTTGTCACCATCATATATTTTGCCTGTCTGGCAGGAGTGGATGGATCCCAGGTTAAGGTGGGACGTACAGCAGACGGAGAACAAAGTCCGACAACTCGTACTCCCCGAGGGAAGCGTGTGGACACCGGATATCACCATCAGCAATGCGTAGGTCTAAATGCTCATGCTCCAAGTTCCTGCATATAAACCCGCTTGGCTCTGATAAGAAAATCGTTTATTGAAAACGGTATATTTTATCACTTTAATAATCTTTTTGAACATCTAGTCTCGAAGTAAACTATATTTATATACTCATTTGATTGGTGTTTTACACCGTACTCAAGAATATTTCACTTATACGACGGCGACCAGCATTATGGTGGGAGGAAACCCGACAGAGCCCGGGGGACACCCACGACCGTCCGCAGGTTGCTGGCAGACCCGTAATAAGCTATACAGGTCTATCATCGTTTGACCCAGGAGAGCTGAATCAGATTTTATTTAACATAAGTTAATGACTACGTCTTTTGTTTATTTCACTTTCGTCCTTTTGGCCGGGGGGGGGGGGGGGGAGCTACTTTCGTTTTGTTTTATGTGGTGATATGGAGATTGGGGTGTCATTTCTATTCAGCCGAAAGGTAGGTCTAATCTTAGTATTCAAGGAAAGTGGTTAACGGCTTTATTGGGAGAGACCTAGCAGATTGGCCCGATTTGACAACTAACGTGTGACCATTTTCTAACAATCACACTGTCGTCGCTGCTCTGGGATTTACTCTCTCCATACTGTAGTCTTTAATATTGTAACTGTCACCTAATAAAGCCTATCATGTTTCGTTGCCGATTTCCTCTCCCTACCTTATCTTTTACAACTGAATCCCTGTGTTTCAGCGTCACTAAAATCGAGCCGATTTTCGGAGAAGAAATCGTTCTGTCATCTACAGGCTCAATCAGGTGGTTCCAAGCGTACCGCACGACGATTGGCTGCGCCACCAACGCCACGGCCGACGAGCAGATGTGCACGCTTACCATTGGCTCCCGACGCACTGACGTCACAAACGTTGACATCTACTCCGTGATGGAAAATTTCACAGTGACAGATGAATTCTTCAGTCACGAGTGGGAGCTGCTGGATTCTTTCATAGAACGTATGAACGAAACGCGTGGTGGCTTGGTTTTTCCCTACCTAGAAGTGACCATGAATTTATTGCACATCGCTGTTGAGTTGACGGAGCCTACCCCTGAACCTTTATGCATGACTGAGAAGGTTCACTTGCCGTCATCAACCGCTGTCTCGTCTGTACACGCCTCATCTGTATCTATATTAACCACCATAATAATATACTTATGTGTAGCGAAAATAGCCATTTTGTAGAAAAAGGACATTTTTGTAAGGAGGCAAGCTTTACGCATCATTCTAACTTTCTGTAACAGAAAACACAACATTCAGCCAAAACATTCACTTATCAGGGACTCGAGCTTGTGGTACACAGATATTTTTTTTTCTTTTTGACAAATTTAAATAAATTTGTTGTAAAATTATGAGGCAAATTGAGAATTGGACAGTTCGACTAAAACGATGAGTATATGTAGATGTCTAAAGGGTAGAGACACCTTAAGGACTGAAGATAATCCTCTCTGTGTTTACCAGTTTTTACTGGTAAACAGTTTTTTATCAACATAACCACGCTTGTATATTCATTATTAAATTACCCGCTAAAAATTCAAGAAATGATGCTTTTGTGCGTAGCAGTAGCATGATGGGTAATTATAGTCAGTATGACTAGATCAAACGATCATGATTGATGAAGTCCCCGTGAGAAAAGTCATGTGACATGCATGTATCCAATAGAAAATTTCGTTACATGAGACGTAAGACTTCTAAAACTGGGCTTGATATTCCAAGCTGAAGAGTGATCAGTCTGTACGCAACAATTTGCCATCACGTTTTCGAAGATTTTTTTTAGCGCAATCAAAATGGCAATTCACAATACGCCTGCTGTTATTCCATCCCGCGAGACTTTCTGTAAAGCACACAATTTGCCCTCAGTCAAAGAGGTTCTTCAAAGTGAAGAGGGCTCTATTTGAAGTCATTTTCATTTCCATGTCCTTTTTAAATGGCTCTACAGAAAAAGCAGCAACCCTGAAGTTCCATTACACTCTGTGAGTTCCCGAGATTCACTATGGTGTCGTTGCTCTCGTATTCATTGCTGAGCCGTACTTTTAGCGTCGTCAATCTTGCAAATGGTGTGCAGATGTCAGACAGGATGTTAGATGATATTGTGCTATAATGTAATGTATATAGCACTGTTGATGGTGGATTTCAAATGAAGGAAATAATGCCTTGCTCTCTACGTACAAAACACAGTGTACTGTATGCAACATTTTTGTTATACTTTGTATAATTTTAAGATTTTCATATGTCTGAATATCCGAATTCCCCAACACCCATTTCCTCACGTGCATTGCATTAAGTCATATTTCATTAGAAATTCAAGTCAGATTCAAATGCTCTTCACTAGTCATTTTTGTCTACTTCTAACACGAGTGCAAATGCAACAGTCTAAATTTAGTCATTTACTTTCACTTTCACTTAGCTAATGACTAGCCTTTTAAACGTGTTTAGTCCTGTTGTAATTTCGAACTGAAACTTCATGCCAGAAGCCTTCATGTATAAAAACATTTCATGTGTTAAGAGTGATTTCATATGAAGAATTTTTTTACCTGCATGTTCTTATATTTCACAAGGCATTTTCACATTTTTTTCATCTCAAGTTATTCTACAAAATGTCACGCGAGATCTTGAAGTCACGTGTCAGCTCTACTCTTGTATCAATGGAATCCTTTCCTCGCACCAAATCGCGAAGTTTGTTTTTTTTTTTTTAACATTTTTCTTTAGATATATCTTGCGAAATAATGAACAGTTGTACATAGCACTCTACCCATGAAATCCAGAGTTATTGTTCTGTCTTTGTTATTATTGCCAGTATGTACACAGGACAAATTCTATTCCGTTGTTGTTGTTTTAGTCAAGTGTATGTTAAAAGAAAACAAAAAAAAAACCACAAAAAAAAACACAGAGTTGCCCATACTAACACTACATCGGGATTTTCGGGGATAAATTTAATTGACATATGTATGTCCCGTTAAAAAGCTACTCACTGACATTATAGCGTGTGTGTGTTCAGTTCCGAGATAATCAACCCAGTTATTTGTATTGAAATGTAGAGCTGTTTTTTCTGGTAACCAATCAAATCATTTGTATTACAATCACAATCACGTAGTGTCATATTAAGCTGATCACGTTGCCTGTAATAAACATCTCGATCGAGATTAACCAATTCAACAGCGTGTAATATAACTCATGCCATTCGTGCGTTAGAAAACCCGTCACAATTGTTTGTATTATTTGTATACTATAGAAAATTTTAGGTTAACAAGTGGAACTGTTTGAAGAAATAACAAGGCAATTGCAATGTTAACCAATGATACTGTTTGTAGTATGACGTGGAAAAGTATGAGGTAAATAAGCGTTTGTTTTTTTTTTTTTTTTGTATTGTTTAATCTGTAGATTTCCCCTAATTGAGCTGTCTTTCATAATAAAACAATGTAACTCAGCATATTTCTTGGATATTTTGTTATTTTTCAGGAGTTATTCCGGTGAAGAAAGTTAGATTTGACAGCAGACATACACGCCATCAAACTGTGGTCTTTATGGCTTAGCATACAGGCTATATAGCTACAGGCTACAGGCTATATAGCTACAGGCTACAGGCTATATAGCTAATATAAATCCTGGAAATAATCTACTTTTATGTATGGCCTACATATATATGGTATACATATAATATGTAATAAAACCGCGACCTTCGCGGCCCCGAGGGGGGCGCGGAATTCGCAGAAAGCTCTTCGTGCTCTCCGCGCCTCCCGTGCCACCCGCGGGGTCATGTATGTCACAAGCGAGTTCACTGAACTCTGTGTAAGTTCCTTCTGTGTATTCGTCAAGGGCGCACAGGTCGCGGTTTTTTTTATAACCGCGCTCTCCTCGGGGTCGCGGAAGGTGCGGTCTACAATGAACGCTATCAGCCACCATAAATAAACACCAACATACATAATTTTGTAATTGGTAGCTTAATAAATTCATGTTGTTGCAACCAACCAGAGAGCTACTGTCTCATCACAGGCTGTGTGTGAATAGGATTTGGGGCTCCCACGCCTCACCCAGATGTCCTTCAACCAACCAGAGAGCTACTGTCTCATCACAGGCTGTGTGTGAATAGGATTTGGGGCTCCCACGCCTTACCCAGATGTTTTCCAACCAACCAGAGAGCTACTGCCTCATCACAGGCTGTGTGTGAATAGGATTTGGGGCTCCCACGCCTCACCCAGATGTCCTTCAACCAACCAGAGAGCTACTGTCTCATCACAGGCTGTGTGTGAATAGGATTTGGGGCTCCCACGCCTCACCCAGATGTTTTCCAACCAACCAGAGAGCTAATGTCTCATCACAGGCTGTGTGTGAATAGGATTTGGGGCTCCCACGCCTTACCCAGATGTTTTCCAACCAACCAGAGAGCTAATGTCTCATCACAGCCTGTGTGTGAATAGGATTTGGGGCTCCCACGCCTCACCCAGATGTTTTCCAACCAACCAGAGAGCTCCTGTCTCATCACAGCCTGTGTGTGAATAGGATTTGGGGCTCCCACGCCTCACCCAGATGTTTTCCAACCAACCAGAGAGCTACTGTCTCATCACAGCCTGTGTGTGAATAGGATTTGGGGCTCCCACGCCTCACCCAGATGTCCTTCAACCAACCAGAGAGCTACTGTCTCATCACAGGCTGTGTGTGAATAGGATTTGGGGCTCCCACGCCTCACCCAGATGTTTTCCAATCCACAAGCCGACACTCGCCTTTATGGTCCAGTAAAACAGCAATACAGCTCGTTCTGACCGATGAAATTCTTCAGTACGTGCACCAAGCCTGTCCTAACGTCCAGGCCCGGTTTCATGAAGCCCACTTAGCGAAGTATTCCCTTAACTGCCATGACAACGTAAGTTGTAGAGATAGAAAGCGCCCTTACCTAAGGGCTACTTAGTTCTAAGTACGCTTCATGAAACCCGGCCCAGGTCCCGTCCAAAGTCACTTGAACTAAGGGAACTAACTCGTCCTCTGCATTTTCCCATTATGGAGTGCTACCGTAAAGACATGAATTCTTGATTTGTTTCATTGTTGTAGTGCCCAGTGCTCAACATGTCACACAATCCATTAGTTGAGGACAGCGCGTAAAGATATGAATGATTTATTTGTTTCATTGTTGTAGTGCCCAGTGCTCAACATGTCACACAATCCATTAGTTGAGGACAGCGCGTAAAGACATGAATAGTTGACTTGTCTGATTGGTTATTAAACGCAGTATTCAAGACTTCATACATTTTGTTACATTAGTGTATAGAAGCAGATATATTATCTTTATATGTCTGTCACATTTCCTGACGCCAGGTTGCAGTTGAAGATGCTGAACTACCAGCCAGGGTTGAAATTGAACTCCCAACTTCCTCGGCCACAAGAGAATACCCAGAACTGCTGACAGCTCGACCAATCATCACTCGGATGTGAACAACTAACGGACTACTTTTGCTGGTTTTGTCTTACTTGTGGTTAAGTTATCCGTAATATCACGTCCGTTTTTTCCGTGCTATACGTCTTTTTTAAGGTTTCAAACAATACCTAAGAACATTAAGCTGGTTACAAAGACAATAAGCAGGTGTACCAATGGACGAAACCGAGCAGAACACAAAAGATTAAACCACTGCTATTCTTCATGTATGTGAAAAATCTCCCGACTCAAAGGCGCAGTCGAACATGCATGAGCTGGATTTGATCACCGAGTCTAACTCGTCTAACTGCAAGCTGACGGGATGTAACAAACGCAACACTTGCTCTTGAACTGGTCTCCTTGTAGCCCGGCCGACATTTTTGCTATGATGCCTCACTCATGCAAACCAAGCCAGTCAAACACAGTTAAGTTGACTGATTATTTTAAAATTAACGCCATACACAAGAATTTTGCACTTATACGATGGCAGTACTGCCAGTGTACTTATACACTGAGAAACTGGAGTACAGCCACAAACATTTTGGCAAGATCACCGTTTACCGCTTATTCCCAAGATCATATCAAGGGCTCGAACAAGTTACTCAAGAACTTTTCCCTTAGTTATACCATTCAAAGGACGTCGCATCCTGCTTGCACAAAGCCCTCGTAGCGTTACGAGCACGTGACAGTCATGACGTTATGCCTACACTGTGGGTTGCCGTGGTAGTTACGTGCTCGTGACGTTATAAGAGGGCCTCGTGCAAGTGGGCCCAAGTTTAAGGGCGGCAGATACCAGCGTGCCTGGGGTAGGGGACCATGCAAGATGGGGAATTTTGAAAATTCCTGGTCCAAGTAAATGTGTTGTCTAGGTCTATTGCTGGCAACTGGCTTCAGTTATTTACACCGTACTCAAGAATATTTCACTTACACTAGGACCCTTGCTATTTGCTGTCTTATTTATTTATTTCATTGGTGTTTTACGCCATATTCATACTGCTCAAAAATATTTTACTTACACGACGGCTGTCAGCCTTATGGGGAAAGTTTCTACGTACGAGCCGAAAGACAGCCAGCCAGCCAGCCAGAGCTGGACGAACACAAACTGTTCATACCGATACATCAGCATATGTTCGTGAGAGTTATCGAAACAAAGGCTGATGAAAGCCTAACCCTATACACACTTCTCAGCTTGTCTTGATCACTGATTTCAATAATCTAAATGCAGACCATGACAGAAATCATGAGACACAAATGAATTCTGACAAGACCAGGTGTTCAAATGTGTGTGAACTTAAACAATAATCTTATCAATCAATCAATCAGTCAATCAGTCAGTGTATTATAAATAAAAACAGAATTAAATACTTAATCCAGTCAGATCTTAGTAGAAAGCTCAAAGAACTAGTCAAGAACTAAAGCTGACACCAATGTTTAACATAAAAAATATCTGGAATAGCAGACCAGACCCTTGCTGGCAGTGAAAATAGATTTATTTATTTGATTGGTATTTTACGTCATAGTCAAGAATATTTCATTTGCACAGTGGTAGCAGGCATTACTGTGGGAGGAAACCAGGTAGAGCAATGAAACAGAAGCCCAGTACCAGAATATAATTTGCTTCTCACCATAAAATATGAGAGTTTAATAGTTGTGTTTGTTGGTCTGTAGAGGGTCTTAGCAAGTAGATCATACCAACAATCAATGGTACCACTTTACTGTAGTAAAACACAACATAACATTCAGGTCTATGTATCAAAACTCAAGTTTCCACATGCGAGCCATGTGAAAGAGTCTCTGGCTGCACTGGCTGTGGCCACACTCTCTTATATAAGGCAGGTGCAATAAACATGTGCAAATTAAGACAGAACAATTAAAAATATGTTCACTGGGCGTAACATGGCCGACCCTCAAAACAGGGCATCCCCAAAAATGTTTATTGGTATTTTGATGAAAGCTTTTTTTTTGGTACTTTGATAAAAGCTCTTTAAAATTTTTGTCTCCATGTTAATTTTGTTCAAATCTTTATCTTTTCCAAACGCCAGAATAAAAAAAAGAACTTCCTACTGCCCAACCCTATTTTTTCTCACACGGTCAGGTTATGCTGAACAGGTAAGTATAAACCCAATCCCATAAAATTAAGAAGTCAGCATTTGCTAGCGCACCACCTGGCCATTTCTGCAGAGGGAACAGCCACCAGTTTTTTTCTCAATTTTGGTCCAGCATATTAGAAATAGGGTGTCCACCTGTCCCAGAGAGGTCATTTTTCTCAGTCACAGGTGAAAACCTATTGCAGGTGACAGGTGCATTTTAATACACTTTATACCTGTAGAAATTTCCAAGACAATTTTGGGTCCAAATTCAACATTTCAAAAGCAGTCTAAGAAGTGAAGATTTTTACCTCCAGTTTTCCTATTTTTTGGACCAAAAGCATGACACTTAGGCCACAAGACATATGTCATCTTAACAGGTAAGAGATGTCATAACAATACAGTTGTGCACAGGTGAAGCAATGTTTGGACAGGTAGAATAAAAAACAATTACCTGAGACATGCAGCAGGTAGAAAACTTTAATATTTGACCCCCTGCATGACATATTTATAGGCCTGGACAAGCAAGGCTCTGATTTCGCTCATGTCAGCTTTTATACACTCTGATCCAACACTTTCATCAAATCACTGCAGTCCACCAATACAGTTCTTGCACTCAACAATAGTGATGGAAGAAATCAGTTTCGCAGGTCTTCTCATGATTTCAGAAAGCCTACAGCACAATCTGAGGCGACAGGCATTTTTGTGTGAGCGAGTCCACTGAACACTCACTAAAGCATCCTGTCACAGCATCTACGCGAGTTAACTTCCCGTTTGTACAGACATCACCTGCTTTGAACGGGCTTACACCTAGCATGCAAGTACCTCATCACAGAGAATTTACCTGGGAAATCTCCAGGAACTTCTCAGAGCCAAGACCAACTCTCGTCTCATTAATATCTCATCGGGTGGCACCAACAGTTTTTTTTTTAATATTTTAAGTATAAATAGTTGGTTGTCTTTTTCACTGGCGAGGTTTGGCTCACGTGCCATCAAACTGCGACAGTACATTCTCCACAGCTTCACACTGCTGAGAAACACTCTCGACCAAAGCGTACGAGTCCTCAAACCCAGCAAAGGAAAACCCAGACGCAGTGTCCACGCCTTCAAGAACTTTCTCCTGTTCTTTAACCCTTGCTTGATTGCAGCCTTTTCTGTGGCGCGCAGCCTTGCGTCGCTGTCGGTCCCGCTGCCGCTCGTTGCAGCGATACACAGGATCTAGTCTGCGCAGCTTCATTCTTGCTCTGGCGCGCTCTTTCTCCTTTTGTCTGTAATGTAGACAGAAAGGAACATCAGAGTTTCATTGACATTACTTTAATGACAATGCTAACAGTAAATATCATCACCACCATCTGACAGTAAATATCATCACCACCACCGGACAGTAAATATCATCACCACCACCTGACAGTAAATATCATCATCACCACCTGAGAGTAAATATCATCACCACCACCTGACAGTAAATATCATCACCACCACCTAACAGTAAATATCATCACCACCTAACAGTAAATATCATCACCACCACCTGACAGTAAATATCATCACCACCACCACCTAACAGTAAATATCATCACCACCACCTGACAGTTCGCGGCACATTACATCGGAAAAGCTTCTACCTGTTTTTCTATTAAAATACATTTGGTAAATTGTTTAATTGTACTATATGGTTCATGACCTATTTATTAATTTCTTTTCCTTCTAGGTGTTTTCCGCCATACTCAAAAATATATCAGTTATACGACAGCCCCCAGTATTATGATACCAGGAAACCGAGCAGAGCCCAGGAGTAACCCACAACCAGTTTATGGCCTATATCAATGACATCAGCAATCCATGTTGGCACAGTTAACTTATACATATTCATGCATGATAAAATACATGCGTTATACACATACATGTAAAACATGAAAGAACTGTCAATAAGGTCCACAAAACCCAGATGAGCAGTACAACAGCTGCAGGGATATTTCTTTCATACAAGAGAATTATTAATGTGTTTATGTGCCGATTTCAATTCCATAAAAAGATAATGGCTTTGTCCATAAATAAGGATTAAATTCTTCACTGAAGTATATGAATGCAATATAAAGACCAACCCTAGCTATTATCCCACGAGTGATCATGATGTATACAGCATGTCAGTGGCATGCATCTGAGCTGTTCACTGCTGCCACCAAGGCACCACATACAGTGAACATGGTGAAGCCAGGGGAATCCCCAAAATTCCCTGTTTGAGAACGGAACTGAAACAACACAACCCCCTGCCTACCTGATGAATGAAGCACGTACCTGTAATCAGGGTTGGAGCGCAGCAGTTTTTTCTTCAGCCTGTCCTGCTCCCGTTTTTCCCTCTCTCGAATCTGCATCTCTTGTGGCTTTTCCGCCTTGGCCCCCATGTTTTCCGGGACAGGGTCAGATATAAGTGCCACTAATGACTCTCCTGACCCCAGATCTTCTCCTCTGAAAAAAGACAGCACAGAAGCATTTTTATTATCTGAGTATTTATCTGATATGTGCTTAACGTTATGCTCAAGAATTTTTCACTCATACAATGGACTCAGTTTTACAAGTGACCAAGGTAAACCACAGACCTCTGGCAAGCTTTCCACTTGTGATGTACCATTTATTTATTTATTTATTTAACTCGTTTTTTACCCTGTACTCAAGGATATTTCACTTAAATACAACGGCAGCCAGCATTATGGTGGTAGGAAACTGAGTAGAGCCCAGGGGAAACCCACAACCATCCACTGGTTGCTGGCAGATCTTCCTACACAGGGCATGAGAGAAAGCCAGCATGAGCTGAACTTGAACTTGCGGGGACAGTATCAGTGGGAGGCTCTCCAACACTCTAGCACCCAAAATGACTGAGCTTATAATGTACCAATATGCACATATATATATACAGGAAGAGTGGGGGAACTTACTACAATAGTAAACACTGTGTTTTATACTGAAAACAATGTGTTTTTACTGTAATTTGGACCCCTCTCCCGTGTTATAATATTCACTATTAGGCATTTTTATCAACGTAAATCAGACTTATCGAATAATACAGGTGATCTTGAATGGAAGACCTTTGTGTAAGACGACTTAAAGGGCTATAAATGCATGATCAACCACGGATCAATTCTGATGATGAGTTCTCTCGGCCTGGGACAGATCCAACACAGTGTGTGCACCAGCCATCGATCTGTTTGTTTGTTTTATACGGGTTTAATGTCCTTTTGAACATTGTTTAGGTAATATCCCATTGAAGGTGTCTCCTTGAGTCAGGCTGAACCCAATGCTGACATATTTATAGTGCTGGCTCACTGAAACAATGGGCTGACAAGTGCTTGGGGTATTCATCTTATGCTGAGCAGCAAGTGAGATAGTACCAAGGTTACTGAGGATGTCTTAGGAATGCATCTCTGTTAGAGTCTTTGGCATAACTCTCTGTTAAAGTTTTTGGTATGACTCTCTGTTAAAGTCTTAGGAATGACTCTCTGTTAAAGTCTTAAGTATGACTCTCTGTTAAAGTCTTAGGTATGACCCTCTGTTATAGTCTTAGGTATGACTCTGTTAAAGTCTTAGGTATGATTCTCTGTCAAAGTCTTAGGTATGACTCTGGTAAAGTTTTAGGTATGACTCTGGTAAAGTCTTAGGTATGACTCTCTGTTAAAGTCTTAGGTATGACTCTCCAAATCTACCAGATGCTCTATCTATTATGCCACCATAGTCTGTACTGGCAAACGAAACACAAAAACTATTATCATTACTGTCACCCTCTAACAGCATGCTTACATGTCTGGCTTCAGCTTAATGATGTCCAGGGATGGCCAGACTGTAGTCTCATAAGACGTGGAGTGGAGGGAGTCCATCCCTATATCTTCACTGCCAAGTCCGCCCAGCGAGGACACACTGCTATCATGATCTGCAAACCGAGCCCCCTCTTCTAGCTCCTCCATGCCACACCCTGAGTCTGCACTGTCATCCTTCGACAGTAGCCCTGAACACACGTCTGTTGTTGTGACAACTGTCTCAGCAGCTATACCATCTGCCACCAGTACTTCACCCACATCAATGTCGTCAGGGATGGAAATGTGGGTACCACTGTCATCCGCTGAACAAAGCAAAAAGATGGAATTTTGGCTTATGTGCCATTTTACAGTATTTTTTGAAAATACAGGGCACACAGGTAAATTCCATGGCAGATGCCAAAGAAATCTATCAGTCTGGAACTTACAGAGGCAATAATGTTCTGGACTGCAAGGGTCGGACTGACCAAAATTACAATTAGCTATAAAACAATGCATAAAAAAGAAGACCAAAAATATTGTCACAATTAATGGAAAACATATTTATTTAATTATTTGATTTGTGTTTTTAGCCCTACTCAAGAATATTTTACGTATTCGGCAGCAACCTGCAGTTTGGTGGGAACACAAAAAAACGGGCAGAGCCTGAAGGAAACCCAAGACCATCCGCTGCTTGCTGGCGGATATGCAGAGCATAAAATCACGATTCAAATGGATTCAGGTAGCTTTAGCTGAATTCTGAAGCCTTGATGAGTATTTCCAACAAATGGGAACAATTCAATATGCACAGGAAGTTACTGTACAATCCTCTTAGATACACACTAGATTTTCGCCCTACCAACAATATGGATTTCATGGCCAGTGATGGTATCTGTCACTTGGTAAACTGTCTCCTCAAACCCGTCCATCGTCCTTCACGCTCACAATCTTTACCAGCGCTTGTCTCCCCTTCCTCCACACAGGATCACAGTCATTTTCAGGCTATTTTTGTCTTTGTTCAGTTTCCCTAATAAATTCTGAAAACATCAACAGCCAACATTACTGGGTTCAAACTTCAAAGAGGAAGTCAGATTTTTTTTACATTTCCTTCGTAGCACCATTTTTAAAAATTCTGACTTGACACTACATCCAGACACTGGCTGGGTTCATCACATCTGTCAAAATGGAAAGACAATGCAAAATATACTGTTGACATTTCGTTACATACACAAACTTCTTCCTTTCTTCACAATGCAAACATGTTAAAACTGGCAGCCATGTTTGCCTTCTCAAATGTTTTGGAGTATGCGCAGGAGCATAGCAGATTTCATTTTCCCTCATGAATACTTCTCGTGTGATTAGTAAAACAGAGGAGTACCATCATCAGCGTGGCGATACGTCCACATCTTGCAGAATATTCCACAAAATCTTTGAGAATGCAATCACGGCTGCCAGTTCAAAATTTTGCCTGCGTTACAGTCTGGAAAAGGCCGATTTGAGTGTGACAACTAGGAGCCAATTTTTGTTCAACAAAAGCCCAATCCCTTCCTTCAGGGAATGCTTATGGAGAAAATTTTAAGTGCAGATGGGAAATTACCCAGCATTTCTAAATGGACTGCAGCTGCCCACGTAAATTCCACTCAGTAATGACATGCCAAATTCACGGAGCTGTCAATGCTGAAGTGGCTGCCATTTTGCGTTAACCACAGTTATGGGTGTTGAAGACTTCTCGTTCTTGTGCGCAAAACCCCAAAAGAAGCACCTCTTGGCCGGATACTTGCAAAATAGTTTGAATTCACGTGGGCTGTTGTATGTGCGGTCAAGCTATGAGGTAAGAGCCACAGCTGACAACTGTTTTAGACTTCTTCCACCATTCAGGACTTATCTGACTTGGTGTAAAAGTACGTAAACTCCACCACTGGTTGTCCCTGTGACTATGATACGACCAGCCCAGTATAGGAGTGAAATAGCCACCTGGGGCTACTGTCATCCATAAACTAAACCTTCTTTATATTCGGACAATCGGGGAACTTTCTGGTACGTTTTCCGATAACTGTTTATTATATCAGTGGTTTTAGCCCAAAAGCCGACAGCACATTAGTGTTTTCTGCGCGATAGGCACATGAACGTGGGCTGGCTCATCAACCGACCGCGAGGTGTTTTCTCAAACTGACAGGAGCCAAGGCGTTGTTGTTGTTGAGTTCAGCAAAATACCACATCCGCATGACACTTACTTTACCTGATCGTTTCACTCGTTTACAACCATTACCTACATACAAAGGTACTAAATTACTTTACCATGCTGCTAAAAACAGCCATCCTGAAATTTCCTAAAAGAATGATCTTACAGAAAGATTTGTCCGATTTCAGTAACTCTATCCAGTCTCCCGAACACCGGAAATACCTCGCACTGAAAGGACGGCTGTGAATGGTCAGATTGAGAAAGACATGAGGGTACCGAGGGGTGGTACCCGTCAGTTGTCGACCAGATTGCTTCAACTCAACCGCAAACACGAAGCAAAGAATACATGATCTGGAATTAAGCTCTGTCTACTATATATCGAAAAATGTTGAAAGCGCAGCTACTTTATGACCAGAATTGGAAAGTTACTTGTTTGCAGGTTACAGTTTGTTCGAGCTTCAAGCTGGAACCATGCTTTATGTTTACATAAATATTTGCGACTTTATATTTTCTGACAAAGCAGCAATCAGAGACCCCTACATTGTATACAGTCCAGTCTTTTCAGGACCCCTTGTAACATGGGTTCATTACACATTAAATCAACAAAACAGTGATGCACTTTGAATGAACAAAAGAAATAAATAGGTAAATAAACAAATAAAAAAATGGTACATTTCGAACGAACAATAATTATGTACGACATGATGAAAACACCTCGAATAACACCAAACGTAAACCTTTAATCTTGTTGATCCACCAACTAGCTTAGCAAAGTGCAAAAGCATAGAAACTCCGAATAAAGAAATGTAACGCATGGTTGACGCTCTCGATATTTCGACTAAGTTTTACTTGTCAAAGTAAACCTTTAAGCAGTTGTTGTTTTCTTCTTTGATAGACATGCTGGTACTGGTACTTCCCATTACTTTAAGGAATGCATCGAGCGTTTAAAAATTACTCGTTTATTTATTTATTTGTTTATTTATTGTGCGGCCAGGATTACGGAAACTTTTTGGGCACCGGAGCAACCCCTTTCGCAGTCAGACATAATTATAAGGCGTGATTGTTGTAAAACAAAGAAATCAATCAACTCAGCAGTCCAAACCGACAACAAAATCTGTTTGCAATCAAACATCGATTTTGTCTTCAATGCCGAAGTTTGAGACGGCCCCCAGTGTGACAGCCGGCGGCGCACGTGTGTGTCCGATTGATCTGGGATTATATCTGTTTTCCGGCAGATGGCGAGAAGCCGATGTTTCTCCTTTGTATATACAGTGTGACGTGTATGTGTTGTGTACAGACATCAAACGTCGCCATTTATCGTGTCACAACTCACCGGAGGCAGCGACGAGTTGGGAATGTGAGTTAAAATTCCTTTTGATTATTCAAATTTTTAAATTTTCATTTGTTCTATTAATATACTGCTTCTTTTTGGAACAGATATAGAATAATTTTTTGTTGCCAAACTAGATATGTCGGAAGTTAGGTTGTTGGAAAAGTAACTGATAATATAGCTTCAGACAACGCTTGAGAAGCTATATTAAGCTAAATAGCAAGGAATGGTTATACCCAGTAAAACAACTGTGTACAAATTTTTCACATCCACAGTGTATGTGTATCAGTGGTAGGCCTACACTAATTGTGAATCACTGATGCACACATCATAGTGGATGTAATACACAATGTACACAAATTGTGCACTGCTGGTACCCCGACCTATAGCATGTACCCGGAAGGAATAATGGTGGCAACAAGAGCTAATCGTGCCCTCTAATATAAATTTTGCATAGGCCTACAACGATCTGGCGGAGACGGGCATATTGCCGTGCGCTTCGCATCGGCTTCAGTCTAGGCCGTTTTAGTTACTACTTAAAATTGTCGATGTGTGATTTGCATATGAGAAAGTACACGTGGCACGATGCTTCATTGTTAGTGGGTTTACATATATATATATACATATATAGCACATGTTGCCCATAGGTCTACAGGGACTTAGAAAAGCGAAGTGTGGAGAGTGAAATCAATTAACGCGCTTAGAATCGCCAATGGTATCTTGCATACCGGAATTCTTTGATAAATAGCAACTTTCAAGCTCCTCTGCGCATCACATCGTCAGACGCTAGAGGACATTCCAAATGAGACATAGCGAGATTAAAGATGGATATAACCTGTAAAGAGCTGTGGATAGAGACAGTAGGCCCTACCTGTCAAAACCTTTTCATGGTCCCTTTTTTTTTCGTTCATATTCAGGAGAGACACAAAGTAGGCGTTTGCATAACAGCAACTGTAAGAAGCGCAAGGTGTCTGCTTAGCAATCCATTTTTACAGCTTTAAACCTTTATTTCAAAACGTACATGCAACTGGGCCATCGCTGGACATTGCAAACATCGCACGGTCATCCCTGTTCGTGAAAACGATTTTTTCAGACCAACATACCATACATTTTGTAAACTCATACCTGTACATATATTCGCTTCCGTGTTAGTCGCACGGATTCATGATTTAGGTAGCCTACTCATTGCCATACCAACTATTACTTGGGAAGTTTTAACCGAAATGGCAACGCCACATCATCTAAGATTTAATGTTGAAAGTTTTAGTGACCATTGTGCGGTAGTTACTCATTCCCATTTTCAGTGTACTAGTGAGTTAAACCTGAGATACATGTAGATGGAATAATAACTGTTGTTCGTTTCTTTCTTTTTTTTTCAGCTAAGAGACGGTATCGGTTAAAACGCAAAAACTTCAACGATGTCTTCGTCAGCCAACTCCGAAAAAAATCAAGGTGGAAACACTTGGCTCAAAATTCTACTCTTAAGTGGAGTAGTTCTTGGATGCTATATGGCGTACCGAGGGTTTTCGACTAAAAAATCAGTAGAAACTGTGGTAGAAACCAAAGGGGAGGAAACAAGCAGCGAGACAATGCGGGAAACGCAAAAAACACAAGACACTGAACCGGAAAAGGAAGAAGAAAGCGACCCGGAAGTAGATAGCGACGATTCGGAAGGGGATAAGATGGCGGAGGTAGGAGGAGACAGCGACGAGTTCCAGGGAAATGATGACGGATACGAAGATGGTGATGGTGGTGATGGTGATGATGAGGTCGACGGAGAGTGAACAGTGAATGAACTCCATGGTTTCCAGTAAGCCTGTCTTTTAGTAAATCCGTGGGGGTTTCCATTCATGTGAAGTTCAACTGGACCGTGCCTGAAATCAGAATGTGCCGGAAAATCCAAAGCTTTGGAATTTACCTTCACAATGTTGGCTCGGTAAAAGTCTGTAAGCACAATTCTTGGGTGGAGGAAGGGTGGCTAGGATGAGATATTATTTCCGATTGTGAGTTATTTGTCAGAGTGTTGAAGAACCAATTTGAAAGATTCAGAGATATTGAAACAAAATGCTGTCAAAGTGAACTGCTTTTGATATGCACCTCTGAGTAATTCTGTGGCGACAGGCTATTAGACAGTCTGATTAAAGTCATGAGTGGGGAACAATTGTTGCCTGTCCCATGCACAAAAAAGTAGGTGTTGAGACACATTGTATATCAGAGTATAGCGTTTGTCTCACCGCACGCCATTTGTTTTACTTGCCACTGGCTAAATTAGTCTTCTTTCACATGCTTGTAACACTGGAAATAGAAAATCTGTGTTTAGGTTTAATATTGTGACAATTTATTAAGTTTGTATTGTAATTATATACGCCCATAAACACATATGTAGAAGGGATCGATGGTGTGACGCAAACTGATATTGAAAGCTTACTGCTTTTTATCGCCTTCCTTTAAATAGCACAGAGAAAGAGGACAGTCTAACCTCTCCCTCTGCTATATACTTAGTTGGACACAGAATGAAATTTTAGTGTTGGAAATATGGAAGTAGATCATCGTAATTAACAATTACAGCTGAAATTCATGTGTATATAAATTTGTAAACCATTTAATTTCTTTCTGTTATTGAGCTCTTGCACAGAACAATTGTCACTGCGTTCTTGTGAATCATTTTGTAAGTTTTAATCATTGTTTTCATCTTTCTTCTGGCTGCACTGTATCACGGATCCACCCATTATGTGATATTCTGTTGACAATATTTTGATCTGTTTGTTCTGTACTTATAAATAACGACACGGTTAGATATTTAGTAAATATCGCCTGACTTACAGCTTTATTTTGGGAATAAACTTATTTGCATTTTGTAGAAAAAAAAACTAGGCTAGACCTTATCTTAGTTTATTCAATTATTCATTCAAGTCGTTGTCCTCGCCACAACGGATCGGCCCGAGTCTCTCATGTCCCTGGTTCAAATTCAGCCCTCGCAGTTTCGGCTGCAGCTGTAAGTCAGGACGATTTTCAGGTACCAGATAAAGTTTATCCCAGACCCGCCGACTCCGAATACCCATAGTAGGTTAAGTATAAATAATGATCAAATGCGGTGTTAAACATCAATAAAATTTAAAAAAAAAAAAAAAGAAACTTACTTGATTCATATTTATTAGCCATATTTTACCTCTATCTGAGAGACTTGATCTCTCCGACGTCCATAAGAGCCTGTGCATATAGGCAGAGGACTACAAGCTGGCGCCATGCAGTGCGTGGCATTGAGCGATGGCGACACCCGGGCAGGTATGCATTCACATGCAAAATGCTGCTTGGGTATATGTAAGTGTCACTGTGCATTTGGGCTGAAGACTGAAGAAGGGGGTCGTCTCATCTTAACTTTGTTAATCCGCATTAACTCAGCTAATCTCGCCTTTTCATTACAATTATGCAGCACATTCTCACATTGCAGCCAGATGGAGTAATTCAATCGGCAACAGTTGCTTGATCTGATTTAATGACTTGTTCAGTCATGCTGTAACTATGACACAATAGTTAAGTCTATAAAGCAACGGACCCTCGCAGGCTTATGGGGTTAAGCACTGCTCTCACCGCAGTCTAGCGACTTCCTGGGCTAGGAGGGTGCGAGTTCGAATCCAACTGGCGTTATACTTTGAATGGCGACTTTATCTCTAGGATTGTCCGGTGCATATGGCAAAGGGCGATGATTATTGATTCCGGGTATACTGCAGCTAAAATGCCAATAAAATAAATAAACAAATATACCAATACATTTTGTCCACTTATAACGGCAATCTTCTGTGTAAAAATCTCGGTGACCGTTTCACTACACTAACCCAGAGGACGGCTCGATTTCCCAGCAAGCTTGACATCCAGTCATTGAAGTAAATCAATCGGCCCTGTGGCATTCATCCTCACAGGTTAAGACGCTTGTTTTTCAACCTGATATTCACGTGGAGTGTGGGTTCAATCTCTGCCTTTATGAGGGAGATTGTAGATTCCCTGGCTCTTACCCTACGTCGGGGGCCTCCGTGAATAACTAACACAGCGTAATGACCTGTGAGTTCAAGTCCAGTTCATGCTTTCTTCCTCTCCGGTCGTACGTGAGAAGGTCTGCCAGCAACGGATGGTCGTGGGTTTCCTCTGGGCTCTGACCGATTTCCTTCCACCATAATGCTGGCCACCGTCGTGTAAGTGAAATATTCTTGAGTACAGCGTAAAACACCAATCAAATAAATAAATAAATAAATCACCTTACGCTGGGCCGTGGAGACAGTTAGAGGGTCTTCCACCAATCGGAAAAGCTGGTTAAAGGCCAGTGGTTTCCCCGGGTACTCCAGTTACAATTAACCAGAAAACTGGTAGCCATTATAAAATAAAATTATAAAATAAAAAACATCTTAGGTGTGGTGTGAAATAACAATGAAGTACATAAATAAGTAGATAAATAAAGAGTAAAACAATATAAATAAATGATTAAATTTATAAACAAACAAATCAACAAATACGGCTTTATGAAGTCTAATCCTACATACATGTCTATGTTCGGAACGGTTCGAAAAACAGGTGAGTTTTTCCTGGTGGCATCCTCTAATGTTCATTTGAGGGAAAACAGTGGTTAATTCTGGAGAAATTGTGAACAAACCCAGAAACAAGCACACGTTTTCACAAACCTGGACATAAGCATTTTTTTATGACGTGTTTGGTAGCTGTATAAATTGCCTTTTAATCGGGAATTCTTACCAGGCCGTGGGATACGCCATTTGAGAGAAACCGGAAACACGAAGCCACGTCATCTTGGCCTGACGCCCTTCAGTGCTGGAAGCGAGACACTCCTTTGTTATGCGAAGTACGGTCCCCTTATTATTAATTACATCCGAAGGCCGCGCATTGCGGCCTCCTTGTTGAGACTTTGGAGAATGATCCCAGACGTATTCCACTACCACCTTCGCCGGTTGTAGAAATATCTCGCCCTTGAGTGACGAAAATAAAAAGTGAGGTTTTTTTTCCCTCCTTTAAATGGGATTCTTTATCGCTACATACAACATTTGATCTAGTGTTGTCTTTTCTTTGAAGGAGAGTATAATGATGCACGATGGCAGAGCTGAAACTGCACTGGCTGTGATAGACAACCAACGGGGAAGTCTCTGCAAGCCTAAGAACAAATTCAAATATGTCAACACTACTTGCTATAACTGCCAATGCTGCATCCGAAAAAGCGACCTCACTGGTGACAGATCCCAGGACTAGCGCGGAACTGTGTGATTGTAATGAATGCATGAATGAATGCATGAATGAATGAATGCACGAATGAATGAATGAATGCATGAATGATTATGGCTTAACGCTACATTTGCAACGTTTCATCCTTATTGTGGCGATGACTATAAAACATCAAGCAGATGTGGTGACCTGATACCACCATTTACAATTTTAAATCCAGAGGTCAAATAACTTGGTATAGTACCACTACATGAGGGTTTACATGATTTTGCCATACACAGGGCGATTTCAAAATGCAGCTGTATAAAACTGGATAAATCTGATAGCTTTGAAAAACAGGAACAAGGCTTCTATGCGAATGTTTAGCACTTAAAATTAAAACCTCAAAGGGAAGAATTAGGTGAATGTATTTCAAAAATTGAACTTTGAGATAATCTACATTACTAGTTTCAAACATGGACTTAATTTAATCGGAAAATCTTCACAACAAACTGGTTCCTAGTCCATATAACCTGTTACCAGCGCAATTCAATTAATCTGTCTTTTTTATACTATGTGTAGTATAGCACAGGTGATAAATATTCATAAACTAACACCAAACATACTTTCTTCTCAATTTACAGGTAGGCCTAAGTAAAGAACAAAGCCAGCTTAATTAATAATGCAGACAAATTATGTACCTAAGGTAGCTCAAGCCTACATGTCAAACCAATGCACAGAATTATCAAAAGGACCGACATCCGTAAAGCTTGGACCCAAAGGTGAGTTTCGTTTAAGGGTGATTGGGACCGTCATAACCCAGTTATTTATATATCGATGCCAAACATTTATCTGATATTTGCGTATACTGTCGCAAAAATTATTTGGAAAAAAGATTTGGTCAGGTGTCCAGGGCAAGGATAATGGTGTTCCTAACGAAAGAATTCCATCAGTCAATCAAAGTGTCATATTCTCACAATAAAATTTTTACAGCAGAAAAAATATTTGACATTATGATGCAGCAGTCAGTTCAATATATATGATATTTCATTATTTCTACATTCGTTTTATTACATGCTCAATTAGGTTTTCTTGAAACGGCATGAAATATACTCTTGAAAGCCACCTAACATTTAAGACTTCTTGCACAATTTTACCGAAGAGATAAAATTCTTAACTTTTTTCACTTCATACATCAGTGCCGTGTTACATGCAGTTTCATATGCTGACCTGATAGCCCTTACAGAGGCAACTCTTTCCGATCTGGGAAATTAATCCTGACGAAATACATGTGAGTGAAGAGAAAAAGAAAAATTATTTATTCATTTATAAAATTGTATTGGTTACAGGCATGTATTTGATGTGGTAGAAATGGAGAATTTAGAAATTGCTAAGAATTGCAGCATAAGTGAGACATCTTCCGGATTTTCCAGTAATATAATTATAGTAGAGTGAATCCAAACAGATATTTAGAAATCGTAATTTATTATGTGACTCTAAGTAAAGAAACTCCATGATACATCATTTCATGTGTAGGCCTATATATGTCAGAGAAAGCTCTCCGAACGTTAGGCTGCACGAACCGTGCAACGCGAGCCTCGTCGATACTGGTTCATTGTCAAGAAGACTGGGAGCGTTCGGGAAAAAACTAGGAATTTTGTGTCCAAGGTCGGGATCGAACCTTTACCTGGTGTGCCAGCGGTTGGGAGTCCCGCCAATACATTTTATGAATACGGATATGTTTATGATCAAGGCAACTCGTAAAATTGGTAACTGGTCAAAGACATTCTCGAGAGTGTTTGCACAATGTTCACTTTCAAAGCCTTGATTCCGCCATTAAGTTCAAAGGCCAAGGTCATAAAATTTTGAACGTAAATATGTTTTCACAAATGACGTCATCTTACGAGGCTTTTAACACAGATCCTGTAAATTTACGAATAAACTTGACATAGTCATACAAGGTACATAACGTTAGGTATATAGCCTCTTCCAATGAGCAAATAACATGGTGAACGCTGAACACAAAAAAAGCCATGAAATCTCTCATTCCAGTCTCGTGAAGACTAAATATCACGCTTTTGTGATTATTCGCCATTTTCCATAAAAATTATGAGGAAGAATGGCCGACGGGTTTTTTTTTTTTTTGGTTTTTTTTTATAGAAGAGATTTGATCTTTTCATTTAACTTACACGTGCTCTTTTCAGGATTTTCAGGTAACAAAATGTTTTTTGTTACTTTTTCACGTTCTCCCAAACAACTGTTATTACTTCCGGGAATCTGCACAACAGTATACTTCTTTTATCACAAGTCAGTATTTTTGTTTATGTAAATTATGAATGAGACACCGTTGTGATGCCAAAAAAAAATGTTAGTTATTTTCCTCTCGATTCATCATGAAATCATTATTTTATAATAAAAAAAAATGATTCTCGGTTTTGACGTCAACATCCATTTAGAGTAAATACATGTATATTAATCCAGAGAGCTAGACACATGTGTATGGTGAAAAATTATTCAAATATATACTTATATTTGCAGTTAGAATATGACTTACCAAAAATACAGGTATACAGGTGCAGCAAAAGCCCTTTCCAGGTGTTACTGTCTTAACCAGTGCAACAAAACACTGTTATTAATACAAAGACATTCATCTTTTAGCACAGACATCGTAAAGAGTTTACTGTCTAAACACTTGTCTGCACATATTCCGTCATTTACAGTAACTGACATGGCTGTTACAGTCTCTCGGCTCATGGCTATATTCAACATGCCTGTTATTAATACAAAGACGATATCTTTTCCCCCAAACTTTTATTTTCAAATTCATTGTTATCAGAGACAGATGCTACATAAAACAGTATGAAAACGTTTGCTTAACGTTACAACCAAGATGATTCTTTTGTTAATGGCTCTACATTAGCAATGGCTTTATCCGCGTGACAAGATGCATCAGAGGGATCGACTCTTCATATGAAAACAGGACATGGTCAATTTACACTTAAACTGAATGACTGTTTACGTCACGATTTTGCTGAGTTCTGCATGTCGGTAAAACAAATCGGGCCATGGGAAACTTTGAAAGAGACTTGCGGATTTCCCAGTCATGTGACTGATTAGGCCTACTCCTCACTTGTGTATTATAACCCGCATTTGAATCCCTTTACTGTGTTTTCCAAACATGGCTGTCTCCTGTGAATAAGAGATTGTACTATATGAGTCGTCTACAGCTCATAAAAAATGCATCAGCACCGGAAAAGTGTGAACAAAGGGACGCGCAGCAGTTTATTCCAGAGCACATGGCCCTCTGGTTCAGGTGTGATGTTTACCTGTTATTACCAGGTGGATGCCCGAGGGGGGCTAAATACCTGCACACGGCTGGTGGGTGTGGGAAAAGGGAGGAGGGGGACAAGATGTGTCCTGTAATATTTCCCCTTGGATATCTTGTCTACGGCTATCAGATGTTTGTCACCCACTTACAAAATCCAACATTTCCGTTTTATTACTCTCCGCTGGCGGAGGGTAAATCGGTATGTCGCGCGAGCATTCCTGCTCTCAGTTAGATTCGAAGTCCGGGAAAAATGGGATCGCTCTACCTGTGGCTTTACCTGATTATTTTTATTTTAATCAACTTGAATTGGACATTTATGGAACTAAGACCATTCGTGGCCGAGGGACGCGTTGTTACATTCGGAGAAGAGGTTCACGGGAATGGAGCCCAGGTAAGGACTGAAATGATTACCATTTCTTTTATGCACAATTATAAACCTTTAAATTATAAAAACCGCAATAATTTTCCAAATTTTCAAAGAATTGAATGCAAAATGAGAACTGGTGCTTGTTCACACAATGTCTTTGATACATATATGGCCACATGAAATTTTTACTTCAGTTTATAGTCACTGATAGTCTTTTAACGGTCTTCTATAAACTGCCCTCGGCAATGCCTGAATTATATCTCTTCTTTGCATTGCAGTGTGATTTAATATGAATTATATAGAAATGTGAGTATAGAATACAGCACTTGTACAAAATGTGAGTATAGAATACAGCACTTGTACAAAATGTTAGTATAGAATACAGCACTTATACAAAATGTTAGTATAAATACAGCTCTTGAACAAAATGTTAGTATAAAATACAGCTCTTGTACAAAATGTTAGTATAGAATACAGCACTTGTACAAAATGTTAGTATAAAATACAGCACTTGTACAAAATGTTAGTATAAAATACAGCTCTTGAACAAAATGTTAGCATAAAATACAGCACTTACGAAGTTTCACATAGGTGATCGGTTCACGCGGTCTAGGGTGTGTCATCACGACAGAGAGATCGTTCTGTGCATGCAGCCAAATGAAAGTGAAAAAGCACATCTGTCCAGAAAACTTTGTTCTGCTGAAGTCGTTAACTATGGAGGACTGAAATCGTCAAGCGATAACATATATGTCCACCAATAAAAACTTTTCGTGTATACCTATATAAACTGTCACATTAAGGGAATACATATGTATTTAAGCCAATCTTTTCTTTAACATTCATATGTTAACAAACTGTTAAAAAATGTTAAAATTGAATTCGAACAGTTATTTTCGGATCTTGCGTGCTAGAATGAAAGTAACCAAGGCCTGTAATAAAGTGCGAGAAAATGATCGGAATTCAACTTTCAAACAAATATTAAATTGAAAACCATAAATAACGTATATAGTCTCTAATTTTGACTGAAGTCAAAAATTTGCTTCGATGAAACGGGCACTTGTCTCTTTGGAAAGTTCAGTTTGGTCTTCCTATTGGATCGACAGACTGAATAAATGTGTAGAATATTGTACACCAGCTTTGAAAACGTTTTGGTGTAAGTACGTGACCATATAGGCTACCCAGTCATATGGGCTGGGCATAGTGCTGTAAATGATATTAGCTTACATCGACATTCTACACCCGTTCAGAGGTTTAGTTAGTAAGCGAAGTATCCAAACCACAGATGACGACATCAACCAGTAAAACGACATTCAATTTGAACTCCCAAAGACCAGTTTCGTTAATAACGTAATAGCTACACAATCTCTTAAAATACATAAAATTTAAATGGAAAGTTTTTACCTGGAAATAGAAGTAGTCAAAAATGTCGGAGAAAAATGTTTGTTTAGTAATATTTGTGTCATATCCAGAACATAGTCCACTGTTTTAGCATTGAAAATCCACATTTGTATTATACACTATATCTTGCTATATAAAGCGAGAAGAGTTTTGAGACCATCGCAGTTGCTTTTAAACTTTTATTGTAACTCTGCATGTAAACGCAGTGGTGATTTTAAAATAAGCCAGACAGCTGTTTCGACTGCTAATGACCGGAATGCCTTCGCTGGGGGATAAACAGTTCCTCGTGGCTGTGTCAAAAGCATTGTAGCGGTTGGCAGTCACACTCAATTCAGCCCATTTCGTGCCTTTTATGTGTCTGTTTGACATTTGAGACTATACAGGGGCTCTAGGATTGTTTAAAGTGTTTATCTACCATAGGACGCGTTCTGCACATGCGCAGTTATGTGCAACTCGAAACCGCTGTTTGTCTTTTTGCGCCACGTTTACACCGCCCGATAGCGGAATTAGATACATAGGCCTACTTAAAAGCATATAATACCACAGATATTCCCCGCTATATGTGATCCTAAGATGTAGTGGCTGGTATGTATGTCAAAATTAAAAAAAAATTAAAAAAAAAAAATTTAAAGGCGTTTGATGGCAAAGCCCTGGCTTGTAAGTTTCATTAACATGCACTTCTGTCCTTCAGCATCAGTATATTAGCCATAGATCACTGCTAAACAGCTTAGGTGTGTGACCACATCGATCCATTGGTATATCTGCCATCTTTCACCTTGATGTCTATTCTCATGGGTGAAGGCCGCAATCCACGGTGGCTGAGACAAATATCACTGCAAACAACGACGTCTTCCTTACAATAAAACGTTACTTCTCAAGAAGGTCCATCACACTTCCCACCCGACACAACAGCTTGAAACCGAAACTTAAAAACGGGCACCTATTTCTGAAGTTGATGAGGATCAAAAATAAAAAAATTTAAAAAAAAAACAGTGAAGCATAATTTTGACACATTTAACTAATGACTTAACATTTTCGTGTTCCAGACCGGGTCTTATAATTGCCCGCGGCTTTGGATTTTAGATATAAGAACACCCTCTTACTAACATCTCCATAAATTAAACGTTCGGCGTATGTAATACAACCCAGTTTTATGCAGAATGGCCACTTCACTGACGGTTCACTTTCACATCTGTCTAAATAAATAAATAAACACTTCCTATTGAATCAGTCTCATACATCGGAGTCGAGGAAAGGTTGTGAAGTTACTCAAATTACAATAAACCCCCTATGTACAGCACAAACACATATACCATTATAACTATCGTGGTATGATTCAATATCGAAAAGCTGTAATTACAGATTTCCTTTATTCATTTCGGATTGATCTGTGTTTTCGTGTTTGATTAGTGTTACTCATAAAGTTATAAAATCGCGGTCAATCCTTGAATGGCGAATCTGTCTTGGGCCTAATTATAGGACCTACTTAAGTTAGAATTTTCTTAACAAATCTGTTGTGATGACGTTTGAAATATTAGCTCAGGAATAATTTAGGCAAGTTAAGATTAAGTCTGACTTAAAAGAAAAGAACACATTTACACAACCTACACCTTAACTGAAAGAGCTATACAAACTCTGTGGAATACTTTTTTTTACATTTTTTCAAGGTTTCGTAAAAGAGACAAACTGTTTTAAACATCGTCATTTTTTTACAAAATTACTGAAGCCCTCCATTACGTTATCTACATGATTTCTTTTACTTTCAAAGACAGCAGAGCCACTTTGCAAAGCTAAGCACGATGACGTAAGCAATCTGTTAAAATGGTGGCCTAAGTAGGCTTCTCAGTCTTGGCTGTTTAACTACTAAACACTCAAATAACAAGCACTTTCGCCAGAAGATTGAGATTTTTTATTTACTTATAAGTAAAGCTTTTTCTTTTAAGGTATAGGTTGTATAAATGTGTTCTTTTCTTTTAAGTCTACAGCAGTTTCTTGAATCTTTGGGCCTGGTGTCTGGAAGAAAAAAAGAGCTGTTTGGAAGAAAGCACTGCTCCAACCTTAGCACTATAGGATCTACCATGCAGATAAACCTAATCATAGCACATCCCGTGGAGTTACAATCTATGAAGAATATGATTTTTACCGCAGTACTTTTTACCTGTCGCAATATACCTACTAATCAAAATACTTTAATGTACAGGCTGAATGAAAAATATGAATTTAGTGGTCACTAAAGTGGTGCAACAAATACAGAATTAATCACACTCCACTAAGCCCGCTACGTGAACAAAAAAGTCGTTAACTCCCGCATGGTTACGTCAGTTCGCTATTTATAGGTTGGTATAACTGTTAGTTTAGCTTTCTCCCTGTCACCAAATCATTACAGAGTGTCGGGAAAAAAGTCCTCGGCCGTCTGGATTGTGTCAGCCAATCAAGCGATTTGTTATCTAACCGGGAATCTCGTCACCATACTCGCGCCAACAAAGGGCGCGCGTTATCGCCACCATCTTCACAGGTCACCCCACCCGATAGGTGGTGTCATTGCCCTTGGGCCAATCACAATTACGGAGACAAATAGTTGGCCAGTCCCTCAGCTTAACAGCCCATTAACCAATGACCGTGTGATGAACACTATAACGTGTTTTCGGTATGACCATGCATAAATCACAACATTGCCGAAATAGTTAAAGTTTAAAATGAAAATTGTTGATTCGCATAAAAGTAAAGAAAAAGTGAAAAAATTTTCACAGAAAAATGAAATCCCTCAATCGAAAACTGTGAGATATGTATTATATTCATCTGAAGCTCGTGGAAGCTCGTCTACACTGCGTCACTTTCTATATTCGTGTATATTTTGTACAACAAACGACGTCCTATGTGTGTATCTATGTGCGCCGAAACCACATGACAGCCTGCAAAATTCTGTATCCAAAAGGTGTAGGTATAACCTAAATTGATTTAAATCAAACCATTGCCATGTAATATAAAAAACTGGCGAGAAACTTGTAATTTTAAATTTTATTTTTGGCAAAGGTTTACCAACAGAAGGACTCTCTTCGGTTCTTGAATCAGTTACATTGTGGGAACAGTTCGCTTAATTAACCAGGTGATATATTACTACTATGTCTTGTTCATGATTACATAATCAGACATTTTCCACTGTTTGTGTAAATGGAATGGGGCACGAATTCATTTTACATCAATCCTTTCTGATATCAGGCTGTCGACCACGAGGTACGTGGGCAGTTATACGAGGGGGATATCATCTTGACGGAAGAGCAAAGACTACAACTGACCAACGGGAGAGTCAAACGTGAATCCACCAATGAGAGAATACGGCGTAAAATAACTACTAACCTATCGGAACGTTGGAGACTTCCGATTAACTACACATTTGATGGATCACATGGTGTGTTTGCAGTGTTTGAATATGCAATCCAGTTTAAATCACTTGACAGAATTTTATTTATTTATTCATTTATGGCGCTGTACGGCACTGAACTTTTTTTCTTCAAGCCAATCGCTGTAAAAGCTAAAAATCTGTTTGCGTATACGTTTACCATGTTTACAGTTCTTGACCTTTTCCTGCGATTTTGATGTTATTATTTAACAATTTATTTAAACTTTTTGACATTTAATGAACAGATTACTCAGGGAGAAAGGAGATCAGAGCGGCGATTTTTCATTGGTCCTCGCAAACCTGTATACGCTTTAGAGAAGTCTCGTTCTCACCGTTACTTAACGAGACTGTGGTGTTTACTAAAGGGCAAGGGTAGGTGTTATGTATAAATTCAAATGCTTGCTGTAAGTTGAAGAAAACACACTCTACCTCTGGTGTTTCTGCCTCTGCAGAACAGTTGTTATTTGTTAGATTTGATTTGATATTTATTGGTGTTTTACGCCGCACTCAAGACCACTCACTTACACGACGACAGATGTTTGCGAGATATAGCTTCTCGCCAATGCGGGCGCTGTGAGTTCAAGTCCTGCGCTGGCTGGTTTCTTCTCCAGTCATACGTACTAAGGACTGCAAACAATCGTCGTGGGTTTTCTCCAGGACCTGCACGGTTTCATTCCACCATAGCGCTAGCCACCGTCGTGTGAGTGAAGTATTCTTGATGCTAAATCCCCTTAAACATTCGGTAATTTGCAAACTTTTACTCTTGGTTAAGCCCTATATGTTTATTGTTAAAGGTAGGAAATGATTTGCGTTTAATGTATTTTCATTCATTAAAAAATTTATTGAGTAAAACATGTTAGCCAGACCCCACCAAAAATTCAGTTCTCATTGATTCATAGGTAAAAACGTTTGTTAGCTCGCCTGTCCGTCCTCCGCTCCGTCTGTCTTCATATGTCCAGGCCTTCCTTCTGCGGCTCACGGAAAGCCCTCTCGAATTAAATAATTGTGTGTAGTGTGCAATGTGCTTAACATCAAATAATACCACTGAATATTACACATTTTAGATGTTGGTCCTGGATAGGATTTGTGAGTAAACAGGGCAACCAGAGGATCTCGATCGGACCAGATTGCCTGTGGGTAAGTACATCACCACAAACTCCATGACAAATATTAATTTATCTATTTGTTATTTTATTTTTTATTTATTTATGTAATTGGTGTTATTGCACCATTATGGTGAGAAAAACCGGACAGAGTTCGGAGAAACACACCACAATCCGCACAATAAGCATAACTTGAATCCACAGCGACCGCATTGGTCAGAGTCCACCGAGATATTGCGCTGCGCTAATGTATAGAACGAATCAAAAGTTTATCGACCACTTGATACTTCGGTATGTTATTTCTTGCTGTAGGTTCCCGGTTGCTTGTATCCACGTCATAATATGTGGACACTAACAAACCATGCAATCAAAATAAAATGACATCATTCGTAGAGGGGCTTTTTCGGTGGAGTCTGGTGTTGTTAGTTCAAGCTTTGTAGTAGCAGCCTTGTTGCTATATAGATTGTCTTCTGGCCGCCATGTTTAGGATTCTTTTCACGGGACTATCACCTTAGTGTGATGAAGATTATATTATTGCCCGTATATTTGCGTGAAAAATTAGGGTAAAGAAGTGAAAGAGATGTTGTGCAGCGACGTCATCACCAAGAGCGGCGTTCTTTACTCAGCATTTAACCATGTTAATGGGGTTAATCTGAAGAGAACGTGGCTTATGTGTCACGTGGACAATTGAACGTCCTCTGATTTCAGATGGGGACGATAGCACACGAGATCGGCCATGCTCTGGGTTTCTGGCACGAGCAAGCGAGACCCGACAGAGATGACTACGTCACCGTTCTGATGAAAAACATCATACCTGATCGACGATCCAATTTCCAAAAATCCAGCTGGGGTGAAATGATGTCATACGGGATTCCCTATGACGTAGGATCTCTGATGCATTATGGGTCAAAGGTGTGTGTATTTCAATCGTACAGGTATAGAGGATAGCAAAGAAAGTTTTAAATTACTAATTAGAAGAAGCTGTCCTTCTGATGAACTGAGTTTGATCGTGTTTTGCGAGAAAAAATTCAGATAAGTCCTTTAAATAATCGATAAGACCGACGGTTGGAAACCAACATTACCTGGCCCTGTACTGCAGCTTTAATAAAGTCAGATAATTTTTTTCACGTGAAACGAGGTTGTTTCCCTCACCCTCGATTTCCTCGGTTCCCAAACCTGATCGGTATTTATAAGTGAAAATGAAAGCAAACATGCATATTTATAGACCTGAAACCCAATGTATATGCGTCTGTAACAGTTCTGTACATTATGCCTTTCAATATTTGGTTCTCGTTTTGCCCTAGAAGACCGTATTGTAGCTTTTGTACGCTGTCTAATAACTCTTGCCGCTTTGTAACGGTAACATGCGCAAAAGTGCTAAAGTTGACATTTGCACCTGAACCCTTGTCCGTTGAAAGTCTCTGGTCTTGAGGTAAAAAAAAAAAAAGAAATGTCGACATGAATTCACCAGATTGTTCACTTGATTTCTGAAATGTATACTCTAAATTGATAGTTTTTCAGTGTAAATAAAGAGAAGACCATACAAACGAGGGACCCCCGACTGCAACGTGTTTTGGGTCAGCGTGATGGGTTGTCCTTTGCGGATACCAAACTGGCCAATCTTGCCTATTGCTCAGGTAAAACATGGGACTTTTGTTTTACTATTGTATATTTGATTTGCGATGGAGTCAAATGGCCTGACGCTTGACTGGTTCATAGATTAAATAATGACTGTCAGGTAAATTGGTTCGTTCATAATGATAAGACAGTTACGAATTTCGACGTTGCTGCACCATACTCTTGTAAAGCCTTTTATCCCCTAATTGTCATCCACAACGCGGGATAAAGGCGATTGGATAAAAGGCCGTATGTCCTCTTTCGTCAACAATGTTGAGAGTTCCTGGACAGGTTCAAGGCAGTTCACTGATTAAAAGCATCCAGTCAAATCTACACACGCACAGAACTACTTTGTTTACTACGTAATTTTGTGTCTGCATTGGGCACAAACGTCCGAAGATATGTAGGCTATAGCCATATAGATACTTTGGAGATTCCTTTAGCTGCTGAGTATTATGGTTGGTGAATAGTGTAAGCAGCGCCGGTATGTTTGCTTCATATTTTAGCCGGGTCCTCCGTGGCTCAGTCGCTTAGCGCGCTATCTCAGCACAATGACCCGAAGCCTCCCACCAATGCGGTCACTGTGAGCTCAAGACCAGCTCATGATGGCTTCCTCTCCGGCCGTACGTGGGAAGGTGTGCCAGCAGTCTGCGGATGATCGTGGGTTTCCCCCGGGCTCTGCCCGGTTTCCTCCCACCATAATGCTGGCCGGCGTCGTATAAGTGAAATATTCTTGAGTACGGCGTAAAACACCAATGAAATAAATACATGAATAAATAAATCGCATCTTAGGCGTCGTGTCTGTATGGGTTCGCCAACGAAACATGTATTCGGAGTCAGTCTGTCACCATTAATTCCTGGATTTTTTCAGATATATGCTATAACACAAGCGGCTCTCTGGCCTGTCGCAATGATGGTTATCCCGACCCGCTCAACTGCTCAGCCTGTAGGTGCCCGGATGGTCTGGGCGGTCGGACCTGTGACACAGTAGCGCCATCTAACGGTAAGTTTAGCTGGATTTTCGCTACAGATTTGTATGGCTATAACTGGAATCAGCCTTTTTCTAACATTTGGAAATAAACGTGTGAATACTTAAGCAAACAAGGTTGTGAGTGAGTGAGCTTAGTGGTTAAACATTGGCAGTGAAGCACCACAGCTTCACATTTTCACCTCGATTATTTTCCACAATGGTGAGGGCTCATTCATTAAAGACGTCCTGTAGCAGAATCACGTGTAATGAGGTCAAATGTTGTAAGCAAAATGGTTGCAAAGTTTGAAAGCCGTTATGTGGCTGTGTATTGCTGAAGTTGCATTATAAGTCCTAAACATTCCAGTTTTCATAAAAAAAAAATCTTGGATATATCCGCAGTCTTTCCTTGGCCTAAAATTCACTGACATGTGGAAAAAACTTGCTAACGGTGCATTTGTGAAGGGCAAGTCATTTGCAAAATGTATGCCAAATAGCATCGTGCTTTCTTCCGCAGCTGAATGCGGCGGTGTTCTGGCAGCCAGCCACCAGTTGGCGTATGTTCAGTCTCCTGGTTACCCACGTGCCTATGGCTCAGGCGTAAAGTGTCATTGGCTGATCCAGGTAAGCCCATGAATAATTAATTTAGGCCTATTAACTCCTTCGCTTTTAAACTGGAATTCGTACAAAAATGAAAACCTGTTCTGGTGTAAAAGGCAGAAAGGGCCTGTTGTATTTGTAATAAAAATCCAAGCCTAATGCAGCATATTGGCAAAGGCATAATTCTTATTCCAACACAGATGCCATATCCGTAATTGCCCATGAAATAAAATAGGCCAATAGTTGATCAGGGTTGTTTATGATTGGTCTCTTGATGGGGCCCTTGATTGGCTATTGTCAGAAAATATTTATCGTCAAAAACCTCAGTATCTATTAATTGAACACCTTCCAACAGGCTCCACCTGGATACCGGATACACCTTGAGTTCGTTGACGAGTTTTCAATCACGGAAGATGTACCGAACGACGAATGCGTAAACTTTGCGGAAGTGAGATACCACGATAGTCTCAGTCATACTGGCGGAAGGTATGTGACCTGGTTCCCTGAGATCTGTTGTCTACGACAAAATAGGCCCTGCTGTAAATAAACGCCATTTTTTTTCTCAGCGATTACGAGTACTCGTAGACTACCATTTATGTACATGCATCAGCAAGGTCAGAAACAGAAAGACGTGGCCCATTGACAAGATGTGCGACATGTAACTTTTGGCATGTATGACGAAGGTTCAGTTCCTACCTTTCACAGAGAATGTCTCGACTTTTCTTTTGTATGTCTTTAAGCTACAGCTTTATATTTGTGATCATGGGCTATGTTTTCCCGTTACAGGTTTTGTGGTTCGACTAGACCCCACGACACCATGATATCCCAGAGTTCTCAGCTGTTGTTGTTGTTCCGGTCAGAGGAAGCCGGAAGTGTTGGATTTAAAGTGAAATATCACACAGGTTCGTTGTGATTGAACAAATACAATATACATATTTCTCCAAAGCCAAAGCTGAAAGGGAATCGAACTGCATTAGGTCAAGAATATTGTTGTCATAAAAAATGGGATTGGTGCATAAGGAATAATGCCAGCTATATTTACGGCTGCAAAAGTGTAAGTAATGTCCGCCCCTCGATGGTTCATTTTAAAACAGGGTTGTTCTTACCGTCGCTAGTCGGATCCTGGCAAAGAATCTTGAAGTTAGCAGGTTTGTCAGTTACCTGTCGAAGGGGGGTGATTTAGACTGAGCACCCCACTTTCCATAACCAGTAACTCTGTTCGCCTTTATGCCAGTGAATTTTTGAGTATGGCGTCAGAAACAACAATGAAATATATAAATAACGAATACTTATGGCAATGTTTCATCTTGGCCAGTGATGTGTGGCGGTTGCTTGTCCAGTTCCGAGCGCCACCAGAAACCCTGCGCCCGGACCGTCAGCTATCCGTGCGTCCGGCAGTGGAAGAGCCGGGTATCTCTGCCCTGTATCCGCTGGTGGGGCTGGATCATCACGGACTGCGGATACACGTGAGTTGGTGACGTCAGCAGAATCTGTGACGTCATTATCAATCATTACACAAATCTTAAGATGTAACAAATATGAAAGATATGTGTATGTTACAGTCCATTAAGAAAAAGCTAAATCTTCAGTTAAACCCTGTCATAACACATCACCAAAATAGTACCATTAACTTTATACCTCTTGGAAGTACGATATGCCACATTACACATCGGCTGTAAAATACCGTTATATTTCATTATTTCGTATGTCAAAGGAGATTCTGTAGTGGCCAATTGACTGTGGGCTATCCTCATAAATAAAGAATTTAATTTAACAAAATCTCAAATGCACGTAAGTCGTATTTTACAATAATTTAATACCTTGACATGAAAACACAAATTGCCAGCCTTGGGTGTCAGCCAGTTTTGCATGATCCATTTCAAAGACAAACAAGAGATTTGCTCATTACATTAAAACAAAATAGTTCATAAAAATATGAATATGAAAGACCTTGACCTTGCAGATACAAAACTCGGACACGTGAAGACAGATGCACGCGCACTGAGTGGTACTGCTGCAAGGGCTTCCGGTTAGAGGGCGACACCTGTCGATGTAAGTTGACGAGAGATAAAACGTTGGTTATAGGTATGGCCACCCATCACAGTTAATTTCCCATTTACATACACTTTAACGTTTGCCCTCACAGCAGTGTCCCTAAATCTGCAAGCCCTAAACCCTCCTGACAGTCCTTTACTGAGAAAACTCCAGTCAAATTCCTGACAGGGCATGACCGATGAAACTATGCCCAAATTTTACAAATAGCTGACAGGGGTGAAACTCACCCAGTCAGAGGAAAGTGAACCCTGATTTATCACTACTTTTGACTAGTGTTCATCCGCCTCCATTTCTTGAAAAACACACAACTTTATATCTGGAATGAAAGTTTGAAGCTTGCACTACAAAATGATACCATGCAACAAGCAGAAAAAAATGAAAAAGGGCAGCCCAGAGGAGCAAAAGAGAATATCTATGTAAATACCCAGGATCTACATTCCTTCAGACCCGGAAGCATTTATTTTGGTGTGTAGCCTGACATAAAGGTACCGAAAGTTGACCTTAAGTCCTAGTGTCCAAGCGTGCCAATTTGCAATAGCAAAATACGTCAATGTCTGTGTTAGCTTTCCAGAGAAGCTAATGATTATCAAGAAGTCATGCGTGGCGGAAGGTTCTCAACATTGGAAAGGCCCAAACTTGCATGATATATATATATATACTCAACAACACAAGTGTATTTATGAGTCTGAGAGCTTTACATCGGACCAATGAAAGGGTATATCTAGATCAATTTTATTTCATGTGATTTAAATTTTGCCTTATGAATTAAATTAAATTTTTGACTTATGAAACATTCACGTTTTTTTCCGCCACCGTCGGTAATTGCGATTTGACACGCACATGGCCTACAAGTTTGTATTGACTATAGGTGGCAGAATCGTCCTAACGCTTCAAATACCTTATATATATATATAGGATTTATGTCCCAGACACTGAAGCTATGTACTTGCCTATATGTGTAATAGAAAAAGTAGTAACGGTGTTCTGCCGATTCTGCCACCTATATGATCTCCATATTGTACTTATAAAGGATAGAATCTGATCGGAAGGCACTTTTACATTTTGTCCTTTTTGTTACTTTTTTATTTGTGTTTACATTTGAAGGCTGAATATTGGGGGTAGGGCCAAAGATATGCTTGCCCCCCACCCCACCCTCCACCCATCACTTTTTTATTGAGGGAGCCTGGCCCGCGTTGCCCGCCTCCCCACTTTTACGGGGCGCCTGTCAAGTATATGAGTAGCTTGAATGGTACTAGTGTCTAAAATATACCGTATCCTGAAACATAAATGGGCAACTTTTGGTAATATTTTCACTGTTTTCGAAACCGCGATAAATTTCTGATAACGTGAAAATCCTTCCAAAATGTGTGAATTTTACTTCTGTACATGCGCTTTGTCAACCGTTTTTACATTGATAGCAACTTCTCAAAAAGAAGTCACGAAATCAGTTCCGGAATATGACGGAAATGGATCGGAAAACACCGTGAACGAAACTCGGGTGGTTCCGGCAGGCTGGAGCGAGTGGTCAAATTGGTCGGATTGCACGAAGGCATGCGGCGGCTGCGGACGACAAACAAGAACGAGGCAGTGCAGAAATCCGGTTCTGTGCGAGTGAGTATCTCTCTGTGTAGCTGATGGTATACATATATCCCTGGTCGTCAGGCACAACCCTCTCTTTGCCATGGCTAGGAATTCACCGCGGCTAGTCTTGTCAGCTAACTCTAGTATGGTAAAGAATCACGAGTTTATCTTTGGGGGAGCCGGACATGCAGATTCAAGAAGAAGTATTTTGTTTGTTTTCCTTTTCCAAAGAAAACTCTTAATTTCTTGTAACATTACTTCGTTAGTTCTTCTGAAAATTACATTTTCAAGAGAAATAAAAAAAAGATGCTGAAACTCTGACAAAAAACAAAGGATTGGACCTGACGTGTGTTCTGCAACGAAATGTAATCAGTCTGAAGTAACGGCACTTCAAAAGATCTTAAGCGTATAATTTTCAAACCAACCTATAGCATATCGGTGTCCCTCATACAGAAAAAAAGGAAAAGTGTGAGGGAAATTTTATCCTTTAATTTCCCCGTAGTAATAGATATAATTGTGGTACATGCCACAATTTCTCACAGTTTCTTTTCATGGACTTTGCGGCATGTAATTCTTTAACAAAAGGAGAAGAAAAGGAAACGTATACGCAGCTGCGGATATCCAGCGTTTGAACTGTTTATGTACAGCGAGGATATAAACATTTCTGTATGTAACCACAGAAATCCACATTATGTCTTAACAGCGGCCAGGAGGCACAGGAGCAGACGGACCCTTGTAACCCCCAAGTGTGCCCCGATACCATCATGGAGTTCTGTGTAAAGAGGTACCCCGTAATCCGAGTTTGTAATCCCTGGACGCTTGAGACCTGTACACAGTAAGTTGGTAACCCTCAGGCCTAATCCTTAACACTACAAGCCTCAAACCATCAACAAGGTCACAACCAATCACACTCTCGCGAGAATTCCAAATAGACGAGACTAAGATAGATCTCGCACTAACATACGAGACATTGGCGCATTGATATTCGGCACAAAAATGGAACAGCAAATTTGAAGGCCGCCAATAAAAAAAATCATAATCCAGGTTTTAACGTACTCTTAGAATTGCACGTGGAACAAAACTGAGCCAGATATCAGCGAAGGAAAACAAGTGTGACTACATGACGTGGTCCCAACCGGGCAACCAACAGTTAGTGTGACAAAGACAACATATCCAATCGTTGCATGATTCTGAATCACAACATGCTTGCACTTGATCGAATGACCTTACAACGGCAGAACAAAATAGCTTGTATGTATGTAGCATTCTTCCTATTTTAAAACGAGGTAACAAACTCCTTAGGGCATGACGGAAGGTTGGTAGAAGCTTTGATTTGAAGTCCGTCAAACACAACACGGCTCTAAAGACTGGCAGTTGTGACGCTGGTGTTTTGCAGAATGTGTCCACTCGTCCAAGGTTTGCTTAATATCCATTAACACACACCTAGCACTATACTTCAGGCCCCGAACTATAACATCTACCAACGGCCAGAACAAGAAAGACACCAAATAATAATAATAATAATAATAATAATATAATAATAATAATAATAATAATACAAACGCCTAATTAAACTAACTGGAAATATGTTGGGCATCCCTAACCATAAGGGGCCTTCATGGCCGAGATGGTTAGTGCGCTAATGCAGGGTAATAACCGAGGTGCCTATCACCAATGCGACCGCAGAGAGTTCAAGTCCAGTTCATGCTGGCTTCAGTACGGGGGGAGGTCTCCAAGCAACCGACGTTTGGAGATGGGTTTTCCCCGTTTCTGCCAGGATTCCTCCCCACGTATTGCCGGCCGCCGTCGTATAAGTGAAATATTCTTGAATACGGCGTAAAACAACAATCAAATATTTGTTTATTCATTTATCTGATTGATGTTTTACGCCGTACTCAAGAATATTTCACTTATATGACGCCGGCCAGCATTATGCTTGGGGGAACCAATTAGATTTATAAATAAATAAATTTCATAGGCACCTTATTGACGATATCGGTCGACCATTTTGTCTGTTTTTTTTTTACAACAGACAGATCCAAAAACAAGGTGAAAGTGCCGGGTTTTTCGTGGATTTCAGATTTATCGGGCTGCCACATTTACGATAAAGCCAAAGCATGTATTGAAAATGTCATGTTTATGTTGAGGAGCATTGCGGTTTACCTGACAGGATTGAAGTTTGTGCAATTTATTTCTTTTTCGTGTGAAAGTTTGGCCACATGATAACGATTGGCTAGCAACGCAAAAAGGCGTTTTTCGTATTGAGAGAGGGCAGTCTACTACCTGTGCCGTCATGGAGTCGCATAAATCTCCCAGATAGAGAAAGGCTTAAATATGTATGAGGCGCCTCAATTCGAGCAATCATATTATTCTGTTGCTAGAGTACATTCATTTGTGTTTTATTTTGCTTGTAGATATGAGACCAAAATGGAAACATGTCATGTGCCATGTTGCCAAGGTTACGTGCGCGTGGCGGATCGCTGCATTCATTCCCGAAGGTGATCGCGTGAAAGGCGTTTTCAGCATAAAACACTTGATTCAAGATATTAAATTCATCAGAAAATAGTAAATCACTGATGTTATAATGGTGTTAATTTGATGTGTAGCACACACAAAAGCAGGAATTGTGAGCTTATAGTAGAATAAGCATTTTACAACGATTCATAGATTTGTAGGCGGAAAATGGACAAGTACCGAAGTTTATAACACGTTTGCTTCCGTTTTCCATTAACGTGTGAAAAATTACAACTGTGTTGGACATTCTAGACTAGTCTCGTTTACGTATCTGTCAATATTAATGTATGTCGACAGGGTTACCTGAACGATTTTGTTTAATGTATTTTTGAACGTTTTTTTCTGGTTGACTATGGTCTAACCTGACGGTTATTTTACGGCGTTGTCTTTAAGTTGTCTGTGTCTAGTAATAAAGCTATTTATTTGTGATATTTAACGAAAAACTTGGTCATCCCATGGTCAGCTTAACGTACTTTGATTCCTAATGTGTAAATTAAGTAGGGTATTCTTAAGAACGGAACCATTTGTAGCCTTTTTTGTTCAAGAAGGAAAATGAACTTCCTCATCCTAAATCTTTGTTACGATTTTACAAAACCGATATCCTTGCAAACAGAACAACCATAGAACGAGTGCTTTTCCCCCGGGATCTTCCATGTTTCTGCAAACAATGATGACGTGAACATCCCAGCCACCAGTGCCTTAATAAGCCTTGTGGTCTTGTCTATTTTTAGTGTTTGTAAACCATTCAAAGATGCACATATACAGAATTAGAATGTCATATGTCTACACGGGGTGTTTGTTGTTCAAGAACACGCATAGCAGGTCTGCTGACGTGTTTTTTTTTGGGGGGGGGGGGCTGGGAAGGTTGTTTTGTTTCTTACTTAACTGAAAGCATTTCAAATTTATTTTATTGAAACGTTTATTACATAGTTTTTTTAATAAAGTTTAATTTATATTAATTAGAATGTTTGCGTAAAATCATTGGGCCATGTATATTTAATTGTTTGTGTGATCTGTCTACAACTTGACTGTTGTTTGGATTGCCTTTTCCTGCTCCCTTGTTCTATACTTTCATGAAACCATGTTTCTATTTGAAAACTGTTTTGCTGGGGCCGAAAATAAAGAAGAAGAAAACGACATATATAACCCCGTCAGTTCGTCGGGTTTGCATGGTACGACTCCACCGGCTTAGATAAAGAAGGCGTTGGCTTGCAGTGACCATGCCTCAAACCCTTGGCCAGTGAGTTCGCGGGTTCCAGCAGCTTTGTCATTCACACCCAACACCCCGATTTCCTCCATGCACGCAAACACCTGTTGGCCCTTATAATTGATAAAATTTTGATCATACACGACGTTAAGAAAATAATTAAATTAAGCCCACCTTCAGATCAAACATGGTCACGCTTCGCCAGTTACGTGTGACAACACAGTCATGTGATTCATAATTCTAACCAGCTCACAGGGATCGGTTCTAACGAGAGACTTCCTGCCTAATCGTTTTAACTCGACCTCTCAAGACAAAAGCTATTTTAGTATTGTGTACCTGCATAAACCGGGATTCGGTTGATGTATTAATCTCGCCCGAGGCTAGGTTTCTTTACATCGTTTTCATGTTAAATAATTATGTTTAATAAATGTGGTGACGACATTTTAATTCTGCTTGAGCCATGGTATTAGGGGATGTAAATTGCTATTATTTAAGCATTTTCAGGCAAGAGCAGTTAGAATAAAACCCCAACAGGGGTGAGTCAACTAGAGACTGGATTTCACCGGCTGCGTCTGACCATTTGCCAACTAACATATGGTCGTCGTAGATCTCTCTTTACCAGCCTCTATGGGGGCCTCCGTGGCTAAGCCGGTTAGCGCCATAGCTCAGTGCAGTGATCCAAAACCAACGCGGTCGTTGTGAGTTAAAGTGCAGCTCGTGCTGGCTTCCCCGGGCTCTACTCGGTTTCCTCCCACCATAATGCTGGCCGCCGTCATGTAAGTGAAATATTCTTACGGCGTAAAACACCAATCAAACAATCAAAAAGTAATAACCAGTCTCTCTCTATGCTGTGGTATTTTGTAATGCTAACTTTCCCTATTACGTTAGCTGAACAATAATTCATCCGTTTAAACTTTTGAATCGAGCTTTTCGAGCCAATGTCCACCATGTCTTGAAATCCGACTTCCGGCGGGCGCTTGGCCGGGAAAATTTTTCCACCCTACACATACTCCATACAGCGCATAAGTATGTGTAGGGTGGGATAAAATTTTTGCTGGGCGCTACGGTGACGTACGAAGGCGACCAGCTAGATGTGCTATTTCCTTCCCTGATGGATTTTATGGCATGTGCCTGGCAATGTGCAATTATAGTGTCGAATATATGAAATTGCCTCGGCGGGTGTAAATATTTAAAGACGTATTTTAGTTCAAATATATACTGTCTAAATATTATATGTATATATGTATATTAATATGTGATGGAAAGGTTTTTTCTCTACATACTCACGAATATTTCCTCTTGCATGCAAATATTTGACGATGTCAGCTTCCCATGAAGTCTGCACTGTTTCCTTCCGCCGTAACGTTCGCCGCCGTCGTTTAAGTGAAAATATGTTTAACCTCCAATCAACATACAAATAATATGTGAGGGTGGTCGGACTTAAAGGTGACGGGGAAACAGAGCAGCACCAGAAGAATTCCACCAGAATCTATGCATCAAGTTGGGCATTTGTGTATCACTCGTAAACCGTGATCGGGGGCTCCCGCCCGGCGTTAGACATATCTCGAGGAGTTTTGCTCTCCATTAGGCCATTACAGCAGTATTTCAGCCATGTCGACGGGCGAAGGATGGGAGGAGGGTGGTGTCGCCACGTACGACCTCCCTTGTAGGTATAAAAAGAGGAGGAAGAAAAGTGATGACTGCTTCTTTCATACATATTACCAGCCTTATTTAATACTGTTTATATAATCATTTCTTGCATCTTTATTTTCGAGTTGGTGTTTAAAGTTTTCTACGACTGTCGACTATGAATGCTTCGTCGTGATCTTCAAGTTGTAGATGCCGGGCTCGACGCTTAGATTCATAACAACATAGATACAGAACTGCAGGCCTCCTTTTTAAATATGGTGATACACGAAGAGCTACTAAGCAAAAGCTAACGAAATAGGGCGGGTGACTTTCTGCTTAGACATGAATATAAACATTATGGAAAGCAATGGATTACCTTTGAATAAAAATGTCTGGTTTCAATAAATCTATGTCTCGCGTCGTCCTTTAACGTATTTTCACCACTTCTTCCAAATGTTGCCAATATTTTTATCTTCTCGGGAGGTATACCCCCTCTTCATATAGCCTCGTTCTTGAATGGGTACAGCCGCTCCTGCCTGCAGCCTTCGCACCGTAGCTCTCCTCCAAGGAGATCGGCGGTTATGTATCTTAACAACACTATCATTTTATTGAAGCTTAATGGACATTATTCAGGTATATTATGAGTACTAGAAACCAGACAGTACTGATTGAAACCACGGCTCACTGATCCCTCCTTTTACACGTTCAGAGAGGAAGGAAATTTCCGAGCCGGCAGATACTCGTCCGTGTGTTCAACCCTAATTATTCACGTGATTCCCGAAATACAACGTCACGACAATGTAATACTGGTGGTGATATGGCGTTAAGGACAGACAACACTATGATTCCATAATGTCACAATTATTTTTAAAAAAAATGACACAACTTTTAGCGAATAGCTTTTATACGCCAAATCGACCATACACAGTGTTACTAAGAGGTAGGCAAATAGTTCTGCCTCTGGTTGGCGTATAAGCATCCATTTTTACACACCTACATCGTTGTGGTTGTGTAAATATACATGTTTTCGATACTACTTGGATGTGGTTGTATAAATATTCACATCTCCTCATCTACATTGTTATGGATGTACAAGCATTCATGTTTCCACACCTACTTCATAGTGATTGTACAAGCATCCCTATTTCTACACCTACATTGTTGTGGTTGTACAAGCATTCATGTTTCCACACCTACTTCATTGTGGTAGTACAAGCATCCGTATCTCCACACCTACATTGTTGTGGTTGTACAAGCATTCATGTTTCCACACCTACATTGTTGTGGTTGTTTAAGAATGCATGTTTTCAGAACTACATGGATGTGATTGTAAAAGCATCCATATTTTCATACATAAAAGGTGTGACTGTGTGAGCATCTATTCAAATGGATGTAGGTATGTGTTATGGCTGTTTATGTTTTCACACCTACATGGTTGAGCATATAAAACCATGCGTGGGAAGGCTTGCTAACAACCTGTGGATCGGTCATGACCAGAAGGCTGGCCGCCGTCGTATAAGTGAGATATTCTTGTGTACAGCGCAAAAACACCAATGAAATCAAATTAATAAATCCAACAATTGTGGTCGTATCGACATTCATACTTTCCAACGTGTACGTATCAGCATCCATGCTTTCACATCTACATGACAGTTATGGGATCAACCTTTGCAACGGAATCGTTAACCCGGGACTAGCGGCCTTATACTCATCGTGTTGAGTAGGATCACCACGTTGGATATATGAACACTTGCAATCAAAGCGCAACTGAGGTACATACTTGACTATCGACACCGTATATACTAAAATGGTACACGATTTGGAAACTGATTTTGTTCAACCGCCTAGAGCATTCATTATCTCTGTCAGTCATAATTCAAGACCGCTGACAGCTTTTCTTTGCATGAATCCGTACTAATTTTTATATTTTATATATTTACTTAGTTCTTTGGTGGTTTGTGTTATTTGTAGTCTTGGAAACTGGTCTTGCAATTATTGATCCGGAACGCGCATTTTGGTTGACAACACTAGTGGTTAGTTCTCACAGTCAAAGCGTACACTGACACCAAAACCAACCTGCGTTTGACCTGATGAACGAAAGCCTCAGCTAGCTCGGATGGCAATGAACTCCCTTTCCAGTCTGTAAGTGGAATATAGTACAGAGGGCCACTGAGGACAAAACTCTTCTTTCAACTTTGCCTACTGCAACCTAAAGCTTTTAGATATCTTCCCTCATAAGTTATCCTGTAACCCAAGAAATGACGAAATCACACACTGCTTCTATTCAACTTTAAATATATTGAATATTGCCCTATGCAAATATCAGCGAACATATACTTAGCTTAATGTCAAATATGCTTTAATGATTGTTGTCACAGGTAATTTCTGGATATTTCCAGAGTCCGCCTTTGGTAATATGTCCCAGATGGTAAGCCGACACAGATGCTGTAACGATCTTGGTGATTTGGCCATTGCGATCAACCATGGTAAAGGGTTGCCAAATACACTTATTAACTCTTCAGACACCATTGTCTCGTTCGGTAGGTTCGCCTGTGACAAAGTCTTAGATGCAGCTAAAACCTTCTTCAAAAGATTTAGTCTCATTAGTTCAGAGTTGTACGCCGGTCGTCGGAAATTGGATGTTAAAATCGTAAACAGCATGTTCTGGTCGGAAGAATTTTTCGTTGCGACATCACATCCTACTTGGAGAAGCTCTTCTACAATTTGCGCATGAGCCTCTCCACCAAAACGACAGTCAAAGAATTTCCTCACGGCCATGAACATTGGAGTTTCGCCCTTAATGTTTTTGACATCCGGCGTTTCGCAGCGACCAATCAGCAGTCGCAAAATCTCCACGTGTCCTTCGCGTGCAGCCACATGTAAGGCGGTATTCCCAGCATACGTCTCGGCCGTGACGTCACTTCCGTTCTGAAGAAGCTCTCTGACAAGATCAATGTGTCCACACCAAGTGGCTTTCGTGAGAGGTGTGCTTCCTTTAAACGGATCGAGCATGTCTTCCCGTTGTTCTTCGGAAAGATCGTCTTCTGTACCCAGCACTTTCCTTACCTCAAGTGGAACAACCTCGTAGCCAGCTTGGTGATTCACCTGAGCTCCTTTAGACAGCAAATATCTTGCGATGCCGAGACTTCCGGCACCGCACGCGACAGTCAAGGGCGAGGATTTGCTGCGGTCTAGCGCATTGACGTCTGCGCCTGCGTCAACGAGGAACTTGACGATACTAAGGTTCCCGAATTTAGCTGCCACGTGCAAGGGCATGGCGCCCCACACCGTCCCTGGCTGGTTGACTTTTGCTCCGTGGGCTATGAAATTGACTACGGTGTTGAAGTTCTGGACAGCGACTGCCACAGTTAGGGGCGTACCGTACTCCGTCCGGTAACCCCTTCGTCCGTTCAGATCGATGCCATCTGACATGTACCTGGTGATAGTTGAAGAGTCGTTTTCTTCAATGGCTTCAAAGAACGACTCCGGCAGTTGCTTCACACGACACAGACGGGGCATCTTAATCTGAGAAAACTAAAAAGAAAAAGAAATTAGAGATGTTTTTCGTATCATAAACAAACCTGTATACAGAGACGTTATGTACTTCGTAAACCGTTAGGCCTACTGGGTCACTCCGTAAAACCACTTTGTACCATACGTGCGCAAATTGTAACGAAACTGAACATCTACACTTTTGTGTACTAAAGGTACACAACCATGTGCATCATTAACACACATGTTACATGTATATATATTTTCTCAAGCGCCTAATTTGTACAATCTGTATACAATAATCTGTATAGTACACAAAAGTTGTAGCTGTTCGACTTTGTTATAGTTTGTGTGCCTCTGGTACACAGACGTTTTTAGAGAGTATAGTAGCATACAACTTAACTGTATGGTTTGGCAATGGTTGAGGGACTATTTATTCACTTATTTAAGTGCCGTTCAGCGATATACTCCAGAATTATCCGTAATATGATGGAGATCAACTCCCTCGATCATTGAAACCGGAGTCTCCATAAACCATTGACGGACATTTAGCACGTTTCTGACGCATGTGATATACACGGAAGAGAGAACGAAGATATAAGAGATGTTTATATTTATTTATATATTTCAGTGGAGTTTTACGCCGTACTCGAGAGTATTTCACTTATACTACGACCGCCAGTATTATGGAGGAAGGAAACTGTGCAGACCTCCGGGGGACAGCCACGACCATCCGCAAGTTGCTGGCAGTGAATCTGTGATTAATGCTGGATACGTATTGGTGTTTTGTATCAACTGAATATTTATACGACTACCGCACAGGGAGTAAACGAGACCAACAACTATAGTGTGATTGTTGGCAAATGGTCACACATTACGGCCTCTTGTCAATTTACGTATTAAGTTAGGGTTTTATTATGTTCATGTATGTGTTTAAATAGTAACAATTTAAACGCCCCTAGTACCATGTCTTAAGGAGAATCAGCCACAAAGATGTTACATAATATGTTGTCGCGACAAACGTTACTGCTATTGGTCGTATATAAATAGGCCCATATTCACACACACGTTACCAGTACTTAAACGAAAGTATCATGTAGACTGCATGTGGGTCAAGTCCTTGGTGGAAAGTAACTCAATTAGATTTTTGAAGTTCAAAGCGCATCGCAACGTTTTTGATGTTTAACTTGTTTCCCTTCGCACCATTTAAGCTTTTGAAAATTTCCACAAACGTTCCTCATAGACTGGTTTCCTCCTCCTGACGACAGCTGAGGTTAACTGCTTCTGTCAATTTCAAGGTATGCAGAATACGTCAGAGAATCAGACTGTTTCCCCCGTAAAGGGATCAGCTTGACATGCTTTGTCAATCTCCAGGCACAGTTATGCCCCTTGTTACACTCCTGTCTACGTGACCTAATTGAAGTATATGTGAACTCGCCGATCAGCTGAGGAGCCGTTTTTCGTCCCCCAAATGCTTGGTTTTGACAATACTGACAGGATATAGCTGTACTTACTCAGTGTTATATTGAGAAAGCTGTGTGACTGGTACACTTTAAGGGTTTGAAGCGTAGATTACTGGCTGAAAGTAAACTTTCCCTCGACATTCGCTGGTAGCCTGTGGCAGAGGTTCAAACTGGACATATATTGTCAGGTTCGACCGATCGTACTCATTCGCAAAGGCCAACGACCTACATACGCTGGTCTCACGAATCAAATACTGATGAGAATAATAGAATCACCTATCGGCGCTGTTAGTAAAGCTTGTATCCTCTTCCATGAAACTTGCTAAACTGTCAGTCGACTTAATCACACCAGAGATATCTCTTACATTTCCGTTCTTACTTCTTTCTGCAGCCCCACAACTTACAAAAATTTTCCATCACCCACGAGCAAAGGTAACTATCTGGCCAATCACCTCGCTAGGCCGGCAGTCGGTTGTTTTCCGATACGTCCACGTGACCTCATGAATTATTCATATCACACTTCCTCAAGCCTTCGGGGCTTTCCATTAGCCCCTGGAGGTAATTAACTTCTAAGTTTAGACTGGTTTAAACGCGATTCACGATCACGCGTTCTTGTAGTGATGGAGTACGGTACTCAATGCCGGTTACCTTGCCCCGCTCAAATTCGTTGACGCTCGACATCAGAGTCAGTCAAGCGTAAATGTAATAAACATTATAACCGGGTAGATTTTTGTGTATGAATGTAGCTCTCAACGCTTCTCAAAGCGAATGTCAGATAGTTACCCTAAAACGTTTTGTCCTAAATCGCAAAAACATAATAGACAAATATGAACGAATTTAATGAATTTAAAAGATATTGTTTTAGTTGGAATTTAAAGATTGCGACAGGATCAGTTTTAGTTGGGTTGGTAATGTATTCCGCAACCTAGGCCCTATTACTCTTCTAGAGTAGTATGAACGGTTCGAGAGATACAGTGGAGGAAACGAACTGACCATTGAGCTTCTAATGGGATACATATGGACTCTACTGGTATTTATATAGATACCTTGGAAATTCGTCGTCAGAAGACAGTGATGATATATACTTTTACCCTGCATCAGAAAAAGTCCTCTGCTTTTGACACGACAGTAATGGCCACGTGATAGACAAGTATGACTCTATAGCCTGCAGCAGATAATATATGCGTCTGATGACACATCAGTGGGGAGAACGCCATGACGTAACAGTTACAATGTGACGCAACAATGACACCAACGACACTACGTCAGTATGGAATGTTGACACAACATTGTCAAAAACGTTATGACGTCATATTTCCCAGATCACTGCATGGTAATTCAAAGCGGGACGATAAATTACTGTTGAAGCTTCTTTTGTTCTTCAATGTAGTTTTGCGGATCCTCCGCGGGATAAATTCGTCACATGCTTACTGAGTGAAACGATATGAAACTATATTTGGTCAATAAGCCTCACACTGTGCGAGGCGAACGTCTCACCCAATATGAGGCTTACAGACCTCATATTTTTTCATATCCTTTCACTTAGTAACCATGTAACTAATATTATGAACAAATTGCAGTATCTGGAATTGACTTAACTTGATTAAATTTAGCAGTTTTAAATCCCTAAATAAGGGTTCGGTATGAGCTCACATTCCTGACATAGCTATCGTTTCGTTCTTGAAGCATTATCAAGCGGTTTCAGATGTGTGACATAGGTATTACCCCACGTGAGGTTACAATATGAAAGGTAGGGAAACATAAGGGAATAATATAGTATATATGAGAGAGTTTTCTGTTGAGGCATTTTTTGATATGACTTAAAACTCCAATATTTCTAGATATTTTTTTTTTCACAATTTCTTTCACATGGGTTTGCCAGTTGAGATTGTTATTGAAATAGACACCTAAGAATTTAAGGCTGTCAGAGAAAACGAAATTGGTATCATCTGGAAACAATATGAGATCTGGGAGATGTTTGACTTCACCAATATCATTTATATATATTAAGAAAAGAATTGGACCTAAGGTAAACCCTTGGGAACTCTACATGTAATTTCATCTTGGGAAGAAAGGGTGCCATTATAATTTACTTGCTAATATCTAGAGCATAGATTATTCCGAGGCCATTTATTTAATATTCCTCGAAAACCACATCGGGCGGGGAGATCTGGGTTCAAACCTGGGTCGGGTCATACCAAAGACTTTAAAAAATGGTACATCCTGCTTCCTTCCTAGGCGCACAGCAATAAGAGGATAGAGGGTGGACTGGTCGGCCCGGTGTCAGTATAATGTGACTGGGTGAGAGGGCTTGTTGGGTGTCTTCGGCAAGTCGTCTCGGTGAGGCAGCACCAGATAAAAGATACGGTGGAAATCCGTCCTGCACCAAGGAGACACCGCCTTCGTATAAGTGAAATATTCTTGAGTAGGGCGTTAAACAATAAGCATTCATTCATTCGAAAACCACGTCATTAATGCTGTTTTTCGATCAGAATTTCATGATTGACGGTGTCAGACGCCTTTGATAGATCTGGAAATGCAACCTCGCTATACTGACCAGACTCTCTTACATTTATTTAACTTCTCATGTAGTGTGAACACAGCCATAAGTGTGGAGTGTCCTACTCTATAAAACCGAATTGATTACTATACAAGACCGAATGCTCCAATAAAAATGAATTAATTCTGTTGATCATAAAGTTTTTCTAAAACTTTGCTAAAGCAAAGGAGAAGTGATATCGGTCGACAGTTTTCCTCTTTACAATTTTCACCAGATTTATAAATCTGTGTAATCATTGTATCTTTCATAACGTTTTATACAATACCATGTTGGAAAGACAAATTAAAAATGTGGCAATGCGGGTTGCTGACATATTTAACAACTGACTTTCTGGAAGATATTTTGGTACCATCGATGCCAGGCGAACTGTGTTTTTAAATGGAAAATTAATAATTTCTTCTACTTCATCTGTGGAACATGGGCTTATAGCAAAGTTGTATCGATTAGGCTCGTTTAATTATTACCTGAAATGTTGAGAGGACGATGGTATTTCTGCAGCTAAATAAAAGGCCACTATGTGAAAACGGTCATTGAAACCATTTGCAATTTCTAGTGAATCTGAGGTTAAAACGTTTTTTTTTTATAGTAAAGGATGCTCTCAATTTTGAAGATTTCCCTCTATTCTCATGAATATTCCTTCAGTTCCCTTTACATTATTATTGTAGCGGTTAAATTTATTTTCATATTATTTGCGTTTGGCCAACCTTAATGTGTGATTTAATCTATTTCTGTAGTGTTTATATTCTGTTAAAAAGTAGAATCTTTATCTTTTATATATCCTCGAAACAGTATGTTTTTTCTCGGTTTCATCTTAAAACTGCTTGGTCTTATCCAGGATTTGAGAATGGAGCATTTTGAGGTATTCATGTTACAAGCGGAAAACAGTCATTAAATATTGCATTGATGCTCGACGTAAATTTCATCTGCAGCTATGTTTACATCGGATTCAAGTGTTATATCAGTCCAATCAGTATTTTCATTCTTTGAATTGCAATTTTCGTTCGTCGCTTGTTCTACGAAAGGAGACTGACTCTACACTGGACACCTGTCGTCCATGGTGACTACTAAAAGCGTAACTTTAAAACCGAATACGCGGAGTACACTGTAAATTACAAAAGCGGTAGCGGACTTGGACACTACATCCCTCTCATCATTTGGATCACATGGCAAGCAAAACATATTCAGTAACATGCGGGAACTGTATAGGGAGTACACAAGATTCTGAAGTGTGAACAAAACAAAACTGTTCCAGAAGTCCGAAATGAGTCACTCTGCCTTCTGGCGTCGACAGGCACGTGTGTTTAGCTTCAACGAATAATATCATTAAAATAAACGATGTCATACACGTATGAAAAACAACTGTATGTATAACTATGGCACTATGCAGCATATTCAAACAAAATTAAAATCAAGTCACCGTGAGCTTGAACTAAGACATTTAAAAACACTAGAATGTCATTCATCGGTTGAACAGTTAATTTCAGTAAACTAATTACATTTTGTAGTCGCGAAATGTGCTTGGCATCTCTCTCTGTCGAGGTGAATTCCTGCGGGTTTGTGGAGTTGGAATCGGGATATCATCATCATCATGAACTGAGTCATGATGGATAGCACCCTTAAGAAATTGGAAGAAAGATGAATTCGCAGTGACCATGGAATCGTTCAAAGCGAGTAACGGTGTATGGAACTGGGTTAATGGGGTGCGTAGCTTATCAGTTTGCTTTTGGCGGACTAAAACACTACCACTCACTTTTATGGCACTCGATTTCGGAGCGGCGCGGATATCAGTATGTTTCTTCATGCGTTCTTTAGACATACTGTCTTTGGACTGTAGAGAGGGGTTTTCTACAGGTATCATTGGTTCAGGTCTTGATGTTCGAAAGGATCGGTTGAACAACAATTCAGCTGGGGATTTTCCTGTAAACGTGAGGGGTGTCGCGCGATATTGTCAGAGGAAAGTGTAGAGTTGTTGTTTTCATGGTTTTCCCTCAACGTCACACGTTCTTATGAACTTTCGAGAGTTTTGATGAATCGCTCTGCTTCACCGTTTACACGAGGCCAGTAAGGCGTGATCTCGCGGTGGTGGAAACCAAGATGCTGAGCAAACTGCGAAAACTTTGCATGTTGGAACGGGGCACCGTTATTAGTTTATATCACACGAGGGATTCCATGAGACGCGAATATCTTGTCTAAGGTTGGCAACGTAGCCTGGCAGCAGGTCGATGAAACGCGTTCAACTTCAGGAAATCGTGAGTACTCGTCACATACAACTAGGAAATAATCACCGGAGGGTAAAGGACGGAAGAAATCAGCGCAAAGCTCGTCCCATGATGAAGGTGGTAGACTAGTCATATTCAGAGGTTCGCGACGGCTAGAGTTTCCTGGGGTTGCCGCTTGGCACGAAAGACAAATCTGGCAGTATATGGATGACAGACAGTTCGTGGTGAATTGTGGCAAACGACTGCAGTTATTTTGAGTTTGACTCGTTGGCAGTTTTCCACGTATTCGTTTGGATCAGTTCCATTACGGCCTGTACAGTTTAATCTACTTCTTTGAATGTGAGCGCTTTAGGAACACGATTTTCGCAAATGACGTTGATGTGTTTTCGGTGAGTTGCTCTTCACGACTAGACGACTGGGTTGGCACAAATGGATGTCTGCTTATGAAATCAGCGGGGTTGCTGGTACCAGGTCGATACATGAGGTCGTAACTGTAGCCTTGCAGCCTCAAGATCCTGCGTTCTATGAGTGTCGATGGATGTGACGTTGGCTTTGTGAATAAGGGAATCTGCGGCTTGTGGTCAGTGACAGGAGCAAATGTATGCCCATACAGGTACAGGTGGTGGTGGAGAATTCACCATGTCAGGGCAAGTTATGGCTATATCGCTGTTCAACGTCAGTCAGCGAACGACTTGCGTACGAGATTATCTTACCGCCAGATTTGTCGTCTTTCTGAGTTAGTATAGCGCCTAATCCAACAGGACTATCATCGACTACTAGTTCGGTTGGTTTGGACGGGTCGTCACACTGTCTGCCGTTAGCACAGCTTTGATCGCGACAAAGGCTTGGTCTTCATGTTCTGCTCATAGGAAATCAACATTTTGTTTTGTCAGATCGCGAAGAGGCTTTGAAAGCGTAGGTAGATCGGCAACAAATTGTGAACAATACTGCACCATTCCGAGAAAACTCTTGATTTCAGTCACCGAGTGAGGACGTTCAGAGTTGAGTATGGTGTCGATTTTCTTGGGGTGTGGGTAGACACCGCCTTTCGAGAACACATAACAGTAAAACTCAATACGCGACTTCTCGAATTCGCATTTTTCGGGGTTTCGCCAGGATAGCAGTTAATGTTATATCTGTATCACCGGGAATTCAGAGACGGAGTCTAGTTGAAATACATGTACATGTATGGGCGCATGCGTCGAGGAAATGTCGCGAAACTGTATACATCACCGAGAGCGAACCTTGATGCCGAGGACCTGCTGACAGACTTGCTAACTTGCTGAATCCGAATGCACAGACATGAGAGGGGATTCGATCAAGATCATTTCTGGTCATTACTGGCTGGATTTATTACACTCCGCAAACATTTAATTCACAACAGCACCGGCCCAATTCTCTCTACCAGGTGTGTTAATTTATTCAGCACGTTATATACTGCAGCATGACCATCTCCTTGAGGAATTTATTAGGCGACATGTGCGCTATATAACGCCACTGTGAGTAACATTATCTCCGCCGTTTGCAAAACTACGCCCGCAAGGCATGGCCGCAACACAACACCCACTGCCCGCAATACTACATCTTCCTGCAGCAACACAACACCCACCTGTCTGAAAACTACACCCGCCGACCGCAATATTAAACACCCGCCAATATTGAACACCTCCTGTGATCAAAACAACCTTTTACAAGAGGCGCTAGGGAACTAGTAAGTATAGAAAGTAAAAAATTGGGAGGGTTGAGAGCAACAAAAAAAACCCACCTGTGATTGTTGTGCTTATGCCAACTAAAGGAATAGGTACAAGTATGATGGATAGCACTATACTTATAGGATGTGTTACTTTTATTTTTTGGATTCCTTCGTTTCTTGTCTCTAGAATTGAAAATACTTTTGCTGTAGCCTACATATACGTATATTGTAGTACCGTGAAAGAACAATCTAAAAACTGAAATAGAGTTCATCTGATTCAATTCATTCTCTATAGCCTTGACCATTTTCAAAGTTTTGAAAGCGTTTTTCAAAATGATTTGAAAATACGAAATACTGGTAATCAGCACAACAGCATCCCATGCATACAGGCCTATGCTGGGAGGATTACGGGTGCAGATTCGCGAACTTTGCTTCCTTCACTTACCACGCTCGCCGCTCTGACAATCTGATAGAGCCAAGTCGCCAAAGCCAAGACTGGATCTTCCATTTAAAACACCAATACATTATAGCCGCATGTGGAATTTTGAAAAAGTGTACTGTACCTCAACTTAAAAGCCTTTCACTAGATTTCTCGTCTGATTCTTCCCTTTAACACTCCCTTATTTTTTAGTCAGATGCATCGGAAGGCTACACTTGCATTAATTCCCATCCCCAAAACTACTCTGTAACGTCACAGTATTCAAAGTCAACAGACTCAAACATTATCGCCATACCTTGTTTCGTTCATTAATTTTTTTCGCTTTGTCATTCTCATGCATGTTCGGTCAGTTTTTTGGGTCGAACAAATAATGATCAGATTCGCCACTGCCCAATTCAGCTCCTTCTAGCGACAACATCAATAGGCCTACTCTTCCTACTGTCATAGCATATGAGCCTCCGTCGCTGACGGCCCACCGTGTTTGTGTCCGAGTTTGCTCTGACATGAGGCCGGACTACCAAAAGCAGCTTTAATTTCAGTCTATTTCGTTTTTAAAAAAGCGATATAAAATATAAATGATCTGATTTTAGATGTTCGGGAAATCTTGGTTAGTTAAAGAAAACGAAAATGCCGTTTATGTACTTCAAAGCAAATGAGACAGGAAAGGAAATGGAAGGGAGATAACCTTTGGTAAAATCGTGACCGTTCAAAATTTACCTCCCCTACCCAGATATCACGTGGCTTTCACAGGGTAAACGTACTTTCGATTTCAATCTGAACAAAGTTGCATCGAGTTGTGAACTACAATGGTGATTTACTGTCGAAAGGTAAGTCGTCTTGGGTGAGATACATGTGTTTTCATGTGAGTATGTTGGTTTCAGACTAGTGGGTTGTCTTTACGTGGCTGTATTGCTGACATCGCCACCAGTCAGACTAGGCCAGGCGTATACATGTGGATGCTTGGCCCCAGGGTCAAAGAGAGGCCGTCTGCACCTCTCACACAGTGTGCCGATGTATACACTTAGAATTTCATTAAATTAAACGTTGAGGTCTGTTTTCAACTGTTTCTGATATTTACTGTACCTACCTGTAGAAATATCAGGGTGACATTTTGTGTCCAAACATTTTTCCCTGCATTTAGTGGGGAAGGAAGACCGGTTTTCGTGCTCACTTAATTCTCTTTGCCCTCTTCGTGCAGGTTGCTCACCTTAGTCCTAAGACAATAGGCCTGGCATGGATGGCTATTTTGGGGTGAGCCCTCCTCCGTTGGGGGTGTATTTAAATTCTGGGGTTGCCCTTTCTGTTCAGACTGTTTTCCACCGGTACATGACAGTTGGTGTGCCACTTTGCTGGTACTTTCAACTCCCTCTCACTCCCTCCCAGTGATGGAGAATTATACCAGAGGGTGTTTGCCAGTGATATGGTGTGGCGGGTGGATTTATCGAGTGGATATGGATGTGGTATGTAGTTCTTTTGTAATTGTGTAGAGTTTATCTTATGTGTTTAATTTATCAGGTTGATTGTTGTAATTGTACTGCTAAACATGAAAATAATGTTTCCAGATTTATACTTATCTGGTTGATAATTATAGTCTTAATACTCATGTATATCAGCCGGGATTTGTAAAGAATAGGGCTGTGCTATTGTTCCTCGCTGATCCACTTTTCCGATGTTCATTGAGAAAAGGATATTTTTGGATTGACTTCCCCCTACCATGTGACACCACCCTCAAGTTCACTATAGCCTAGTAGCCTGTTTATTTAAGTATGCTTGTCTTGTGCCGATGGCAGTGGCTGTCACCATTAAATTCAGTCTACAGTTCTGGAGGGTTTGTGTTTGTAATTAATTGTTAAAAATAGACCTCAACGTTTGGTTCATAAAGTGTCTGTCGATCATTTAGTCCGAGATTGCTCAGACATTGGAATATACATTAGAAATGCCGCGGTTGCCGGCGGCGCTGGGATTTAAGTTTATATAAGCATGTACAGGTATGCGTTTTGTTGGCCTTACATGGCTAGGCTTACCTCAGTTACTTATGGGAGGTATACCATGTAAGATATGGTAAGGCCAGTCACGCTGATAATTTGTAGTAAGTGGTCACGCACATTATGTTATTCCCTGCATCATTATTTCCATTCTTATTTGATAGGGTGGTGGGCTGACAGACGTCCATTGTCCTCAAAAAAAAAAAGCAAAAAAAAAAAACGATTTCCAGCGAATTGGTTCTAAATACACCCACGGCCCTCACTGCCTCAAATGGTTGAAACTCTAAGACCATATATTGTTTTGTAAATGAGATTATTTGTGGGACTTTGAGAAATTTGCTGTTTTATATTTCAGAAATTTCATTGATGGCTGAAAGCAAAGACACCCTTATATGTCAGCACAGTTTTTGTACTGATTCTGTTGGTTTGTGCGCTGACGAGTCTAAATCTGGACAGACAGATAAGGCCTCCTGTAGCCAGGGGAGTGAGGATGTCCGTCAAGTAATATCATGTCGTGTGTGTCGGGCGCCGACCACTTTGAGCAAAGACAGCGTGAGAGGTTTGAGTCGTAACTTCCAGCTGGCAGAAATTGTGGAGAAGTTCACTTCTGACGTAAATGTCCAGGATAACATTCCATGTTGTGCTGTCTGCGAGGAGGACAGCATTCAGATAAAAGCCGTCAAGTATTGTACCACCTGCCGTTTACTCTACTGTGATGACTGTCTGACCTCTCTTCATCCCGTGAGAGGTGGATTTAAACGCCACAAACTGATCTCTCCACAAGAGTATCTCACCCAGGAAGCATCAGAGGAAGCGTCATGCGCTAAACACGCCCAGCCACTCTGCTTGTATTGTGTGCCGTGCCGACAGGTGATGTGTGTGGGATGCTTGACGGAACATCCGGGGCACAGTATCAGAGATGTCCAATTTGCAGCAGAGATAGACAAGGTAGAGACAGTGACATGTGTACTGTACATTGTCATAGCTCAGAGCGAATCTTAGTTTTTGGAACAAGATGAACGAAGTCAAAGTTACTATTAATGACCTACATTTCTTGAAAAAAAAATTGCCTTTATAGAGGCCAAAAAATGTCATAGACTATTAATTTTGGTGCTGAAACATTTTCCAGTAGGTTATCACCATGCCTCCCAAACTATCCTCAATACGCCTTTCTACAAAACAGTCCTCAAAACGCCTTTCTACAAAACACCTTTCTACAAAACTATCCTCAAAACGCCTTTCTACAATTCTCATGAAATCAGAAAATGTGAGCAACTGAATCATTGACGAAATTGTAGTTCATTTAGGTGAAATTTGCTAAGCGTATCCCATGATTCCTCTCAGTTGTTGTGGTCACGCCATTACGGACTAGACACAGCAGGAGAGCGGCAGTGAGGCGATTAACGGGAGAGTTGACAAAACCAGTAAACAAACCCACGCTTCGCTTACAAGTTCAAGTTTGTGCCCCAGTGCCACTCTTTATTCCTTTATTCCAAAACAGAATTAAGATCCATGATCTCCAGATTTTCTGCAGTAATGTACGTTCAGTGTATTTAATATTTTTAGTGGGGTGAACAGCTTCAGCAGAAACATGTTAACATGTCTTTATGTTTACATCACATTATATTACAGCCAATTGTGATGGACATGACTAGTCAAGTGGAAAAAGTTTTAAAGGAAACAACAGAATTACTATGGGGATTTATGAAGCTTCATCGTAAGATTCAGGTTTGTATTTACGACATTTTGATGTAGATGTTTTCTGACAAACGTGGTAATTGCTTCTGATGTACCTGTAACTATCTGTGAAACACTATTGTCACTCGCCGGTCTTTAACATACATTTGGTTATAGCATTCATATGTAGTACTTCAGATATGAAAAGCTTACCTCAGGTGTGACTGACAGACCTTAGATCTGAAAGGCTGACCTCAAATGTGACAGGCAACCTAAAATGTGACAAAGCCACCTCTAATGTGACTGGCAAACCTTACATGTGAAAGGCTGACCTCAAATGTGACAGGCAACCTGAAATCTGAGTGATCCACCTCTAATGTGACAGGCAGATAGTAGATGTAAAAGGCTGACCTCTAATGTGACAGGCAGACCTTAGATGTGAAAGACCTCAAATGTTACAGGCAACCTGAAATCTGACAGACCCGTCTCAAAATTGCGACAGACCCACCTTAGATTTGACAGGCCAACCCCAGATGTGACAGGCAGACCCCAAATGTGATAGCCTGACCCCACATGTGACAGGCAGACCTAATAAGTGACAGACACACTTCAGATGTGTTGTTCCAACCTCAGATGTGACAGACCCACCTTAGATTTGACAGACCAACCCCACATGTGACAGGCAGACCTAATAAGTGACAGACACACCTCGGATGTGTTAAGCCAACCTCAGACATCAGTAATGAAAATTCACATTAGTTTTCTTCAGTTGTGTCTTTTTTTGACTTTGGCAGGATAATAAAGGTCTTCATAACCAAGAAGTGGAAAGAGCATATTGTGCAGCTTTCGAAGATTTACAATCCTGGAAGCTAAAGTCCTTAGAAGATATAAACACACGCTTCTCACAATGGAGTGTTGAGTGTAGTGCCATCATAAAACATCTCCAAATACAAGCTGAGCAATTGGAGAGAAGGCTACAGGCTTCTAAGGATTTGTTATCCTTAGGGAACGTGGAGTTCTTACAGGTATTCAGTGACGAGCAAATTCTCTTGTATTGATTATATACGTTGCCCTTTCTCCTTTCCTGGTAAAGCATTTAACTTTCAAAACCTCAAAATGTGATTAATTTGTCTGCATTGCAGGACTTGCCCAAAGGATTCTTATGTAAATGTCTTGTGTTTCTGTGTTCTGTGGTTCCAGTTGATGGTTTTCATAGAAAGGGGAATGTTTGCGCTCTTCCCTCTACATGTAATTGCCCTATCTCTCCCACGTTAATTTTGTTTAAACAGGGTTTCTCTTAGGTTTGATACATCAACTTGATTAAACCTATGGTTTTGGTAGTAGTCGCTGGCTTTGACAGAAGGGGAAATATTTGCGTAGTTTTATAATTACTTGTACAAAGTGGTGCATAACCAAAGCAAGAACACACCAATAATTCCACTGTGACTGGCCAAGCTGTCTTGAAGTGCTGATCACGACCCCATTCCCCTTATCCATGGGGAGCAGATGTTCAAATTCAGCTTGTGAAGCCAGATCGACGGTCTTAGAAAATGCTCCTTTATCTTCGTTTAGAAAATTCTCCTCTACCTTCTTCTCGAAAATACTCCTCTGCCTTCTTCTCGAAAATGGTACACTGCCTTCTCCTAGAAAATGAAGCTCAGCCTTCTGCTAGGTAATGTTACTGTGACTTGTAGAAAATGCTGCTGTGGCTTCTTCTAGAAAATGCTATTCTCCCTTCTCTTAGAAGTGCTCCTCTGCCTTCTAGAAAATGCCCCTCTGCCTTCGTCTTGAAAGTTGCCCCTCATCTTTCTTCTCAAAATGTTCCTCTGCCTTCTTCTTGAAAATTTTTCTCTGCCTTCTTCTTGAAAATACTACTCTTGCCTTCCACTCTGAAATGCTACTGTACAATATTTATTGAAAATTGCTCTATGCCTTCTTCTCGAACATATTTCTTTGCTTTGCCACTTTGCCACCTTCTAGAAAATGCCACTCATCTTGTTGAATATGCCCCACTGCCTTCTAGAGAATGCTCCACTAACGTCTTCTGGAAATGCTCTATTGCCTTCTTCTCCAAACCATGCCTTCTTCTAGAAATTGCTACTGTGGATTCATCTAAAGATTGCTCCTCGGCCTTCCTCTGGAAAATCCTCCTCTGCCTTCTTCTAGAAGATGCCCCGCTGCCTTCTTGTACAAAAAGCTCCACTAATGTCTTCTCAAAATGCTCCACTAATGTCTTCTCAAAAAGCTCCACTAATGTCTTCTCAAAATGCTCCACTAATGTCTTCTCAAAAAGCTCCACTAATGTCTTCTCAAAATGCTCCACTAATGTCTTCTCAAAATGCTCCACTAATGTCTTCTCAAAAAGCTCCACTAATGTCTTCTCAAAATGCTCCACTAATGTCTTCTCAAAAAGCTCCACTAATGTCTTCTCAAAATGCTCCACTAATGTCTTCTCAAAATGCTCCACTGCCTTCTTCTCGAAACCATGCCTTCTTCTGGAAAATGCTACTGTGGCTTCATCTAAAGATTGCTCCTCAGCTTTCCTCTAGAAAACCTTCCTCTGCCTTCTTCTAGAGAATGCTCCACAGCCTTCTTTTAGAGAATGCTCCTCTGTCTTCCTGTGGAAAATCCTCCTCTGCCTTCTAGAAAATGCTCCACTAACATCTTCTCAAAATACTTCACTGCCTTCTTCTCGAAAATGCTACCATGCCTTCTAGAAAATGCTCCTCTGCCTTCCTCTGGAAAACCCTCCTCTGCCTTTTTCTAGAAAATGCCCCACTGCCTTCTTCTCGAAAATGCCCCACTGCCTTCTTCTTGAAATGCTCCACTGCCTTCTTCTCAAAAATGTTACCATGCCTTCTTCTAGAAAGTGCTTTTCTGTCGTCTTCTGGAAAATGCTCCTCTGACCTCTCCTAGAAAATACCCCTCTGCTGCCTTCTTGAAAGTACTCGTCTGCCTTCTTCTTGAAAGTGCCCGCTCCTAGAAAGTGTTCCTCTGCCTTCCTCTCGAAAATACTCCTCAACCTTTGTCTGGAAAGTGCTCCTCTGCCATCTTCTCAAAAGTGCTCCTCTGCCTTCTGGGAGGTACTCATACGCCTCTGTCTTGAAACTACTCCTCTGCCTTTGTCTTGAAAATGCTTCTTTATCTTCTTCTCAAAAATGCTCCTCTGTCTCCTTTTTGGAAATGCTCCTCTGACATCTTTTCGAAAAATCCTCTTCAGCTCTCTTCTGATAAATACTACTATGCCTTCTCCTAGAAAATGCTTCTCTGCCTTCAGCTCAAAATTCTCCTTTATCTCCTTCTAGGGAAAGTACCACATTAAACCTCAAGCTGCTGTGGCTTTTTCTTCAAAATAACACTGTGGCCTCATCAGGTTTACTGCACACAATGCAGAACAAAGTTGTGTGTGCTTAATTTTTTGTCACATCATTTTACATTTATTCTCAATTCCATTTGTTTACAGAGTTTGAAACAGTTCATGGAAAAGTACGTATGAATGTGTTACACTTTATACCCTAAATGACCTAAACTTTCGTCCATGACAAAGGTGCTCATTTTTCCTGATCTTGAGAGTTCTGTTGATTGTAGAAAGGTCATTTGAAGTTTATTAAAAAGGTAGGCTGATATCCTAGGGCTAAAATATAAGTTTCAGCTCCAGAAGTAATATTTTATGGTATTTATTTGCTGTAGGCAACATTTCATGGTTTTTAAAGTAGTTTGGCTATTAAGTTCACATGTCTATTGTCAGAAACATTGTTTCCTTAATAACATGATGAACAGTGCTGTGTATTTGTCCTTAACATGACCTAGGTTTGAATTAAAGGAAGTGTTCAGACGTACATTTACACTGATAAAACAGATCTGTCCACACAGAGATAGCACAACATGGCATACTCACGACTGGTAAGTTACCAAATGACTATGTCTGTTTTTTTGCTCTTCTCTCACAGATTCGATGACGAGCTGCGAAAGAATAAAAAATCTTTGAAAAAAGAGAAAAGCAGTAAACTGAAGCTCATGAAATCTGTACAAGGACACATTATTGTCCCTAGAATAGTGACTGTGAAAGAGACGGATGAAAAATATCAGGTTGTTGAAGCAGCAGTCAATGGAGAAATTACACCCCTGCCTGTTGCAAGTAGGTTCATAAATTACACCTCTGCCTGTTGCAAGTAGGTTCATAAACTGATGTACTTGGCAATGTTCGTGGAGAAAGCACAAATCAGTGCAAGGTATACGTGCAGACGTTTGTGGAGAGAAACCACAAACTAATTTGAGGTATATGCCATTTTGTGTCAGGATAGCACAAATTAATGTAAGGCGTACAGCAGTGTGTGTGGAAAATTCACAAATAAATGTGAGGTACACAAGCACCCCCATTTTTGTAATTTTCAGATAGTAGCAATGTGAGATCAATCATTTTGAGTTTATTTTCTGTGCCAGTTAGAGGTCTGTATGTGTTCAGTAGTATGTCCTGTAACTGATATCACTCCCCCCTACTGCAAAAATAAGGGGCATATTGACTGCATGTTTATGGCTTACTGTTGGGTATGCTGCTTCAATTGGTTTTAGGTTTTTTGATTTTTTTTTTTGGCTTTTTTTTTCCAGAGCCAGCACTGGCATTCACCGAGACAAACGGTAGAGGACTGAGAATAACAGATCACAGCTCCATGATAGAGTGTGATAACTTGCCGTACGAGTGGTGCTGCAGAGCTGTGACGAACGGGGCGCACCGAATGGGCAGGTACTACTGGGAGGTGCAGATCACAGCTTCACCTGGCCCTTACTGTGTGTGTCGTGTAGGTGTGGTCCAGAAGGGCTGCGGTGTGAGGGGGAACATAAACCCTGGCAGTAACAGCTGGTACATAGTGATGGTGTACAGCGATTTTAATTCCGGATGTGGTTCTCCCTGTGCTTGTCAAATCAACCCTGATTTTCAACCGACAATTCAAAGAGGACCGTATCCCCTCGGTCTGTACCTCGACTGTGAAAACCGATCTCTGACAGTTCTGGATCCTAATAGCAACCAGCTCATAGGCGTGATCAAGTATTTAAATCTGTCTGAGTCACTTGTTCCTTTCGTTCAGTTTGAGTTTAGACCAATCATAACTCCTTGGTTTGGCAGGGCTAAGTCGGGGTGTGCTCGTCTGGTAACTGGTGACTTGGTAACTCTACCACAAGTCCTCTGTGACATGTTAAAAGACTAGCTCACGCTAGCTGACCAGCTGACCATCACGCTGATAATTATATTCATTTAATTTCTAGCTTTCATTATCAAGTGATTTGATTTGGTGAGAAAAAATACAGATGAAAGTTTGTTCTGGCCATATTCACTTCACTTTTTGTTTCGTGTTACCAGTATGGCGTGTTTTCCCACCACTGGTGGGTCGGTGTGAACTTGAAATTTATGATACGTGTATTATAACATTTTCTTGCATTCTTCCTGTGAAAGACAAGCACAAGCAGCCTTGGAAATAGTGTCAGTTTCTTTGATATTTTGTACAATTAAAGCTACAGTGTATATATGCAGTGAAAAAAGAAAACATCAAGAAACCAGAGTGCGTAGGACAAGAAGCACAGCATGAAAGCTAAACACTGTCCTAGGAAACTTATCAACTTTGCCTGAAGGTGCATGCAGAGTGGGCATAGCAACCACAGTGGGCATGACAACCACAGTGGACATGACAACCACAGTGGGCATGACAACCACAATGACATGTACCCTAATTCTTTTAATCACTGAGACAAAGCAAAATATTACATTTCTCTCCCAGTTTTCGTAGTCCTAGCAGACGCCTTCTGTCTGTTCACATCCTTGTAAACGCTTCATCTCCAGAATGGTTTAGCCCAAGGTCACCAAACTTACACCACAGTTACATTTTGGCATGAGAAAGAACCCTATTGATTTTCAGTGAACTTGGTCTTTTCCTTCAAGGTCATTGACGTCATTTAAGTTACATTGTACAAAAGGCTTATACATCATGATATCTTTGGAACGGTTTAGCCCAAATTCACTAAACTCACACCACAATTACCCTTTGGCATGAAGACCCCTATTGATTTTTAGTGACCTTGACCTTTTTCTTCAAGGTCACTGGGGTCATGGTTTGACCAAACATACGCCAAACTTACACTTCGGCATGTGGAAGAACCCTGTTGATTTTCAGCGACCTTGACCTTTTTCTTCAATGTCATTGGGGTCATGTAAGTTAAATTTTATAAAAGGCATGTAAAGTTGATATCTCTTGATGTTTGTAATAAAAGTTTACCAAAGTTTACCAGACTTAGATGACAAGTAAATCTCGGGATTTTATGAACCCTATTTCATTTCAACTTTGCATGATCAGTTATTTGACTGTCTGGTCATTTCCGGGTAAACTAAGAAGCTAGTATGAGTTGGACTTGAATTCACATCAATCACATTGGTAGCTGATTAGGTCAAAATGTGTCATTTTCATTTTTAATGCAACATGTTTATGAATGTTAAAAATTGCATTTTCATGTATATGGTTAAACGTACAATGTTAATTTATACTGTAACCTGAAACAGTGATAAAGAAACAGTATCAGACTTTCTGTGTTTAAAGTGCTACCTTGTTCATTCTAGGAATCTTCCAGATATATCATCATAGTGAGAAAGTGTTGACAGTGTTATTTACATGTAGCTGGAGGTGCTTCCTTGTTCATGCCAGGAATCTTTCAGATATATTGTAACAGTGACAAAGTGTTGACAGTATGATTTAGCTGGAGGTGCCACTTTGTTCATTCTACGAGTCAGTCAGATCCATGTATATTGTAATGGTGACAAAGTGTTGAGAGTATGATATAGCTGGAGGTGCTTCTTTGTTCATTCTACGAGTCAGTCAGATCCATGTATATTGTAATGGTGACAAAGTGTTGAGAGTATGATATAGCTGGAGGTGCTTCTTTGTTCATTCTACGAGTCAGTCAGATCCATGTATATTGTAATGGTGACAAAGTGTTGAGAGTATGATATAGCTGGAGGTGCTTCTTTGTTCATTCTACGAGTCAGTCAGATCCATGTATATTGTAATGGTGACAAAGTGTTGAGAGTATGATATAACTGGAGGTGCTTCTTTGTTCATTCTACGAGTCAGTCAGATCCATGTATATTGTAACAGTGACAAAGTGTTGACAGTATGATTTAGCTGGAGGTGCCACTTTGTTCATTCTACGAGTCAGTCAGATCCATGTATATTGTAATGGTGACAAAGTGTTGAGAGTATGATATAGCTGGAGGTGCTTCTTTGTTCATTCTACGAGTCAGTCAGATCCATGTATATTGTAATGGTGACAAAGTGTTGAGAGTATGATATAACTGGAGGTGCTTCTTTGTTCATTCTACGAGTAAGTCAGATCCATGTATATTGTAATGGTGACAAAGTGTTGAGAGTATGATATAACTGGAGGTGCTTCTTTGTTCATTCTACGAGTAAGTCAGATCCATGTATATTGTAATGGTGACAAAGTGTTGAGAGTATGATATAGCTGGCGGTGCTTCTTTGTTCATTCCAGGAGTCATTCCGATACATGTATATTTTAACAGTGACAAAATGTTGACAGTATTTTGTAACTGGAAGTGCTTCTTTGTTCATTCCTAGAGTCATTCAGATACATGTATATTGTATTTCAGTGACTAAATGTTGACAGTGTTATGTAGTTGGAGGTGTTATGTTGTTCATTCCAGCATTATTATTATTTAGTTGTAGGAGCTACTTTGTTCATTCTAGGATTCTTTCAGATGTATTGTCACAGTGACAAAAGTTTTCACAGTATTATGTAACCGGAGGTGCTGCTTTGTTCATTCCAGGGTCACTAAGATGCATGTATATTGTAACGGTGACAAAGTGTTGACAGTACGACATAGCTAGAGGTGCTACTTTTGTCACTCTAGAAATCATTCCGATATATTGTAACAGTGACAAAATGTTGACAGTATTATGTACCCGGAGGTGCTACTTTGTTCATTCTAGGAGTCATTCAGATATTTTGTAACAGTGACGTGTTGACAGCGTCAACTGACTGGAGGTGCTACTTCCTTCAGCCTACAAACTTTTCTGATATATTGTACCAATGACATATATAGTATCTGTGATTGTATTCAGTAGCTAGTGGTGATGTTTTCTTTATTCTAGTAATCATCTGGACAAGTTGTGAGATTTGACTCTGGTGGTGTAAAATGGAAGTACTCCAGTCATTGGTATGACTTTCAAACAATGTCTCCATCAGGTCTTTGCCCTGCCTTCGCCAATAAGTAACGGTGTTTCTGAGTTTTCTGATGGTTAGGCCAGAAAATGACCTGACCTGACCATCTCTTTCAGCTTCATGTTTACGCATTCCATGACAACCCTCTTGGTTACGAGAATGGTCCATTCTTGCATGGCAGTTAACCCACAGATCCTATTCTGTAACCACACCCTACTGCCCCCCCTCACCCTCACCCTCCCCACTAGTAGCCAATATGGGCCTTGCAGGGCTTCACAACACTCTTTTCACTGATTGGCTGATGTGAGAGAGATAGAAAGGCAAGACCAGCCAATGATGAGCTCAGGCTGTATTTTAGGTATGGCACAAAGTGACATTCATAAGTGTGACCAAGTTTTAGCATATGTTCACTGTACAATGTCACGTAACAAATTATCTATATGTATTCACAAAACAATACATGTACATGTATGGAAATAACAAAATACAAACTCATTTTGAACTTCTATTTTGCATTAACTTTTCCTTTATTTAATTCGTTTTTCGCACTTGCTTTTGTTTCTTTTTTTGCATTTCCATCTCTGGATTATACATTACATTGACAAGTCTTCCACCTGTGTACTATGGTCTGCATGCAAAGAGACACAAGGTGTGTGACGACACGAAGATGGTTTAAACACAACATATATTACATATTCATGTACATCAACCTTAAAATTATTTTATCTATCAGGTACAGAATACAGTAAATAAGCAAAATGCACTTCTGGATAAATAATACAACTATCGATAAACTTAGAGAAGTTTCTGTACCTTCATTTTTTTTTTCTATTTTATTTTATTATTTTTTTTTTAACTCATACATGTGTTTCAAATATACTTCATCAGTATTTTTACTCCAAACTTGGGAATATTTCACCTGGCGTACACTATGGCAGTCATTTCAAATCATTACTACGCATTTACTACCTGACCACAGACTTCGTTATATATACTGCAGTAATGGTTCAGGATCATTTATCTGTTTATTTGATTGGTGTTTTACGCATTATTCAAGAACATTTCACTAATACGACGGTGGCCAGCATTTTGGTGGGAGGAAACCGAGCAGAGCCCGGGGTAAAACCCATGACCATACGCAGGTTGCTGGCAGACCTTCCCATGTACGTCCGGAGAGAGAAGCCAGCATGAGTCGGGCTTGAACTCACAGCAACCGCATTGGTGGGAGGCTTCGGTCATTGCGCTGCGTTATCACGCTAACCGACTGAGCCACGGAGGCCCCCATTCAGAATCATGTAAACTACTATATAACAATGACATAAGACATTATCTTCTGCTGTATAGAAGTGTCATCGCCACAATTACAAATAAGACCAAATCTACTTCAAAAGAAATGTCTGGACGAAATGTGCTGTATATAACAAATGCCTCCCATGTATAGATACAGAGACTTTTGTCAAACACACAAGTAATATGAGTTACAAAGTGTCAGTAGTTTGACCAGGAGTTTACCTAAGCTCAAGAATATTTCACTTGTAGATGGCCTAAAATTTTGCCCCAAAGAGTGCATTTGGAGAAGTAAATAAAGTACATCAAATACCACTTTTGGTCTTGAAACTTACATTTTGATCCTACCTTCGGTCCAAACAACCTCAAAACACTTCTGTGAGATCAACATGACTCCCAAATTCAGGAAAAATATGCTAGTCAGTTATGGACAAAATGTTAACAGGCCTAGTGTCAACGTCTGAAACTCCACATCAATAAATCTATGTTTCTGTCTAAGAAAATTGCATGGCATTTTCAGCTCACTGGATGAGAAAATGCATTGGTCTTTCACATTTACATATAAATGAAAATTTATTTATTTATTCAATTGATGTTTTACGCCGTACTTAAGAATATTTTACTTGCACGACTGCGGCCAGCATTATGGTGGGAGGAAACCGGTCAGAGCCCGGGGAAAACAAACTAGCATCCACAGGTTGCTGGCAGACCTTCCCACGTACGGCTGAAGGGCAAGCAGGCATGTAAATGATGAAATAGTCTTTCTTAATTAATACAAATAATCCAATCTGAAACAAACATAATAATTTACAAATCAATATGAACAGTTATACAGCCTGGAAAGCAGTGGCATCACAAGGTAGATAACTACAAGTTATCAGCTCTAGCAAAGGAGAGGACTACATATACAATTATCTTTGAAATCGACATTGATATCAAAATAACAAAACTTTAATAGGAAGTGAAAAAAAGATCAAGACAATATTCCTAGTTTTGTCCTTTTTTTCTCATCTGTTTGTGAATGAATATCTCACAAGCAACAAAATGAAAACGTTAACACCCAGGGCAAACCTGGGCCTTCCTTAATGCACCTGTGCACTGTTTGATTTGTCTGTTTCCACCCACTGATGAAATAAACTATGCTCTGGAATACATTAGTAATGACTTCCATATTAAAATGAACACATCCATGTATGTATATGTCTGCAAAGTTTGAATTTTTACATTTTTTAACTTCACTACAGCCTACACACTTTATGTAAGTGACACCAACAACACACATGGTAGATATATATACAATATATTTCCAGACTATATACAATAACTACGACAGCTAACAACATCTGGACACCATAACAAAGAACATAGAATATAATATAGCACAGATATCAACGCCCGTGAGGAAGTTCAAGGCAAAGGCAATCATCATAACATCTACCACGGAGGCTCTGTGCATGCCCCCCTGAACTGCCACACAGGCTTTGACAGCCAAGCTCAGTTATTTTTTCCAGAACACATGATTTTATCAACAGTGAAACCACAAATACATCATAAATTTCATTTTTACACCAAGTTCCAGATTTATCAGCGCACTCAATACAGGTTCTTGGTTTATTGTGAAGGTTAAGAAAAAAAGAGGATTAAGAAAAAAATAATCTATTCTTCTTATTTTCTAGAATTTTTATTTAAACAAAACCATTATAAAAAGCACAAAGTGCCATTTTAACATGCCCCTTAAATCAGTACTATATTGCTATGATCTTCAAAACAGCAGACAAAAGCACCCCACACAATTTGCCATGTTCTGTACCATGAGATGCACCACTTTGGAATTGGAAATAAATATACAAATCTACACTGAATATTCGTTTATACATGTGTATGCCAGCCTGCGACAACTAACATCTGTTTTATACCTGTCACATCATGGCCACATGTTCACACCGTACTATGCTTACCCTGTGGATACCATACCAGGATATTTTCAAACATTTCCCTAAATGGTTTCAGATTTTCCATCTTTACCATAAAACATCCACATCAAACATCCTGGAAGTAATTTCAGGAATGGCATACCTAGGTTTTGTTTGAACACAAGACTAGATGACTATATATTAATATCACCTGATAACTTCACTCGGTATCAGGCTGCGGTCAGATGTCGTCATCAAGCTTTGGCCGCTGATAGCCCGTTTGTGGCGTTCTCCTGAGCCGTCTCGATCTGCTTCCCTAAATACTCCCTGAAACAACAAAACGCACACAAACATAGGTATCTCCAGTGTTTTAGTTATCTCATTGCTGCTTGACACCCTACTCGGCAAGTTTTCCAATCATACTGCAACTGAGGCAACATACATATGACGTCCATAAATCAGATTTGTTTCATAAACTTCTCAGGGCTCTGCACAGGTTTCCTCCTGCTGGCCGCCTTCGTATAAGTGAAATATTCTTGAGCACGGCGTAAAACACCAATCAAATAAATCAATAAACAATTAAACTGCCGAGTTCTCGGACAAAAACACGGCCCAAACTTATGTAATTGTACATAATTATAATGGAAATCAAGTTTGTTTTTGGTTTTCATTCTTCTAAAATATGGACAAACACATATAGGTGTATTTACGCAAAACTTTTTGAAATTTCTTCAATGAAGTTTATTTCCTTTCAAAAATGTTATAACCAAGACAAACCAAAAACCAACGATGAAAAAGTCACAAGAAAATGAATTGCCAAGGTATTGTCAGACAGACATAAGATCAGTTCCTTTGCTTAACAAACCAATCGTGGGCTAAGATGATGGCCACTACTATGACTACATAATTATCTGTTAACATGTGTTGTCATGGCAGTGAATTTAGCCTATGGCTAGTTGGGTATAAGGATGTAGAACATAGCCATTGTTTCCTCAGAGTCCTTGGCCAGACCATCGGTCACATACCAGTTGTGGACCATCAATTTCTGGACAGCAATCAGTGCCTCGTAGCGAACATTTGGATCCTCATGGATCAAATACTGCATGACCATCTGCTTGGCTCCTAGCTGCTCTATCACACTGTCAACAGCAAAAGAACAGAATGTCGTTTATAGGTATGTAGTTGTTGACCTACAAATATGATCGGGCAGAAATGCCTTCAGGTTGATCACTTGCTCGTTCGAGTCTGACGCTGCTTTCTACATTATTTTGATGATTTCGCTATGATGTCCCCATGTATCATGCCAGTCTCAGTGAATATCTATGCATTTATTTTGCTGCCTCACAACACTGCCATCCTGAAGGCACCAGATATGACACTTATCTCAGTCACAATACACTGACACCAGACATGACACCTGGAGCAGTCACTACATACTGACACAAGGCAGGACACTCGACTGTCGTTACGTACTGACACCAGACAGAACATCCAGCCCATTCAGAACATAATGACACCAGATATATCACTCAGCAAAGTCATTAGATACTGACACCAGACATGACACTCAGCTCAGTGATCTGATACACTAACACCAGACACATGCCCCTGTCAGTTACAGTATACGAATCTCATTATTCTCTTAATTCATGTAGTTTCCTCACAATTTGCAGTATTGCAGCAGTATTCAAACTGGACATCGAAATATGATCAAGTCATCAAAGAAATTATTGGTGAATATTCATAGTACTTGGCTGATTGTTAAACACTTTACTCACAAATTTTTCATCCATACATCAGCTTATCGCAGCAATCCATTGCCATGTTGTTATTTACCAAGAAAATCAGCTGACAGAAGCAGGGAGTTTACACTTTTTGCAACAGATGTTAACAGGAATTGTAATCCCAATACTGACAAAGAACTAGTGTTGCCTCATTGAAACATCATGCTACATACACCCTCATGTGACACCCTACCAAGTCACAGTGTATGCTATACTGTATACATGTGGGAGACCTACCTTTCCCCCTTGGGTATAGCTGTAATTGTGTACATAAGCCCCAACCCCCCAACTCACCCGGGTGTCAGCACAAGTAAAATGTGATATGTGTACCTTTCCTCCTTGGGATAGTAGTGTACATTGGACATGGGAGACTTACTTTTTGCCCCTAGGATAGTAGTGTACATTGGACATGGGAGACTTACCTTTTGCCCCTAGGGTAGTAGTGTACATTGGACATGGGAGACTTACCTTTTGCCCCTAGGGTAGTAGTGTACACTGCACATGGGAGACTTACCTTTTGCCCCTAGGGTACTAGTGTACAGTGCACATGGGAGACTTACTTTTTGCCCCTAGGGTACTGGTGTACACTGCACATGGGAGACTTACCTTTTGCCCCTAGGGTAGGAGTGTACATTGGACATGGGAGACTTACCTTTTGCCCCTAGGGTAGTAGTGTACACTGCACATGGGAGACTTACTTTTTGCCCCTAGGGTAGTAGTGTATACTGCACATGGGAGACTTACTTTTTGCCCCTAGGGTACTATTGTACACTGCAATGAGAGACTTACTTTTTGCCCCTAGGGTAGGAGTGTACATTGGACATGGGAGACTTACCTTTTGCCACTAGGGTAGTAGTGTATACTGCACATGGGAGACTTACTTTTTGCCCCTAGGGTAGGAGTGTACACTGCACATGGGAGACTTACTTTTTGCCCCTAGGGTACTGGTGTACACTGCACATGGGAGACTTACTTTTTGCCCCTAGGGTACTAGTGTACACTGCACATGGGAGACTTACTTTTTGCCCCTAGGGTAGTAGTGGACACTGCACATGGGAGACTTACTTTTTGCCCCTAGGATAGTAGTGTACATTGGACATGGGAGACTTACCTTTTGCCCCTAGGGTAGTAGTGTACATTGGACATGGGACACTTACCTTTTGCCCCTAGGGTAGCAGTGTACACTGCACATGGGAGACTTACTTTTTGCCCCTAGGGTACTAGTGTACACTGCACATGGGAGACTTACTTTTTGCCCCTAGGGTACTGGTGTACACTGCACATGGGAGACTTACCTTTTGCCCCTAGGGTAGGAGTGTACATTGGACATGGGAGACTTACCTTTTGCCCCTAGGGTAGTAGTGTACACTGCACATGGGAGACTTACTTTTTGCCCCTAGGGTAGTAGTGTATACTGCACATGGGAGACTTACTTTTTGCCCCTAGGGTACTATTGTACACTGCACATGAGAGACTTACTTTTTGCCCCTAGGGTAGGAGTGTACATTGGACATGGGAGACTTACTTTTTGCCCCTAGGGTACTAGTGTACACTGCACATGGGAGACTTACTTTTTGCCCCTAGGGTAGTAGTGCACATTGGACATGGGAGACTTACTTTTTGCCCCTAGGGTAGTAGTGTACACTGCACATGGGAGACTTACTTTTTGCCCCTAGGGTACTAGTGTACACTGCACATGGGAGACTTACTTTTTGCCCCTAGGGTACTAGTGTACACTGCACATGGGAGACTTACCTTTTGCCCCTAGGGTAGGAGTGTACATTGGACATGGGAGACTTACCTTTTGCCCCTAGGGTAGTAGTGTACACTGCACATGGGAGACTTACTTTTTGCCCCTAGGGTAGTAGCGCACACTGCACATGGGAGACTTACTTTTTGCCCCTAGGGTAGTAGCGCACACTGCACATGGGAGACTTACTTTTTGCCCCTAGGGTAGTAGTGTACACTGCACATGGGAGACTTACTTTTTGCCCCTAGGGTAGTAGTGTATACTGCACATGGGAGACTTACTTTTTGCCCCTAGGGTAGGAGTGTACACTGCACATGGGAGACTTACTTTTTGCCCCTAGGGTACTGGTGTACACTGCACATGGGAGACTTACTTTTTACCCCTAGGGTAGTAGTGGACACTGCACATGGGAGACTTACTTTTTGCCCCTAGGGTAGGAGTGTACACTGCACATGGGAGACTTACTTTTTGCCCCTAGGGTAGTAGTGTATACTGCACATGGGAGACTTACTTTTTGCCCCTAGGGTACTAGTGTATACTGCACATGGGAGACTTACTTTTTGCCCCTAGGGTAGTAGCGCACACTGCACATGGGAGACTTACTTTTTGCCCCTAGGGTAGTAGCGCACACTGCACATGGGAGACTTACTTTTGCCCCTAGGGTAGTAGCGCACACTGGACATGGGAGACTTACTTTTTGCCCCTAGGGTAGTAGCGCACACTGCACATGGGAGACTTACTTTTTGCCCCTAGGGTAGTAGCGCACACTGGACATGGGAGACTTACTTTTTGCCCCTAGGGTAGTAGCGCACACTGCACATGGGAGACTTACTTTTTGCCCCTAGGGTAGTAGCGCACACTGCACATGGGAGACTTACTTTTTGCCCCTAGGGTAGTAGCGCACACTGCACATGGGAGACTTACTTTTTGCCCCTAGGGTAGTAGCGCACATATTCCCCGATGTCATGGGCTGCCACAGACAGGATGAGAGGGTCCTTACTCGTCTCCAGCAGCTTGATGAGAATTCTGCAGACAGAAGCCCTCTATCACTGTATTTCACGAAAAGTTTCCCTTCCTTCAAGTGACACGTTTGACTTGATTCTGATTAATTCACTCCCCATAATAAAGTGCGACTTTCAACAGACCTGTGAAATTTGACTAATTTCTTATCAGAAAAATTCAACTGATGGCATGAAAAGAATCAATTGAAAGCCTTTATGTGCTTTCAAATATTATTTCAACCATGTCATGACTCCTTGAAACAAGGCTGGAAGCAATGATGACATATTTATAGTGTTGCCTCACTAAAAAGCCATGTCACAGACACCAGGCATCTACGCCCCACCCAGTCAAATTATACTGACACCAGGCCCACCAGTGCTTCACCAACATGTATATTTCTTATGCCAAGTTCAAACTGAGACAGTGCTAAGCTTAACGGCAAAGGGTAAGTACTAGTTAGGCCTCAATTCAGGACTGAACCAAGGATCTACCACATACAAGAAAGATGCATTATCCTGTTAATTCAAACACCATGCTTACTTGAGGAGTTCATAGTTTTTCTCGTTCAGCCTGCTGGCGTTCTCCCTCCAGAATCTGTCAGACTTGTGCACTGGGCTCCATTCCAGCCGGCCTGACTTCACTTCTGTCGAATACTCATCAAAAGAACTGGCAAAAGAGAAACCAGGCTATCATTCACATATCTTGTTTAAATACATGCATTATTATCTGATCCAGATCACTGCCAAACTTTAGCAGATTTGTCTTAGGCTCAATCTCTCACACAACTCTAAGCTTACCTACATCAGTATGATGGAGGCCAGTGTATTATGAGTGGGGGTGAACCAGAGTGCCCAGTGTAAACCAAAAACTTCCGTGAACTTTTCCAAATGTGACAGATGTCCTATATGTGGAAGGCAAGTGGTCTCCAGTGAACTCCATGTAAGACTTCATAACAGAGCACGGTCTATGCAGCTAACAGTCAACACGGCCAACCCCGAGAGCTATGGAAACAGGGGTATTCCCCTGAAAATTCCCTTTCAGAGAAGGGAATTGCACCACCGGCTCACATGAAAAGTGTGCACTCTTTAATGATTTGACCACAACCTACATGTGTTCTCTGCTCCCCCACCCCACCCCACCCGCTACTTATCTTGTAACAGTTAACAACTGAGTTTCTGATATCCTCAGACAAATGACTTGCGTGGGTCTCACCTGAGATCTTGTATTGACACCTGAAGTTTTTCCATGAGGAATTCCAGGTCTTCCATGATATCGGGATCATCAAACTTCCGACTCTCCAAAAGCTCTAGCTGTTTCAGCACTTTACACTGAACCATGGATAACGACATCTCCTGGAGGACATCCCGATCTGTTGTCTTCTCTAACAGGTTCTGGAGAGAATAAAACATTAACTGATTGACTTACCTACTGACTGACTAATTAACTGATGGAATGACTCACTGACAGACTGACTCATGGATTCAATGACTAAATGACAGACTTACTGGCTCACTGATATACTGACTCACTGACCATTGACTCATTGACTTACTGACGGGCTGACTGATGGACTCATTAACTCACTGACTGACTGTGTGACTCACTTACAGTCTCAGCTGAATAACTGAGGGGGAGTGGGTCCTCACTGCCTCAATTCAGTTGATCAAAGAGAGTGTGTGACTCACTGACCATTGACTCATTGACTTACTGACAGGCTGACTGATGGACTCATTAACTCACTGACTGACTCTGTGACTCACTTACAGTCTCAGCTGAATAACTGAGGGGAGGGGGGGTACTCAGTGCCTCAGTTCAGTTGATCAAAGAGAATGTGTGTTTGAATTGATTGATTGAATTCCCTAAGAGTTTTGTCGGCTTCCAGCTGAGGTGCTATCATGACCATGCTCTCCTCTAATACACTCTACTCATTTTCCTCTAGCCACAAAGCCACTGAAGGCAAGGTTCTGAAATCAAAATATATGTCTTCTGACATGCAGTTTAAAACTTCAAAACCAAATTTGATAAGGTCTGGGTCCAGCTGGAAATGTCCTGTGAACAAGGTTACTGCCTGCTTCAATGTTAAAACACTCACAAATGGACAACTGAGCAGACAGAAATAATCCATAAGTTGTCGAGGCATTAATCTATAGGAATTCAAATTACAGATAGATTTGATTAAATCCAGCCAAGTAGGTCCGCAGATGTCACAAGCACATGTATATATGAACTCTGTCATAATTTCCAGTACTCACCTGTTAAGGGCCCTGTTATTAAGCTTCAAAACAAGTCTAATTAAACTGGGCCAACATGTCCACATAACAATTCGGGGAGATGTCTGTGGCAGATGTAATTATACCTATTCACAGACAACGATTATTAATTATTGCCTGCTAAAATGTGGGAGAGGGAGAGAGGAGCTTATTTAATGAATTACTCATTTATTTTACCGGATTGTTGTTTAACACCATTCTCAAGGATTCTTCACTAAAGCTATGTTCACACTAGGCTCCGGAAAGGGTCCGGGCGCCGTCATGAATTCCGTTCCGATTTTTATGGCAAATGGGTACAGTAATTAAAGGCAGAACCGTTCACATACACCGAAGCCGAATTCGTGTCAGGCCACATATTCAGACAGATGTCTTGTGGACCCATTTTTTCCAGTCCAGGGAGAAAAAATTATGACAGATTTTCAGCATTGTTCAACATTTAAACATGGCGAGAACAGATCGCAATGAATTGCTGATTCATGAAGTGAGAAGGAATAAACTGTTGTCTGATCTTAGAGACTGCAATCACAGAGATGTAAGAAAAAAGATGGACATGTGGAGTGACATCAGCTGGTGTGTCGGACATGAAAACGGCAACTTGATTACTTTGCCTCGCATGGACAACTAGTCAGTGTGCTAATTCACGTGAACACAAAAACAAAAGCAACAACACACAGTGTAATTTCTTCGGAAATTTCTAATTGCAAGTTGATTCCTAATGGTATTATCTGATGATCTATTCCAAAACTAAATAACAACTACTTTGTTCAAGAAATAGATTTACTTTGGATACCAGATCCCTGCTCCGAATTTCCCGTGTGTGAATGCAACCCTTTAAAAACGTTATCTCTCACGAATTCGGTCCGGGCCCCAGACTGATTTCCATGCACAGTGTGAAGGTAGCTTTTTATGGTGGAGGAAACCAGAATGACCTTTGGTAATTCACAGGAAAACTTTCCTACATGTGATTGAATGACTAGTGGTCTATAATAAACATTTCACTGCAGAAATGGTCACAATAGTGATATCTAACCCTTATTGTCATCACAGCCCCATAAAACTGATACTCTCATTCAACCTCACATACAGTGAGACATCTCCTGGGAATCTTGGCTTTCCATGACCGTCGTTGCAGAGAGTTACCTACCCTGAATGTCGCCAGAATGATCCTGGACACTTTCTCTTTCACCGACTCGCTCAGAATGTCGGACAAGATCGGAATAATGTTATACCTGAAATAAAAAACATACATGAACATCAATGCATTCTTTTAAAGAAGTTAAAAAGTTTGAATTTCTTCACATGGCTACCATTAGGAAAAAATCTCCCCTACTTGTGTTTTGGTTGACTTCACCTACAACAGGGTTACAACTGACTTTACCCTCCTTATTGTTAACAACAATGATCTTGTTAACAAAGTTTATTTCATCATTTTGCCATGGACTTGACCACTTTATCACTATGCCTACAATTTCATCCAGTTTGCTCATAAATTTTGTGGTTCAATTTACCCACTCACATGTACTTGATCGTTCTGGCTAGGATAACTTACTTACTTATGTTGCATTGAAATTCCCCACTTACTTGGTCATTTTGCCAACAATGTTGAGGTTGAAGGAGAGACACCAAAGGCAGAAAGAGAGTTGATACTGGATCTGGAAGCCCATCTTACTGCCTGCCAACACAGACACAATCCTGGAAATCGAAAGGCGGCCATTTACTTCAGCTGTGACAATGTGTACTAGTGGAAATGCTTCAGCCTAACAAGTAGTCTCTCTTGCTCTCCACCTGAACATTTTAACAATTTATTAATTAACTAATTTAAATAGTTACAAGATGACGCTACAAGAAATAAGGCAATGTTCTGGCAAACATGCATAAATGTGCTCTGAAGTCAAATATTCCTTATCATTCACATTTACAAACACTGTGATATGGCCACACCTGGCACACCCTAGTGAACGGTGAGTCTTCAAATCTATTTCACATACGACTGCATAACTCATTTCTTATGGGCAAGATGTGCATGCATGTACATACGTGCTGATGCCATCCACTTCCACAAAGGCCTCTCTGTAGCTGTCTATCCTCAGCATCATCTGTAAACACCTGGCCGCAGTCTGCAGGTACTCATTATTCTGCACAAAGACAAACGTAACATAAGTAGTGCAAACACCTGGTCGCAGTTTGCAGGTACTTGTTATTCTGCACAAAGACAAACATAGCATAAGTAGGGTAAGATAAGTAGCATAAACACCTGACCACAGTTTGCAGGTACTCGTTATTCTGCACAATGACAAATGCAGGATAGATAGCATAAGCATCTGGCCACAGTGTGCAGGTGCTGGTTATTCTGTACAAACACAGGAAAATTAAGGTAAACACCTGGCCACAGCCTGCAGGTACTGGTTATTCTGCACAAAGACACACATAAGATAAGTAGTGTAAACACCTGGCCGCAGTCTGCAGGTGCTCATTATCCTGCACAAAGACAAACACAGGATAAGTAGCGGACACATCCCGCTGCAGTCTGCAGGTACTCGTTATTCTGCACAAAGACACAGGCAGGGTAAGTAAGGTAAACACCTGGCCGCAGTCTGCAGATACTCATTATTCTACACAAAAACACAGGATAAGTAGCATAAACACCTGGCCGCAGTCTGCAGGTACTGGTTATTCTGCACAAAGACAAACACAGGATAAGTAGCGTAAACATCTGACTTAAGTCTGAATGTACTGGTTATATGTGAACATCAATTAATAAACAAATGCATCACTGGTCAAGGAGGACATAGTCATTTGAACAGAAAGAGTCCAGCGGTTTTGAAGAGAAAGAGAAGCATTCAGCAAATCTATAAACAGGAAGTACTTACTGGGAGTTTGAGCTGATCTTTCAGCCATGTCAGGTAAAAGTGCAGATCATTTTTGTCCATGGGATCTTTACTCCAGCATGCGATCTTTGCGATAATACGACTCGTCTGAAAATCAAAGCAAAAAAACAATGATATGGAAATCTTGCAGGCATCTTCATGACCACAAATGATTGGATGAGAAATACATAAAAGGCCTAAGATTTATTTATTTATCTGAGTGTTGTTTTATGCCGTACTCAAGAATATTTCATTTATATGACGGCCGGCAGCATTATGGTGGAAGGAAACCGGACCCTCTGCAGGTTGCTGGGAGACCTTTCCACGCACGGCCCGAGGGCAAGTCACCATGAGTTAGACTTGAACTCACAGCAATCATATTGGTCAGAGGCTCCTGGGCACAAGGTGGCACACTAACCACCTGGGCCATGGAGGCCCCACCTAAAATTTATCAACTAAGCAGTTCAGGAATTCCTCTCGGTTGACAGAGCCTACTTAACCTAGTAATGGATCCTCAATTCATTACCTGTATGTATCAATCAGTTCCCTGATAATAATGATAAAGTCTTAATTATAATCCTCATCACTCCATCTATAATGACTTGAGTCAAGGTAAATCGACTGTTCTTTTCTTGCAGTGCAAGTCGATCGTTTCTACATCAGTTTACCCACAAAACATCATCTCAAAGGCAGGATTGAAAACTAACCTATATAGCATTGGCCTGATTTGCTTCAGGTGCGAAAGGATACCCATTATTCTCCAGTTTTAAAAGTCATTATGTAATTTATGAAAAAAATCATTTCCCTATTAATAATGAAGCTGTTACCTGATTGATAATGAAGCCATCATTTCTGTTGAGCAGATGAAGGAATGGAGTCCACACACTGTCTTTACTCTTTCTGGCATATTCCTTGAATTTCTCCACCCTTGCCTTGTCCTCCTGTTAAACACAAACGCTGATGGGATTCATTACGGAGTATTAACTGTTGTATCAGGTTACAACATAACGAAACAAAAGTTATTAATTCATAACACAATTCGTTACAAAGCTGAGACACTCACAGCTTGACATGAGAGTTACAACTTAAAAAGAGAGGTTTATCAATGTTGAGACACTACCGTCATAACACGAGAGTCATTATCACAGTCAAAACTTTGTGACATCAGGGTGAGAACTTTTCAACACGTGAGTTACAACTTTATGTCACGAGGCGTAGAAACTTCAAGACAGCAGAGTAAGGTACGACAGACCTGAAGTCTCCCACCCATACATATACTTTACAGTCACGTTCGGCATTACCTGTAGCACGTCATCCAGCATGGTCAGTATGTACTGGACAGTCTGGTCCTTAGCTATGTGGCCCATCAGATTCAGGAACGTCTTCACAAACTGAAAACACAACCACGACTCAACAGTCTTATCTGGGGACCATCTAAATATTTAAATATATTTGATTTTGGGTTTACATTGGTCGCAGGTACATTTTTTTTTTCAATGAACGGTTCCCCACGCACCTTTGTAGTGCTTGGTGGAACTTTACTTAGTTGATTAGACCTCTTAAACACTGAAGAATTCATGAATGATATCTAATTTTCTTAATAACTAGGTCACATTGGAAGAGGTAGAAGAATCACATGGTAAGCAGGACCTGAGATAGTGTGTTTGATGTCATACCTGCATGAGGTGATACTGCAGAATCTTAGCTCTTACCCCAGCTCTGACCTGGTCGACTGGAGGCAAGGTGTAAGAGGTGGGCCTCAGGTGTTTATTGTCATACCTTCTTACATGTAGATTGGCTCTGAAGAATCTTAGCTCTGGCTTCAGCACTGGCCAGGTGAAATGGGGACGGGATAAAGGGGGAGGGGGTGAGGCCTAAGGGAGCGATTTCAGGTGTAGTCAGGTAATGTTTGATGTTATACCTGCATACTGTAGGGTGATAGAGGAGAATCATAGCGGGGAGAGGTGTAAGAGAGAGGCTTCAGGTGTAGTGTTTGATGTCAAACCTGTATAGAGTGATACTGGAGGATCTTAGCTCAGACTTCAGCTCTGACTTGGTCAAACGGGAGAGTCAGGTACAAGACAAGGTGTGGGAAGATGGGTGGGGTGAGGTGTAAGAGAGAAATTTCAGGGGGAGAGCAAGCAGGTGAGGGACGAGGGGGTGAGGTGTAAAAGAGAGACTTGGGTGTAGTGCTTGATGTCATACCTGCATAGATTGTTCCTGCATAATCTTAGCTCTGACTTCAGGATTGGCCTGGTCAAATCGAGAGATAAAGGAATAGTCTTCCTGGGATATCATCTGACCTCTAAAAAATAAAAACACAGGTAACAATCTCATGTACATCTGATCTCTGAAAACAAATAATGGTGACACTCTCAAATATAACATATACATGTCTGTACATGTGTATCACCTGTAGAACAGAGTCTGAGACACCTGAACCCTACAAAGTGGTGCGAATGGGATACATCTGCAGAGAAACACAGGTGGAAATCTGAGATACAGTGCAAGATTCCATCCGGTCTTCAGATACAAATACACATGGGAACATGACATATCATTAAGGATATCATCTGACCTCCGAAACCAAACACTGGTTTGAACCTGAGAGATCGCTGACCTCCACTAAAGAAAAACCCAAGTGAAAACACAAGATATCACCCATGATATCACTTGACTTTCACACATTGACAAAGGTAACAATCTCCAATAACATCCAAGATACAGGTTATCTACAACAGATGCTAAATATTGTCCTCAACAAATCCAAAATGTCAACACTGATGCAAACTGAAAAAAGGTCATCCCTGTAAATGTAAATTCTAAACCTACACCTTCTGATGTCTTAAATTTCAGTTTAAACTACAGCATATATTTTTAGCTTAGAATATTTACTTTAGCAAGTCAAATGGTCTGACCCGGGAATGGAGGAAACAGCACGCACGCTGCAGACAGACCATTAAACAGACTATACCTGAGAATGAACTCTAATTTCTGATTCAGTCAATTCAAGTTGAGACTTTTGCGTTTTTCCTCCTGTATCTGACTACTGCACTTTCAAAAACGTTCCATTTCAACCTGAACTACAAAAGTTAATGTATGCACAAAAAGTAATAAGTATTACCATACAGGGAAGTGAAAGGCAGCTCGACGAACTTCGTGCAAAATAAACACTTATATTTCATTCCATTCTTGGTAAAAGAAATTTTGAACACGTAACCAATCTTTGCATCATCTCGTTCACATTTTGGAACAATACTTGAGTGACAGTTCGGAAAATGGGTTGCCCTCGAGCTGAATATCCATATCTCGAAAAAGTTCCTAAAACTGCGATTTTCCAACCCAATTTGTCTTCTTTCACTTATATTTAATCCTACAGATAGCTGAGCTCCTTTATGAATTCAAGGCATATAGTATAAATACAGAAATTCTCCAGTGTAGTCTCTTTATGCTATATTCACCCAACACTTGATTGGCCTTTAATTCTTCTCAAAATGGTATAAAAATTAAAGTCTTCAAGTTCAGGGCTGTTTAATTTTGTTCACAGTTGTGACTAGGTTGAATCCAACTGAAGTAACTTAATCTCATCTTCAGACTTTATTTATTTATTATTTGATTGGTGTTTTATACCGTACTCAGGAATATTTCACTTATACGACGGCAGCCAGCATTATGGTGGGAGGAAGCCGGGCAGAGACCAGGGGAAACCCACGACCAGCCGCAGGTTGCTGGCAGACCTTCCCAAATATGGCTGGAGAGGAAGCCAGCATGAGCTGGACATGAACTCACAGTGACCGCATTGGTGAGAGACTTCGGGTCATTGTGCAGCGATAGCGCGCTAACCGGCTGAGCCACGGAGGCCCCCTCTTCAGGTTTAACAGTCCATGAAACATGTACATATATCATAAGTAGATAAATATTTATTTATTTCTTAATTCATTTACTTCATTGGTGTTTTATGCCATAGTCAAGACTATTTCATTTCTAAGACTGCGATCAGCATTATGGAGGGAGGAAACAAAGCACAGTGCACGGATAATCCATGACCAAACGCAGGTTGCTGGCAGACTGTTCCATATGTACGACCGGAAGCCTGCGAGAGCTGGGCTAGAACTCACAGCAATGGCACTGGTGAGAGGCACCTGGGTCATTACGCTGCACTTGCTTGCTAACTCTTACGGCTACGGATGCCAGAGTACATAAATAGGGAGACTCACTGTAAATAAGACTGCCAGTTGACTCTGTTGGCCCGGACATCATTGGCTCTCTGCTGAAGCAAACTAGTAGCTACCTGAGCTCCTGCAATATAAGAATCATTTGTGCGAAATATGGTAAAAAAGATGAAAACCAAAAAAAGAAAACAAATTCAGCATTGCGACCTTCTGGTAGAAGTAAGTCTGTATACACAGTAGTGATTTTCTGGGTAACTTTTGAATGGTATTTACCGATAAAAGTCCTCAATCAGAAGGTGAATATTTTAGAACACGAAACATGTAACTCTCGCGGCATTTGTGCGCCACTCGAAAAAGAGAGAGGTACATTACTGCAATTAATGTCATTGCCACTGGGCATAAACCATACACTTTTCCGATGGACTCTCTGAAAAATATTAATATTCTTAGCTTTAATGTACCCCCAAGCATTCTACGACATTGTTTTGCCTTGCAAAATAATATATTTATATAAACAAAACCGGTTAGTCTATATTTATTTATTTATTTGATTGGTGCTTTATGACGTACTCAAGAATATTTCACTTATACGATGGCGGCCAGCATTATGGTGGGACAAAACCGGGCAGAGACGGGGGAAACCCACTATTATCTACAGCTTGCTGGCAGGCCTTCCCACATATGGCCGGAGAGGAAGCCAGCATGAGTTGGACTTAAACTCACAGCCACTGCATTGGTGGGAGGCTTCAGGTCATTGCGTTGCGCTAGGGCGCTAACTGACTAAGCCAGAGAGGCCCCGGTTAGTCAATAGAGTCCTTCAATATTTCTATGTCTGTATTACAAAACATTAGTAGAATGATAAATTTATTTCTCTATTTATTTGACTTGTGTTTTATGCCATACTCAAGACAGGGACCAGCTTCATCGTGAAACCAAAATAGGAAACCCACGACCATCTGCTGGTTGCTGAAAGACCTTCCCACGTATGGGAATTAGAAATATGAAAAATGACATCAATAATAGAACGTACGGTAGTTGCCATACAAAGAGTTCATTTCATTCCAGCGTTGCCACATTTCAGAGATATGACCTATTTTCTTTAAGCCGTATAAAGTCAGTGCCCTCTGTATGCATGTAGCTGAGAGTTGGATCTCTCACAATCTTGGAGACGGTGGTATTTGTTCACCGACTGGCCTCCATTCCAATGGTTAGAGAACCCGTGTTACTGAAATCCTTTTATGTTAATACAGAAAAATGAAGCGTTTCTCACCTTTTTCCAGATCGTCAATATTTGAAATGACGCCACCAAACCCAGAAAGCGTTGCCATCGTTCTTATTAACTTGTCGTCGATTAGAAAACAGCGGATTTTCGAACAGCACCTTTGACAGAGATGAGCATATCACTTCAAACTGCCGACATAGTAGATCATGTGATCAGCTGCAGACGATTTTGCAAGGTAATACCAGTCGATAAGCATATTGCAGGTCATTTTTGTCACCTGTCATAAAATAAAATAAGCAAAAAGATTCTCTTAATGGATAATTTTTTACCGCGTGACTACATGACCGGTAATCCTTCAAATTTTATGATTTGACTACTTGCAATTCATTTCATTTATTGATTATTTTAGACTCAGCTCACATGTTTAAAACAACTTCCGTATGTGACGTCATTTAGCAATGGCTGTCAAAACAGAGATGGTCGCACAAAGTTTTCTAACAAAACAACGTAGTTTAATAACAGGCGACTCTCTGAGCTGACGACTGGGACAAGGGAATTCGGTTTGATTCCCTCTGACGATAAAGATGGATTCTCAAGGCGTGAAGTCCTTATCGGCGTCGGGAGTTAGCAATATATTTCGCCACGTGCGCTTTGAACATCTGCTGGCAGGCGTGAGTGGAGGTGTTGTGTCCACGCTTGTCCTACACCCTCTGGACTTGGTCAAAATCAGATTTCAAGGTGACTTACGTTTGTTATATCATATTTTGTGTTATCTGGGAATAAAACGGTTTTGAACAAACATTTTACTTCATGGCAAGATGTAAATAGATCAAGAAAGGTGTAGGCGTATAGTATAATGGCAACTCCAACAAGTGGGTCATAATTTCGATTTTATACATACAAGCCGAATCGGCATTAAAGCCGTCTAGCGAGATTAACGCTGTTTGGGCGAGGCATGAGTGGGCGCTCTCGCAAACTAACGTTAAAAAGACGTGATTTCTGGTAGTAGAACAGAATACATCTGACAGGCACAACTCTGCAACATCTTTTGAGTCAGATTTTCTTTGTTATTTTTCTGGACTTTGCTCACACAAAATACAGGTGAATAGAGTTTCCTGATTAGGCCGAGAGGTGGTGCTCTTTGGTCTCACGTTAAACCAAAATGCCTTACATCCAATCGTTGCTCAACAGCGACGACAAAATCAACGTTCTAAGGTATAGTGACTACCGGAAAGCATGTCCTTTTAGCTTTAGTTTGAGAGAGCACCCACTTAAGTCTCGCCCAAACAGCGTTAATCTCGCGAGACAGCTCCAATGTCAGTTAGGCTTATTCTTGAAAATGATTTGAATTAAACAATACTCAATGCTGGAACTGTGTTAGGAATTGAACAACTGTGGCGGATATTCTGAGAATAATGCTTGATAGTAACTAGAAATTGGACGACAGACCAAAGACTGTGACTGGGAACAGAGCATAGGATTAAGTCGATGTGAGCAGAACTCTGTATCACAAGATTCCCATGTTAGTTCAACAGTATTTTCACATGCAAGTGTGGGTGCTTAAATACTGCAGGCCTGAGTAAAATAGAAATGCTTGGATGTCCGTGGTGTGAAATAAAATGTATGCTTCTTTTCACTTACATGTAAGACAACAAATGTGGCATGTACAAAAAAAAAAAAAAAAATTGCCTCAAAATGTATGTTGGAATGACATTTGTGGGTGCCAGTAAATGTGTTATTATCACATGGCTCAAAATATTCACTGGAGATCACTTGCCCTCACTGATACAGTGAACCCCTGACAACAAGACTGGTTTATTTTGGTCCCCTCCTCCCATGAAACAGGTTTACATCATATATCAGAAATAGTGGGAAGGTTCGCCAGCAACCTGCAGATGGTTGTGGGTTTCCTCAGGGCTCTGCCTGGTTTCCTGTCACCTTAATGCTAGCCGCCAGGGTATGAGTGAAGTAGTCATGAGTAGGGAGTAATACACCAATCAAATAAGTAAATAAATACATTGATTGAAGAATCAATCAATCAACACAGATCATTACCATGTCCTCATCGAATTACAGTCCAAACATCCTCTAGCCCGGACGCCGTCGACCAAATTGCCCTCTTTATATAATACATGTCAAAGCTAGTAGCATGGTCTTAGGTTTTGCCTGTATGCTTTATAACTCAAGAAGTGGGTATATTGTAAACTATGAAAACAAAAGACCAGCCCACAAATAATTAAGGGATGAATGAGCGTATGAGAAGGGATCCATGAGAACTGCTCATTTATAGATTAAAGAGATTAAATATGAATGTTTTTCCTGCTTCCCATGGGATTAACAAGTCTGGTTTAATGTGACCGGGGACTTTGTGTCAACTCATGGGTTGCAACGTAGTTAACCGTCAGGGAATAAAAGAGGCAAACACCAGTGTGTGGTGACCATTCCTTGATAAACATAATCTTCTTACATCAGCATGACATCATCTCAGTGATCTATCAGGATCTGCCCTGATGGCCCACAGGCCGCCCTTTATATACTGAGAGCACAGACCTCAGTGAGGGCATTGTTTTGATAAGTTACTAGCCTACAGCTGGACAGGTCTAGTTGTTTTACTTTAAAAGGTTTCAAGTTGATTTATAAAACAATGTGTAACTTGAACATGGTAAATATAAATATCACAATATTCAGAAAAAGACAAGCTGTAAGAACTGATAAAAGTAAACAATACAAAATCAAAGGTCAAAAACTTAGAGCCAACTAAAGGCTCAAATGACCAGCCTTCCTAGTAGTTTTTCACCTTTTGAGTTGCAAGTATATTCTATATAGTTTCTAACCTTCACTTAATTTACATCAATTGAAAGCTTGTTTCAAGACAAACAAAATGGTATATAGATCATCACGGAGAGGCACAAATTTTACAAGTTATAAAGACTTTCAACGTTAAATAAAAACACAAACACATATACTAGTATGGCTCCACTGTCAGGCACCCCTAGTACACATGTCTAGGCCAGTGGCTAGGTATCAGGTAAAAGTGGGGAGGGGTGGGGCAGTGAGGTACATGTGCATGGATAAATATTCCCAGTCAATAAGCTCAGTGAACCACAACAAAGGGTCCATGTTACATTAACCCCAGGACCATTGTTCAGTGTTATGTCCCCTCCGCGGCTTCTTTTGTGCTTGACACACCTGAATTTAGTTCATCAGTGCTGACGATTTTTAGTCAAGTTAATAAACTGGCGTTGTTGTTGTACATGGCTTATGCATAGAGGGCGTTTAGGTGGAGGGCGTTCTTGCTAGAGAGCATTTTGACCCTCCTCATTATGGCAGAATGAGATATTGCCAATGTGGTGTTCGGCTGTAACCATTTGCAACGTTGTATTATATACATGTACATGTGTTTATGTGGTGAGCATATTTCCAAATGTCATACATTTATTTTTATTTACATGAGGAAATTTTACTTGGGGAGCATTTTTTGTTACCATGTTATTTTACCTGGTGTAACAACAAAGTTTTATTATTAAATAAAATGTTACATTTGTTGGAAAGCAGAAGGCAGCAAAACTTGACAAGTGTCTTAGTTCTCTTTTCATATCAAGTGGTACCTTTGTTGCGAGCATTATCAGATATTATACCTACCCTGACTTCTCAAGTAGGGTTTTATTGTGCCCAACAAAGGGTTTTTTGTATTGATGGCCGCTTCGGGTTATTTATTCTACTTCTCCCATTTGACAGGTGTAAATTTTAGCCTTGACAAACTCTGTACATGTTTATATAAGTTATCCAAAATCAAAGGTTTTAAGGTTTTTCTGAAAGCAACATTCTACCTAAAGCAAACAAGCTGAGCAGAATGTTTGTGAATGCATGGTGAGAGGTAAATTGCCTTATAAAGGGGTACAGAGATGGTTCAGTAGGAGAGACTGGCAAGTCCAGGCTGTGCCAAACGTACACTGAATTTTAGATAAGGCACATATTATCAACTTCTGTGGCCTTTAACCAAGGAAGTCAATTCTCTATTGTTACTCAGTTATCATTGATTATTAATCCGTGTAATTTGAAAGTTACTCTTTATACAAAAAAATTCTGTATTTATGTGTGTAGTGTTAAAAGTATTATTGAAGTATTTAGTAGAAGAATTCTTAAAAAACAAGCATAAATTCACAATATCTGTGACATCATCATGTCGCGAAAAGTCCATATCACTTTGAAATCATACCCCTTGTTAAGTGAATATTAAAAGGTAGGATGTCAAACATTTGACATAGATACTGACTGACCCACCAATTAGCGGATGAACGGACAGACAAAATGTCATACTGTATAACCCTCTTGCTTGTGACAGGTGTACCTGTAAATGAGGAAAATGTAGATGAAGGAAATAAATAGAACATTTACATCCGTTTATTTGAGGCATACATGTATTAAATTAGGATTTTATATTTCGTGTACAATTTGGCTTTATTGAGATGGTTTTTCTGTACATGAGATCACAAAGGCATGTTGTTTATGCGGATGTGTTTTAATAGCTCGTTAAAAGATTAACTGTACATGTGACAACATTGTCAACTCTCATAGTTGTTGACTTGACAACGAGGTGGAGAGATTAATCACATATGCATCTGTTACATACTTGTACTTGATAAACTGTTTATACTTAAATTAAATTTCCCACCTGTGGCTTAATTCTTGAAAATAATGAAACCTTCATGTTTGCTAATGTTTTAAAAACAGGGATTAAAACCTATTTTAGTTCACTAATGTGAACATACTTTCAAGAGTTTTAGAGAAGAAAACCTCTAGATTTTGTATGTTCTTCGCACTCAGAGGTTTGACCATCTTGTAATTATTCACTGAAAGGCCTGAGGCAAAATGCTGATTTCATTTGGCATACGATCAATAACATCCAGCAGCACACAGTATCAGTTCCTGTGTGATATTAATTATTTCCTACATGCTATCACTGGTTGGCAAGCCATCTTATAACACACACCTAACAGGTAACACAACAGGCAAATTTGTCCCTCAGTATCAGCATGATGAAGAGAGGAGGCGCACTGAACAGTGACATCATTTCTTCCTGACAGGAGGTTGCTCCATCAACAAGTGTATAGAAACATCCATCCATATATATGACTACCATAAAGCTCAGTGTTTAGTTTTGCGATTGTAGCCTTTGTTAGGATTGTTGTCAAAGCCATGTACATGCCATCCGAGAGAACATGGTGGGGCTTATTGTTTATTAACAAGTTTGGTTAATGATCTAAAATTTGCACAGTGTAATGCATTTTTAGAAACCTTATAAAATATTATCATAAAATTGTCATAAAATATTATTCCTGATGCTGTAGGGTATCATTTTGCCTGTAGCTTCCAAGCAAGCCCATATATGCTACATGTGCAGCTTTGTTACATGTAGATAAACATGTGTGTATACACTCCGTGTTAAACTTGCCAAAATTTTAGTGCATAGCGAATCTTCACTACACAGTTTCTTTTTATGTGAGATATTTGACATGCCTTTTGTTGCGAACATGATCAGACATGCATGTAAAGGTTGGTCTGATTAAGGCAAATATTACATGCACATTGTTTATAATTGATGGGAGGAAAACAGAACATGACTTAAACATGAATTAAGGAACAAGAGACCTGTGATTTTGTGAAATTAACACCACTGTGTGTGTGTGTGTGTATCGAAGGGTGTGTTCATTCACATGTAGATGAGAACCTTTGTATATGCATGACATCAGTGCCATGAGCTTCCAGCTATTTGTTTGTTGCTAGGGTATGATAAAACTAAAAGTAGTGCAGAAATTGCTTGATGAAGCTGTTGTACACGCCATAAAGTAATTCTGTCATGTCCTTGTGTGAATCAAAAGGGCCATTTATGCTGGTATTTCCTGGTCTGTTTTGTTTGTATGTGAATATTTATTATACTTATAACACTGAAGCATATATACATATGTGTACTTGAAGTGAGCAAGTTCACCTACACACATATACCCTAAATGAACTAAAATCGGGCTCTTGGTTAAGTTTCCCATTTTGCTTGATTGCGAGAGATCTGTTGATTTTAAGACAGACGTTTTAAGGGTTGTTTGCAAGGCTTCCTTTAGGATGATACGTGTAAGTTTCAGCAGAAGAAAAAATATTTTATGAAGTTTGTTTCCATCAAAAAATGTCCTATATTGGATGAAATTTGGGATGATTTACAGCCCAGCGCCCAACAGCTGGGTTGTGACATCATTTTACCAATCTTCCTAATGGTGTGACATTAAAACAGCACAACGTTACAACAGAAACCGATACATTGTGACATTGTAGACACGGCGCTTCAATCCATTTCTGACGTAACAGCTAACCGGGCTACGAAGGCCTCAGTTTTCTTTTTAAATTGTGTATACGCTAAACTTCATATCATCCGTAGTTTGGCTTTAAAATTGCATTTTAAGAAGCACAGAATGGCCTCAAAATCATCAACCCTTTGATGCTACTGAAGTTTTTTTTTTTGCATTAGAAATGAATCAAACTTCAGATAACCTCAAAGGTGTCCTTATGCAACAGATGAATTTTTTCCAGAATCAATCTAAATGCGTTACTTGAAAGAAGTTACACCTTAGGTGCAATACAGTACATCAGTAATGTGCAGAGTTGTTTTCATGTACAGATAGTACGTACATATACACATCAGGGGCCTGTTTCTCAAAGCAGTTTTGGGCTTTAGCCTCAAATTCTAATCCAAGTTAAACTGTGAAATACATGCAACATATCGGTCAAATTCTGACTGCTGGTTCCATGCTGTTATGGGGGGATTTCAGCCAAGTTTCAGCGTTAAGTTTCAAATATTTTGTTTTCTAAAAAAGATTAAAAGGTTTGGGCTTTAATCCGAATTCGCTTTGTGAACCTCTGAGGACAAAGTGTACCCTCAACCTTTTCAACCACCACTGGAAGCAATATTTCATTATCGTCTTGGAGAACTGTAAGGTCTAGAGAAATAATTTTCATAGTTTTATGAAGCTTATACCAAATAATTTTGGCTTCCTTTTTACAATAACTGGATTCATAAACAACCCCACCAAAAACTGCTTTAGTCATGAAAAGGTTGAAGATTTACAGTATAATAAAGACCACGTCATATATTTACATGCACATTTAAAATAGCTCCATCCTTCAGGTATATTTTAACCCTGTATTCTTGTTGTTGCAGTAAATGAAGGCCACACCAAGTCTCGCCCCCAGTATCGAGGAATTGTTCACGCGTTACAGTCCATTAGTCGTCAGGATGGCGTCACTGGGCTATATCGGGGCGTCACGCCCAATGTGTGGGGGGCCGGGGCATCGTGGGGACTCTACTTCTTCTTGTGAGTATATGATCCAGCGTAGCTTTTCCGTGAACTCTCTCAGGTATCTGTCAGATGTTAGATGCAGTATGAATATGTGCATAATAAATTTTAAATACCTCTGTAAACAAAGTTGACTCGGAACAAGGGAGGCGAAAGGTTCAAATCCAGCTCTTGCAGGTTTGGATGTGGCCTTATATAGCCGGTTTTTGTCAGTGCAGTGCAGCGTTATGACCCCATTCCTCTCACCAATACGGTTACTGTGAGTTTAAATCCAGTATATGCTGGCTTCCTCTCAGGCTGTATGTGGGAAGCCTGCTCTGCCTGTTTTCATCCCACCACAATGATGGCTGCCATAGTTAGTCAGGAGGCTTGTCGATGTAGCTGGAGACATTTGGAAACACCAATGAAGGAAAATAAATAAGTATATTACAGAGCATACATGTAACTTGTTTGAAACAGCAATCATGGGAAGGGCTGCCAGCAAACCTGCAGATAATATTTTTTTTCTCCCAAGCTCTGCTGACCAGGGATCTGAAGGCGCCCATTTTTCAGGCTTATGAGAGATTGATATATTATGTTGTAATCAGTTGCTCCTAACCTGGGTTTGTTAGACATGTACATTTACCTGTACCCTGTACGGTAAATACCCTGTCCAGTTTTCCCCTGCCACTGAGTCGTATCCTGTCATCCATGTATTTCAGACACTGTATAACACCAGTCAGATGATTTACACGTTGATATCTTGTCCAGATTTCCCCTGCCACTGAGTCGTATCCCGTCATACATGTGTTTCAGACACTGTATAACACCAGTCAGATGATTTGCACGTTGATATCTTGTCCAGTATTCCCCTGCCACTGAGCCGTATCCCGTCGTACATGTATTTCAGACACTGTATAACACCAGTCAGATGATTTACACGTTGATATCTTGTCCAGTTTTCCCCTGCCACTGAGTCGTATCCCGTCGTACATGTATTTCAGACACTGTATAACACCAGTCAGATGATTTACACGTTGATATCTTGTCCAGATTTCCCCTGCCACTGAGTCGTATCCCGTCGTACATGTATTTCAGACACTGTATAACACCAGTCAGATGATTTACACGTTGATATCTTGTCCAGATTTCCCCTGCCACTGAGTCGTATCCCGTCGTACATGTATTTCAGACACTGTATAACACCAGTCAGATGATTTACACGTTGATATCTTGTCCAGTTTTCCCCTGCCTCTGAGTCGTATCCCGTCGTACATGTATTTCAGACACTGTATAACACCAGTCAGATGATTTACACGTTGATATCTTGTCCAGTTTTCCCCTGCCACTGAGTCGTATCCCGTCATACAGGTATTTCAGACACTGTATAACACCAGTCAGATGATTTGCACGTTGATATCGTGTCCAGTTTTCCCCTGCCACTGAGTCGTATCCCGTGGTACATGTATTTCAGACACTGTATAACACCAGTCAGATGATTTACACGTTGATATCTTGTCCAGTTTTCCCCTGCCACTGAGTCGTATCCCGTGGTACATGTATTTCAGACACTGTATAACACCAGTCAGATGATTTGCACGTTGATATCGTGTCCAGTTTTCCCCTGCCACTGAGTCGTATCCCGTGGTACATGTATTTCAGACACTGTATAACACCAGTCAGATGATTTACACGTTGATATCTTGTCCAGATTTCCCCTGCCACTGAGTCGTATCCCGTCGTACATGTATTTCAGACACTGTATAACACCAGTCAGATGATTTACACGTTGATATCTTGTCCAGATTTCCCCTGCCACTGAGTCGCATCCCGTCATACATGTATTTCAGACACTGTATAACACCAGTCAGATGATTTACACGTTGATATCTTGTCCAGTTTTCCCCTGCCACTGAGTCGTATCCCGTCGTACATGTATTTCAGACACTGTATAACACCAGCCAGATGATTTACACGTTGATATTTTGACAGCTACAACGCCCTGAAGATGTGGATGCAGGACGGGAACACACAAACAGCTTTATCACCGGGGCATCATCTTTTAGCAGCGTCAGAAGCAGGTCTGTAGCCCAATTTCAAGCAGAAAGCTCACACAGGGTTCAATCCTTGGTTGGATCATGCCTTAGTCTTCATGATTTTTCTGGAATTGCGATGCTTACTCACTTGGCACTTAACATGAGGTAATGGGTGGGAGATGTCAGTCAGTCCAGTGTTCTACACTTTGATGAGATAAGGCGTCATGTTTGGTGTCTCCAGACATTCAGTGTGGCACCAGCAGATTTTCCTGTCACAAAAGGTGTTGCCTCATTGAAATGGGAGTTCAGCATCACAAGTTCGCGACGTCAGATAAGTAGTTGGTGTATACTCACTGATGTTGACGTTTTTGGCGCTACAGTAGCGTTTTCAGTGTCAGTAAGAGACATAAAGTGCCCCATTTCAGACCATGACCAGTATCCTATTGATAGGGCTCATGAAATGCAGGCTCAGACCTGAACATGGAAATGGAATTTGTTAATTTACTATTTTTCACTACTTGTCTCATAATGCTGATTTTTCACCATTTTTCAGGTCTCATAGTGCTGATTTTGCACCATTTTTCAGGTCTCATAACGCTGATTTTCACCAACCCGATCTGGGTCACAAAAACTCGCCTCTGTCTTCAGTATGAAGCGTCAGCCACCGCGTCAGTTACCCCCCACCACACGTACAAGGGCATGTTAGACGCTCTGGGGAAAATCTACAAGTACGAAGGCTTGAGGGGCTGGTACAAGGTAGGTTAATGTACATGGAGACTGGTTCATTTGACAGTGACTGACTTCCTGAGGTAGTGTATGGATTGTCATAATTGTGTCTTCTAAATGACTGAGCCGAATTCTGTGAAACTTCATGCATTGATTGACTGTACACACTGTGGTCGGCAATGCAGATGACCTTTGACCTACTTTCTCAGGTCATTTGTTCTTATGGCGCTCTTCAGCTGCAGTAGACAGTGTCCCCCAAATGGCATGCATGGCAATGGTGCATGAAATGTGATTGGAGGACTCTGTTGTAATTAACAGACCCTGAACCAAGGGGCGTGTTGGTTGTTGCAGCTTCATGTTGCCTTTATATGTGCGACTAATGGCAGAATTTCGTTCGTTTTAAAAAAACTGGCCTCCATCCGTGAAATACTTAATTATTCTTGGAAGTAATACAGTCATTGTTTTCATTCCAGTACATATGGACATTTCACGAAAATTAACTCTTCGAAAGAGGAAAGAAAAAAGTAAAGATTTCTCAGTTTTCGCTGAGAAGGTTTTCATTGTATCATTCAGAGAATGGTTACTTAAAGTGAAAGACAGGGCACGGTCTGAGTTGAGTTTGCCGGAAAGGTTGGACAATATTATGGTTATTTTGGTTAAGTTTTTTGTCTAACAACTACTACAGCAGCGGAAATTGACAGTTGACCGTGCTGCGTCGGCTAACATGAAACACAGCCATTCTGTCTGGGCTGTGACACAGTTGTTCCAAGAGCCGAACACACTTGTCAGCTGAGGCTGAAGTAAGCTGCCAGGGTTATGGTTGAAACTTATGTATATGTGTAAATTTATAACATGAAATAATCAAGACACTTACTCTACCACAACACAATGGTCTGGAAAGACTTTGCAGTGTTGTTCACACATGTACATGTTATAATTAAAACATAAAACATTAAAACAGTGTGCTGCCCCCTGGAGGGAGGTGTGCTACATTTACAGACAACTCAGAACATTAACACCACAGCTAATGAAGAGCTGATATCACCTATACCTCTTCAGGAAGGAATTCATATTGAATTCTTTTTAATGAACAGTACCTCAGTCATGAGCTATTTTTTTACTTTAAATTTTGAGATTCGTTTACCTTTAATGTAACAGTTAATGTCAGAGTACAGGAAAAATTTCAGACAGAATGTAACGTTTGTTTTTGAATTGTTATTTATTTAATTTTTTTTTTTGGTTTTGTGTTTCTTTTTGGCCTCTGAAAGAACATGTAAAGCCAAGGTCATTAATTCCAGACCAAACGGTCATGGATTCTTTCAAGTGTCAGAAGTCAGAAATGTCTTTTTTACTGTGCATGTGTGTTGTTTTCAGGGATTTTTGCCAGGTGTGTTTGGGATCTCACACGGAGCTCTTCAGTTCATGGCGTATGAAGAGATGAAGAATTCCTATAACAAGAGGCTTAACAGGCCAGTTGATCATAGACTGGTGAGTACGATGCCGAAATGTAACAATCAATGACGAAAAGGCTGATTTTTAGGCAAAAATCTAGCAATTTGAGCCCTTTTAATCTTTTGAAATGTCCTTTAGGGGAATTGAAAGGTTACCTGCCACACCTTGAATATATGTTTACTTATTTGATTGGTGTTTCATGCGGTTCTCCAGAATACTTCACACGTATGGCTGCAGAGAAAGTTTTTAATACGAATAGCCCGGAGAATGTTGGCCTGTAAATCACACTTACACTGTATGGAGGATTATGTTAGATTTAAGCGCCGGTGACTCTCCACCTGATTGTTGTTATTTGGCATGTTACAGGGGTCAGGAGAGTACATCCTTTTCGCAGCATTGTCCAAGATGATCGCCGCTGTGGCGACTTACCCGTATCAGGTCGTGAGGTCGCGCCTACAAGACCAACACCGTAGTTACAACGGTGTGGCGGATGTCTTAAAACAGACATGGCGGTGAGTATGGTGCTAGGGTAACTTTTTATCTCTGACCTCTTGGTGCAGAGGATCACGGAGTTATTCTTAAGGCTGACGTGAACCTACGCTAATATCTGGGACGCCACTTTCAGGACATTGTGACGTTACAGTACAAATTCTTGTTCTGATTTTCACGCATGGGTTATGTAGTTTTGTATTTGATTAGTTTCGAATGCAATAATTAAAGTTTCTTTTCAGTAAAAGTATTTGAAAGCAAGAGGCTGAATTTTTCTTAAGACACATTTTTGTTATGACACAAAGTTCATGCTATTCTTAGGAAATGCTTGGTGATCCCCGGGCTCTGAGTGCCCATCAAATCCCCTCAATGAAATGTTTTAAAATGATTCTACATTTCATTTCAGACAATTTATTACATCATACAAAGTTCCCCGGCTGTAATTTTCTTCTTTTAGGAAGAGATTCGCGGATGTTTAGAATGAATGGACGTGTATACAGCGATACTCTCAATCTAAGCATCAACACCGCGTTTTTACTTTGCATCGTTACAGATCATGATCATGCAATTCAGCTTTTTCTCAAGAAAGGCAGTGGAGATGAAGAAAATTGATTACCCTTAATGACCAAACATTTCAACCAAAAAATGCATTTTTGCAAGCAAATTAAGGACATAAAATATTACTCTTGGTGCCAAAACTTACATTTTTCCTCCAGGATATCAACATACCAACGAAACAAACCTTAAAATACATTTCTAAAATCAGTAGGACTCTCATACGCAGGTAAAATAAGCAACTCAGTCATGGACGAAATTTTAGGTCATTCAGGGTACTCAAAGTTATAGGCTCTCTTTTCCTGCAGATCGGCTCTAGGAATACACTCAAGACAGTTTACATTGGAATGTTACAACTGTCTGTTACCCAACCATGCAGAAAATTTAGGGCAAGTTTATACGGAAATTACAAAATATGGGCGTCATAAATGTTCTGGGTGAATGCAGTCAGTGTGTTTTTTTTAACAACATTGATCATCGGGCATGACGAACAAGGATAGACTAGTGCTTGATCAAGGAGATAATCCTCTAGTCAATCTACATGCGTTTATTGCATTTCCAAATGGCGAAAAACTGTTCTTTATGTGTAAGGCCAGTTAAACAATTTGTCACAGCAGTTAGCATCATCTGATGTTGTGAATCCAGTGGCTTGTTCTATTATCTGCTGTTATTTATTATTTTTATTCTCTTCTTTTGTATGTTATAGTAATCTTGAAATACTATCGGATGCTCATTTTTTTCTTTTTTTTTTTTCTGTTTTTTTTTCTGTTTTTTTTTTTTTGGGTTGCACTTTTTTGCCATAGTTCCATTTTGTTTGCCCGACAGGTTGGAAGGTCTGCGTGGCTTCTACAAAGGTGTTAGTGCGTACCTCGTTCACGTGACCCCCAACATTTGTATAGTGTTTCTCTTGTACGAATATGTCACTCAGCACGCCAGGCAAACTGCCACAGCCAAGTCAGCCACCAAGTCAGCCGAGAAAGCTTTGTGATCAAGGGAAGTAACCCTTACTTTATCCTCACGTGTTGATCAAGGGAAGTAACCCTTACTTTATCTTCACATGTACATGTATGTAAACATCCTTTTGAAATACTGTACGAGTATACAATATTGTTGATATTCAAATCTCATTTTATATGTGAAGATTAAACTGGTAGATTCTAGCAGGAGCTGAGCTGTCGTCTGCTTTTGATGGGGAAAATTTTATTTTTTAAAAAGTAAGGTAAGATAATGTGATAAAGAAGTTCCTCCAGCGATTTCAATACTTTCAAGTATAAAGCTAGAATCCTTTTGTGATGAATTGATCCGGTAGCCTTTATCTGACATTTATGACACAAAAAAAACATGTAATTTTTTTTTTTTTTGTAAACCAGAGAAAAATGTGAGACCATTTGTAACTGTACATGTATGAATTAGCCAAATGGTGTTGAATTTTAAACAATGTTCATGTAACTGATCTGTTTTTTATTATTATCAATTTTTTTTCCATGTAACTAGCTTAAAGTGTTACATATGTTTATTATGTCACTTTCGTTTTAATTATTATACATGTGTATGCATATTAACGCTTTAGTTCTATTTTACTGGTATATTTTCATAATCATTGCTGAAGAAGCATAAAGCCTTGTGTAAGCAGAATGGGACCATGGTGAATGGGTTAACTCTATTGAAGGCAAACAGATTCACTGCTTATTGGTTGTTGCATGAAATAGGAAAACAGAATCAGTGCTGATTGGATGTTGTGAGAGATAGGAAAACAGAATCACTGATGATTGGGTGTTGTGACAGATAGGAAAACAGAATCATTCCTGATTGGATGTTGTGAGAGATAGGAAAACAGAATCACTGGTGATTGGTTGTTGTGTGAGAGAGGAAAACAGAATCACTAGTGATTGATTGTTGTGTGAGAGAGGAAAACAGAATCACTAGTGATTGATCGTTGTGTGAGAGAGGAAAACAGAATCACTGGTGATTGATCGTTGTGTGAGATAGTAAAACAGATTCAGTTTAGATTGGTTTTTATGACAGGGAAAAAGAGACATGGAAAACACACAATGCTCTGAATGACCATACTGCTACATATAAGCAGTTCAGTGTTTATGTGTAAGGAGACTATAGCTTTACCCTTGGTTTCTAAGTCCATCTCTTAAAAGTTGGCGGACTTTTTTCAAAATAGTCCATTGTGTTGAATGAGTTTCAACCCATTGTCAGCAAAATTATTGCAACTTTTATTCTCTTGTGGGCTTTGACATAGCTATTATTCTGACCTCGCAAACTGGTTCATAGGCACCACCGTAATTACAAACACCGGAATTCTTGATCTACCCATTTTCATTGTTTACTCCTGCAGAACTGAAACCGAAGTGCAGCATCTTTATACATACAATTTGTGAGTGTTGTCAACCAATGAGTGTTTGTCCTGTTTGCCTTCAAGTGGTACAGTTATGTTTTTGTGAAGATTCGTTCATGACTGTATTCGTTCATACTGTTCATGATTCGTTTATCCTGTAATATTATCATGAATGTGATGAGTAGTTTTGTATTATATGGAGTACAAGAGTTGTATATTTTAGCCTGATGTTACATATAATATGCACAGGATTTGTACCATCTATTTGTTGCTGTGGTGATAAGTTGTTGTAAGCTGGAGACCAGTCTTTCTGTTGGATATTGAACAGCTTAGCCAAAGATGAAATAGGACATATTTGTGGCATTGGCACAAATCCAAATAGCCAAAAGGGTGACCTAATAAGTTTTGCTAGTGTAGTATATTTTTGCCAGTATTTCACTATTGCAGTACCTCTATAAGCTGGATCTGTGTGCAAGAAGGCAATTTTACACAGGCCTTAGTAAATAATTTCTCTGAAAAATATAGTGTAACCATGGTAACTGGAAACTTGCAATGGAGGGGGATGGGGATCTGAGATGGTTTTACACCAGATGGCACTGCAGTGAAATAAGACCATGGCATATTACAACACCAACAGCCAGTGAGAATCCTTTAGTAATATTCCTGGTATCTAAATGCTGTACATGATTGACTCCTGTTGCATGGTTAGTCTGTTAGATAACACAATACAGTCAGCATGACTGTATCACAATTGAAATGTCTGGGACCATAAACTTAGAATTAAAATGAAACTTTCAATTTAAGAAACATAACTAAAATATTCCCAATGAAGTATTACTGAAATCACACCTTACAGGTTTAATCCTCTCTGTGGCTGAGGGGGTTAGCATGCTAGTCACTGTGAGTTCAAGTCCACCTCATGCTAGTTTCCTCTCCAGTCGGACATGGGAAGGTCCTTCAGAAACCTGCGGATGGTCGTGGGCTTCCCCCAGGCTGTGCCCGGTTTCGTCCCACTATAACGCTGGCCGCCATTGTATGAGTGTAATGTTCTTGAGTACGGTGTAAAACACCAATCAAATAAATAAATAAATTCATAAATACTGAGTAGATTGCCAATCCAAAAATAAATAAATAAATAAACATGTACATGTAGGTGCAGAGGCGCTCAGTTTTTCACTCAGTTCATTGATCTTCATGTCATTTCAATAACAGTTAGGTGAGAATTCACTTTGCCAAACTATGGCTGAAATATTGCTGATATGGCATTAAACTGTAATCATTCATTCAGTGTCTGTACTTCCATTATCCATGTATTAGACATCTGTTGTTCATATTAGCATCGTTACATTAACTTCCCTTGACTCACAAGTACTTTCATTTTTACATACATGTGTTCGTCATATTTAAACAACTTGCATTAGTCCTATATCTTGGGATGTGTTGGGTATTCTTATGGATTTTTTTTTGTTTTTAGCTCAAATATTCTCAAACTTTTTTCAATGTAATGGTTTTGATTAAAGTACTAAAATGAAAGCCAGACTGGAGTGTTTCAAAAGAAATCTCATTATTTATACGCAGCAGTCTCCTTTTCTTATTATTAACATTCCTACTTGTAAAGAAAGCCTTGGAAAAGGTGCTTATTTTTTAATAGCTAGTCCGTTAACATTTCTGTAAATATTCTGATATGAAAGTTTACACAGCTAAATGTTATGGTTGATGTATGCAGGTATACATGTGGACGTTTCATTCTTTGACATAAAGTATTATGTTTTATACCAATTGAAATATTAAGAAGTAGCAGTTTTAGAAATTCTTAGCTTAACAAGTTCAAAGTGGATATCACACTGACAAAATAAACAGTTAAGAATCATGAAACAGTAGTGATTGAAACAAGGAAAATAAGCATTGTATACAAGTGATTGAAAGGGTGTGATTTGTGAAACTCTCTTCAAATCTCTTCAAAGCTGATTCTCTACATTCTTGGTAGGATTTCAAAATATTTTCATGGGAAATAAGTACTTATTGAAAAAAGAGAAGAGAAAAATAGTAATAGTGAGAGTTTATTTTTTAGATCATTCCAGCAAAATTTAACTGCAACAGTGTTTGTCTCTTTGTTTTTTTGAAAATGTTTGATATTCAGTGATTTCAGTTTGACGCCATATTACTTGTACATGTATTTGAAAGGATAAGGTGTCTGTATTTTAAGTGAATATTTACACTGTTTGACTGAGATTTGTAGTAATTTTTTAGAGTGCAAAAAATGCTCACCGAAGTGAACAATCATTGGAATGGAGCTTGCCCGATTCAATCAATCCACCCTGTGACTTCAGCTTCCAATGAAATCACTAAATGGCTCCCCATGGCTCCCAGCATCCCAACGAATCATGTGATTTCATCATCCAGTCGGCTTAGAGAGCCACAAAGTACTAACTAGATGATCTAGTCAAAAGTTTGCCACAGCGCTGACTTATTTTTTAGCTTTTTTTTGGTTTGTTTTCTTTCTTGTTTTACTCGCATGTTACAGGTCTTTTTATTTTTTTTTTCTTCTTTTTATCATTTTATTGCTGAAGGTTTTAAGACTAGAAGGAAATTCACAACCACAAATTCCATGTTAAACTGAGTGCAGGAAATTCACATTCCACCTGCTTCAAATGTTACATGGCTCATATTCACAGGTATAGTTTCAACCTTAGTTAATCACCCAGTGGAATATTTGAAAGAAAATGTCAGAATGCACTTTCAGAGGCACTTGGAGGCCTTAAAATGACACTTTCATTGCAAAGATTTAATACTTTTCTGGTAAGAATTATTAAAACTCAGAGAAAAACCTCATAACTGGCCTCAAGATATGGATTAATCAGTCAGAACCAAGAAGTATGTGTCATCTGAAAAATGCTAAATTTCCACTGAAATACAGTCGTTGTTCTCTGTGCTTGCAGGGCCAGTTAACCCCAGATAGTCTTGGTGTGTGAACATGTAGTGAACTTGTCGAGGTTTGGAATAGTCTTGTAAAACAAGTTACTAGTACATACACATATGCATCAGTTGTGTGCCTCACAGTACGCATATAGGTTGCGTGGATTGTGAAGTGAAACGTTCCGTGTGCTCAGTACATTAAGAGATACCCAAATAAACTGTTACAGTTTGTCTATTTAGATAATATGTAAATAAGGCAATTTTTGTAGAAATGCATCTCTTAGGTGTTACTACAAATTAATAAATAACTCACTTATTATTAGTTATATGACTGGAAAAAAAATGCAACAGTTCACTTGGGTGTCTCTTTTAGACTAAGTACACCACACGCTTCACCTATGCATGCTTAATGGCGCTAACTGTGTATGGTGAGTTATTCTGCCACTGAATTCCAACCTCAACAGATAATGTTTACTTTAGTGTTGATGGAAGACTCTGGCTGGCAAGCGATAAGTAACAGGGAAGACTTGTGTTAACACGCTTTCATACTTTATACTGTAGGATCTGTTTGGTTCTTACTTAGCGGACAAGCTATTAAGGTTTATAGGTATGCATGCTTCCATGCTTCGTTTTTCGAAGCAAAGCATTTTGTGTCTTTCTTTATGTGAAACAGGTGTGGCATAAACAAGCCTCCACACATTGTACTCTCAGATAGTGTTTGTTTATGCTTGGCATTAAACAGCCGTGGTACATACGAGCTTCCATACATTGTTCTGCCTGGCTTATTCTGATTTTGTTTTAGCGTGTGACGTAGGTGGTGTGGCATAAACAGAATTCCATACATTTTTTTGTCTTATTTTCTGTGTTTTTTGCTTAAAAGTCAGGTGAGGCATGAACAAGTTTCCATACCTTGCTCTGCCTAAGATATTATTATCATTTATTTTTTCTTTGGCATATGGTGTAATCAAGCTTCCATACATTTTTCTGCTGTATCCTGTGTACTTGTACTTGAAAAGTCAGGTGAAGCACAAACAAGTTCTATAATTTGCACTGCCATCTTTATATGTTTGTATTTAATGAAATGATGGAGCGTAAACAACTTACCGTAAACTTTAACCCTTGTATTTTATTCGCCCATCTGAGACTACTGATGTTCGGTTTACCTGTATGTATTTTGCTCCACATTTTGTCCAAGTATTAGAAGATTTAAAGAGGTTGACAAGAATGTAAAACTTGCACAGTATAAATTAAATGAGGTAGTAAATACATGCATGGTTATGGTTGTGTAATTCACATTATTCTTTTGTGTAAGTGCAAATGTTAAACGGGAATGTCTCCTATTCTAGCAAATGTACATTATATGATTATAATTATAACTAACAGTTTACTGTTTCTGGTCACTTCATCTATGTGTATGTGTGAAAACTAGATTCACATTGATTGATATGTAACCTAAATATTCATTTGTTGATGACCTTGACCCACCTGTATATTGGTTAATGACCTTGACCCACATGTACATTAGTTAATGACCTTGGCCCACATGTACATTAGTTGATGACCTTGACACATGTGTACATTTGTTGGTGACCTTGACACACTGGTACATTTGTTGGTGAACTTCACACACATGTACCTTTGTATGATAACATGATAACTTTGACCCACATGAACACGGTCAGATGACCTTGACCCACATAAACACTTGTTGATAACTGACCCACATGTATAGTAAGTATATTGATATGAGACACCCACATGCTCAGTGACCGATGGTCTTGACCCACGTGTACATTTGTTGATGACCTTCACCTGCATGTATATTGATGTACCTTTACTGATGACTTGACCCATTTGCACGTCTTCAGATCTTGATCCATATCTGTGTTGATATGTGTACCTGTGACCCACATGTACATTTGGTGATGACCTTGACCCAGATATACATAGGCCAATAACCTAGACCCTCAAGTGCATTTGTGGACAACCTTCATCCACATGTATGCTGATGCTGTGTAACTGTGATCCATGGAAGTTGATGGACGACCTTGAACAACAGTATTACTGGTGTTTTGCCACCTGTATAAAAGGCTTCATTGTATTTAGTACATGCATTACCTGCATGTGACAAACATGTAATGTAAATGTAAGGTAATGTAATGCTTTATTTGTTAAACAAAGATATATTGGTCACTTGGGGGTAACCACGACAACACAGAGCAAGAGAGAAATATAACCAATTACAAATGCAAATTTTAAAAAATAATAGACATGTACTTGTACAAAAGTTAGTATTTTTTTTGTATACATTGCAAGTTTGATTTTATCAGTAGTTGTGTGTGGTCTGAACCTACATCTGTAACTTTGTTCTACAGACCCTTTCTTGCATTAAGGGATAGCGATGACCAAATGTAAATTAAGAGACTGGTGCAGGCAGTGTCATTGACACAGATCAAAGGTGCAAAAGATACAGTTTGCTCCAGGTGTCTTGTTTGTTTACATTTGTGTTATCTCAGAATTCCAAGCGTGATTTTTTTATCCATGAAAGTTGTCTATAACCATTTGAATATTATTGGTGCAGTTAACAGTTCCAAAAATAGACTAGTGTGTAAATGTTTGAGTTGCCTAACATAATAGGTAACATTTCTATATTTGTGTCCCCAGGTGAAACAGTTTGTTGTGTTCGATCAAGTGTATGTGTTTTGTTGACATCTGGGATTTATCTACTATGTAGAATGTGAATGCCTTTGTCAAAGGCAAGTCTGAGCATCATGTATTTATATGATTTATCTGGCTCTGCTTTATTACTGTACCTTATGGAAAATACATTAAGTATGCTTATTGGTTTAAGTGCTGGGCCCAGTACTTAGCGAAATGTTGAATGATGTGACCTCTTTTTTGCTCTATATGTAAATGAATAAAGCCTTTGCTTGTGTTAACATTTAATACATGCAGAGCCAATTTGAAATATCAGACTTTTCGTTTGTGTGAATTGTACTGGAAATTAGTGAATATACTTAATTATGGATCCTTCTGCCATAGTGCTGACTGCAGTTGTATATGTGAAATACTCCTTGAGTGCTCTGTTAAATGCCATCGAATAAATTAGTGTCCACATGATATGGCGCTGGTTGTTGACCAATGCTGTGGCAGGCTTTTTGTGAGAAGATCTGTCAGTTACTTCACAGAGGTCGTTGGTTTTCTCCAGTACTGTGCGTTTCCTCCACCCACAAATCTCACTACCAGACATGGGAATGTTGAGTATGGTGTTAATCTCAAATTGAACAAAGCAAATAAATGTCTGCTCAACTACATGTAGATAGGATGTTTTGCTTGTTGTCTATGGCCCTGTGTGGCAATGATCCATGCCATAAATGGGGATGTTTGCATGACAGCATAAATCTATGTTCCATGGGAAACTGATAAATGACGTAATATTTTGTCCCTGACTAAAGGTGCACATTTTGTCTGATTCTGGCAGTTTTATGAGGTTCGTTAATAGTTCAGGAATATATCCGAGAGTAAAAGTCTGTCAAATGCAATTTGTTTTCTTCAAAAATTTACTTTTGTAGAGCAGTGGAGTTTTAGGTCATTAACAAGTGAGATTTTTTTGAGCACAGCAGATGTTAAAAAAAAAAACGTGATCAAATAAACTGTCTTAAATGAAGATGACGTCATGATATATGTTTGACGGAAGAAGAGTAAAGTGGATTACAGAACTATACATGGTCGTTATGAGCTCATGATGACGTCCTCTATGGTTGTACAGGGGAAGGTCTGGCAGAAATCTGCGGATGGGTTTCCTCCAGGCTCTGTTCGGTTTCCTCCTACCATAATGCTGTGAAAGTGAAAATATTCTTGAGTTTGCCATAAAACACCAATAAAATAAATAAATGTACCAGTCTGTCAAGCTCCGGTATCCTCACCAAGAGATTTTGGTGAATCTGATTGAAGGATTTGGTGTTGTTAACAGTAATGATTTTTGCCTTTAAATTTCCTCCATGACAAAAGTTACTCATTTTCTGGATTTTGAGATTTCCCATTGATCATGGGAAAGTGTTTGTAGTGTTCCTCACTTGGAAAATGTCAGTTAAAGCAGCAAAAGCAGTTTTCTGTGACCTTTATTTGGGTCTTCTTTTTTTTTTAACCTAAAGACCAGTATCAGCTGAAGACATTAATTTGCTGACTTAATTGTGCCACTTGTTAGTATTTATTGAGTTGGAATCTGTGTCTGTCTTTTATTAAATGACTTTTGTCAACTCTCCTGGTCAATTGTCTGCAAGGAGCTTTATGTAGATAGGTGTCCCATTATCAATGATGAGATCAGAAAGTGCAACAGGTTTTCCCTCAGTTCCTAAAATCATTAGCACGTTTATTAGGGAAATAAAAATACATTCTTAGAACTAAATGACTTTTTTCTCTTTACAGATATGAAAGAGTTCGAGGGTTTTACAAAGGCCTCGTCCCAAACTTGCTCCGTGTGGTTCCCGCATGCTGCATTACATTCCTAGTCTATGAAAACATGATCTCTCTCTTTGGCTCGAAGTGAGTTAGAAGAGTTATCTGCCCATCTGAACTATTGCTGGAGTATTCTAAATGTACCACAGTAGTGAGTCCAAAAGTGAGTTAGAAGAGTTATCTGCCCATCTGAACTGTTGCTGGAGTATTCTAAATGTACCGCAGGAGAATTTATGAGAGCATCTGTGGATGTAGTCCAAAAGTGAGCCAAAAGAGTTATCCCTCGGTGAGCATCTGTTCAAGTATTCCGCCGATTCCGCAGCAGGATCACTCAGTCTTCCAGTGGTGTGGGATTATTGAAGCAAATTTGAGGGCTTCATTGTACTCTAAACATGATGATCAACTGAGGGGTACATGTCACAGAGCAGAGGTTTAGCCTTGAGGAATCTTCGGTGGAACAGTCTTGATGAACAGTTTATTACAGAGTTTATTACAGAGTTTATTACAGAGTTTATTACACCAATATAACCATCAGAGGACAATTCACTCTACACCTAGCAAAGTATTAGGTACTTTGAGACTGTTAAAACTGATTTAGAATTAGGGTCTACCTCATCATGAACCGGATTTGGAATGACTGGGTCATGTAACTTGGAAATGACAATTGATGGCTTTACAACATGGACCTGGTCTTTATGTGAAAAGAAAAAGTTACACTAAACAACAGGTTAATTATGATAATCTCATGCAAGCAGGGTCAGGTACCACCATCGTGAAGACAGTGGACTCCCATGTAAAGTTTGGAATAGCAAATCTGTGAAGGCCCTACTGTCTGCAGACATTAGTGTTATGGATGTTTTCTAAATCAAACCACATGCATTTAATATTTCTCCATTTGAGATTAAAAGACTTGAGAATTAGGGAAATGCATTTTTCAATATATTAACCCAGATTTTTTTGAAAGGAAATCTGGAGAATTTTGTGATGGATTGCATTGATTATATGTTGTAGTCTTTTTGTTCTGGAAAGATTTGAATTGTAGGACCCTTTTCCAGAACATTGAGGTGGTAAAGGTGGTGGTGTTCTTTTCCTAAAAAAAAAATTCAGTTGAATGTATTAATTTTATGATGACGCCCTGAACACAGAGTGTCTGTGTGTGACAAATCGTAATGATATCATTCTGGCTAAAGAGCTTGTGTAACTGATACCCCATGGTATTCATTTGTCCAGAATGATTGGACAAATGGTTTTATCAATATTAACCAGTGAAATAAGCCCATGTATTGATATGTATGCTAAAATTCAATTTGCATCCCCCCTCACCTCCACCCTCCCCCCAAAAGCAAGGAAAAATTATCTTCCGTACTATACTACAATATTCTTAAGTATAACGTCTGAAAAATCAGGTAAATAAATTATCTTAAAGATGATATGTGTTATCTAAGTACTTTTATTCTTAGGTACTTTTATACAAGAAATTGTATAGTTCCCGTTACTCTACTACCTCCTTGAAATCTAGATTTACCTATATGTGCATTTCTTGTGTATCAGATCGTGTGAACACCTTTAATGATGACATGAGTGGAAATATACCTATTCCTTCTGCTTTCATACCACGTTGAGCAGTTGAGCAATTACTCTTTATGTTACGGGTAATATTTATCTATTTATTTGATTGGTGTTTTACGCCGTACTCAAGAATATTTCACTTATACAACGATGGCCAGCATTGTGGTGGGAGGAAACCGAGCAGAGCCCGGGGGAAACCCATGACCATCTGCAGGTTGCTGGCAGACCTTCACAGCATGAGCTGGACTTGAACTCACAGGGATACGGGTAATAACAGAGTCAAACTATACAAGATATGGAATATGAGGGTACTTATCCTGCCATATATCATGGGTATGTCCCTGTGTTCTTCGATTTTAATAACATGTGACGTTCATTTCTGTTTTGAAGGGGTGATTTTATTTTAGAACTCTCGTTTCACACAATATTATGGTACCCTTTCAAAGTCTAGTGCATTTTATTTCAATGACTCAATAATAAATAAATAAATTAATTTTTGGCTTTTAAACAGTAAAAACTCTCGTAACCTTTTGAACGCATAGAATCCTCTTCCTGTATCTGTAGATTAAATGCCTTTTTTGGTATTGTTCCTCAGTCAGGTAAAGGCCCGGCCGCTTTCATCCTAACAAGTTTTATTCTTCTTGGAAAACAATCCACCAATTCATCACAGAAGCAGTAAAAGAGAAGCGTGCCAAATTTGCATGAACGTTATAGATATTCAGATATGATTTGATTGAAGTCAGACTAAATGACTCGTATGTGTCATCGCTTTTGTTTTGATTTGAAAAATACGAAAAAAATACAAAAATCAAATATTCTGATGTATTATAGCTCTGCAATCACATGTAGCTAGAGAATGGACACTCTATCGTCCTGTGATGTATCAATTTGCCCAGCTACATGTAGCATATGATTCTGAAGCCAGTTCAGGTGATCATTTTAAGATGTGCGTGAAGTGTTGATGAATAATATGGAGCTGTAGTCATGTTTACATGTACAATGTATAAGGATTTGTCTTTTTAGATCATCTCTGTTAGCTTAATGCTATATGACCTGAACATAATTGTAAAAGTTCTGGATTCAATTCTGCTTGATTTTTTTCTTCCGTTTGTAGTAGTCTTTGAATATTATATCCTCTTTTTTTCCTTTTCCAAGTTTATGATACATTTACTCTTTTAAGGTAGTTTAGTTGTAAGCTTACTTTTATATATATAGTTTTTAGTGGAACTTTAATACTCAATAGAAAGGAAAGCTTAGTCATGCCTACTTGACTGGGGAGTATTATAGTTGTCTTTAGATTAACAGCTTTAATAAAAGGATTCAATTAACACTGAGACTGTTGTTGTGGTTTACTATCAACATGGCTGGTACTCAAACCCTTCACTCGGTCAATGTAGACCAGAAGCCCTTCACCAGTAACATAAAGGAGTCTGAGTGGCTCAGTTGTGGCTGTGTAATAGGAGTGTTGTCATTAGGCACCCTGTGATCTCCAGTGTGGGCTGCTCACCTCATACATGCATGACGTTGGATGAGGATGGTGTTGGTTCAAGATGATGTCGGATGATGGCGTGGGTTGAAGATGTTAGCTGAGGATGACGTTACGTGAGGATGATGATGTATGGTGATGATAATGTGAGATATGGCTGATGTTGATGATGATGTTGGCTGAGGATGATGTTGGCTAAGGATGATGTTGGCTGAGGAGGATGATGCTGGCTGAGCATGATGATGGATGAGGATGATGTTGGATGAGCATGATGATGGATGAGGATGATGTTGCCTGAGGATGATGTTGGATGAGGATGATGATGATGATGGATGAGCATGATGATGGATGAGGATCATGTTGAATGAGCATGATGATGGATGAGGATGATGTTGGATGAGCGTGATGATGGATGAGGATGATGCTGCCTGAGGACGGATGAGGATGATGTTGGATGAGAATGATGATGGATGAGGATGATGTAGGATGATGATGGATGAGCATGCTGATGGATGAGGATGATGATGGATGAGGAGGATGTTGGCTGAGGAGGATGATGGATGAGGATGATATTGGGTGATGATGTTGCTGGCATTAATCATTCTGTGGTGCTTTTAAGTTTTACACGTATGAGGAGGATGATGATGATGTTGGCTAAGGAAGATGTTGGCTGAGGATGACGTTGGCTGAGGATGATGTTGGCTAAGGATGATGTTGGCTGAGGATGATGTTGGCTAAGGATGATGTTGGATGAGCATGATGATGGATGAGGAGGATGTTACCTGAGGATGGATGAGGATGTTGTTGGATGAGCATCTTAGTAGGCGGATGTTACCTGAGGATGGATGAGGATGATGTTGGATGAGCATGATGATGGATGAGGATGAGGAAGTTGCTGGATGAGCATGCTGATGGATGAGGATGGATGAGGATGTTGCTTTCATTAATCGTTCTGTGGTGCTTTTAAGTTTTACATGTATGAGGAGGGATGTTAACAGCCTGTGTGCTGATATATACCGGTATATATCATTTACTCTCTAAATAATATAACTTCAATATTTATAATCTCCCGTGTGTCATGCTCATTACAAAGGTAAATGCTTAATTACTTTATGTACTATCCCATGATCTGGCTGAAGTTTTGCTTATGATACAGAGCATGGTCCTCTAAGTCAGCTACATCACAGCAACATCAATCGATCAATGAGAACTATTCATCGTGTCTGACCATAAGAAACAAAATTTGGTGCAAGAAATAACAATGTATTTTGGAAATGTGCTTTAAAACACATGGATAAAAATCTGATGTACATGTCCACTAAAGACAATCTGCTCAACAGCACAATTATCGCAGAAAGTGGACCTTTGTCTTGTGGTTTTGATCACTATGTCACGAGAGATGGGGGTTCAGACCCTTCCTTGGACAGGTAAATTTAAATGTTGCCTAACTTTCACTGCTTGTGAGGTCTTTAGTGACAGCAAGTTACCGATGACACTTGAGTAACCGTTCGCATAGTCGAACAAGCACTGAAGACCACCTTCTTCCATCAACATGGTGTGCATGTCTGCTTGTCACACAAGGAAAAAGTTTATCAGCATCATGCCAAAGGTCGATGGTTTTTGAAGGGCACTCCAGAATACTCCACCCATATAACTGACTACCGTCGTACATATCCAAAAAAAAAAACAACAGAAAAGAAAACACCATGGGCGAAATTGTACGACATCAGTTTTATACTGTCAGGACAAAGTATAAATGTACACATACAAGTATACAAACACCAAATCATTAATAAGTCACACAAATACGTCCACATTTCCGTGACACATCAGAGCTTCTGGGACATGTGGCGATGCCAGCAACCTGAAAGCCTTAGTCCACTTCATGTGTCAGCAGTCAGCATCTTGAAGTCTACTACAGTTAACTCATGACAATTCAGATTTATTTCATTGGTGTTTAACACCATTCTCAAGAATATTTCACTTTTACTCTTTCAGAGGAGGCCAGCACAAGCTGGACTTAAACTCACAGCAAAATATAACAGTACAAAATAGAGGATAATAATACCTTTTCAGAGGTGTAGAATAGTTCACTACAGCACTGTAACTGTTTGACGACTGATAACATGTTTTTTTTTAACCAATCCATTTCTTTTCACCCATATGGTGCAACGCAGTGCTCATATACATTTCAAATCAAGTAGCCCCTGAGACCAGAGATCATAAAACATAATCAAAATCATTTTTCATCATGAACAGAATTGCTACAGTCTGAAACCAAAATATTATAATGCTTATGTTTATTTCTCCTTTGTAGTTTACATGTACAAGGAACTGTTCTGTATCATAAATAAAATAGTATTCAAATTATCTTCGCTAAAATAAAATCACCTATCATGGAATTAGACCCTGTACCTTTGGCCTCAGTTTCACATTTTGCTGCTGCAGAGTCTCATTCCAGTGAAGAGCAGAAGCTAACGGCCACTTCTTTTCTTCAGTCAAATATGCCTCCTTAGCTTAATGCTTTCAAGCTAAGAAACTAATTTTTCTCTGATTACCTTTAGTTTAAACCATATACAGTTCATTAGAATGCACACGAATAAAACCACCAAGTGCACTAAAATTGACTGCATTAAAGACAAGGGTGCTGTAACATGACAGAGTGACCTCAATTCATTCAATAATGTCCTTTTCACAATGAACATCGGAAAAGTGGGTCTGCGACAAACTATAGCACAGCCCAGGAACTAACAACCTGCCTATCGATTTTGTTTTTTGGGCTCTGTATAAAGGAAAAATCCTCAAACAACTCAAGAGGACTTGGATGATGCCTTGTTGAACTAAGATGACAACTCCTTCCCCTGGGACTCCTCCTCCATGATGTGAATGCACTCAATCCTCATGCACCTGATGAGGATGAATTCATGTGAATGGATGAAATCCTCATATATACACAATGAGGATAAAGTGTGAATCCAGAATGACATGGATATATTTACAAATGATAGTTAGTGTATTACAAACACACTGGTCAATTTTGTAATCCTCGTGTCCTCATTTTTTCTCTGGCGTACTCAAGCCATACTTTGCCTTCATCTTGTCCAAATCCTCCTTCTTTTTGTCCTGGTCCACTTTCTTGAATGCCTGAAAATCAAAAAAAAACAAACAAAAAACAATCATAAAAACATATAAATAACCAATCAACAACCAAACTATGCTTTTTTTAGGTATGGCCTACTCCCGATTTTCATCCTTTGCATCATATTTTCTCTGTATTCCATGTGAGCTGCTACTTGTTAGCGTGGCGACAGAACTAACATCATATTATTTTGAAGGTTTATTCACCTTTACGAGTGGTGTGCTGGGAAACAATTGTTAGAATGTTTACGCTTTCATTCAGATTGATTGGATTACATTGAATATTTCACTTATACAACAAGCGGATACCATTAAGATTGGAGGAAACTAAGAAGAGTCAGGGGGAAACCCATGATCCACTGCTGGTTGCTGCAGACATTCCCATGTATGACCACAGAGGGCCTGTGAGACAACACGAGTTGGATTTGAGCTCACAGTGACAGCACTGATGAGAGGCTTCTGGGCTTCATTTAAGTTTACAACTATTTACAGATGAAAGTTCTACAGCTGAAAAGACAAGCTTATGACAGTAGGCTTTAATGAAGCAACAGAAGATAAACCAAACCCCAGGACATACCTTATTGCTCTGGTAGTAAAGGACTACCAAATACCTGTTACACACGTTAAACCCAGATAAATGGTCGCACGCATTCTTAGCATCAAAGATATCCTCGTACACCACAAATGCAGTGCCCCTGGTCTCTGGCGTGTTCCCACTGTAAAGACAGGCACAAGAGTTATAATTTAACTTTTTAATGGATAGTGCATGCATGAAATGCTTTTTATGGTAACATATATCAAGTTTCGCAAATTCAAGGTAACACGGTATGATAACCTGTTTTTGGTGGCACAAGTTGCAATTATAGAAACCTAAGGTAACCTGTATGGCAACCTATTGGTTTCCTTAGCGTAAATGTACTTTCAGAGACTCAAGAGAGAAGTACTGGAAAGTACGGTCTTCAGATTTATTTTCAAATCTGAATGAAAGAATTCAGCTGATATTTTTACCTTAGAAAGCACTGCCTTTGTTGCATGTAAGTCAAAAAAGCCAATGAACTCTGTATCACAACATTAACCTCATAACACTAGGTCGATCGGAGGCACGAAGCGGCACTCCAACTCACCCTTTTTACCCATTTCTATATCATTTTCAGCTTGAATCTCAAATCCTATCTTCTTAATTTACTACCTTTACTGATCAAACTAATTCATTTGCAGTCTTGTGGTCACATTAGCTGTGAGAACTTCGAACGTACTAAACGGTTCATCAATGGCAGCCATTTTGAAAAGTCTCGTATCCTACCCTTGGTCCTGAAATGTAACGCAGTTCTGGTATCAAAAACATCTTGAACACTATGACGTTTTCATTGCCCTTTGTACGTTTCACTTCAATCTTCACAATACAACCGAGAAGAGCACACAAATTTTGTTTTTTTGTCAATTTTGAACACGGGTAAATTTGAGTGACACGAGCTCAGATCTCATCCAGAGCAGTGTCACTGACTCTGTAGCGATTTTTTTGAGTACAGGTAATGGACTCAGGGTTGCGCTGAATGTCAGACAGAGTCCATCTAGGTGGACCATTGTTTGCATTGTCCGAGCGAAGGGAGGCCCACAGTTACTGTGTAGCAGCAGGCGTCCATCATCAAGCCGGAAGTCTCTAACCAAACAGCCTCGTACCTTGTTGATGTATATTTATTATTACAGTAAGGTACTGCTGGCCTACTATTAGCTCCATCAGCTGTTTTCACTGGCCACGGACCAGCCAGATCTACATCCGCCATACGCAGAAAATAAAATAAGCAACACAGAAATGCCATGCCACCAACAGTGATTCTCCCCTTGGTTTTCTTTAACTTTGTTATAAATTTATGGAGAACGATTTCGTTTTTATGGTGACCGATTACAGGTCGTCCAAACTCAATTTTGCGAACTGTTCGCCGCATCCCTGTGCATGTATATCGTGCCTAAAGACAAGTGCCACCAACTTCAAAATCAGTAAGCACCAAATAAGTTGTAAAATAAGTTTTGAATTTAGTTAACAATTGCTTTGGTGGAATTAGCCATGAAAGAGCACTGGAAGTGTTCGAAACTGACATTCAGGAACACAGAGAATATAGTAAAGCATACAATCTGATTTCAGAACACTGACCAGAAGGTTGACAAATATTTGGACGCTCCACTATCATGAGAGAAATGATACGATCAAATTAGTATTGCAAAATTGTGTGCTCTGATGGGAAGGGGAGATGTTATGACACGTTCTTAACCAGCTAGAGGTTTACCGAGTATTTATTGCTGACCATTAGCCTGACCAACACCTGTTTTGCTGAGGTCTCTGACTAGAGGTTGAGCAACGTTTAATGTTTTGTTCATTTATTTATTTGATTGGTGTTTTACACCTTACTCAAGAATATTTCACTTATATGACAGTTGCCAGCATTATGGTGGGAGGAACATCCCAGGTTGCTGGTGGACATGACCTAATGGTCAGTGAGCTTGGACTGTTAGGCAAACAGTAACGAATAATGAAAGCAAGATTCTCTTCTGTGAAGAAAACAGGGTGATACTTACACCCTTATCTGTCTGATGGCTCCATACTTTCCAAAAATATCATACATCTCCTCTGCGGTGATTTTGTAAGGGAGATTTCTCACATATAGTATTCTGTTGACTTCTGGCGGAAGCCGAACCTATAAACAATGAAAAGAAGCATAACACTGAAGTCATGATCTTGATGACAGTCATAATCATTGATGATCTTGGCTATGACAATTTCCAAACTTTGGACATATCGTCACAGCGAAAAACTCTTCCATAGTGCAATAGCTATATAGCTGTCAGCCTGCTGCCGAAATAAAACTAGGTGGCACATGTTTCGCTGCCAAAAATGAAAAGCTATGTCACTTATTCTACTTAGAATCCTTAAACGAAAATGAAAGATTTAGTCCTGGTTAGCGAGCCATAGCAGGATCCTAATAGTGCAATGCCAAATTTTAATACGCCGTCATATGGCATCTCTTCCTCCTCGCCTTTGCTTACACTTATGTTTAAATGATTACATGGGTGGAGCAATCCTTGTGTGCCTGGTAATTATTTTTACTTACAATTCTTACATTCCTTATATGGAAGAGAAGTTACAACTTGTCAATCCTGGCTGGTAAACAGATTAACTGCACATGCTAACTTGGAATCTGTTGCTCAGCTACTCCCATGTTTGGCATGCAACATCCATTGGAAGAAGGAATGCATTTAGATTCAAGTCGAACATGAAATATTCGAGGTGATTTTCAGTAAAGTGGTGAGATGTTGTTGATTTATATCGCTATTGGAACATCCAAGTGATTCCCGCTATGGGTTGCCTGAGATGGGCGAGGGCTGCCTGAGATGGGCGAACGTTGTCAGTAACTATACAGCAATTCAGTGACTGGTTGTTCCTGCCACTAAGGACAAACAAAATCTGCTAAATTACACAGGCCTTTATTTTCAGTTTTATAAGCCCCAGGCTGCCATTTCAATCCCTCTTTTATACACTGGGCTGACAGAATTTCATAGCCACAGAGGGAAGCAGTGCTAGAGCTCATGTGCTTTCATGCCAAGTCAGGCCAAGTCCTTTCTGAACGACGTTGACAGCCCAGATAAGGTGTCAGCTGTGTCTCTTACCTCTCAGCTCGGCCGCAAACACAACATCCCACGTATATTCCACTTAGTAAAGGCACGCCCAAAGTTCACGAAACTGCTTTAGAGGCTGCCATCTTGCGTCAACCACAGTTATGGGTATTGAAGAGTTCTCGTTCCTATGATGGCACATGTTAAACCCGAAAGTTGCACATCATGGCCGATTATTTGTAAATACTTTCGCGACCTTTGGGCTGGCGTGCCATTACTGAGTGGAATATACGTGGGATGTTGTGTTTGCTGCCGAGCTGGGAGATAAGAGCTACAGCTGACACCTGTTTTGGGCTGCAAACGTCGTTCCGAAAGGACTTACCTGATTTGGCATGAGAGCGCATAAGCTCTAGCATTGCTTGCCTCTGTGGCTATGAAATCCCACCAGTCCAGTCTATAAAAGGTGGATTGAAATGGCAAACTGGGGGTAGTTTTATGCAACTTTGCGGACAGTCGGCTGACAGGAAACTTTTCTAACGATCTCATGACTTCCTACACTGTCGTCATGTTTAAATGTTACATTAAAAAGTAGCGAATTGTACAGCAAATCTCCACTGCCTACTTCAATGCGTTTCAGGTTATCCCGTGTCCAGTTTTCGTTACATGACGACCTAAGTAATCACTTTTGGAAAGTAAGTCAGCGATTTATCAAAAACACTCTAACTTATTCCATAAACTAGAGTGATCTATATATTGTACTTGTCCGTCAGATCGGTTACACCCATTCCATCTCACTACATGTGATTTACTTACGTTGCCTTTCCTGCTCATCGCCATCTTGAATCGTTGTTGTTATGCTTGTGAAGAGTAGACTATTTCGCATAGAATGACGATCACTTCGGAACATTGTTACCGTCTGACGACGAGCAGTAATATGTGTGGGGCTAGATGCGTGAGGATAGATGTATCTCTAAAACAAACAGTGGTTCAAAAGTCAAGGAATAAATACTTTACGCATTGAGAAGAAGATTACTTGAGATTATCCCACTAATTAAATAAATCCCCCAGTCAAGTGCATGGCATCTGAACTAGGATTCATGAAGAAATAAATACTTAATGTTAAAATTTATAGTTTCGTCTCTTTTAATTCCTGTCATAAAACCTGATTCAATAATCTAGGAAGAAAATGAAGGAAACGTTTTGACATTTTAGTATTTGACTAACAATACCAGCTATTTATATATGAGTGAGTGGAGTGGGGTTACAGCTGTCAGCCCAGGTCTATATGAGTACATGGCGGTGTTGGGGTGGGGGGGGGGACAGCTTTTCTGTTAGGCTTATAAAAGTGGGGGTGGTGGGGGTGAGAGTTTGCAGGTTAGGCCTAGAAATAAATGAGGGGTGGGGGTGAAAGCTTTCAAGTTAGGCCTATATGTGAGAGAGGGTGAAAGCTTTCAGGGTAGGCTATATGAGTGTGGGGTGTGTGGGGTGTGTGGGGGGCGGGGGAAAAGCTTTCAGGCCAGGCAGTTCTATATTAGAAGGGAGGTGACAGCTTTCATGTTAGGCCTATATATGAATTCCTGGGGGGGGGGGGGGGGGTGACAACTTTCACGTTAGACCTCTATATATTGTACTGCTCACAAATAAATCTTGTAAAAAAAAAATGGGCCTGTCAACGGTAATATGTAACTGATGCTAAAAACAGTGGTTTTCATACATTGCTCAGAATTGTGATATTTTTGTGATAACCAGATATAGGTTTTTTTAGATTTCAATTTAGTACTGGCAAGGTGTTAAAAAAAGGAATGTAACGTAAGCATGTAGAAAAAAAAAGATTGTAGCGGTCTATCAGAGCCACTATATCCAGAAGAAAAGTATAGACAACGGAGAGACTACGAAATTTCGTTCATTTCCGTAAGCTATGATAATGAAGAAAATATTGTGTTCCTTCAATAAGAAGAACTCTATAAACGACTTCTTTTCGCTATGAAAGTGTCTTCCAGTGATAAATAAGATGATGATGACGAAATATATGCCAATAAAACGCAGAAATAATTCTTTCGTAGTTTTCCGTATATCTCCGACATTAGGCCGGGAATAGACGAAGTGGTGCACATGACGTCATTACTTCAATTTTCCGTACTCAAAACACAGCAGTGTGATTGTCGACGTATGCACAGCTTTAACGTGTCTGACATTTTACTGTGTTGCTCCAAGTTTAGAAATGTCTACTCCAGGTAAAGACGAGGATTTATTTCCTACTCCCAAGAGCTCTGGTAAGTCGGAAATGCTGCTAAAACTTGATGTTTTTGTCTGCTGTCAAAAATGACGCGGCTGATGTCTGTCTCAATTGCAACAACAACATGACAGATTTTATTTTGATGGATGAACATATTCCTGGCGTAGGAGTCCACGAGAATACCAGTCATTTCATACCAATCGTTCCGGCGTGTGTGAATCAGTTAAATATACGTTGTTTGTAGAGTTAATGCTTGTGTTTACAGGTTTGATTAATGTGAAATTTGACATATCAGAGTAAGAATTCCTGAGACATACGATATCTGTAGTCTTTCCCCTGGTTCAGTTGAATTCAACGTTGAGGACAGTTTTTAGCAACTTAATCTCAACATTTAATTGATGAACTGAAATATCCAGTCGGTCTATCATACTCTAGTAATTTTCATATAGCATTTGGATTATATGTTAGATCAGAGGATATCAAAAGGTCAAGAGGCCTCCATGTCAAAATGTCCTTACACCCAAGTGAAAATGTCATGTCCTCAAGGTTAAGACATACCACCACAGTAAAACGGCATGTGTCAAAATGTCCCAATATCCATTGCCACCACACTAGTCAAGTCTTCAGCAAAATGTGAAGATCTCCAAACCAGTTGCTAGCTCCAGTAGTCTTGTCTCTCCAAGGTTAAACAGACAGGAATGCCTGTAGCTATTCAGGGGTTTTTCAAGCCATTTTCTCACTGTGGTAACCACAATGGGAAAAATTGGAAAATTTAGCTGTAGACAAACTCTGTGTTATATTCTCATGAAACAAATCGAGTTTTTGATACATTGGTGATGAAAAAATAAGAAGTTCTCTAATTTGTTCAAACTGAGTTTTTCTTAAAAGAAATTGGCTAGAAAACCTGTGCTCCTCAGTTTAACTCGTTTCAAGGTACATGTACCTGCTGCGGTTTGGCAGAGGTGCATGTAATATACATTTAACAGGAGACTAAGTGCTTTACATGTGAAATACTATTTAATGTACTGTTACATATCAGTCAAATGAAATAAGTAAATGTATTAAGTGGATCTAAGTTGTTAGAAATTCATTATGCCAGATTGTTTGAGATCTATGTTCTTGGTTAGATTCTGATCCAGCATGCAGCTGGCATCATGTAGTTTTAGACAGATTTTTTGAAATCATTGTATCTAGCAAACCCCTTTAAGCAGAAATGGTATACACATGGCTATGCGAAGTGCGAAAGAATGCTCATTAATAGTGAATCAACAGTAAACGGACAACAATTTGGCCCATCCATCGACCTAACATTACATGTAGCTTCCTTTGTAAAAGTGTTAAGGCATAAAACCCATCACAGAAGTTAACTGAATAAGTAAAGAAATAATGGATGGGAAGGGAGTAAAAATGTGATAATAATGCCAGGTTCAGAAAGATGTAGTACACTGTACTTGTAATCTGATCATAATGCAGTTTCAAGTGTGGGTAATGAGTGTACATTCATAAAGTGAACCTGGCATGGTGGGAACTTGACCTTTCCATTAATTTTCCTGACCTTTTTCTCATAGCCGTTTTACTTTGTGCAAAAAACATCCTGAAGAAATCTACTCATTTTTCAGTTCCTCCGTGAGAGTTTCTGCATTTGCTTTTTCTGGTTGTAAGCCAAATTTCCAAAATTCCACACGCAGACTGTAGTCGAAATATGAAAATGGATTTGCAAATAAATGCTTGATTTTGGATCATGAGATTTCAAAGTTGAAACGATTTTATGACAGCAGTATATATCTGTCACAATTCAAACTTGTTGACTGTTTTGAAATGTTAAGGTTTTGAAAATCAGTCTTGAGTATGGATGTATTTCTTGAACCGTAACTTCCCTTGTGTGAACGAGATGTTTACAAAGTAAACTGGAGCATTGACTGATAGAGGTTATGGTAAAACTGGCGTGAGGATAGTGTGAGAAAATTAAAAGCTGTTCCACCTTTAGGCTTACTAATTTTCAGTTGTGTTGATCTTGAATTTGAGTGAATATTCTGTGTCCAGAGAACTCTGCATGTATGGCGGTTTTAGTCAGGCTTGTAGCCTGGTGTAGGTATCTTAGAATACAGCCAGGACCTCATGGCATGTACTAATTTGAGTAATTGAGGAATTTGAATAATGAATTTTAATGCAGGATCAAGAAACCTGTGGGTTGTGTGAGACTTTCTGGTGATTTTTTGGTACACTCATACTGTCTTGAATTCGATTAGATGTTGATCTACCATTCATTTTATCACTGGCGAATCTACACTGTGTTAAATTTAAGTACAAACTCAGTGCTACGACTTAATCCTTTCTTTTAAGGCAAGTCAATTTCAAAAACTGGTTGCCTACGCTTGTCACTCGTAAGAGTGAACTGGGGGCCTACATGGCTCAGTCGGTTATCGGTGCTATAACAGCACAATGATCCAAAGCCTCCCACCAATGCAGTCGCTGTGAGTTCTAGTCCAGCTTTTGCTGGCTTCCTCTACGGCCGTACTTGGGAAGATCACACCAGCAACCTGTGGATGGTCGTGGGTTTGTGCTCTGCCCGGTTTCCTCCCACCATAATGCTGGCCGCCGCCATGTAAGTGAAATATTCTTGAGTACGGCGTAAAACACGAATCAAACAGATAGATAAATACGAGTGAACTTGCCAGAAAAAGAGTTTGCAGTCAGTTTTTGAACAAATTTGTTTGTCCCTGAGGGTAGCCATCTTGGACACTTTGCTTGTCACTGTCCTTCCATCGACAAGCAGACAAGTATGAAGTTCCAGTACTGAAACTGATTACAGAGTAAACCATTTGATCTACATGTACAAGAAACCCACATGCTTGTACATGTATTAGGGGAGACATTTTTCCCATTTAATTCTTCTTTTGGTAAGAGCTATTGCAGCTGCCCGTAACAGTTAAATAGTTAACAGTTAAAAACTTGAGCTGCGACTCGACACATAAGGCCACTGCCAAACTACGCCCAGTTCAGCTACATATATAACCTGACTCGGTGAAAGTTTGCAGTTCCTAATCTGGACAAAGAGACGTACATGTACTTTACTACTGATAAACCTTAATACCAAATTTTATCTGATAGTCAGATTATTATCTGTGTGTGTGTGTGTTGTTTTTTTTTTAATTAACTCAAAATCAGGAAGGTGCATTGAACAGAGGTGTTTGAGGAATCATCAGTGATGTTTGATCTAGGCTAGGTACATATGTACTGGTGATAGCGTGACAGCAGTTTGTCATAGGTAAGTGTAATAGGTAAATGACCTGTTAGTAATAATTTTGACAAGTTGCGCAGTTTGCCTGATTGTATTGATCTTATTCAGGAGTTTCTCCATTTAGGTTTGTTTGGAAGGTAGGGTGATATCCTACTGGTTAGATGTACATTTTATGTTGCAGCACCTAAAGGTCAGTCTCATGACATCATTTATTGGCTGCTCAGAGTGCAGGTTAGGTCATTTTGGGTTGTTACATGTACCGCCTGCATGTATAATAAGCTTGTTGTAGAATGCAAGTACAGTGTATCAAGCAGCTAAATTTTGTCCTTTGATTTTCTGCCTCCTAAATTCAAGTTCATTTGCTGTGTTGCCCTGATTCTTGGGGCATAGAGTACATGTACCAGTGGACACAAAGCACCCTGTCTATTCAGGTGTGATAACTGGTCCACCAGTCACAAGCCATATACACAGCTGTATATAGTAACATATGATCGCAGCTGTATATAGTAACATATGATCACGACTATATGTAGTAACATATGATCGCAGCTGTATATAGTAACATATGATCGCAGCTCTATATAGTAACATATGATCACGACTGTATGTAGTAACATATGATCGCAGCTCTATATAGTAACATATGATCGCAGCTGTATGTAGTAACATATGATCACGACTGTATATAGTAACATATGATCACGACTGTATGTAGTAACATATGATCGCAGCTGTATATAGTAACATATGATCACGACTATATGTAGTAACATATGATCGCAGCTGTATATAGTAACATATGATCTCAGCTCTATATAGTAACATATGATCACGACTGTATGTGGTAACATATGATCACAGCTCTATATAGTAACATATGATCGTAGTTGTATATAGTAACATATGATCACGACTGTATGTAGTAACATACGATCGCAGCTGAATGTAGTAACATATGATCACGACTGTATATAGTAACATATGATCACGACTGTATGTAGTAACATATGATCATGACTATATAGTAACATGATCACGACTGTATGTAGTAACATATGATCGCAGCTGTATGTAGTAACATATGATCACAGCTGTATGTAGTAACATATGGTCACAGCTGTATTTAGTAACATATGATCGCAGCTGTATATAGTAACAGATGATCATATAACTGATTCATCTGATCATGAGATACAGTACCACGGACACTGCGACATCTTGGCAAGTTGCCAGTAGACAGGTAGTGTATTAAGGAGGGAAGTGAATGTTCTAGGCGGATGACCCACAGGGAAGTAGGTCGAATGTAAATTAATAAGGTCCAGGCCTCACGTGTCACTCAGTCACCTGTATGTGTAATTGGCCTGGGGCCGCTTATCTTTCCTCAGCGGGAATCACTTGGCACCTCGTACGTTTGTCAGGAACGGAGGGCAGGTTGTGGTGTTAGTGTTAGTCCAAGTACACAGTTGCTGAGGTTATGCTGCCTGGAGGCTGGAGTTGTTTACAGGAATTCATTCCTGTGAGACTACTGTGGCCAACGTAGTTTTACCTGGGGTTTGCAGACATACCTGTACCTGTACATGTAGCAAGACTTTCTCAGAAGCTTCTGAATAGTGATGAATTTGACCTAAAATTTCATGCATGAGTAAGTTACATGTTCTAATTTTTCATGAATCTGAAATTTATACTTATTGGCACAGGAAAGTTCCCCCCCCCCCCCCCCCCCCGGCTCAGCTTAGTTACTTCCAATGAAAAAAGTAAACAAAGAAATAAAAACAACAAAATATGGAATCACAAAGCATCATGGAAATCTCAGAGCTGCTACATTACTAGTACTATTAATAGACCTATAAGATTGTGGATTATTATATGTACTTTTGACCCCTGCCGGCAAATCACAACAACAAATCCTCAAGTCCTCATTGTAAATCAGCTGAATGGTGAGTCTTGTACTTTAGGTCAAATGATCATTATAAACATTTGCTTGTGAGGTGCCCTGTGCCAGGTATCCTGTAGGTCAGTTCTTTATAAACCTATACACATGTGCTAATCAATAATTGACTCTGTATAAGGAAGTACTGCACACATAAAAGGATATGCTGCTGTACACGTAGGAAGCTAATCCAGTGTTATACTGGATGATGTACCATTGATGTACATGTACATGCTGAGTCTTGGTCTGCTGATCAATACATTTGTTTGTTCTCAGTGTTCAGGTCATAAATAATGGATCTATTGACTTGATTGCTTGATATTTGTTTTGTTAGGCTTTAATGTTAAGCAAAATCTCAGTATCACATTACAAATGCAAGCATAGAGATAAGTATCAGGACAAAGACCAGTGTCCTAGGCTGAATAGCAGACGGGTCAAAACTGTCAGGTTGATATGAAAGATTGTAACATATTTAAGGATGTGGAGAGGTGGAAGATTTGTCATTCACGTCCTATGCCATCTTAAAATTTATTTGCAGGCTTGCAGTGAATATGTTTTGCACAACGTAGAATGTCAACTGTCAGAGCTTACTCAGTGACTCATGGCTGTGAGAAGCATTCAGTGCGTGCTGTTTTTTTTTTTTATTACAGAATGTCACACTGCTTCGTATGTACATGTACTAGTAGGTGTAGCGTGGGCCCCAATTTATGAATAGGATGTAACGCTGCGGCAAAGGTAACGTCCGCGGCAACGTATCTGTACAGTATTTGTAGTCTTGAAGTTACGTTTGACATACCCTACACCCAGTTTGTAAAATGAACAGCTGGGAGAGAGAAGGTGGTAGAGAGACTAGGAGAGGAGTGCCCTGGTGTCTTTGAGAGACCCCGATATAGGAGAAAATTAGGAGAAGGAGAAGTACATGTACTTGTAGGAGAAAAATGGGAAATGAGTAAATGTGGATTGATGTATTTTTGTACTTAAGCAATTCCAAACAAAATAAATCCATCCATTCAAGCAGTCGAAAAGATCTTAAATTTCTTCAACAAGCCCACCCTAGAGTTCAAAACAAATTTTTTGGTAAAATTTATAATATCTAGAAAAAAAAACAAAGCAAAACAAAACAAAAAAGCAAAGTAAGGAAAGCTTAGATAATGGTGTTAGTCTTTAGACCGCCATTACTGAGTGCTGTGTCCCTGAAGTAGGAAGCAGTACGTCTGGGGGAGGTCAGGTGTTTATGTCGGCCACGTGTATTTATATCATTTATCATTTGATCTCTAGGGAGAAACTCTGGCTGGCCTATAGGTGATTCCACCGTCCGCAGGGTGCAGCACTAAAGGGTTATTTTGGACCTCACGTTTTGTCAGGGCAGAAGGTCAATGACCTGACTGCCTGATGTGTTTTGTGTATGTGTGTGTCAGTCAGGAATGCTAAATTGGTACCTGTAGGGCCTACCAATAAGATAGGTACAACAAAGTATGTCAAAACAGGGTTTAACTTAAATATGAAAGGTGTTTCAATTGACATTTTGATGCAGAATTAATTCCTCTTGCTTAGGCTACATGCAGAACCACATTTTCATTCTACACAGCCAGCTGCATTGACATAGCATGATCCAAACCATGAAGCAAACTGTGAAGTGCAACAGACTGAGACCTGCTGGTACAGCGTGTGTGTACATATACATGACATTTAACTTAACGTGCGTACACCAGATAGCCAATAAAGTATTTCCATTACTCTTGGTATTGTCAAGGGGTAATACTTTAATTCAACACTTAATTACTTTAATGACATAATGAATCAGTTTCCAGGAATTAATTTTGACCACAATTCTGAGTTAGGTTGAGACATATTACATATAGTTGCAACTAGAAGTGTTCATGCTGGTCATATCAGCTGCACATGATGTGTTTGAAGTCTGATAGTGTTACTACAGCAACTCCATGACAGGGCCAAATTGAGCGACACCTATAATGGATATCATGACATCAGAGATTTGATTTTCCAAATACTCCATGTGATTTAGTGTATAGAGATGGAAAGTTGGGGTGACGCGATGGGCCAAAAATAAATCATCCGTCATAGATGTGTATTTTTATTCATGTACGACTCTCTTTCTTGTATATGTATAGTATAAATACACGTTATTTTGGTGGAGTTTTTGTTCTTTCACTGGTTGTATGATGACTTCACTGACCCGCTCTTGGCTAGAAGCAAACAGAATGTTATTTTTAAACGAGAAAGGAAATGGTTCTAGACTTTACAAAAAGTGGTGGCTTTGTAAAGACATGGTGAATTAGTGTTGATAGAATCTTTGGATGCGATGGAAATTGAAATGCTAAGCTTGACTGCAGCTACATAAACCTGTAGGTTGCAAGTCCTGTCTGGTAGCTTTCAGATGAATGTCAGTCTGGTCTTTTACATTCTGTAGCACTGTCAAGCTTGACTGCAAACTGTTCTGTACATTTGGAACAATGACTCACAACCACCCCACCCCCCCAGTCCTTATAACATTCGCCACACCCACACTCTGCCCATACCTGCCCCACACAGTGTCTTAATGGGTCTCACAACCTGTCAGGTTGCTCAGTTGACTTGTATTAATGTATTTCGTGTCATGTCATTTGAGTCCTAAGTTAACCATGCATTGACAAGTGCCACTGTTATTCTGTTAAAATCCTCCTTTGCCGATCCAGGAAACTAATGGCTGAAGCAAACTTAATTTATCAGTCATCATTAATGTGTACTAGGAGTTTATTTAAGTCCGCACAAAGAGTAGAAGTGCAGAGACACCTGCATGTTATCCAGATCATGTAAGTAAAACTGATGTACAGAAATGCATTAATGTACTGTAGCACCTGACCGCTGAAGTATGGTCTGCATACATGCAGTAGTAAGTGTCATGATGCTAATAGTGATATAGTTTCTTGAGGCTGAGTGATCTCCCTTTGTTAGATCAGTTTGACATTTTGAAGGCTTTGCTGACTGTTATAAAGCAGCATTTAGTACTCCACATGTAGACAAAAGCTAGCTTTGTAGAGTTTGGGTATATTAAGAAAATATGATATAAATTTATTTTATCAAAAAAATGTGGATAAAGTAAAAAAAAAAGTATGAAAGGTTTATGTCCAGGTGGAATGCAGTTTCACTTAATGCAGGTAAATACATGTATATGTATTAAATTTGGATTAATATCAGGTGTCCCATGGCCTTGCCATAACCAAACATCGGAAGGTTTACCTGTACATGTATGATAGACACCTGTCCTGTTTTATCCTCTTGGATGTATCAGTATAATTTCCTTTTTATGTACAGTAGGAACATGTAGTAAAATAATCTTTATTGTGAAAAAAATATATATATATTATGAATACTCAAACGGTTGAAATCTTCGCTGTCTGATACCCCCTCCTTGGCACCCTCTGTTCGTTGTTACCTGTTAGTGATAAGCACAGCACTCTGTCAGCACAATAAGGTCAAAGTTTTTGACAAGAGGGGATCAGCCTGGATTAAGATTCATGGTACCAACAGAAAAGACTTTGAAACTAGTGGAAGTGAGGGCACTGAGGGTATGGTTGTTACCTGAGTTCACATGTGTAATCATGACAGGTATTATGTGCCTGTGCTACACGCACGTGTGAAGGGGCTGATTTGCATAACTGGAGTCTACAGGTGTGCAGTGTGGTAAGGATTTGCAACTCAGGCTCCAGGCAAAACTTGAGGAGGTTACGCAAAGCTCAATCCCTGTAGCGCGCATAGCATGCATGGCAGAAGTCTGTGAGTCTAACGGATTATGCATCTAGCTGAAAATCTAGTGGTCAGAAATGGATTGAATAGCTTGTGAAATTAACCTGAGGCACATTCAGCCTCTGTGAGGAAGTCTTCAGTCACTGTGCTTTGTGGAGAACGAAACCCCTGTGCATGTGCCCGCTGCAACAACTTGGAAGTTTTGCCCAGTGTTACATGTATATCCCAAAGTTCATGTACATGTAAGTTACATTGTGCATGGACCCTTGTGTGACACATATTTTCTGTCTAAAAGCTTCTGACATTGGGACACAGGATTTGATCCGGTTCAATACAAACCTTTAGTTTTTCAGTGTTGTTAAGGAACACCAGTAGAGCTAAAGACTTCAGCATTGTGTGATGTAGAATGGAGAAGTTGCGTGGCGCTCTACTATTGATTGCAGAGTAAAGTGTACATAAGCTCAAAAGATAAACGTCCTGAATTGAAAAGAGATGTCTGGATGCCTGTGCAAAGCTTAATCCAGGTGAAGCGGGTTGTGCATGTTGTTTTTGTGCGAAGTGTAGAAACTGGATTAGTCCTTCGACTAGAGTAACGTGTGATAATGGGCCAAACGCCTTTATCATACCTTTGATATCACATCTTTATCACTCCTACAGTATTGTGCAATCTTCCTGGAAATGCAGACGCAGCAATTATCGCGCCTATGTGACTCTGAACTAGCTTGAACTGCAGAGCATGTACCTGTGGCACTAGTCTATGTGACTGCGTTTGTGTATTGGCTTGAGACTTGAGCACTTTTCTGTTGTGACTCCCGGAGGACGCAGTGCAAAGCCTTACACTCCAAATCAAGCTCTGAGACTTTGAATGTGGACTCTGCTTAGTGTGGCAAATTACACAGTGTGACAGGTAGAACTTTTACAGTTCAAGGTACATCGACACTGATTTCTATAATTATATACATACATACACTGGGTGTCTGTGGTCAGAATTCAGAGGTGTGGTCCCTGTATACGCTTGGATTGACGGACTGTCTTCATATATTTATAGTTCAGGACTGTGGGTGGATAACATGCTGGATTACTAAAGAAGTCAGTGTACACATAGAACTAACTAGGAGACAGGTAAAAGTGTGTTTACCTGTAGTGTTCAGGTGTCAACTATTAAGGCTTGGCACCGTGTTCTCATGTGACCCCAGGGATAAGGAGGTGTGTTTCACCTGATGACACGTGACATTGAGACTGAAGTCATACTTAGATGCTATCACCTATATACATACACGTATAGGTAAAACCAAACCTCAGCGCAGCCACAGCATACAGGTTTGTTTCGTGATCGTCGTGAAGAAAATTCAACAAGTGAAGAAAAGAAAAAAATGGGAAAGAAGGAAAGTCAAAGGAACTGAAGTCTTGCTGTCGTCTGAGCTGCTTTTTGTGAACACTAGACGTTTGTTTAACCCCGAACAGTGGCTGTTTTGTATTTGTCTCCCATGTGTGTTATTTGAACATTGCGTTGTTGTTGTTCAAACAGCTGCCCATACAAGTAGGTGTACGCACAAGGGGCATAGCAGAGTGGTTTATTTGTATTTCATAAGCCTGTTGTACTTGTAGTTCTGACTGGTTGTGTAAGCCTGTCTGATTTGGATCACCATTTGAGGAGTAAGATCTTCTGGGAACGGATCTTAGTGTGATCTTCTCTGTACAGATATTGTGATGATTTAGATCCTGCTGGATGTTTGGGATCTGACTAGTTGGAGGTGTTGTAGTAGGAAAAGGATGCAGTTCTTTTCTGAGAAGAGATTCCTGTGTCAATTTAGCTTGGTGGCCGACAAGGAATTAGTAAAGAACTTTAAAAAGGAACGGTAAAACTTGAAAGAAAGAGAACGAATTAGCCAAGGACTTAAAACAAGCAACAGTGAAACTTGTTTTTTTTTTTTTTGTTTTTTTTTTTAATCAAAAACTTAGAATTCATTTGGGTCAAAAGTTTTCCAGGAAAAATCAGCATAACTACAAATGACTTACCAGTAACACCGAAAAACAATACAGACGTGATCACGCGATATTAAGAATTGACCATATTACAAAGAGAGTGGATTCTACACAGCTGGAATTCTTTAATTATATTTCCTGGTCTTGTGATTCAGGATATATATTCAGGATTCATGTATATATACACTTTTATGCTGTGAAAATACATGTATGCTTCATCAGTCCTAGTTTTGAACAATATAATCTTGCTGGAAAAACTAAAATCCAATGATCATGCCAAAAGTTAATGCCCCTGAGAAGGAAACCTCCAAAGATGGTGCCTCTCCTGTCTCCAATGGTAATGGATCTCTTGCAAATTCCATGAACGACGATGATGGGGAAATTGGAGAGTACGAGCCTAAAATCAGTAGCAGCGAGAACTATCACGCTTATCTTCAGCTTGTTCACTCGCCGTCGTTGTCGGACGAGGACGGCAACTCGCCCACAAAACTCAGTCAGGATACCATAGAGGAAATGACTTGGGGTTAGCTTCTACAGTGTACATAAAATGTAGTAATTGGTTATTATGGTGATTTATTTTGTTTATAACACACCTGTATGTTTATGTGTTCTATTGATCTAGTTAATTTGTGAGTTGCAATTATGGCAATGTTAATTATTTAAACTGTGTATCAGTTTAATTTCATACAAATGTTGACATTCAGGTGTGCATGACACACTGAAGATGGTTCATATTGTACGTGAACATAAAAATATACATACTGTATCAATTCTTCTACCTTTTCAACAACGGCTGAAAGCAATACTTCAGGATTTTCTTGGAGAATGATTTGGTCTGGAGAAATAATTCTCAGTTTTATGAACCTTAAATACCTCTGGTGACACAAACAAATCATTTGTGGCTTCATGTTTACAATGACTGTATATATACAGTACATGTACCTTTCAAAAAATGCTTCACTGATCAAAAAAGGTTGGTGACGTAATTAGTGCTTCATACATGTATCTTTATAACACACGTTTCCATGGTAGTTAAGGCTTACTTACATGTTAAGGCTTGCTTACATGTACAGTTCATTCTGATTGGTGTCACATGTAGCAGCAACTGATATTGCCCTTTCCCTAACTACCTGTACCTGTAGATGTCGACCTGGAGTACAACCTATTCCCCTCCTATCCGCCATACGTCCAGCGTAAGAGTTTAAAGGTTTGACTTAGAGAGACATCATACTGACATCCTTTTGTCTTATGATATCACTCTACGGCACGGTGAGGCAAATCAGTAGTTTTTAACATGCGCAGGTACATGTATATGCATTAATTTTAGATAAATATTAGGAAACCTGCCCATAAATCAGACTAATGTTATCAAGTCTTGTAAAGAAAAAAAAAGAAAAAGGAAATCAAGCATATTTACCATAGATGTAGCCAAAATTTAAAATCAGGGTACATTACATACACTTTGTCTCCAAATTTTCCTATTTCTCACATGTTACGTGAGACTGTTCTCATGTAAAGAACACTTAGATCCAACCCCCAACCCCCAACTTCCTAGGTCACAATGACCCAGGAGTCTCCCACCAATGTAGTTGCTGTGAGTTCAAGTCCAGCTCATGCTGGCGTCCCCTCCGACCGTATGTGGGAAGGTCTTCCAGCAACCTGCAAATGGCCGTGGGTTTCCCCCCCCCCCCCCCGGCTCTGTCCGGTTTTCTGTCATCACATTGCCCCTGTATAAGTGAAATATTCTTGAATACGGCTTAAAATGCCAGTCAAATAAATAAGTAAGTAACCCTGCTAGGTAAACCTACATGTGCATGTATGGACGCATACAATTGTGTGTTTGCAGATGAGCATGGGCAGATGTACACAGAGTCTCTCAACTCCCCATCGTTTGAGGGACACGCCGTGCCGGACAATATCCAGAGGATCGATCCTGCCGAGCGGGAGCGTATGATGCAGGAGTGGAAGGAGGAACTTCACAAGGTACTGTGTGTATACATGTACATGTACATTTGCCATCTCTTGGTCAGAATTCAAGTTAAATTTAAAAGCAGTATTCATGTTGTTTCCTGTTCATTCAAATGCATGAAATTCACAGTTCAGGCTGGCTTCCTCTCCGGTCCCGCAGAGAAAAGCATAGGAAGGCAACTTGCAGATGCTTATAAGTTTCCCCTAGGACCAGCCACATTCTTGTCCCACCATAATGCTGGCCTCCGTCGTATAAGTGAAATTCAAGAAGCTGAATATATTTTGTAGGATCATAAGTTTTGTTGACAACAGCCAATGAAAAGGCTGGCTTTTAGGCCACTCAGCAGGCCATTTTAAGGTCGACAGCAACCAATCAGAGAGCAGGCAATCTCCTCACCAGCCAATCAGAAACCTAATCATCAAGCAATTAGAGGAGGACACCTAAGGTATAGGTCACACAGAGCAAGCACATGGCCCAGTCTGCGTAGTGAAGCTTAGCTGAACAGATAAGTTAGTATGGCTTCAAATTCAAAACGTGCAGAACCTAAATTTGTAGAGTATAGCTTCATAAGGAGGACTGCTCCCTGTGGTCTGAAATGTAACGCTAATCAACCCATCAACCTACCCCTTCTCCCCCATTAAACTGGCGGGGCGTCTTTTGAAGCCTGGTTGCTCATAACAGTTCATTTCCCCATGAAGGTAGTAATCTCAATCATTCACAGTTGTGTTACACCATGCAGTCGTGCCATGTATGACAATGGCATCCAATGACATGGACCTCAGTCGTGCTGTGTATGACAAGGGCACCCACTGATATGGCCCGCAGTCGTGCCATGCATGACAATGGCGACCAATGACATGGGCCTCAGTCATGCCATGTATGACAATAGCACCCACTGACATGCACCGCAGTTGTGCCATGCATGACAATGGCACCCACTGACATGCACCGCAGTCATGCCATGTATGACAATGGCACCCACTGACATGCACCGCAGTCATGCCATGTATGACAATAGCACCCACTGACATGCACCGCAGATGTGCCATGCATGACAATGGCACCCACTGACATGCACCGCAGTCGTGCCATGCATGACAATGGCACCCACTGACATGTACCGCAGTCGTGCCATGTATGACAATGGCACCAACTGACATGCACCGCAGTCGTGCCATCTATGACAAGGGCACCCACTGACATGGACCTCAGTCATGCCATGCGTGACAATGGCACCCACTGACATGGACCTCAGACGAGCCATGCATGACAAAGGCATCCACTGACATGGACCACAGCCGAGCCATACATGACAATGGCACCCACTGACATGGATCTCAGTCGTGCCATGCATGACAATGGCACCAACTGACATGGGCCTCAGTCGTGCCATGTATGACAATGGCACCCACTGACATGGACCTCAGTCGTGCCATGCATGACAATGGCACCCACTGACATGGACCTCAGTCAAGCCATGCATGACAATGGCACCCACTGACATGGACCTCAGTCAAGCCATGTATGACAATGGCACCCACTGACATGGATCTCAGTCGTGCCATGCATGACAATGGCATCCACTGACATGGACCACAGTCATGCCATGCATGACAATGGCACCCACTGACATGGATCTCAGTCGTGGCATGCATGACAAAGGCATCCACTGACATAGACCACAGTCGTGCCATGCATGATAAAGGCATCCACTGACATGGACCACAGTCGAGCCATGCATGATAATGGCACGCACTGACATGGATCTCAGTCGTGCCATGCATGACAAAGGCATCCACTGACATAGACCGCAGTCGTGCCTTGCACGACAATGGCATCCACTGACATGGACCACAGTCTAGCCATGCATGACAAAGGCATCCACTGACATGGACCTCAGTCGTGCCATGCATGTCAATGGCACCCACTGACATGCACTGCAGTCATGCCATGTATGACAATGGCACCTACTGACATGGAATGCAGTCTAGCCATGCGTGACAATGGCACCCACTGACATGGTCCGTAGTACTCCACATGTCATTATGTAATGTTCACGTACGAACTAACTGTCCACTAAAAGTACATGTCGTTAAGACTTTGAACTGTAATGTTCTCTTGTACTGTCCACACAGGACTGTGGACTGAAGTCAACAAGTACAAGTACATGTCTTTATGATCATGAGCCGTTGTGTTCACTTGTACTGTTCCCACGGGACTGCAGTCAACAAGAAGTATATGTCATTATGGCTACAAGCTGTTATGTTCACTCGTACTGTCCCCATGGGACCACAGTCAACAACAAGTACATCTCATTATGACTGTGAACCATAATGTTCACTTGTACTGTCCCCAGAGGACCATGGACTGCAGTCAACTACAAGTACATGTACATGTCATTATGACCATGAACCGTAATGTTCACTTGACCTGTCCCGATGGGACTGTGGATTGCAGTCAATTACAAGTACATGTCATTATGACTGTGAACCGTTATGTTGGCTTGTACTGTTCCCACTGGACCGTGGACAGCAGTCAACTACTTGTCATCATGACCATGAACCATAATGTTCACTAGTACTGTTCCCACGGGACCGTGGACAGCAGTCAACTACAAGTACATCTCATGATGACTGTGAACCGTTATGCTCACTAGTACTGTCCCGACGGGACCTTGGACAGCAGTCAACTACAAATCCTTGTCATCATGACCGTGAACCTTATTGTTCACTTGTTCTGTCCCCGCGGACAATAGTCAGTCACAAGTACACGTCTTTATGACCGTGAACTATGTTGTTTAGTTGTACTGTACCTTGGACCATAGTCTAATCACCCCAACAGCATGTCACGCTTAAGAATGGGAACCACTCTCCCTATAATGTACCAGGTGCACATTCTTATATGTCAATGTGATCCCATGTTTTCAAGCTGTTACTTGAACTGTTGCATAGCTGTATCAGCCTTGTATTCGTAATAAAGCCTTAATGTCTATACCAATCCAGGATTTGTGTTTTAAAGTAAATAAATAAACTGAATGACACCCAGGTTCCCGCAGATAATTTGAAGGCCTCTGGGGTTCTGGTAGTTAGCCTCTCAGCAAGGCAGTTGCTGTGAGTTGAAGTTCAGCTCATGGTGTCGTCCTCTCTGGTTATACGAGGGAAGCTATGTTAGCAACCCGTGGAAGGTCGTAGGTTTCTCCTCGCCCACCAACAGTTGTAGAAGTGAAGTATTCTTGACTACGGCATAAACACCAAATAAATAAATCATGCGTAACTCTGTTGACAGGTGGAAGAGGAGATCGTGACACTGCGTCAAGTGTTGACCGCCAAGGTGCGCGAGTCGGCAGAGCTGAAGAGGAAACTGGGAATCACCCCCTTCCAGGAGTTTAAACACGACATGCAATCTGGCATTAACACAATAAAAGAGTCCAATACGTACGTACAGTCTACTAGTATGTTAGGAATATTATTCCATTGCAGATGAGCATGACCTTGACATAATACAATGTCAGGTAATCTCTCTTGTGCCTCTGTTCTCAAAGCAGCTTGTAGCAAATGGGAATTTGAGTTCAGCGTTGGTTTTCCTTTTTTCTTCACAAAGCCTTGAACGCTGTTTCAAGTCAGGGGTTTAGTCGGTCAGCATATTCTGTGTGTCCTCGGGTTTGTAAAAGGCTTTTCCGTGCTCTTTGCAGGTATTATTCTTTAAACAACTCTCAGAAAATATACTTGAAGCAAATGTTTATACTGATGGAGAGTCATTTGGTTTACCTGTAACAAAGAGCATCCTTGTACCCAGTTGTTGGCTGTGGCTTTGTGTCGGGAGGCTTTCTCAGGTAGCTGACATGGATGAGTGGTTTCCTCAAAGCACTGTTTCATTCACCCTTAACCCTGACTGCTGTTCTCAAAGTGAAAAGGTTCTTAAGTATAATGAAATCATATAAGTCTTAAGTACACAATCTGCTCCAAACTTTGCGATGTATTTGTTGTTATTTTCTTGCTAAATTCAAGTGTTAGTCCGCTAAATCAAGTTACAAATGATATTATAATTGTGTCTAATGTGTTCAAAATCCAAGGTTGGTTCAAAATGTCAGTAATGCATTCAGAGGCAAAATTCTATTGTCTGATATGTTTTAAATTGCTAAGAAATTTAGTCCCTTGTCCCCTTTTGTTGAAAGTTTGCCAAATTCTATCTTTTTCCCATTCTACATATAGCTTTGGCTTCCTTGAATTCCTTTATTTAAGCCTTAACCAATTCCCTTTTATCTTTAGTTATTATGTGCCTTGTTGCCATTTATAATACATCAGGCACGGAGTAGACAACTTAATTTGTGTTTTTTATGAGTATAGAGCAATAGAACAAACAGATTCCTAGGAAATCTGCGTTTTGATGATATTATTTCGTGAAAATAATCATTAGGGAACATGAAGACCTTATTTGGCTTGAATATCTTTTGGTGGGATCTATTCACAAATTTCCTCCCTGCCGTGTACAAGGAAGTGTATATGTATTGTATAGAACAGCCAATACAGGCCAGCTTGGTGTCTCTGATTTAGCTATTGAAGGGAGGCTACTCATCTCTAAGGCCTCTCACCACTAAGGTCTGGTGTTCAATATGGATTTCCCAGCCAGGAGGTTCTGCCTTGTTTCTAAATTTGTAAACCTACTTTAATGAACGTTAATATTGAAGCCATTTCTGCACTTGAACAACTGTCTGTGTATGGTCCAGTTTTATTGAACAGGATAACTAATAATGTGTCTCGACATGTCTGTTCCCATTAAACTAAATGGAAATGATGTTCAGAACAGCAGTACTGTATACATGTAATTGTATACTAACCTCACCTCCACCCCCTTGATGCTGTTTGTTAGGCTTATCATAAAATTTAAAACACAATGGAATAATTTTCATACACTCTTTTTAATTAAGTCGCTCATGTAATGAAACTATAGTATTAGTTCTGCTTTTGATGATTTTCTGCAGTTTCTACTAAGATTACTAATAATAATATCGGGCAAATGCTTGCACTATTGACGCGTTCATCAGTACATTTATTAAGCAATGATTATACATATATGTGTGTTGACATTCAGTAGAACACTTCAGGCCTTAAGCCCTAAACAAATTTGACAACATACATACATTACTGTGCATTTTTTGTTATCAGAACGCTGATTTTTCTGATCTGGACAAATTATTTTTTGTCTCTTCGGTACAGATCATAAGTGCCCGTGCCTGAAAAATTCTCATTAGTTTTTGAAATTTGATGAATTATTTACTCTAAATGACCTAAAAATTTCCCCTCAGAAAAGTGCAGTTTTAGAGGCATTTAAATGCCATGAAATATTATATTTGGTACTGAAACTTTCATATTTCCAGTAGGATATCATCCTGCCTTCTAAATGAACCTCAAAATAGCTTTCTGCAATCAACAGATTTCTCAGCGTTAGGAGAAATAAGTAACTCAGTCATTTTGCGAAATGTTAGGTAATTTATGCTATGTTTCAAAATTGCCTCTGAAGTTAAAGTTATTGGTCAGATTTGTTTTGGGTTGGAAATTGTATGCAAAAAATCAAAAAAAAAAAAAATGTCTGATGACCTGGGCAAACACTTTTCCCTTGTATCCATCCTGAGCCATTACATACATGTACATACTGGTGCATGCTTGTTCCTCTGACATCTTGCTCTCCACACTGCTTGCATTAGCATTAGCGATCCCATTAACACCCCCCACCCCCCCATGTTAAACATCCAGCAACTTGCACATGTACCCCGGAGTTTAGTTGATAGTTAATTTACTGTTGATTGCTTCATGTTTTTTCTACCTGTTCTCACCATCATAGCTCACCTGTGTGTAGGGTATGAATGGATGTTCTGTCACAGTGTGAAAGTACAGACTCTAAATTTTTTTCTCAAAAGCATACAGGATCGATGCGGATTGGCTGAAGAGAGGATTTCCTGGTTTAAGCCCTGTAATCTTGGTTCCGCCATATCTAATGGTCAGCTTAGGACCGACATAACCTGAAGCTACTTATCTCTCAAACCAGCCAATCAGAACCGATTTTGTATCCATTTCATACAACCTTAAAAGCACTTTGGAAAAAGGAATATGTTTTGATTTACTGTTTACTGGTGTTTGTAATTTTCTTAAGCATGAAAACAAAAACAGATGTTGCATTTGATTATACATGAGAAAAAAGCAGTAAAAAATTCATGGTTTCAACAAAATTAAGAAAAAAATCTTTGTAACAGTCTTTGTACTTTTGTATTATTTTGATTCCAATTCCAGGTATCAGAAAACAAATGAAAAACTTCTGCAGTTAAATGAAAAGATCACACAAACATCGGCGTGAGTAAAAAGTGTGCATAGTGAAAAATTGTTCTGAAGTTCTGAAATTCAGCAGATATGCTTCATGTGACCTACTGTGTAAGCCTCTTTGTTTTGTGGCTGTTTTGTTTTGATTGAGTATTCAAGTACATGTGGTCTCTCAAGATTCGAGACTGTTTCTTGGTTAACCACGACTTTAAATTTGGAATCACGTACTTGTATTACTGAGAAATTGTGGGGACTTTGGTGTCCTTCTACATGTATATCAACGGGATCCTCATTTTAAAGATTCTTTGCATTACTTGGCCACAAATTGCAAATTAATACTGGTTGAAATCAGGAAGTTGATATGAAAATTTGATGGGAAGTTAAACATATTTTTGAAGCATTTACACTGTTTTAGATGTGTATGACAGAGTTACTTTCGTTTTTGAGAAAGTGTGTCAGTAAACTTAAAATCAAAATTTTTGTTCATTAAAATGTATTAAAATGGTTTATTCCTTTCCCATAAAACACTCCACAAGCACTGTTAGTTTGTGTGAGTTCATTTGACTATTGACATTACAAGCATTAAGTTCCAGGGAAAGTCTTGAATGTTAGGAGACTACGTGACACTGGTTTTAGAGAAGCTGGGGTTGGGGTGCTGTGTATTTGGAGGACATCAAACCAGTTGCTTCTTCTTCTTGCTTTTAAGTTTACAGAATGGACTAAAAAGTTTTATTTTATGGGCGTGTGTATGGAATGACTGTGAGGTGTTTTGACTTGTTATTACGTGTGAGACCCTATATGTGTAGGTTTTCACCATATTAGCAGAAATCTGTGAACAGAGTGTTGTGACTGGTGTTGATTTTAGCTGTAGTCGCATTGACTTTCAGATTTTTGTATCAAGCCAAAAAATGTATATATTCCATATCGATCAGATACTGATAGTATGGTTTGGCATGAGGTGATCTCAGTCAGATTTAGAATACCCTAAATTACCTAAAATTTCAACCATGATTAAGGACATTTTTGCAGATTCAAAGAGTTCTACTGATATTGTATGCTACAAAATGCTGCGAGAAAAATGTAAGTTGCAGCATCAAAAATAATATTTTATGACATCAGTTTGCCTCAAAAAATGCCTCATTTAGGAAGTAATAAAATTCAAACATACTGGCTTGAGAGATATGGTCAGATGGTGCAAGTTTGAAATAGAAGATCAGATTAAAATGATGTAAGTATATAAAGTTTTTCTTTTGACACTACAGACTGAAATTTGTAACAAAACCGTATTGAACGTGAAGCGGATGACCTTGTTGTGTGTCCACAGCTATTGTCATCTGGTAATTCCTCCTTGGCACACCTGCAGGGTCATGTGATACCTGGTGCTGAAGACTGTCAGAGATGTTGTGCTGTGGTGTGCAAGTCATATTAACACTAAGCCTGTGTAGCATGCATGTTGTAGTTGTATCCGAAACTGAAAAGTTGGGTTTGGTTGGCTTGATGTGTTCCTTAATACCTTGTTTACAACACTTGCAAATTAAAACAAGTAACACAAGCAAGAGGGTGGTTTTCGTCGAAACTTAAGATAAAAGCCATGATGGGGCAATGTGGAAAAAGGAGTGTATACCAATTTTTACTGGCTTGTGGAAAATCGAAGAAAGCCCATAGTTCACTTACGGGTACATGCACTCAATTTACTCGCGTTTCTCTGCGGGCAACTCGTGAAAACCCTGCGTGCATTTTTCTGCTGATTGCTAAATGTCTCCTCAGTGATAAATACAAGCAAAGCAGTAAATTTTAAACTTTTTTTAAAAATTTTATATTGTTAACATTTCATTGACGTTTATTGAAATCTTCCTGAAACCAGTGTAATTCTGTTCATGCATGAACCTTGAGACCATCAGTTTTGTGTAAACGGACATGCTCGTTCATATTCAGAGCCGAGAGTAACAAATGACGAATTGGGGAGTTTCGAGATTGAACTCCTTTATCGCTAAAGGTAAAAAAAGCCCTACTGTACCATGTGACCTGTCAGAAATGTTAGGTACCTATTTCTGATTACATTTACTGTAGCATGGGCGTCTGAGAAAAGATTCGAGAAAAGTTACTTAGACTAGACGTACGATAGATAAAATTTAGGAACTGGAAGTTTTTTAATTTAAGGAGAGGTTGTTTGTACCCCCCTAACACGGCAAGACAGGTGATCGATAAATTAAAATCAACAAAATTGCCTGACATTTTTACAAATAACACGACACAGTTGAACTCTTTTTACCTTCTACGTCAAAAGAGTTTGAACTCCAAACACCCCATTCATTGTTCTTATTTCACAGCTTGCATGTAACCTTCTGCGCAGGTATATCCTAACCACATGGGCACATACATTGTAATATCTGCATGTGCATAGTGTGAACACACCTGAATTAAATAAATAAGTTATTATCATTGTGTTTTTGTTCATCACTCAACATCATTTATTTTTGTAACGTTGTTGGACATTTTCAAGGTTCTTTTGTGGGTTTTACGTAATTATTATTGATTTGGGGTCTGCATCATTTTTACGGGGGTTGATGGGGGAGGGGGGAGAGGCTGGTACTGGCGTTTGAGAGGGAAGGGATGTGTTGGAGGAGAAGTTATCCTCTTTGGTCTAAATATCAATAATACTTACATGTGTACCTTTTGGCTGATCAACATGACTTGGGATTTTCTTCTATTGGTATTAATTGTTTCTGTCAACAATTCTGTTTAGATACCAGAAGACTTCTGCTGTTGTGAAAACTGCATCAGAGAAAACGAGCTCTGCCCTCAGCACTATTGGTACATCCGTATCACGCAAACTAGGAGACATAAGGTATGCTGTACAACACAGAGGATATAATGTATGCTGTGTGACATAAGGGATATACAGTTGGGTGTTTAATCTAGGGGATATAAGGTAGGCTGTATAACATAGGAGATGTATTGTATGGTGTATAACCTAGGGGATATAAGGTAGGCCATATAACATTGGGGATATAATGTATGGTGTTTAATCTAGGGGATATAAGGTAGGCTGTATAACATAGGAGATGTATTGTATGGTGTATAACCTAGGGGATGTAAGGTAGGCCATATAACATTGGGGATATAATGTATGGTGTTTAATCTAGGGGATATAAGGTAAGCTGTATAACATAGGGGATATAATGTATGGTGTTTAATCCAGGGGATATAAGGTAGGCTGTATAACATAGGGGATGTAATGTATGGTGTTTAATCTAGGGGATATAAGGTAGGCTGTATAACATAGGGGATGTAATGTATGGTGTATAACCTAGGGGATATAAGGTAGGCCATATAACATTGGGTATATAATGTATGGTGTTTAGTCTAGGGGATATAAAGTAGGCTGTATAACATTGGGGATGTAATGTATGGTGTTTAATCTAGGGGATATAAGGTAGGCTGTATAACATAGGGGATGTAATGTATGGTGTTTAATCTAGGGGATATAATGTAGGCTGTATAACATAGGGGATGTAATGTATGGTGTATAACCTAGGGGATATAAGGTAGGCCATATAACATTGGGTATATAATGTATGGTCTTTAGTCAAGAGGATATAAGGTAGGCCATATAACATTGCTGATATAATGTATGGTGTTTAATCTAGGGGATATAATGTATGGTGTTTAATCTAGGGGATATAATGTATGGTGTTTAATCTAGGGGATATAAGGTAGGCTGTACAGCATTGGGGATATAATGTATGCAGTACATCATGTTTGAACTAGAAGAGATAAGTTACACTGTAAAAACTGTAAGAGAAATGTAGATTGCTGTATAAACTAGGCGATAGTGTATTCTGTAAACAACCTTGTATCACATATATATGATAGGCCCATCAGGTGCACATGATAATAATCATTACAGACTACAGAAATTATTTAATACCTTAATAGAAATTATCAGTTTAATACAGAAAGAAACAGAAGTAACAAGTTACATTCTTAACAGATTTGATCATTTATAGTGAACAATGTTATGAATTATGGAAATACTGGTTATGATGATCAGTAGCAAAAGACAAGCACCATGTGGAAATACACACCTGTATTCTTGTTGATAAGCGGGCTATAGTTCATGTGATTCGAAATCCTGCTTTTCAGTGTGAATTTACTTCAGAATGATGGGGCTGACATGTGAACACGAGCGTATCTGATAACCCGGAAATCTCGTTCTAATCCTCGATTTCGGCTTACGTGAATCGTATCAAGGCGTGCAGCTCATACGTTGATGTATGAAATAAAATTTGACACGTGTTGTTGATGTTGACAGGAATTCACAGACGTTTCGTTCCATGGAGGAGAGGGTAGGATCCACCTATGCCAATGTCAAGGTGAGATAGGGCTTAACTTGACCTCACATTTTGTCAACCCTTGGCAGTGGGTGGGGGGGGGGGGGTGTAGGTTTCTCTTGACATGGTTATGAGGTTAAAGGGAAAGACCCAGAGGAAATGAAGACCATTTAAAACTGTGCCTGAATATTTCAGATTTTTTCACCAAATTAAATGCAGTCCTATGTTTTGATCGCATTGTGGGTTTTATGGACCATATTGGTAATGTGTGTCAACCGTGACAGCACAATAATTTTTGCACACAGTTATGTTCAGCTCTGAATGAAGTTCTTGTGCCCCCGTAATGTGTACCTGTGTGTGAAAAAGCTAACATAACACCAAAGTGTCCATATAACCCACCAGACAATCAAAACATAAGATTAAATTTGGTGAAAAAAAAAAAAGAAATCTGAAAAAAATCATTGGATGTATTTTCAGATGCAGTTTTTGATGAACCTTTACTCACCATAACTTCAATTTGTCAGGGTCTTTCCCTTCAAGGAGCTCGTCTTTCAATCAGGTGGACATACCACATGAATTTTTTGAAATTCCACTCTTAGAAGGGTATTTGTGGCGATCTACATCTGCAAGCATATGTCCACATATTTAGCCAGTCTTACCTCGCTATATATGTTCTTTGCTGGAACCCAGCTCTTGCTACCTTGGCTGTGGCCTAAAGTCAGGAAATTTGTCAGGTACCTGGCTTGTGGTGGTGGTGGCTTTTACTCTTGTTATTCCCAACTTTCTTTACCAACATTGCTATGTGCGGCATTAAACACCATTCAGATAAATGTGTTGATCTCTCTTTATTTTGATTAATAGTAAGGTTAGATAAATTTTAAAAGCTTATTTGAAATCAGCAGTGATTTAGCTCTCAGAATATATTTACATATGGCCATATTTGATCAATATTGTGAGCTGCGCAAGGCAAAATCTGAAATTTTACGTATGAGGTGTTCTGGTATCCGTAAGGTTTTTACGTCATTAACTTGGAATTGTTATTGAACACAGCCTGGCATACATGCTGTCATGGGATTCCTGTGCAATGCTTTTGTGAGAAATATGTGCATCTCTTCAGAATACTAAACAGAATTAAGATATGGGGTTTAACATTCATTTGTAAGCCTTAAAGCATGTGTATGTAGTAAATTGCATGCTGCATTACTGACAGGACTGGGTAACTTGACACTTCCTCATGTGCCGCATTGTTTATTAGAATGTCCTTTATACAGAGTCAGGTCGAGGATGTAACATTTTTCACATTGACAATTATACCCCAGTTCCCCTTGTAACACCACAACTTAATGCCTGTAAACCTTACCCTGCCTGTGCTAACAAGTCCTTGTTCCATTACACGTTTACCTCAATAGACTTCTCGCTCTATTGAGAACCTTAAGGATAAGCTGGTGAGTGTTGATATCCTGATTGTTGTTCATTGAGTATTGTGAGCACTGAGTATTCATTGCTTTTGATATCTGAGTATTCTGAACACTGAATATTCATTATTTGATACATGATGAGTTTTGTGAACATTAAGTATTCATTATTTGATGCCTGAGTATTGAAAACACTTAGTATTCATTATCTGATAGAGTATTATAAGCACTGAGTATTGAGACCACTGATGTCTCTTTTTTTGGGATATCTCAGTCCTATATACACTAAGTATTCCTTATTTGACATCAGAGTTTTATGTGCACTGAATATTCACTATTTGGCATGATGATTGTGACCACCAAGCACTCATTAGTGAGTAGTCATTATCCAGTACTTTGATATTGTCAGCTGAGTATTTGTTATTTGATAACTACCAGAAACTGTTCATTGTGATGTGTGTAAATACTAAGTCATCTGTATGCTTTCTGAGTATTGTAAGTTCCGAGAAGCTGTCCTGTCTCTTAGTATCGTGCCATCATTGTGATCTCTGGGTATCATTTACTCTCAGTTTTCATGATATAGGCACTTGTGTATAATGTGTAGGATGTAAGATGGTGTTGAGCAATGAGCTGCTAGCTGTATTCTGCAGTCTAGGTAGATGTAGTTAGCATGGCACTGTCGGCTTATCCAGCTGCTCTTGTCAGTGTAGTTTTGTTGTCTTATTGGATGTCCATTGAATGTCCATTGGGAAACTGTCAAACCGCAAGGCCGAAAACTTTAATTCTCTCTTCTTTTGGGTATTGTATGAAATATGTCATTAGAAAGTCAGGGGACAGGCCGGGCTTTAGTGGTTAAAGGTGCTTGTCTTTAAATGGCTACGGCACACGATATGTCGGCTCAGACCCAACCCTGGACAGGGGATTGGTTGATTCCTCCATTCTCGCTGCTTGATGGATCTTAGTGGCAATAAGCTATCAACGGCGCTCATTTGCCCAGTGTAACCTACGTATTATAGTGAAGACCACTTGTCTTCCACAAGAGTGATGTGCATATATGTATGTCGCGTGTGGAAAAGTTTGTCAGTAACTTGCCAAAGGTTAGTGGTTTATTCCAGGCATCTTAGATTGACTCCACCCCGGAAACTGATTACCATCGTGTACATGTAGGTGATGAATTTTTGAGTTTGGCTTTTAAACAACAATAAAATAAATAAATGAATTACTCTGGCTTTCTTTGTTCATATACATGTAACTGACTGCTGCCAGACAAGGAAAATATTCCTTAGTATAACGTTAAAAAATGAGTAAATGATTATGCATGTATTTAAAAAACAGGCTTTGTGGTATTTAATAAATATGCAACAACAGTGAACTATGATCCGATTTTTTTGTACTTTGGTTCTGTCATCACAGGCTAAAGTGGCCGGAAGCAAATCTGACGAGCGATTGGACGCTTCCAGCAGCGAGGGCACTGACCCTGGACAGGAAGCCACGCCCGTGTCCTCGTCCGCTAGCACGCTGCCAGAGGAGAAGGTGCCGTTGTAAAGCCACCGCTACACTCTGGTCATGTCAGGACACCGCCACTCTGGAAGGTTCACGGCCCACGTTACGTCATGACTCACAAAATACAAGTTCCATTTTGTTTTGTTTTTTTGTTGTCCCAGAAACTCCCACCTCCCCTTCTTAGTTTGTACATAAATATCGGTGTCAGAAATTCTCACTCTGTTTTCATTGCAGTATGAATCAAGATGGGATTTTCTTTTCTGGCACGGATGTTTTCTTTGCGTAGTTGTGGACTGGCACAGTGGTGCATTTTTTGTGCGTACTGACATATTTCCTCAGACGTGCTAGCTACACAGATTCTAAATAAAATGATGCGCACTTGGTGTAATAAATGTCAACATGCTCTGAAATGCTGCAATTGTTAATTCAGATGTGATTATGTGGAATTGTACATAGATGTTTAAGAAGGGTGGACTTGTCATCTGGTAGAAAACCGTTCTATCGTAGTTGAAATTCATTGTGCAGTCTCAGCAGTGGTGTTACAGGGGAAGCTGATGGCAACCTCCCATAACAGTTGTCTGCCCTTGAGAGGTGTTATCATCCCTGCCACTCCTTTGGCAAAAGTCATACATGTATTTGATACTGACATTGCTCTGAATGGGTTTCACTTCACAGTAGCGACAAGTGCTTTATAGATATGTGTGAAGAGAAATTGAGTGGGAGCTCGCAAAGTGATACCACTATGTGTATACAAGTATGTTCATGTTTTTTTTTCTGTTTTTGTGTAAATCATAGACAGTAGACCTGGCAATAATTTTTCATGTTTTTTGTGAAATTGTTCGGTGACCAGATAAACCAAACTTTGACATACACTAAAATTTTTTTATTTTTCACCTCTTGTGTTTTTTTTTTTTGTTGTTTTTTTTTAACGCAAGAATACTGATTGTATTTTGCTTGGATAATAAGCGCCCCATTTTTAGCTGAGTCCTCCAACTTTGTTTTAATTTTTGTTTTTAATTTCCTCTGTAATTTTTTGCTTGATCTTAAGTTCTTGGCTTTCTTGGTGCAGGTTAAAATTATAATAGTCATCAAAAATGTGTTGTTTTTGTTTTTGGTTTTATTTTGCTATGGTGCTTTTGAACGATCACGACAGTGGTGGGAAAATTGCACGTTGATTTGTCCATCATTTTTGCGATCATATCCTGGATTTACTCCTTGGAAGTAATGTCATGGGCAATTTAATTATCTTTGTAACGTTCGTTTAGGCTGTCTGTGGTAGTTACGAGAACATAACTCTAGAAGAGCAGTGTGAAATCGGTTCATCGTTCCAACAGTAGATATCTCCAAAGTTACAACAGCATGGCAATAACACAGCACTCTTATCCTTTATAGGATATACACAGTCTTCACATTTTTAATATATATGGTAAACAGGCTTGTAGGCCTAAATACTATAGAGGTTTCAGTGCCCATGTTTTGAATTTGAGTAATTTCTGAATAGTAAGACCATAAAATTCAGTTTATAGGGCAGGCCAGTAATTATGGCAGTAAATTTGATTATAAAACAAGCACCAAAATTCAAATTCACCCACTTAGATTATCACAAGTACACCCACATTTGAAAGTTTGAACTGATTTTTCATAAATTATCTGAAGTCCAAAGTTGGAAATAGATCTCAGTGGAAAAGTAGTTATGCCGTCTGTATTTGGTTCCCAGCCTAGTGACTGGGATAAATATCAGCATTAAGACTGCAGTATTTTGGAACAGATAGGTGAAGCCTATATCCTGCCTTGGGGTTTTCTTTCATTTTACGCTTCCTTTCAAGTTTAAAAACTTATACTAGAAATGTAATGGTGGATGTAAACTAAAATTCCTGAAAACAGTAATTAAAAAAAGTAAATAATGTAAAAAAAAAAAAATTGTCAGAAATTTAAATTCAGATTATCGTAACTATAAATTCAAATTATCGTATCGTAAGATTGTTACTTTTAATGGGTTCTTGTTGCATTTTCGCAGTTTTAATAAACATATTGCTCTATGCTTTTTGTCATATGGTTGTTTTTTTTCTAAAGAATTAATTGACTGTAGTTTGTTTCCTTATGGCTCCTGTTATCAAAGTCATCTTTGTTTTGTATATTGGGTGAAGGCATTGAAGCTTTAAGAGAATAGTGGAAGGAAGACCATTTGTCAAAGTGTTCTCCTTGAATCCTGTTTTCTGTTGAATTTCTTTAATTTTAGTTTGTGACATACATTACTTTTTAACACCTGTGTTATGTATTTTTTTTTTCTTCCAATCTGAGGTGTTTAATCGGTACGACGTGTAAATTTTGTATGGGTCACATTGTCACGTGGAATGAAAAGCACAAACAATACCAAACAGGAAATAAATCTGCGCACTACAATGTGCTAATCACAGTACCATGGAGAAAACGTAAAAAGGTTGTGGTAACCACACCGTGCTGCGCAGCAACCTCGCTCTGCTGTGCTGTATCTCGAATGTGCTGTGCATTAACCGCAGTGTGCTGTGTAGTAACCACACAGGGCTGTGCCGTAACCGCACTGTTGTAACCACACTGTGCCGTGCTGTAACTAGACAGTGCTGTGCCATAACCGCACTGTGTTGTAACCACACTGTGCTATGTGGTAACGTGCTGTGCTTTGCTGTAACCATACTGTGCTGTGCCCTAGCTTCACAGTTTGTACAGCGGACTTCAACTGTGTTTTGTTATTTGAAATGAAGAGAGAATTAAGCTAATCAAATATCAACTTGATGGTGTGGGTGAAGTATTTGTAATTTAGACATTCCAAATAGTTTATGTCTCTTAGGAATGATTCACCTATTTATACATGTATCAACATTGTGCTCACATTCGATGTTAAATTTACTGTGTTTTGGCATGAGCTTTATAGTGTATGTGAAATTTTGGAGCTGAAGAAATGTAATTTTATGCAAATGTCCATCAATGCACTGAGTGGTTGAAATTTTGAGAATATGATGTCACTTTAGAGCCAGGTTATTTCTTCATGTCAGTATCACCATTAGTATATGTGTCATTGGTGGAGAGGACAGTGAACATATAAAAGTGAGTAAACATGGAAGTCATGAAGAGAAGGCAACAGTTTGTCATGATATTTTAACATTTGGCGCAGACAAAGTTGTGAAAACGTCATAAAATTTGGTTTTGGTTATGATAGCTGGTGTTTAATTGTATGTACAGTGTTACAGTGAGAAAACACGATAGTTTTGAGATAGAATTTAGTTCGTCATGATAGCATACTACTTTGTGCAGAGACAAAGTTGTGAAGATGTCACAAAATCTGGGTTGAGTTTGGGTTTTGATGGATGGTGTACATATATGTAATCTAATAATAAATTTCACAGACAGGATTTTTAAGCTTGGAGTGTAGTATACTAGTACCAAACTTACTTGCCATTCAAGAGAGCATTGAAATAGTAAGGTTACTCAGTGTGCATGGTGCTTGTCATCTGAGAATACAAGTGAAAATTGCAACCCGTGACACTGTTACAGTGCTGTGTGAAGTGTTTCTTCTGCAGCTTATGATGCAACTTTCACAGTATGATCACACGAAATTGAAAGTGAAATGTTTCAGTATTACTCGAAAAATGTCATAATAAAACCTTAACAGTTACTGTAGTAATGGAGAAATTGGGGACTGTCGATGCCATTTAGTGGATCGAAACGAGGAGTGATTCACAGTTTTCTACTTGTCACAGCCATTTCGCAATAAAACGATTCTAAACACCATTCGTTGAAACTGATACTCTTAACAGGTTTCCTGTTGCTTCGTAATACAGTTTTTGAAATGAAGACGAAAGTCATTTCAAAGTCAAGTGTGTTTGTTTTGCTTTTTTTTTTCTGTGTTCTAGTTGCGAATAGCACCATGCAACAGTTGGAACAAAAAGTGATGAAAAAGAAATGTTGCAGATATGTCCCTGAGCTGACATTATTCTAATGTGGATTTTAGCAGTATTTTGAAGTCCGGATTAATGCACCAAAAGGAAATGTACCTGTCGTTTTATCCATTTATCAGTCCGTGGTTCAATTATATTCACCAGTGAAGATAGACATAAGCTTGTAGCGTATATAATATGAACTAAATGGTACATTCCCTAATGCGGTTAGGCAAGATTTCAATACTATTCACCTTCCAGTGTTTTTTTTTTTTTTTTTTTCTTTTTTTCGTTTGCTTTTTTCTCTCTTCAAAGCAGTACTGTGTCTTAGTGATGGTGAATCGATATTCCATAGACCATTTTGCACACTGATTATATCTGTATGCTCACAAGCTGGCCCTGAAATAAAGCATTTGTCTCAAAATTATTGGATTGAGGCTGCTCTTCTTTGCACTTAAAGTATTTTTCAGTTACATGTATATGCATGAAATGGGCTTCTGTGGGAGAGGGGGCGTTCGCAGCATAATAACCCGATGTGACAACTATCAGTTGAACCCAACCTCATGCTGGCTTCCTCTCTGGTTGTATGTGGGAAGGTCATGGGTTTGCCCCGGGCTCTGCTCGGCTTCCTGCCACCATAAAGGCCCATCCCCACTGCGGGGCAACAACTACAACTGCAATCGTAACTACAACGTTGAGAAAATAAAACGTTTTGTAATTTGCTGTGTCGTCCCCACTGCCGATGTCATGTCACGACATCAAGACGATGCCCATGTCGCCGAGCGAAAACAGAACTGGGTCTATTTCCCTGGTGCCTGTTTCAGGTCACTGGCAGGGACATCATGTGGTTGTAGTTGCAGTTGTCGCCCCCAGTGGGAATGGGCCTTTATTTTGGCCGCCGTCATACACATGAAATATTCCTGAGTATGGCATGAAATACCACGCAAATAAATAAATATATGATTGAATTATTATGGCTTAATGCCATGTCAGCAATACTGCAGGTATATTGTAGTGGTACATGATTGTGATAGTGGTGAATTTTTGGAGTCAAGCTAACTAGAGTACCTCTGGTGAACCACCGATCTTTGGCACAGTACTGACTGACATGTCCCATGAGTGACACACAGGTACATGCATGCACTCCAAATTGATCGCAGTGGATGTTGTGTTTGATGAACGGCAGTCTGTGTACGTGGAAACACAATTATCGCCGGTCGTTATTTGTTATGAAAGCTTCACAAGGAAAGAATGCAGAGGAACACATAAGTTCGATGTCCAAGGTCTTGTGTGTCGCATATTGTACTTATCCATGACATCACGCCAGTCTGAGTTTTCATTTAACATATTTAATTGATTGGTGACATTTAATCACACATAGCAGCCAAAACACAAGCCATTCTCGTCACTCTTGAGCCTGTACCAGGCTTGAAGGCATTAAGCCAGATTGCAGTTTCAAATGGCGCTTAACAGCACAAGGGCAGAACGCGTCATACGGTAGATAAACAGAAGTACATGGTTATTCGTGTCATTCTTTTAACGTTACAGACTTCAGCAACAGCTCAGTATAGAGCTCTGTTCTCATTTTTTTCTGTGTGTTTCAATGAGTTTTCGGCATGAAACAGTCCTAGAGCCCAAGTATAGTCTCAAATGTCAAACAGGAATGTAAAAGGCACAAAATGGGCTGAATCGTGTGTGACTGCCTACTGTTACAATGCTTTTTAACACAGCCATGAGGAACTGTTCATCCACCAGCGAAGACATTGCAGTCATGCGCGGTCGAAACAGCTATGGCTTATTGAAGTCTGGTTCAAGCCTGGTGAAGGATGGTGGTTTACTCAGTTAACGTTCCTCAATCGTTGAATAAACCTGACAAACACTTCATAAAGTGCAAATCTTTCGAAGATCAAAGCAATCAAGTTAGCCAGAGATTGGAGTTCAATCCCGAGGCAGGTCAGGTTTGTGAAGACCTTAAAATTCTACAACATTTTGTACATGTTGCTGTATTTTCCCCATGTTGTGCTCTGCATTGGAAAATCAGTGAATAGGACTGATTCTGTTTGGCTAATTTTGATATCTCAATCACTATCAGATTTACAGATATCAAGATCAGAACTACAGTGTATTTATTGATTTTAAACAGAACAAGGGCTGTCCAGTTTACAGTATCATATATGAATAATTCTGGACATCCTCGAGTTTAAACCACTGCCCTTGGTCAGGTAAGCCTACCTGACATGCTAGCCTTCTGATTGTAAGCAGCAGCCTAACTATTGAGAGCAGAGCTGGATTTGAACTTGTAACCTCACTCTTGAGAGGCTTGTCACTTGAAACAACAGCCATTAACTTCTAAATACATGAATGATGTGACCTATTGACTACCATGTAACCTATCTTCGTCACTAGCTATCACTGGGTTTTTCATTTCTGTTGCTTGTAAGAAGACTCAACAGAAGCTAAACTTGTCCACGCTACCCTCGACTAGAGCATAGCCCCGATGGATTTAAATGATTCAAGCAAATGTCACATATAAAATAGCACCATACTGGAGAAGAATACCATGAAATGCCCAAGCACTGAAATCGTTCAAGTGTAACATCTTCATTAAAGTGATTCAGGTTCAAGCCCACCCCACCCCCTCCCCTCTGAATCCAGTCATATCCAAGACTTCAGTGAAGGGTATCTGAGGGCATGTAATGCATTTCACATAAGTTCAATTTTCCAACTTTGCTTGATGCTGACTGATTCATTCACCTGATATTCCACTTAACAGCTTTTCCTGAATTTCGATCACTATCTTAAATATCAGAGAAACTTTATGCTTTAAAGTATACTTTAAAATTTAAATTTTATACTTTATGAAAAGTATAAAAGCTTTTGAAAGTGCACATTTTCCAGGGTCAAATGTTGGGTGAAATACTGCGCGCGTACTTTGCTGCTTGACCCAAGACAGGTCCACTGCCACTCTTCCCCAAACATGACTCAGTGTTTGCTTCTGTAGTTTAATGTTATTTTGTACGTTCGCTCATGAATCATCACAAAGAAAGCTTCAAACAAGTATCCAGATATGTATAATTACATACGGACTGAAAAATGAAACCACAATGTTCTGTTGGTAGAAGGAATGTGTCTGGCCAGGCCGATCTTAAAAAAATACTTGTTGGGCATACACCCAACACTATGAGACAAAACAGGGTTGGTTAGTAGGGAATTCTTATCTTTTTTATTCTGGTAAACATTTCAACATGCTAATTAACATCACGAGAACTAATGAATATGTAAGTACATATAAATACAGCATTAATTTAAAGCACCACTCAGATATAACTTGACAAAGCACATAAATATGTGCCTAAAACTCATCAGAATTTGTCTTGTCCTGGTGATAATATACATTGCATATGAAGCATGTAAAATGAAAAGCACAGATGACGTATGTTTCAATGAACTAGAGTTGAGAATCACGAGACACAACTGCGTCTTTTGAGATGCCATGCTGTTACACAACATCACCTTGGTGAGTGTGATTTACCGAATGTGGAAACAGGGTTTTTTTCTCGCCACTTTCTCTTTAGCAAACTCAATTAGAACAAATGGGAAAACTCAATATTTCTTCATCACCAATATATCAAAAACTCGATTTATTTCATGAAAAGTCGACACAAAATTTGTCTACAACTCAATGTTTCTTGATGTGGTTACCACAACAACGTGTTTAGAAACACCCCTGCGAAAAAAAATGATTGGCTTATTATGTCGCATGCATGCAATGATGGCAACATGGAGCTATATGTTGGCAGAAACAAAGGAGACAAAGTACAGGCACTGAAAACTTCCATACACGTCTTAAACTTAGTATCGGTGTATACATTACATGTACAGTGGTTAGAAAAGGGAAGTAAAAAAATGTCTATCATTACAACAGCAAGTTTATTTCTGACCGATGGTTAATTTGATGTGCCCCATTGATTCATGAATATCTTAAACGATCTATAATTACGTCCATGACTAAGTTGCTCATTTTTCCTGATTCTGAGAGTTCTACTGATTGTAGGAAGGTGTTATAAGATTTGTTTGAAAGGCAGGATGATGTCTTATCAGAAAAAGATTTCAGTTTCAGCACGAAATATGACAACTTATGATATTTATTTACCTCTAGCCTAAAAACCCACTTCTTTGGATGAAATTTTAGGTCATTTACAGTACCAGCATATCATATGTAGCAAGCCAAACCATGAATTGATTCTGCTTACATGGTAGATCTCCTTCATTGTAATTGTAAGTAAACATCAAAAATCCTCTATCACAAATCGTCAAAACAACACATGGAATGTTTATCTTCTCTTTCACAGCTCATTACTGCATTTCAAAAAAAATTTCTCCTGGCTAACAGGTGGATAAGAGGTGTACAGAGGTATAGCACAGTTTTGCAGTCTGACAGTCAGTGCATTATCGTCAGACAAAACTTGGTTGGACTTGAATAAATCGAGTGTGGACAGCCTCTTCAATGACTGAGACTGTCATTCAATATGGAAAATTCCCCGTGGGCCACACTACAGCAGTTCACTTGTGCTGGAGATGAGTGTGGATCACAGTGGATTGACTTACAGACACTGGTATTACAATTTCAACAGTCAATTCATCGCAGTGTGCTGTACTCCATGATGAAAAAGAACAATATATTTTTGACCATGTGTCTCTTGAAATCCTCTTGGATTTGAGTAGATCACAACAGATTTTCATGGATTTCCTTGAAATGTTATTTTCGCCATGTACTCTGGTATCACCATTCACATGTCATTATCAACCTTGTCAGAAAATGCCATAACACAAGAGGTATCTAAACAGTTAATTAGAAAAATCTTTATCAATGTATCCAGGGCATATTTTCTGATCTCCGACATAAAACAGTTCAAATTGAGATCAGGTACAGCTGCTCTGTTCCACGACCATAGACTGGTGTCATGGAAGTCTTATGTATCTATGGTTACATCCTCTGGATGTGAACTTCTACTCTGTCTTGAGAGCAACAAGAAATAGGTCTCTTCAAAAGCTGACCCATTGAAGGATGGTGCTAAGTGGTAGAAAGACATCAATTCGTTGCAGAAAGCTGCTTTCACAATGAATATCAGAAAAGTGGGTCATCAAAGAACAATGCGACAGCCCTAGTCTTTACAACTGCCACGATTCCTTGTTCAGTTTTCGGGAAATGTAATGCTGATATCACTGTACACATGGTGCAACCTTGTCTTTACAATCACACAGTTTTGAATTGCTTCTCCACTTTTGTGCTAAGCTCTCCTCATCTAGGCTTAAAGCTTTTTGCAACTAACACGGTAATGGTGATCACTCCAAAAACAGTCTGGATACGATCTTTGTCAAGATTTCGGTGAAATCAAACATCTGAACACGTCCCCTGTTCCTCCTGCCAGAAGTACCCACAACGGCATCATGATGAAATAAAGTGCTATCTGCGGGTAGTACTGCAGCTTTATGCACAGCAACACTTCAAAGGATAGCTTCAGCAAAATGGAGCAGAGAAACCATCCTTTTCTTTTCATGGACAGTTCGTTTCTGTCGTACATGTAGCCGTTTTTACAATGCACCGTCATGTTGAAAAGAATGTACACCAAAACAACAGTGTCGAACAACCACAGCGGAATGAATATTAAAAACCAGTTCCAAGATACTTTCGAGTCAAGTCTAAGCACAAGAAGGATGAAAAATACAAGAAACATGAACCAGGTGAACAAAGCCCGATGTAACAGCGCCATAATGAATTCAAAATCACTCCATTCCTCGATATCCAGTGACAATCCTTTCCCCGTCTCAGAGCAGTGATGCTTTTGTACCGTGTTCGACAGAAGAGTTGATAGCAAGAACGATAACTCTCAGTGACGCATGTCCAGTTCATTAAGTGTGGCTTCTAGCGTATGTCGTTGATGTGACTCAGACTGGAACTGAATCATTATCAAGTGAAGATTTTAACTCCAGTACGTATTGGATCAGTTATGTATGCATGTATTCATTTCAATAACAAACTATATCGGCACCGAGTACGTGGTTGCTAGGCTATATTTTGATGGAGAATACTGCACACGTTCATATAGGTCCCAACTCTTTCACATTTTTATTCTCCATTTTCTTTAATGCCTTTTCTCTGACTTGAAGAAGAAACCCAAATTCGAATTATGAATACATGTACCTTAAATTTCACAACACCCATGCGTTGTACGTTGTGAACCAAACAATTAACCAGTCGTGCTTTTCTTAGTTCCAAGGCTACTGTATCGTGAAGGAGATAAATTTCAGCTGTGACTTTGTAGACAAGTACGCGGCTGCTCTGTTTTGTTGGAGGATATTAGATACTGCTTCACAGTTTTATTCTCCATTCTTCTTGTCTTACCTCTCAGTTCAAGAAGAAACCTGGATTCAAACTATAAATTCTTTACCCTATAAAGTATTGAACACCTATATCACTTGAACATTGTGAATCAGACCGGTCGTGTTTTCTTAATTCCTACATGGTTAAGGGGATTAACTTACCGGGGGGGGGGGGCAGGACAATGAGTCCGCGGCTGCTATATTTTGCTTGAGGATACTAGTTTTGCACTGTTTCACATTTTTATTCTCCATTTTCTTCTCTTTCCTCTGACCTTAAGAAGAAACCCGAATTGAAATATAAAATACCTTAAGCTATAAGGCATTGAGCACTTGTAACTTGAACACTGTGAACTAAACCAGTCGTGCTTTCTTAATTCCTCTTTCACTGCATGAGTAGGGGGAGGGCATGGATTACCTACCGTGACTAGATGCCTCTGTTAAATGTTCATTACAGTACCTCCCGCTAACATTTTCCCCTAAACTGCACAGGACTGTCGAATATATGAACAGTTGCGACTGAATCAAAGTGTTTAATGGGATCAAGTCCAGCATGTTACAGGATACTGCATGATAACAGACACAAACCAGTCGTTAATGATTGCTGCCAATATTATATATAGGCCTTCAAGCTTAATATTGATGTCATTTTATATAATATCCAGATTTTTTTACTTTTTCAGAGGTTAAATATGCATGTGCATTTATTTATTTCATTCGTGTTTTACGCCGTACTCAAGAATACTGTATTTATACGACGGTAACCAGTGTTGTGTGGTGTGTAGAAACCGGAGCACAGATCGAGGGAAATCCTGGAGCATACGTCCAGGCGCATGCGTGCAGGTTGCTGACAGATCTTCGCGCATATATACATGTCATAAATCACTAACTAATAATTACTGGTTATCTATTCACAATTTTGTTGCAAAACTACAGTTAATTTGTAAACCGGGCACAAATTATAATTTGAAGGTGTGATAATATAGTGTCCATGTCAACACGCCACCGGCTTTCAGGCATTTCGCTGTAAGATGAACTAGGCGCGTAATAAACTACATGTACGTTATAACATGCATATGTAAACCGGTTTTTATCAAAACGGTAAAAGAATAATGCACATCATCTACTTCAACATGTATTTTATGTGAAGGTCATACATTTGTGTATTTAATCGTAATTAATTAGATAGAGAGGAGTTCAAATTTACCTAAACGCAAATTTTATCTTGACTGCAGGGTGTTCGCGAGGCAGGTCAATAAAGAGCCAATAAAGAGTAAATAGTTGTTTTTTCTATTTTCTGACTGTAAAACCCCAACACACAGGGGCCTGGGATGAGGAGTGGAGGGGTTAATTTATCTGTAAGCGATCTCTTGAGTCAATGTGTTCTTTTTCACGTAAGCGATCTCTTGAGTCAATGTGTTCTTTTTCACCACGGCTTGACCTTTGTCGTGATACGCTTTATTGATCTCACCAATTGTAGTGAAAGGTTATAATTAAGAACTTAACTCGCAAAAATAGCAGAATCTACGCGCATAAACTGGGCCAATGCATAAAATGGTTAACATGTAAAAAAAAATTCCCCAATAATAGACTCATAGACTACATATATATCAATTTTCTCCAAATATTTCAAAAATTGAAAAGAATGTTGTTGTTTTTTTATTCCCATGACTCTCTTAAATGCAGAGTATAACTTTGCACAATAAGCAATACGTTCCGTTTCTTTGAAATAGCATTATAGTGACATTATGATCTGTCCGTGTAAATCTATGATTCATTCATTTCAAAGGGATGGTCTCGCAAAAGGATGCTCAGCGAGCTCCTGTCGCGTTTAGCTCCCCTGGGATCGTGCTTTGTTTCACAAGCTGCCGGGAGAGGGCGCCACGGCGCACGCTGAACAGTATGGTAACTCGATAATGAATTCAGAGACGAGCGAACGAAAAAAGAAGGCGGGTTTGTCCTAGGTGGTGGTTATATTTTTACCAGATTTTATTCGTGGAGCTATCGGTAGGATGCGAAGATGTATCCTATAGCGCAGGGTAAGTAGTCCACGCACGCCGCGACAAGAAAAGTCGTCCGAGGGACTGAAAATCTCAAGACGGTGGAGTTTATGAGGTCAGATTGGCTGGCGTTGAAAGCGAGTCTAAACGTGTGAATCTATGTCCAATCATAGCCCTCCTTTGTCCCCAGACCCAACAGAAACGTTCTACAACACCTGCTGTTAAAAATGTCCCGGGTTAAATTCGTTTCTGTACAGTATTCACCTCAGAATTTCTGGTTGAGGTTTGTCTATTTTGGGCTACTCGATTCACTTGTTTTAGCCGCCATGTTGGTTCATGGGCTGAACGGGAGCTATTTTTAGATCACCCCCAAATGAATATATATAAATATTAAAGCTGATTTATGCAGTATTCTCTTCCCGGACGGCTATAATAACCGTGTTTTATAACCTAATGTGGATACAGTGTAGTGATTTGACTTCTATTCATTATTTCCGACTATTGACCTAGTTTCGAGTGCCATCAGAAATGACTGGCTCTCGTAGGCCCATCAGAATGTGTGTGTGATAATAATAATAATAATAATCTTGAATATGATACTCATTGATCATGGGTTGTGTGGAGAATAGAGCTATTTAAATGAATAACCTAACCTAGTTGGAATTTGTTCTGGAAAGCATGACATGCTCGTTAACACATACATTCAGCAGAGTTGAAAGAGATCTTGATACAGATGTAGATTTTCGACTTCTGTATGTAAAATTTAAACACCTAATATGTTGTTGAAGGATTAAGGAATATTAGCATCTGATATGTTAGGATGAAGAAGTTAGGATGATTTGAAATTTTTTTTTTTCAAAATTTGAGTTAAGAGACTGAATTACTGTAAGAATATGTAGTGCTCACTTAAATTTGTTCACGAACAATAAGCTGAGTTGACATTTTTGGAGTTCATGCAGTTTGAGGCAAGACAAGATAGCCACTCTCGCAAACTAATGTGTCAGAAGACCAGATTTTTTTGTCCTTGCAGATTTGACCTTATCTGTTAAGGTAAAATTGCATCTTTATCTGCCTTTTTTTGCCAAAGCACCCATCTTGTCTCGCCTCAACCTACATGAACTCCAAAGACCAATTTGGCTTGTTATATGGCATTGACTTTGTATATGGTTTGAAGGGATATATAATCAATGCTGACTCCCTGACAGGGTATTGAGTGGAGATCAGAGATTTAGGGTTAAAGCTTTTAATCTGGTCATGCTTGAATAAATGTACAGTACCCAAAAATCTAGATTGGACAGCACAAGACTTGCCTAATATCCTAAGCAGCACGTCATCAATGTCAATTCAGTTTTTCCATTAAGGCATGGAAGATTGTCACTTGTGTCCATAAAGGTGGAGCTACTTAAAGCAGTTATATCAAAGATTTCTGGCAAAAAAATCCATCATTGCAAATTGAATCCAGACTCTGCTATTTCAGAATAACCCAAGTAGTTACCATTAACAAAATATCAGCATGGTACACATTCGTTTCTCGGTAAAAAGAGAAAATTTAATTTGATTCACAGTTATTGATTTTTTGCTCATAACTTTGGAAAAAGCCTCTTTAAATATAGAGGTCACAATTTTAGTTGAACTTCCTAAAAGGTCAGCTGTCATGTCCATGTATGATGTTTTTGATAGCAGAGATAAAATATAAGAAGTATGATTTTATCATTCAGACATGGTTAGTTTTGAACATACAATTCAAGACTCGATGTGCAAGCCAGTGTGTCTGGTCCCTCTAGTTTTTTTGAGGTGTAGAGTTTGAATCCAGCTCTGGTTTCAAGTCAGGTGGGTTATACCTGGAAAAGGGCAGTTATACCCTCATGTCTCTGTTTTGTTTCTCTCGGCAATACACCACATCATATACAGTATGTTGCCTCGAATAAGTGATAAGAATTAGAAATTCAATAAAAAATTTGTCTTTACTTGAGTTGTGTGTAGAAGTTGATTGTCTTTATATTGTCTGCAACAGTTGTTTTTTTTTGTCTATTGCCCTTTCCTATGATGCTCTGCCACCTGTATTTATAAACATGCAGTTTGCCACTGTCCATGGATATGGGAGAATTCGCTATTTCTTTGACGGGCTTGTATTTCAGCATTGCTTCATGGTTTGAGGAACTTACAGGGCACAAAATAGCCCGTTTTAATGATACTTGATATTGTTCTTTTATTACCTGTTCAGCTTTGGCATGGAAGAGTCCATTTATGTCACATGACACATTCAGCCAATCATCACAAGCTGTTTGTGGCTGCTTGAATAATGTTTGGTATGGTAAAGATATGATTTCACCAGTCCTAATATCCGTTATTCGTGGTAACTCATGTTAAAAGTTATGTAAATGGATTCATTTTGGACAGTATCTGTCAAAATTATTAATTTTTGATATACCTGAAGTACACAAATTGCTATACCACATATGGTAAAATTGTTATAATGCATAACTTTAAGTAATATGAATTTCTGAAATTTGTTTGTAACAAATTTGCTCATTTTTATTACAGTTAATTAGTTTCAACCGTTTATGCACGTGTATTCAGAAATTTAGAAAGTCTGAACTGTTCCCAGCTGAATCTGTTTAAATTTTCTTACCAAATTAGAGCAATAGTGGTGAATTATAGTGTTATGAGTTGAAAATTTGGATGTATGCAAAAAAAAAAAAAAAAAAAAAAATGGTTCTGTGGGCATTTGTTTCTGTGTCCCCTATGAGTGGGTAGGCTGAAGTCACGCTACTTGTTTACCTGCTGTCTATATTCATTTGCATTTTGCAGAGTTTATTTCAGCCCATTGCTACTTGTATTTGTCTGTGAAGGCTAGTAAAACACAGCTGTGTATCCAGCATTATTAACAGCCCATGTTTCCTGAACGTCATTTTTTGCGTCTTTTTTTTTTTCTGTCTTCAAAGATCTTGAAATAAACTACAATTACCCGTCGATTCTTACAAGAACTAGGATTTTTCTTGAAAAAAATTTCACCCAAATTATGAGGGAATAAATTAAAATTTAAAGCACAGTTTAATCAAGTTTTTTCCCCATCATTTTCTTGTTTTTTTGTTTGCTTTTTTTCTCAAGGTTTATCACACTTTTTGGGTCAGCAAACTACTGGTAGGTAGAACTGTTTAAATCTTTTATCGATATCCCAACCCGTCTCGTGCTGTTACTTCCATGAGTCAGTCTTCTGTGTCCGAGTTGTTTCGTATTGTTCGTCCATAGATATAGACGTCATCTAGCTCAAGTTGTGGTGATTTAATCCTGTTTTAATGTGTTCTAAAGTTTTACACCCAAAAATTTTAATAGTGCTCAACACCTACCTAGGCATTGATTTTGAATCTTGAATATGTATATACCTTTTAGTTTATGTATTGTTTTTTTTTTTTGTTTTCAACACTGTAAAAAATAATCACCTTGAACATCAGAAATGATCTTAATTTGCAATAATTTGTAAGAGCAATTATTTCAGCTAACCATTTTTGGATTGTATCTAACATTTTGTTCTTGGCTTGTGTTAAAACATTTTTTTTTAGACAGGTAGATGAAAATATCTGTTATTGTTAAACTGTTTTTGACTATGTCAAGCAGATGTAAATTTATTCATGTTTAAAAAGAACTAAATGTTCAGCTGTAAATTTTAGGGTAAAACATAAATTTTAATAGAGAAACTGAAAAATGAAATCGTTTAGTGTCAGCATAAAGAAGCATTTTATGACACCAAATCTAAATTCCTGCAATTCATTTTTTTTAACCATCATGGTTATAAATCTATTCCAAGACTTCTCAAGCTACATATAAAGCGTTTAAATGCCATTCTCCACTCCTTTCATCTATCTTCCTTTTTACATCATCCTGTTGCATTTTTTTTTTTAATTCTCACCATTAACCTACACCTACCTCTCCACCCCCTCATCCTCCCCCCCCACAAGCGCCCTGCCCGCAACCATATTCCATATTTCCACACTTCAAAACAAACCCTTCATTCTTCATGGTGATAGCTAACACATCATTAAATATCTTAATAGCTTAACCAAGTAATTGACCAAAGTGTTGTTTCCTTTTTTTCCCGTTAACTACTAATGTTTTTCTCTTGAGTTGTAAAGTCAGATCATGTGTGACACTAACCAGGAACTCTCTAGAACATTGATAGAAACCAGTTCTACTGTACCATTTTAGTTAGATACATGTGTGTATTACACTCTTGACATCAGATTTTTAAAGTCTAAAAGCGATATACTCACTTTCCACAAAATACCTCACATTACTGTTGTAAGACAAGTGAAAATATATGTTGGTAAGAAGAAACAAAAAAAAAAAAACCCAGCCTTTTCAGGATGTCAACAGAAACCTCAGCACGCTTAAAATGTCTCCCATCCTTGTAGATTTAGTCAGAATTTGAAATCAGGGTGTCTCATTTCTGTCTCTTTACCCTCTGAATCCCTTGTCAATTTTACCTCAAAGACACCGAGATACCTCTCTAGTTTAACCTATGATCTCCACCTCCTCCGCTCCAGTTGCTTTCCACCTATGGCTGTCTTTGCAGTTGAAGGGACAGGAAGTAGAGTAACGCCTGAGTCTAGGGTAATTCCTGAACATCTAAACTTTTGATCAGGTTGTAATGTCGACAGGTGTCCACCTTTGTACCTTACATCTTGGGTCTTACTGCACTAAGTAACAATGATCGCTTGTAGACTCTGAACTTAAGAGTTGCAGTCAGGATTCCTGTCTTAACTTGTTTGTATGTATAGGTTTATTCAGGTTTGCCAAATTCACTTGATAGTTTAAAGGAGGATACATTTGGTGTCTTACAATTTGTAGGACAAAACACTGCTCAGCAAGGATAGCCAATCATATCACAGGAAACCCTTCAGCAAGCATTCTCAATGGCTCTTGTGGGCTGCACAGAATTTGTGGATTGCGAAAAAAAAAAAATGCGAAGAGAAAGGTAAACCTGAGTAACTCTTGAGAAAAACACGGAAAGTGCCTGATTTGGCTTAATACTGTGTTAAAATGATGATCCGCTTTGACTTGGGATTCAAGTCTTAAAAGGTTTATTGGTAGCTTTAACTCTGCAAAAGTCAATTTAGTGATGTTAAAAATATATTTTCCAAAGTTTAATAAAGGAAATATGTTCAGCATCTTCATCAGAATTTTTATTTATTTTTCACAAGACATGGCAGCGTGTACAGCCAACCGACATGACAGAAAACTCTCCAGCAAGCTGTCTCATTGGCTAACTATATTTTAGTTCTTTTGAGCAGTGTAGAATTTCGAGCATTGTGAAATGCAGAAGTGTAAGGTTGAATTGAGTGATTTATCTGAAACCCAATAGAGCAACAAAGTGCCTGCTGTTGCCTATGATACATGTAGCTGTGGCGATGACCATGGCCATATGTGCAGATGATAGAGATATGCTTCAGTGCAGTCACCAGCCCTATACTGGAGCAGTCAAGACACACATGTCTGATACATTACCCCAGCTAGGAAAATCAATTTTTCTGCCTCTTCACAGCTTTTGTTTGAATAACATTGCAGTAGTCCGTGAGCCTTAGAGCAATTTTCATGCCTTCATCATTTTTACCTGAAAGAGTTCTTGTACTAATATTGTACAAAGCTGATGGGAAATATAGATGTAAAATACAGATGAAGAAAAGAATTCTGAAATGTTGCACAAAACATCAGTCCAAAAAACACGTTGTCTTTTGTAAGCCGCACATTGCAGACTTGAGAATAAAGCCTTGCGATTGAAATTAAAATCATCCAGGTGTAATATACATTCACCGTTTTTTCCCAAGCAGCCATCCATCCTGTTCCCTATGTCATCCTCCACTCCCATGTATTGTGCTCTCGTCTGTTCATTATTGTGTCCTTAACATTCTGCTTGCTTTCTTTGTGTAAACTTAATGGCAAAGGCTTTGGATGAAAAGAATTGCATAAATTTACATGTCCGACTGCTTATTTGCATGAGCTTCTTTTGCACTTCTGTTTTGTGTTGGCACTGTAGTTAGTATATTTACTTTAATGTATTCATGCAGTGTTGGTGAATAGAATCTTGTACTTATGTGTTGTGATAAGGCAGAGGCCATGTTGTTAAGCTGTAGAAAGCTGCTTTGTGGATGGTTACTCGCCCTTGACTAATGAGGTTGCATATTCAGATCAAGATCGCCCATTTTGCACCTTAATGCATCCTTCACTGATTGTTGGTTGGATAAAGCTTCAGTTGACTTTGGCCATTTGACAGTCTGTTAAGTGTTTGTTGAAGACAAGCTATATTCTGCCAGTCCAAGTTTGCCAGTTGGAAAATTTTCTGTGTGACTTGCCAAACGGTTGTGGTTTACCGAGAGCAGTTTGGTTTTCTCCACCTTTAAAACTCATTGCCATAATATTGATTTGATTATGGTGTGAGGCGACAATGAAATGGTAAATATATACATACGCTGAACGTTAGCCTCAGAAGCGGATTTTTTAGAGTCAACAAAAGGTCATAAAATGTTACATCTAGTGATGAAATTTGAATTTTTTTTACCTTTAACCGTTACGACATCGTCGTGCCTTCCCAATAATAAAACCACTTTTTCCATAATAGAAAATCTAAATGCAGTGGAACTGGCTGAATGAGTCAAAAAAGAAAACTTTGTCACAGGTTGAAAAAGCGGTCAAATTCAGTAGATGTTAACTGGTGGTCTGAGAACAGATTTAAATATGAAAGATGTTTATCTAAATTGGTTATGTTCGGGGTATATCCAAAATAAGTCTGACCGGTCTACTGTATGAAGCAATCAAAGTCCTCGAGGAATAAAACTGGTGCCCTGTTAGTATTTTTGCTTACACATATACATGTACATTTTGATTTCGTTATTTATTAGCAGTTGAAGAAATGATTGACTTTGTCGCCCATGTGAGAACTGTTTCACCCATTTATAGTGCTCGTGTTTTCATGTGTATTTATCAAAGTGTCATGGTTTTCCAGGTCAACCCCCAATTCAGCCGTCTCCAATTTTCAGTTTTCCACCTTTGGAACAGGAAGGTGAGGGTTGTTGATTTCTCTGAATGAATAAATTAATCAAAGGATTAAATGAGCTTAATAGCTTTAATCAAAACCATTGTCGTATGAAGGTTTTTTTTTTTATTATATTAGCAGTGTACTGTTCGCCCCGGAAGTAATATTTTTCTGTTTAATCACATCACTATGGCAACAGATATATGTGATTTTGGTTATGAAGCATTGGTGTGATATTTCTAGTACATATATATGTATACATCATTGATTGCTAGGTAACATTGTATTCAGAGTGCCTTTGGACACTAACCCCATATATCTGTAGATCTGGCCAGATGAAGCAATTTTTATGCATGCAAATAAAATTGGGTATGAAAATTTTATCACTCGGAATCCCATTCCCTGTTTACGGGTTTAAAAATGCCCTGGATCAGAACTTGTATATTTGAAAATGACACTGTAAACTAGGTGGATTATTTGATTACATACGTGGAAAATGCACAGTTTTCATTGAACTTGGGTCCACTTTTCATTCTTCAATTCTAGCACTTCTGTTATTCCCTCACCCCCGAACCCTCTTTCCTCTGACCCACAGTTCCAGCAGCTCCACCCCAACCACGCCCCACAGACTTTATATGTCCAGCACGACCAAACCAGGGTCAAGATGGGCGCCCCATCATGCTGCGCGCCAACCACTTCCAGGTGCGAATACCCAAGGGCTTCGTCCACCATTACGATGTGTCCATCACACCTGACAAGTGTCCTCGTAGAGTCAACAGGTAAGACATGACCCACTTAACAAAGTGTTTAGTTCACACACTGTTTTATTCAAACTTTATTTTGGTGAACGTCTGGACTGGTGTGCCTACAGGTATCTCTGTCAGCTAGCAATTTGTTTCCTTTCTCCTTAAGCTTTCAAATTCTGTTGTCAAAGGGTTTATGCACTAGTGGAGCTAAATGATTCAGGAGCCACTGAGCAGTGCAGCCACTCTTGAGTTCAAGTCCAGCTCATGCAGATTTCCCTTACGTGGGAAGTCTGCCCACAACCTGGGCTTGGGTTTACTCTTAGCTCTGTCCCCTTTCCTACCACCATAATGCTGGCTGCTGTTGTGTAAAGGAAAAGTGCAGTGAAAACAGCAGTTAAATGAATAAAAAAATAAATGAATTCTGCTGTCCCCACCCCCAACAAATTCCATCTTACCGCAAAGTGCCAAAATGGTGACCTGTATCTGCTTGTTAAATGATATAGTTATATGGCTGTAATATTATGGCTTCTGATATTTTACTTCAACGTGGCTGACAGTCTGTTCTGTAACTGTCTCTCTCTGGAGAATATCTGATATATGCCATAACTGATTTCAGGGAGATTATCGAAACAATGGTACAGGCATACGGCCAGAAGGTCTTTGCAGGTCAAAAACCAGTGTTTGATGGGCGGAAGAATCTCTACAGTCGAGATCCTTTACCCATCGGCCGAGATAAGGTAGGTGGCACTGCTGATCTTGTAGTTACTGGTTAAGGAAAGAAATAACAAATCAGAACCAGATCAGTTTATGTTTTATACCATGATTACTCAAAACACATATGATTGTTAATTCTTGACAAACATCAGCCAGTGAACAAGACTGACAACATTAAATTTGATTGGATCACATGAATGATATTTAAGGCCAGCGATCTGAAGTGTCAAGCTGTTGGTGTAGTGATCACCATGCACTTGTATTTATATAATGTTCTAATTTTTGGAACACTTTTGTGTACCCTTCTTATATGTAACTGAAATGGTAATGTACAGTTTCTTTTTCCTCACAGGATTAGTTCATTTCCTGTCTTTACTTATCAAAAAAACTGGGAGACAGATGTAATTTTTGGGTATCAGCAGCACTATTATCTGTCCCCAAAATTAAGAGAATTAGGGCTAATCTGAATGTGCCACCTTTATATTAGATGTTCACGTGTCTTCTTCAGTTGCCATGGTAACCTGTGATATGCTGTTGTGTAGGTGGAGCTGGAGGTGACACTTCCAGGCGAGGGTAAAGATCGAGTGTTCAAGGTGGCCATCAAGTGGGTGGCCCAGGTCAGCCTGTTTGCCCTTGAGGAGGCGCTTGAAGGTCGCACCCAGACCATCCCCTTTGAGGCTATACAGGCGCTGGACGTAGTGCTAAGACACCTGCCCAGTATGACGTAAGTTTTACAACTGACCCTACTATTTGTTACGTTTTTGATCAGTATGTAATAAACACAGTGAAGACTCGTACAACTCAAGGTCCCGCCAAAGGTTGGTGGTTTACTCTGAACACTCTAGTTTCCTCCCCCTTCAAACTTGACGTCCATCTGTCATGCTCATGAATAATTCACGAGTCTGACCGCCAATCAAAAACAACCGCCAATGAAACAAATAAATAAATGAATACAACAGAAAGGGACCAATGAGGTCACAGGCATCAATCTAGCATCTTCGGCTGCATGCTTCAAGTCTGGATGTTCATCAGATGCCTGGCCAAGGGTATTTCCAGGAGCTCGGCACTCCTCTTTCCGTGTACCAGACCAGCTTTATGAAATTTCTGTACATTACTTTATTTAATGAAGGATACTTTTCATGACTTCACTTAAAATTTTATTCCAAAAAAAAAAAAAAAAAAAAAAAATATATTCCACTCACTGATTACCTCCCTTTTCTAGGTACACCCCCGTTGGGCGGTCATTCTTTTCACCACCAGAGGGCTATGAACACCCATTGGGTGGTGGGCGGGAGGTGTGGTTTGGGTTTCACCAGAGTGTTCGACCATCTCACTGGAAAATGATGTTAAATATAGACGGTAAGTCTGTCTGTGTTATTCTACACCTTTGAAGTTTACTGATACCCCCATGAGCTGATGTGCCAAGAAAAAGATGCCATGTGTATGGCAGCACTTCTGTTTGTAGCGTGTAACCATAACACATGGCGTTGTTTTTGTTTTAACATGGAGCGATGAGCTTCTAGGCCGGTTATTTCCTAAGTAATGAAGGTGAGACCGCCAAAATTGTAGCGCGCGTGTTTGTGAGTGTCTGTACTTTGGCAGGGGATGTAAAATAAATGGCTGAGGTGTGAGGCGACAGAACTCTGGCACTATTCCCAGGAAATCGAATTGAAGGTTGTATGGCACCACTGGTATAGCAACATCCAAATATGGGAGCGACAGGGGATATCGTGTAGAACCAGTCATGAAGCTTGAAGTGGTGAAGAGAACAGTGGTTTTCTGTGGATAGCCTGGTCTCTTCCACCGGTAAAACTGTGTTAAGAAATGGGACAGTGAAAACGTACTCATGTACAAATATCTGTCTGTATGTGTGTGTTAAACTAACTTCAGATCAGAAGGACTTGGGAGAATGGTGATGGTTTTTCTCTGGCCTCTTCCACCAGTAAGGCCAGCCTTAAAAATATATTAGGGTGTAATCTGCCCAACCCTCAGAAAAAGGGTCCTACTCCAAAGGGTTCATTTGTATTTTGATAAAAAGGTTTTTCTATTTTAATTTCTTCCAGAATCCAATCTCCTTCAAGAACCAGGATGAAAAAAAGAATTCCGTAATGACCGACGCTAGTTTTTCTCAAATCTGGTTACACCTTACAAATGTTTGTTTAAGGATGGCCTAAACCATTTGATTAAATGAGTGTGAAGATGTATCTGTACACAAATACATAACTAAATCTGTGTGTAAACTAACTTTGTGTCCACAGTATCAGCAACCGCGTTCTACAAAGCTCAGCCTGTGATTGAGTTTATGTGCGAAGTGCTGGATATCCGGGACGTTCACGAGCAGAAACGGCCGCTCACTGACTCTCAGCGAGTGAAATTCACGAAGGAAATTAAAGGTCAGTGCCGCTGAATGCAACTTTCTACCATGTCAAATAAATGTAACATTTTTGTTATTTTCAAATTGTTGGGAATTCTGTGAAAAAAAAAAAGAAAGAGGACGGGAATTCAGCTATGGTGTGGTAGATGTTGGGCAAGATTTTAAAAACAAAAGAAGAAAAATTTTGTGTATAGCTTTTGGTGGGTTTCCACATTTTCTCCACCTCTTGGGTGGGGCGTGGGGATTTGTGATTCAACTAATCTATGAATATGTATATAGCTTTTGAAACTTCGTTGTTTTAGAGTTCATGAATCTTACAAGTGTAACTTTGGCTCAGAATTTTGAACACATTGATGTAGGGCCTATCTAACTGGACACATGGCACTAAGGGTGGACATTTTTTATGGTAGTTTTTCATACGTTGGTTCATTTGTTCAGTGTATTATTAACATGTTATCTTATTGGAAATCCTCCGGTGGTAATCCGTAATTCTGTTACGTTTTTTTGTTGATTTTTCCAGTTGAAACAGTAATGGAATAAGGATGTAATAAGCCATGTGTTGCTGTTTTGATTTGTACAAACTTGATGGTTTTTTGTGATGTAAGAGTAAAGAACTGCCAACTGTGCATTTTCATCATACATATGAAAAAAAAATTATTTTTTTTTCTGTTTTGAAAATTATGTTGATGTTGCTCAGATGATGTAAAGAAAGTATTTCAGTTCTGATGAAATGTTTGGGAAAGATTTTACCACTTTTCTAATAGGAACTCTACATTTTTCAAAATGCATTTGCTGTTATGGAGAAGGTATTTGCCTGTTTTCAAAAAGGCATTTACACTTAAGGAAGTCATTTCCCATCTTTCCGAAGGTGCTTAGCATAAATACGGGACCTTTGACCTGTGTGATGTCCCTTCACGCTGCTGTGGGGCAGATCAAGGCATTTTAACATGGGTGGATGTATGAAAATTATTCCTCCCAGAGTTATTGTACTTGGCTGCGCATGTTAAATTGCATCAATTTCCTCCACTTTGCTGTAAAGCAACTACATTATTGGAAAGAAAAAAAAAGCAAAGCTGACCCACAATGTTGTTACATCATAACTCGCAAGCTCCATGTTCAACAAGCATTTGGCCTTTGTTGAAAATGTATTTGACATTCTGTAAGACCATTAACATCATTCAATGCACATATTCCTTTCTCCGGAAAACTATGATATTTTCAAAGGCATTAAACATTTGGCTAAGGTATTTCACCCAGCAAGAAAACCATCAAAATTGTATAGAAGGCTTTCTTTGGCAAGACGAGAGTGCCCTTGTCGCGTCATCTGGTTAGCTCTACCGAGAGGAAAAGCTTAAATGAAAAGTGTGTTTAGATCCGCTCAATTTTTGCTGAACCAGGACAGTTAGAAATGGTTATTACACTATACATGTTAAACACAGACTCAACCATCATTGTATCAGGTTAGCACTTGTTATGCTGATAAAAATTGAATTACAGGACGAATTTAACCTCAAGGACAGGTGAAAATCGTGGATGACCCATATTTTATTGCTTTGAAATGTCATGAAGTTCAAGGATTGTGTTTTAACCCGCTTTGTATTGCTTTTGTTAATCACCATCTACCAGAAAAAAAGGCTTGCATTAAAAATATTTTGAATGTTTTCTTTGTGTACCTTTTATCCTATGAACAGCAAAACAGTAAGTTTTAAGCTGCTGCCATAAACCCACGATTTCTACATGAAAAAATCATATTCAGGAAAAAAGTTTAAAAATTTAGAACCAGAGTGTTAGGATTGGAAAAAAGTAACAACATAAAAGAAACAGAGTGGGAAAAGAACGCACCTCTCCAATCAGTCAGAAATTACAGTAACCATGGCAACCAAGGAAAAGTGCCTTGTTTTTTTTTTTTCATCATTGAGCTTTTGGGATAAAAAAACTGAAATAAAATTCCAATGCAGTCTTCATGTTTGAAAAAAAAAAGACAGTAGGGTTTGAATTTTGTTAAGCTGAAGGGCTTGACCACAAGCTTGAGGTTCTCTTTGGTTTGTCCATTGATTTGACCTCCTCGCTCGCGTGGGCGGGCGGGTGCATGGACGCCGTTTCGAGACCCCGCTCTTACTAATCCGCTGTTTGTTTGATCATAGGTTCGGCATACTCCGATCAGAATTGTTCATCAGGTCAGTAGGAATGTTTCTTGACTTTTCATGGCTTATTACATCCTTGACGAGTGAGAGAGAGGGCAACAACAACAACATCGTTGTTGTCGTAGTATTTGTGGTGGCCGTCGCCGCCGCCGCCGGCAACGCGGCTAACATTGCCGACAAACCCCCTCTCTTTCCCTCTGCACACTTGATAACCCTGCACTCTGTACAATCTGCCCATGCCTATACTCATTCATTTGACAGTTGTTACACGATGCGATTACTCTCCCAAGGAGACACAACTCTGTGGTAGTTTGTGTAGAGCTTCGTCTGTGAGGGATTATATTGACGCTGTAATTTCTTTCATATGTTTACATGTTGCCTGCTGAGGAATGGATGAAGAATGCCATCCTTTTCTTTATGTGGAGAAAAAAAAAAACACACACCTGGAAGGAATTTGATAGTTTGAGTCGTAATTTTTGTTAGAAACTTAATAATTGAATCTAGAATCCTCAGGCACATTAGAGAAGTTAGCTTTTAACTTCAGTTTTTAATATGGGCTGAAAGAAGCACTGGGACTGAAAACCATGGTCAAGTCATGTATCGGAGGTCTTTTCTCTTGACATTTGAGGAGTCCTGTGGTAGCGTTAACATTACCAAGTAGATCTTGTTTTAGTGCTTTGTAACTTGGTTTTGCGTCTTGAGTAGTTATTGAGAAAATTGTGAACTAACAAATCAACGTTGATTAGCTTAGGATTTTCAAATGTGGGACTGGTTGTTTTAGCCCTTCACATTTTTTTTTTTTAAAGATGGTAAGTCATGATTGAGTGGTCTAGGCAGTTTAATCTGCTTGTCTTCTTTTGTTGTTGCTGCAACAAGTCAAATTTGTGCACTGTCAGATACTCTTGAATGTGTCAGTCCTTAATTTCCATTTAAATGTTTATACATGTAAACCTCTATGAAACCTATACAAATGATTTAGTTTTTTCCTTGCCAAAGTCCTGTTTTAGGAAATGCTCCCACTACATTCATAACAAAAACCGTACTGGGTGTGGAGAGTGGATTTATTATGGGTGGGCCTCATAGTTCCTTATCTTTCTGTGATAGATTTTATTCTGAGGTTACATGGCTGATAAAATTAAGTTCATTGCAAATGGTGTAAGTATTGTGCAACAGAGAGAAAAGCAGCAGAATTGTGGATGGAAGAGTATTCTCCCTTTGCCCACCAGATGGCTCTGGTGTTTGGCTTGGGTTTGTGTGGCAACCGTACTCTTACTATTGTGCGATGTTGTGACAATGCCAAAGGGTGTTTGTGAACTATGGAGATTCACAGTTGCGTAGGGGGTGAAAAGCTATGGCCCTAGTAGTGATTGAAGTGGCTGATTTGTGCCAAAAGGTTTTCTTAATTGATGTGCGAATCACATGTAGTATCAGATTAGATGATTTAAAATTCTGGCTTTATTGCCAGTTAGCTTTTATTTTCCTTTTGCTCCACCCATAAACCTGAACATAATTTTATAAAAAAAAAAAAAAGACCAAATAATCATACTAGAGTGATGTAGTTCCTGCTCTGAGTTAACAAATGTCAAATGAAATTTGTTGTCATTGAAGCGAAAAGTATTAGGTTGTAAAAGCATTCAGTGTAACAACTGGTTAAATGAACGCCACAGCTTTTGCAGACTGTTTGCATCAATGTTGATGAGAACGAAACAGAGCACTAGTGGGAACAAATATGCATGTAGTCTCTCCTAGATGTTGTATTATCCTGACTGGCTTGTTTTGCTTTGCTCCTTGTTTCTGCTTTGCTTGTGTTTAGGGTGGTGTGCCTCTGGAAATTTTCTCTTCCGTCTTGCTTAGCCCTTGCATAAAATCAATGAAGTTTTCATCAAAATTGTTCTATCCCATTGCAGTTTTTTTGTTTTGGCTTTCTGAAAGATGATTTTGTTCCAGAGACGAAACGATGTGAAAAGATGTCCAGTTAGCACAAGTTGTTCGGAATGTTTTTTTGTGAGAATTGTTCTTTTGAGGGACTGTTAAAAAATGACTAAGAGAATGAAATTGATAAATGACCTTTGAGGAGACCACGAAAATTGATCTCTCTGAGGTAATAATCTTGAATATTGAATTGTGTGGAAATGTCCTTGAAAATTAACTTCAATGGATTGACCTTCAAAAGTGACCTTTTAGGCATATTGAGGACATGTCCTTGAAAACTCTGTTTTTGAAGTTTATAACCTACCAGGCCAGGAACTATACATTTGGTCTCCTACTTTTTTGCTCCCATGCAAGATGAACTTTTTGTCTTTTTAAATGCAGTAAACAGTGCATTTTTTGTCCTTCAGTTCTGGCTTGCTTCTAGCACTGAGATCTGCTTTCATTGTCTTTTGTCTTTCACATGACATATTCGTTATTGACATTATTTTATTTTCAATTGGTGTCTTTGTGTGTTGTGTTTATAAATCAATTTGCCATTTATCTAAAAAAAAATTTTTTTGTAGCTGTCTGTATACTTTTGGTTTGTGTGATTTGTTGAAATAAAATTTCCCTGAAAGGAATAGATTATTTTATTATTGCCGTGTATAGAAAACCACTTATAGTTTTGAGGTTAGCATGTTACAGTGGCAGTAATAATTTGAAGTTCAATTTTTTGTTTGATTATAGGACTGAAAGTGGAAATAACCCATTGTGGGACAATGAAGCGAAAATATCGTGTGTGCAATGTAACCAGAAGGCCTGCCCAGACACAGTCGTAAGTTTTATCTCTCAGCATTTAAAGTTGATCGATATTGTCTGTCTGGCTGTCTGTTTCCCCGTGTGCATATCTGCCTGGTAGAGGCTGTACCAACCCTTAAATAAATTTGCAAGTCTATGGTTATATAATAATAATTTTGATGTTTTGGGGTTGTAAATTTCAGACTTACAAGAAAAATCTGTTGTTTAATTAGCCTTGATGGAGTGTGTATGAAACCTCGTGTTGTATTTTTGTTGTTGAAGAGAAGTGTATAAAGAGTTTTTTGGACAGAATGTTGCTTTGTTGAATACTGATACTGACCCTATCAGGTTATGTGGACTTGTTATTCATGTGCTTTGGGCATCTGCAGAGCAATAACCCATTAGCCTGTCACCCATGCAGCTCCTGTCAGTTAAAATCCAGCTGTCGCTGGCTCCCTGTCTGGTCACACGTGGGAACGTCAGCCAACAACCTGCAGGTGGTTGTGGGCTTCCACAGGGCTCTGCCCAGTTTTCCCTCACCATAATGCTGGCTGTATATCTGAAATATTCTTGAGTACTGCGAAAAATACCATTAAAATACATCAGTGAATTCTCCATGTATTTACCTAATGCAGTCCCCGTCCTCTTATCCTCATGCCAGCAGCCTGCGGATGGTTGTGGGTTTCTGCTGGGCTCTTCCCAGTTTCCTCCAACCACAATACTGGCCGAGATCGTAAAAGTGAAATATTCTTGAGTACGGCATGAAACACCAATCAGATAAATAAATAAATAAATCTTACCCTCAGCTGACCCATATCTTTGCTTTCTGCCACACACTTCAGGTTCCCCCTTCAGCTGGACTCTGGCCAGACTGTGGAGTGCACAGTAGCTAGGTACTTCCTGGAGCGCTATAAGATGAAATTACAGTAAGTGAAAAACCCTCCTGTGTCCTATAGAGCAAGCAGTGTCATTAGACGTCAAGCCCTGATCTGTGCTTGGTTGCTCACCATTCTGATCGAGCTAGGCCCATCATTGGACATCAAGTCCTGATCTTTCCTCCTCTAATATCCTCTTACTATTAGGACCACAGGTTCAAATCCAGCCCTCACTATTTACAGTAATTATAAAACCCTGCCAGGGTTCCACACAACTAAGCTGACTGTTGGGCATGAAGTCCTAATTTCAGAACGCTTGATCAACCCTGGCTGACCCATGAAGTCACAGGTTCACCCATGAAGTCACAGGTTCAAATCCAGCTCTTGCCAGTTTGGTTTTGGCTGGAGGGGCCTGTCTGGTAACTTGCAGCCGAAGTTGTGTAGTCTGTTCATTCCTATCTCCATTGATGATTTGTGGGCAGATTGGTAAGGTTTTGTTCATTTGACATTGCAAGAGAACAACGATAAATTCAGCTGGTGTGCAGGTAGGGGTACCCAAATGATAGTCCTGTTTTACGTATTGTCATATTTCATGTACAATGTGTCTTTGTTGTTCACCAGGTACCCACACTTGCCTTGTCTACAAGTGGGACAAGAACAGAAGCACACCTATCTACCTTTAGAAGTAAGTACGAGTCACTACAACTGGATTTACTAAGAGTATGTTAAGGGTGGAAAAGCGGCACAGGTGGGCAAGAAATACCTGCTTTCGTTTCCAAGATATCTTGGGGGTGGAACACTCCACATTATGACCATGGCAGAAAAACTGGGAAAGCTATGACAAAAGTTGGTTTGTTTCGGAAGACAGTAAATAAACTTAACTCTACTAAGGCTTGACTGCTGTATTTCGGCTAAAGTTCAGCATTTTTGTGATAAAAATTGAATCCTGTTGACCCAATTGATTCATCAACCTTACAGTCGCTAAAGAATTTTCCGTGCAGTTCAATTAATTTCTTAAGCTGGCATCAAAAAAAGTGGCATTTTATGGCCGTTATGTGATTCTGAAAGTCCAAACTTTATGTGAAATACAGTGTATTTAGCTGAATGTCGATCAATGCAGCTCATTTAGCTTGTTATTTCAGCTGTAGCTGTGTCTGGATGTTTGTCAGGTACCTGGTGAAGGTTGACGGTTTACCCTGTGCACTCTTAGTTTCCTTTACCCATGTTGTACATATGATAATAAAGGTAATTGAACATGGTATTCGACATCTATCTGAACTAACACAATGGGCCTAAAATTTCACCCGTGACTGATTTTATACACATTTCGCCTGAGAGTTCTATTGACCTTAGAAATATATTTTGAAGTTTGCGCAGAAGATAGGATGATATCCTACTGGAAAAATGTAAGTTTCAGAACCAGGAGTAATCTTTCATGACATGTAGTGTCTCTAAAATGCACCTTTTTTAGTGTTCCACAGCATCCGTTTATCATGATTTATCTCCCTTGTTCTCCTTGCAGGTCTGTAACATTGTAGGGGGCCAGCGATGCATTAAGAAACTAACGGACATGCAGACATCCACAATGATCAAGGTTTCCCAAATATGTTACTGGTTAAGGCTATGTTTGCATGTGTGGTGGAGGCATTGTTATTTGTTTCGTCATTTGTCATGTTTATTGCCAAGGGAGATAATTCTTTGGCGTTTGTTGTGTTTCTTTGTGTGAATCATGGCAAAGGCCAGACCAGAATGAAACTGAGGCAAGAGTCACGTTTTCATAAATTTTGCTAGCCTCAGTGCTGTATTAATGTACAGAAATATTTCTAGAAAACCTGATATTTTATAGTATGTTATTAATTCTATGTTTGTGTGTGTTGAAGTTTATTTCTTTGGCAGAGTGCCAGCACCAGCACTAAAATTGTTAGTGTTTCAGGCATTTCTCAGAAATTCTTTGTAAATTTTGCCTACGTTATGAATCCATTTAGATTCTTTTTTTGTACTGCTTTCGTTGATTTTCAGAAATCCGTTGTAAATTTTGTGGATGTTGAGAATCCATTTAGATTATTCATTTTTTTTTTTTTTTCTCTAATGGCCTCAGTTTAATTTTGGTCTCAGTATGATTTGGAATTATCTTCCCTTCATGCCTTTGCTTCCAACCCTGACCTCTACTCCCATCTCATAATTATTCTTGTAACCGTGACCTTTCAACCCTGACCTAATGTTGTATTCTTTGATTGGTGTGTTGGAAATGTTGTTGTTGGTATTGTGTTGTGCTGTGCCGTGATATGTCCCTTTGGTAGTGCAACTCAATCTGTGTGTGATTCAAGACCTCAGAATTCAATGAATCTGCCAAAATTTGGAGATTGAAGCTGTAAAGGATTGTTAGCCCCAAAATCTGCCTGTGATGCTCAATATATATATTCTGAAGTTACAGTAAACCTGCAAAACTTGTGCAGTGATATAGGCTTCACACAAATAATGGTTTGAAGTTTTATATGGTGTTGACCTTGGCCATGGTCAAACTAGAAGATGTTTAGAGAAGAGAAAGTTCTAGAATTATGACTGGAGAAGCATTTCTTGACCTTGATTATCTTGTCCAAGGTCATACTTGTAAGATGTTGGAGAAAAGAAAACTCTTTAAGAACGAAGATTGGAAAGTTCCATGGTTATCTGGTGACAGATTGGCCAAAAATACGACCAGCAGGACTAAGGAAAAAAAGTGTCATCTTCATAATTATGAATGAAAAGCGAAATTAATTTGGTGATGACCTTCGGTGATGGCCGAGCTCAGACTAGAAGAGGTTAGGACAGGAAACAAAGCCAGTGTACACAGGCATCTTATGTCTCCACAAGCCTGCATTGCCCTTGCCATAACATACTTGAGGAGCAGAACAGTTACATTTCATTGTGCTTTCATTAATCCTGGATTTAGAGGCTTAGAAAGGGCTTTTTTAAAAAAGAATTTTGCAGACGTGAGGTGTTGATCATGACTCCTGCAGTTTAGTTGAAGTTGGATGATGTAGCTGAGTTTTAGGTAGCTGTAATACTTTTACATGTAACTGATAGAGATTAAACTAAAAACGTTTGGTATTTGTAGCAGAAAAACTGTGCACTAGTATCACCTGTACTATTACTGATAGTATTTCATGTATTTATAATTTAAGGATGGAATTAAAACCTTGCATTTTGCAATTCTTCCGTTTGCATGACGAAATCCTGCAAATGCGAGCCAAAGTTATGACCAAACGAGTTGACATCGCCAATCTATATTTATTTAGTGTTCATTTTGTATGCAAAGGCAAAAAAGCTGAACAATGAAATTGACTTATACATGTTAACCTAATAAGTCATACACAAGTGGTGAAACCTAAGCCTTGGTATTGAAACGTTGGAAATCAAATTCTGGAACTTTCATTCTGTTTTCTTTCCTTTCTGCTTTGTATAACAAGCAGTATATTTCATATGCTTCTAACTCTTAGGCTTAATACCTAAATTTTCTTTAATTTTTATTGTACACCTTTTGGTGTATCTGTTTCTAAGTTTAGAACACCAGTGTTCAACCCTAGTCTTCTATTCAGGTGTAACGGAAACCCGACAGCAGTATTCAGAAATAGAGGCAATATTCCTACACTCACATTATGGATAAAAAGAGGTTCAATAATTTTTTAAGTCATTTAGGATGAAAAAATGTGTTGTGTACAAGAAGATGGAAGATCAGAATCATGTGCGAAAGAAAGTTTCACGATTTCCACCTTTTTAGTGCATGAATTGCAGTGCTACTGTTTGTCTAAAAGCTTGGAAGGAATGCGGCATGTTTTGTCAAACAGTTCCTCCAGTGACTTCAAACGTACAACAGCTATATTTTGACAAACTGTATATAAACTGAAAGTTTGGTATTTTTCAAGTGACTTATTTCCCTTGATTTTGATTGATTCATTAGTTTAATTGGGAGGTTTTTTGTGAAGTATGATTAATTTACTATCAGAAAAATATAAAAGTTAACATGTGAAGTGTCATTTTAATGCCTTTGTGTGCTTCTGAGGGTGCATATTTACTGGTGAAATTATAAGTGAATTACAATCATTAATTTTGTGGAATACCACAGTTAGAAGTAGGGGTGTTACAAAGTTGTAGAAATTAGCTTACATTTTGGATGTAGGTTCATATAGGTTGTTGATCAAAAGATATAAATATTTTACAAGTTCAAATTACATTTCTCTGAAATATATGTTGATTAGTGACATGTACATGTAAACTTGTATTTGTAGTTGCTGAGTTGAACTTCTCCACATGTAGTTGAAGAGAGAAACAAATTACAGATGTGCGGATAGGAGTAGCTATTAGGATCAGATTCAGTATCTATGCAGTGTTAGAGTAGTTAATTAACTGAAGCTAGTAGTACTAGCTTTGCTAGAGAAGCTTGGGCAGGTATACTAACACATTGGAACATTGTTTTTCAGGCCACAGCAAGATCAGCACCTGACAGGGAAAGAGAAATCAACAGCCTGGTGGGTTTTTTGTGAAGTATTTGTTGTGTTAGTGCTGAAAAGTTACACTTTCTGAACCGTGAAATGGGGGTCAAAGCCATCCTTTGATAAAGAAAGTAAATCTTGTTAACTGTGGAGTAGAAGTAATCCCTCTAATTGAAGAACAGCAGCAAAGGGGGATAATCATGCTTGCAGTTGTCATTTCAGTGAAAGTCCTTCTACCAGACAATGGTTGACTAGATTTGCTTGCCTTTGATGGGAACGGTTGACTTCTTTACTGTTGGAAAATTAGCGCAAGGTTTAACTTAGACAATTGTTTAATTTATTTTCTCAAATTTCTTGATACAAATGAATTCTTTTCTCTAGTGTTGGAAACCAGCTCAGTTTTAATTCCTTTGTTTCAGTGTCAGTAATTATTGATTTTTTTTCTATAATCTGTGTAATCTTCATTGGGTAAAATCTTCATGGTAGTCCTTTAATTTTATGTGTCATATTCTTCCAAACCATACCCAGATTTATCAGAAATCATACTGGTATATTATGGAGACGAAATTTCCGACTAGTTTTGATTGAGATGGATACTCATGCTGTGTTGATGGACATTCTCTTGTCGTTTTTTTGTTTGTTTTACCGTATGATTAACACGAGTATTTTGTAAAGAGACATGAAGTTTGCATGGTGGGTAATTGTGATACATAGTACGTATTTCCAAGATCCAAGTAAAAGCAAAAGTATTGCTAAGGAATAAGAATATGCTTTTTCCTCAGATCTTTTGGATACCTCTTTTCTTTGTTTCAAGTCCTAAAAATTTGAATTTGGACAGCTGTTACTTGTACTTTTTTGGAAAAAGTGACCATCATCAAACTTCCAACAGCATTTGTTTTCTGTTGAACAGTAACATTTTCTTACCTGTTGGTTGCGAAAACGTAATTCAGTTGATAAATGTTCTTGTTTTTGACATCAACCAATGATGGCGCTTTTCTGGGGTGTGAAATTATTCCAGACAAAAGATGCCTATGAAAAGAATTTGGTATTTGGTCCTCAAAAGTTTCCTTTGTTTCAAATTTGAGCAGATCACCCTGCAATTTGAAAGTGTGATTTTGAATTTCCACTCAAGTTGGGACCTTACAGGGACATCATTGCCATTACACTGATCATAGATTAACTGCAGGACTGACTTTTGATCTGTGAACTAAAAATAGTTTTAAATTTAGAAAACTTGGCACCTCAAAACATTGAACTCCATTATTGTTATAACTTGGAAACATTCTTTCGGATTGCCCGTTATATCATAGTGAGGGGCCTATGTTTGTAATTCTAATTCCTGAGGCCAAAAACGGCTTTGATGTGAAATTTGGACGAACTGTATTCTTGATTTTGATGATAGTGTTAAAAAAAAAAAATGGTGTGGTAATTGAGAGAAACAAAATTTGCCACCAGTTGTCATGACAATGGTATTTCTGTTGAGGGGCATAAAATGTGAAAAAACAATTGCTCCAGGAAAGTCTGTCACTGGGAATGAATTGATCCTATTATCACGGTTTTGCTGAACACATGATGTGAAGATGGTGGTTTGAATCAACCAATCAGGGTAAACAGGAGCAGCTGTTGAATGATGCTGATAGGCTGGTTGAATGTGGCACTGTGGGACACCAATGACTTGAAACTACCTCTGCCTGATCTTTTACAAGTTTGAGATTTAAAGATGCAATAGATGTACCCTAACATTTTTAGTTTAAATCTTTGAAAGGTTGATGTCATATACGTGTGTGTCTGTGGATGAAAATTGAATTACACTAGTGTCTTATATCAGTTTTCCAGAGTAGAACTGCAGTTTGTTAAATTCATCAACTCCAAACTGTAAAAATTGTATATATCCCCATAACTTGTGTCCCAACTCCAAAGCTACTCATAAAACATATGTAGCATTTTACAAATTCAAGTCTAGTTTTTGTCATTTTTTTATCACAACATTTTCACCGCAGTTTATCCATTCCAATCAAATGGTGAATGTGGGGGCGCAAAAAGTTACTGTTTTTGATACACTTAAAGTCAGTACATGGATAAAATGTGTTCAGAGAGAAGAAATTTCTCGTGTAAGTCAAGCTCAAAACACGGGTGAAGGCAAAATTAAATTTGTCACAAGGTCAAGCAGAGGTCAGTGAATGATTCAAAAGTGCTTGCAAGTTATTCTGCAAAGTCTTACATCAGAATACAAGGGGAAGCGAGGAGAGTGTTGATTGGTGCGAGCTGTGGTGCTGTTACCCAATCGTCTCTGATCTAACAAAACTTCAATGCACTAGGTCACCAAAGCTGACTTCAACAATGACCCATATCTCCAAACGTTTGGGATCAATGTTTCTAACAAGATGACTGAAGTTCGCGGCCGAGTGCTGACTGCACCGAAGCTGCAATATGGCGGCCGGGTAGGCTACGATTACATTTGTTTTCTCTGTTTTGATTGGTCACTAATCACTCTCATCCTTATTATTATTAATCATTTTTTTTTCCTCACCTGTTTACACCTGCGACCAGAATCTCCCAGCAAAGCGGAGAGGGCTAGTCGTGTTCTAAACCCGGCAAAGTTGACCGAAGCTTTTTTTGTTTTGGGCTGTGCCCAGAACACCCCGCACCCCAAAAGGCTGCCCGAAAGTCGATAATTGCAGAGGCTTGTTTCTGATTCTGTTGTTATACCCCACTTTTGACACCAGGTTCGGAAAGCTAATTTCAATGGAGACCCCTTCCTGCAAACGTTCGGCATCAGTATATGTAGTCAGATGACAGAGGTTCAAGGGAGGGTACTCACTGCACCCAAAATTCAGTATGGAGGCAGGGTAAGAATGCGGTATCCATGGTAACTATCTTTTCTCTCCATAAACATTGGATACCGATGTCAAAAAAGAAAGAGAAAAAAGTTGTTACAACACATTGTGAGAATGTCTTTTTTTTTTTTCCTATATGGCCCAAACTTGCCAGCTGTTCCCTTTTTGTCCAATAGAAACTGCTCTTTTATACAGCTTTCCTGCAGTGTTATTGGGCCATGAAAGCCATCGTGACATGCTTCTGCGCCTCCTGGCCCTGAGAATGGCAGCCATTTTTTTTTTCCTGTTCTTTGATTGGTGCGTCTTTGTGACCCCCAAGCTGAAGAAAGTCTTTTATTCCGTATTTTATTACTTGTATTCTGCTATTTTACAGTTCTATTCTATGCTTGCATTCTTCTTAAATTGACTATAGTTAAAACTTTAAGTATACTTATTGGCAATTTTATTATTATTCTTCGCTTAAAATTTTACACTTGAAGCTTGCTCTTCTGCTTAGTAGACAAGATCTGCTGCTACTTTTTGGTGATGGTGATTTTATAAATGTTCAAGAAAAAAAATATGATGTCCTTTGTTATGATTGTGCTTTTTGCTTTAAATGAAATGTGAATGAATTGATTTGACATATATACATATTTATATGTATATTGGCAGATGTTTTCAGTTTGGTATAGACTGCAATTTGTTGTGTGTGAAGTATTAGGAAATATATAATGAAAAAAAAAGATTTCCTTATATTTGAGCCATTTCATGTGAACTTTTTCTGAGGTTATGTGATGAGAACTTGGGGGTCACAGTACCAGTGAAAATAAAAATCCTATTACTTAGTGACTGCTTCAACCAAAAATATGGGTTTCCCCACCAGTGCTTGAAACCTTTAGAAGAACTGAGATTTTGTTGAAAGATTTTGAATTCTTTGGAAGTTTTTTTTAATGTCCTTGAGAGTTTTTTTAACATGAGTGATAACCCTGAAAATTTGTCAAAAAGTAAATTAGTGCAGAATTTGGATTTGTCATTTTTGGAAAGTTGGCATAACATGCAGGAAGTAACTGAAAATCACCTCCAAGCCGGTAAAGAGTTGGTAAATGATGATATTGGACCTTGTTGTGAAATGAGACAATTCTTAAAGAGGAGCTGTGACAAATGGTAAAATTTACCGTGATAATATGTGGCCTGGTGCAATTCTGTCCTCAAACCTTTGTCAGTTTAATGATGACACCATTTTGTAGAGCTAATTAGTAATGCACACATGAAAGAGGCCTTTACAATGACACGTCACGTGTGCAAACTTCACGTAACACGCCGCAAATCCAGTCTTTTTTATACAACTGAAAATGTCTGACAGTAGCTCTGTCAAAATGTGTATTTGAATGAGTGTGGATGAGAGTTTAATCAAAATTTTAAATACCCCTAGAAAGGGAGTTATTTGCACAAGGCTTTCCGGTTTCCTCCAACTGCAGAACATAACCACCACTGTTCTGTAAGTGAAATGTTCGGGAGTATGATGTCAAACATTGGTAAAAACAATCACATGCATTAAATTCTCCCCAGTGATCAAAGTCTGTGTAAAAAAAATCCAAAAAGAAAACGAAAAGCCAAAAACAGGCAGTGTTGTTTCCTGCCGTTGTTGAAATATTCATACTGGTAAAAGAGATTTTCCTGTGGTTATAAATGTCACTAAGTCAACCAAGGGTAGCATTCTGTCATGGTATTTCATTTTGAAATTTCATAAATTTTTAAAAATTTACTTGAAAAGGCAAGGATGGTTCCTGTATTCAAAATATATACCACAGGGCAGGGAATAGTTCATTTAATGGGGCATGAGGAAGGCAAATCAGTGAATCGAGCAATGCACGAGTGATGGGAATGTGAGTTTGGAGGTGTGCTCTACTGACAGCATACAGTGGGGGCTGTTACGTATGCTGTGTTCTAATTCTGACGGGTGATTGGGTGAAGTGGTGGGGTGGTGGGCGTGGTGATGTACCTCTTGACGACGGGGCTATTATTTCTGCTGTTTTCTAATTCTTGTCACTGTCCCCATCGCACCAGACCAAGGCGCAGGCGGTGCCTAACCAGGGCGTCTGGGACATGAGAGGCAAGCAGTTCTACAGCGGCATAGAGATCCGTGTATGGGCCATCGCCTGCTTCGCGCCTCAGAGGACAGTCAGAGAGGACGCGCTCAGGTGAGAGAGAAAGAGAGAGAGAGTAAAGCCAGGTGATTTTGTACGCCTTGCTGCCAAAATTGTCCTCGACTATCTGAGCCCAACCATAATGCTTTCTGGTGTCAATTATGTGAAATATTTTCTAGTATAGCATAAAACACTTAAATTTAAATAAATAATTAAATTAATCATTGCCTTTTTATACATTAGCCATGGTTGTACATAGTGTATACATAGTGTTAACGACAGATATGCCTATTGGCAATCTGAAATATTTTATGTATTTGTAATTGTTAGTCTTGTATTCCACAAGCAACCAGCAACCTGTGGATGGTCTTGGGTTTGCCTTTGGCTTTGCTTGGTTTCCTGCCCCCGTAATGCTGGCCATTGTTACGTAAGTGAAATATTCTTGAGTAGTACATAAAACGCCAAATAAGATAAATAAATAAATATATCTTTTGCCATCATTTTTGCAGAAACTTCACTCAGCAGTTGCAGAGGATCTCCAATGATGCGGGGATGCCGATCATGGGTCAGCCATGCTTCTGTAAGTACGCCACGGGGCCAGACCAAGTGGAACCCATGTTCCGGTACCTGAAGAACACCTACCAAGGGCTACAACTCATCGTGGTTGTGCTACCTGGAAAGACACCAGTCTATGGTAAGCACTGGTACATTGCTTCGCGTCTCTGCTCCAGATCAAGATTTTAATATTTGTTCAATGCATAAAAACTCCTTAAAATCAACATTGATTTATCCTGAAAAATAAATGAAAATTTGGGAAAAGCTCATGATAGCATTATAGCTGTTTAAACCTTTGGGCCTGTTTCACGGAGCCCTAAAGCCCAAAAATCTAATCTTTTCGGGAAAACAAAATATTGGATGATGGATGCTCAAACTTGGCTGAATTCTTACCTTCACGACATAGAATCAGTGGTCAAAATTTCACAGATATGATGAATGTATTTCACATTTTAATCTGGATTACAATCTTAGGCTAAAGCTCAATATCGCTTTGTGAAACAGGCCCCTTGACCACTTTTGAAATGCAGTTTCCTGTCACTTGTCAGCATACCGTAAATGACCTAAAATTTCGTCCTAAAAAGTGCCTTTTTAGAGCTGAATAGATTTCATCAAATATTGTATTTGGTGCTGAAACTTACATTTTCCCATTGGGATATCATTCTACCTTCCAAACAAACCTTAAAACACATTCCTACAGTCAGTCAGACTCCCAGAATCAGGAAATATGAGCAACTTTGTCATGGACAAAATTTTATGTCATTTAGGGTGGTACAAGTGAAACACTCTAGAGGACAGTGTAAATGATCTGTGTGTTTCCAGCTGAAGTGAAGAGAGTGGGCGACATTTGCTTTGGTTTGGCGACGCAGTGCGTACAGGCGAAGAACGTGAATAAGACCTCTCCTCAGACGTTGTCAAATCTGTGCCTCAAAATAAATGTTAAGCTGGGCGGAATCAACAACATCCTGCTTCCAGGCATCCGGTAAGTCCTCTCTGGCACAGCGCCTTAGGTACCCTCCTGTAGACCTAGCTCTTGACCAGTGAGGTTACGTGTTAGAGTCTGGGCGGAATCAATAACAGCCTGTTTCCAGGCATCCACTTAAGAGGAGCGCTTTCCTCACTGGCCAAGTGCTCTAAGGTGCCCTTCTACAGGCCTTGCCCGGTGAGGTCACATGTTAAAGATCAGGGCCCATTTTCATATGACTTCATAAGTGACTTTTTTTGTAACTTACGTCAGAAATGACATCGTCTAGGTTATAGCACCATAAGGGGACGAGAAAGGGAGTCCTGCTAAGCCATTTCATTGAAGAAAGAAATCCACGAATTTATGCTTTCATGTTTTTTTTGTCTTCGTTCTGCAGGCCAGCTGTCTTCCGTGAACCAGTCATATTCCTCGGTGCTGACGTCACACATCCTCCAGCTGGTGACAAAGCCAAACCATCCATTGCTGCTGTAAGTAGGCTCATAGTTGTGTTTTCTTTTGGCAGTTTTTGACTAAAGGTATCATTTTCATCATATTTGGTGCCTCTCACCTGTGCATTCGCTGTAAGTTCGGCGTGGGCCATCCTCCTCTCCGGCCCTATATGGGAAGGTCTGCCAGCAGCATGCGGATGGTCATGGGTTTCCCTTGGGCTCTTCCCAGTTTCCTTCCACCAAAATATCTGTCTGTTCTTGGAAAAAGTAAAATCCCAGGTTGGATTTGTGTTTATGAAAAGGCACTGTCAGAGAATTTATTATCATTGCCAAACACAGATGTGCCTGAGATAGCGTTCTCCTTTTCCCACCTGTGTCTGCTTCGTTGTGTCGCTGAGGGGCTTTTCGCCCGTGCAGCTCTATGTTCTGACTCACAGTCGCCATGGTTACAGGTGGTGGGGAGCATGGATGCCCATCCTAGTCGTTACTCGGCCACGGTACGGGTACAACAACATCGCCAGGAGATAATCGCCGAGCTGTCCAACATGGTACGAGAGCTACTAATCCAGTTTTACAAATCCACACGCTTCAAGCCCACCAGGATCATATTTTACCGGGACGGCGTCAGCGAAGGCCAGTTCCAGCAGGTTAATGTAAGTCATCATCTGATTGGACGATTTTGGGTTTGCTTGAAAGTCTTCTGTGTGTTTGTGGTCTTGAATTTAAAATTAAAATTTATGATAAATTGAAAAAAAGGACGGATTTGTAAGTCGATGAGTATTGTTTCATGCCAGGTAGAAATAAAAGTTGATGTTTGTTGATGAAAAGCTCATGTGGCTTAACCGGATGGAGCTCGGACAAAAACTTAATATCTTTGGTCTTGGCAATGGTGCATTAAACCTAAATCATTCACTTGTTGCTTGGTCAAGAGATCATATATTCGATCTTGTATAATTGCTGTAGTATAAGTCCTGTTTGTGTGGATACTGGCTTGTTCAGGGTAATAAAAGTTCTGCATGAGTTTTCTTCATACATAATTATCCACCCATGCTGTCAGGGTACGAAGTTCTATTAGGTTTGATGTCTCATACAAAAAAAACAAACAAAAAAAGTCAACGTGCATGTAGTGGAACAAACCGGCGAAATTAAATCCTGATGTTTGTTTCATTCGTCATTTCCACCTCCTTACAATTCGAAAAACATGTAAAAGAGTCGCATGGTATAGTTGAGGCGAGCCATCATGTTGAGTTTTGAATTCTTTCCATGGGGCCGGATTTACCTTTGCTCTGCCCAATCATCAGGTGTTAACCCACGAGTTGCGGGCTGTCCGCGAGGCATGCATGAAACTAGAGGTGGGATACCAGCCAGGGATTACCTTCATCGTGGTTCAGAAACGACATCATACAAGGCTCTTCTGCTCAGACAAGAAAGACCAGGTAAGAGTTCTTGTCATGTTGCTCTAATTTAAAAGTGAAAATTAGGAAAATCTGGCATCAGATATGGTAACAGCTTAACTAAATAACGACAGTTTATCAAAGACAAAATATTTACTCAGGAAAGCAAATCCATGCTCTGAATTTCCGTGCTCTGAACTGATTTTCGCGCATAGTGTGAACGTAGCTTAGGCCGATGTTTCTGCAAAATTGAGAAAATGGAAAAAAATGTAGATAGAATTGAGTTTTAAACCTGAAGGTGATGAAAGATTGCTTCAACGTAACTGATATCAATACAAAGGCTTATTAAGTTGAAAAATGCATTCTGTCTTTATTATTAGCCCAACAGTGACCCCCAATTTCAAGTAAACATGAACAAAATATTTTATAATAATGCATAGGAGAAACTCTGTCCTTTTTTTTTTCTCATTTCTGTAATGGCTGACTTGATGACTTGCAGATTGGACGGAGTGGTAACATCCCGCCTGGCACCACAGTCGATGTGGGAATCACGCACCCCACCGAGTTTGATTTCTACCTCTGCAGTCATGCCGGTATACAGGTGAGTGTTTCAGTCTGCTAATTAATGACTGCTAACTTGCCAGCCACAGAATTGGGGGCCTTCCCTGTTTACAACAAGTAGTTATCATCGGTTTGAACTGGACTTAGTTCCTCAACCTTCTCACATGAGCAACTTTCAATTCAAATTATGCCTTTTTTGGAATTTTATTTTGAGAGGTATAAACTACATTGACTAAGTTCCAGTCTAAGTGAGATACGTTGATTTCAAAACCAGTAATGTCATCACCTTGGTAAGGTTATCTCCCCTTGATAAAACACTTGAGATTTGTTGGTTTCATACATTCAGAACTCTACTCCACTCTCTTTGTGTACTTCATGGTATTAAAAAGGTTACCTTATTTTCGGATCACATATTTTGCAAAATTCTTATTGGTACAGCCACCTCATAAGAACACTGTCGACTTTGGTTGATTACATGAGAAGAACGACAGTAAGTGTTGACAGGGAAAGTATCATTGTATGGCATTCATGTGTGTTCAGAAGTGCATATACACAAGCCCAGGTTGAGGTGAAATGCAGTGATTAACGCCAATGAAACATTATCCTTCAGTAAATGTTTAAAGTTGTATTTCAGGGGACGAGTCGACCCTCCCACTATCACGTCCTGTGGGATGACAACCGGTTTAACGCTGACGAGCTGCAGACGCTGACGTATCAGTTGTGCCACACGTATGTCCGCTGCACACGCAGCGTCTCCATCCCTGCACCTGCTTACTATGCTCACCTGGTGGCGTTCAGGGCTCGTTACCACCTGGTGGAAAAAGAACACGACAGGTAAGAAGAGTAAGGTACCTTTACGTTTTCAAACGGTCAGACGTTATGGATTTATAAGAAATCAGAAGCTAGTAAAGCGATACCACCAAGAGTTAAATTTACTATCAATGTCTGGTGAATTTGCCTCAATACATTACCATAAAACTTGACTTTATGTTAAACATAAATCTCAAATTGCCGGAATTGGTATTTTTATTTAATCTGTCATTCCCCCCACCCCCACCCCCCATTCTGACTTTTCATGCCTTGGTGATGATGAACACTTAATGAAGCTCGTGTGGCTGTTTTCACAGCCTGACGTTCCCTGAGAAATGCAAATAGTTCTCCAGAAGTCGATTTTCGTGTTACTATAAATGTGATCACAAAATCTGTACTGCGTAAACGTTCTTTGTTCTCCACAGTGGTGAAGGCAGCCATCAATCAGGAAACAGCGAGGACCGTACTCCAACGGCCATGGCACGGGCTGTTACTGTTCACCCTGACACCGTTAAGGTCATGTACTTCGCTTAGTGCACAATCCGTGACCATGGAAACCAGCAGATCTGTTCATCGACATCATGGGAGAATTAGCTCCTTGAGGGAGACCAGTCTTCACGCGCGACAGAAACTGATGCAGATTTTTTTATGTCGGAAAAAAGAGAATGGTTTTGTATGGGAGGATATTCTTGTGAGGTTTAAGACTTCTGACATTTTTACTTCCCTGTTATGCTGCTGGAACGAAGATAGACATTTTGTAAAGGTCCTCTGCCATGGAGTTGGTGGTGAGAAGTGATTTGTCCTCCCAGGATTGAACAGTTTGCTACTGGAAAGCCAGTGCTGGGAGAGGACTTCAAAAGCCCTCAGTTCCTTAAATCTCCGAAAAACATTGCTAACCCCTTGCAGAACTTCTCCTTCCAGGTTTTGTTGCAGGACTGTACTTGGCAGTTTTTGGAGGGAGGGGTTGAGGCTAGCTTCGGAATGGCTTTTTTGAAATGGCTCTTGCCGATTCCCTCTGCAGTGTAGGGGAGCACTATCTAGGGGAGGTAACCGTTGTTAGCAATCATTGACCATCACATTTCTTAGAACTATCATTCATATTGAGCTATTGCTGACCAACTGTTTCTACTGCATTTGGATACATGTTTTATCAGTTATTTGTTTTCCTTTTTTTTTCTTGGCTTTTTTTTTCTTCCATTTGTTTGTGGTCTTTTGCTTCTCATTATCTGTCACTGCGCCATGTTTGTTGAAGCGCCTCTCTCGTTACATGACTTTTTGCGTAAGATACTTTGGCGTCGCAATCGGCGCTTGCTGGCAGCTATTACGGCCTAGCTCACATTCCAGGCTTAGTGGATCTCGTGTCAACCAATTATGGAGAGTCGCTGACTGAATGATGCCATTACGACTTGACCAATGCAGTGGCTTTCTTATAATATCATAAATAACCCCCCAAATTAAAGTTTGCAGAGTTGCACAACAAAGAAAACAAAATATTAAAAAAAAAAAAAAATCTCAATAAACTGAATTATTGAATGTTGGTCAAAGGTGCATTGCGTTCCGAAATCACATCACTGGTCTGTTGGCAGTGCTGTTTAACTCGCAGTAAAGGCATTGTAATCAACTCCGAGCAACCTGCTATTTATAGAATGAGTCCTTGAGTAATGTGTTTGTTTTCCCATGCAGTATAAAGTTGTTTTTTTTTTTTTTTTTTTTTTTGCAATGTTCCATTTTATGCACATTTGCCTTTTTTTATACTCTAATGTATCTTGCAATAAATACCTAACATGTTGCGGATATATATGCAAAAGTTCATGTGGCTGTAACTTTAATTTTACCAGAAATCAAATGGTTTGCTTTTCTGGGTAATGAAATTTTAACAATGACCAAAGTACTGTTTAAAAATAGAAAATGACCCTACCACAGCATAGCTTTGCTAGAGCAGAAACGAAAGCCCATTCAAAACCAAGATTTTTCAAAATTAGCTAAGATATTTACCAACTTGACGAGGAAGTGTTACTTTGAAGTTCATTTGTGAAAATACGATTTATGTTTCGCAGCTCATAATTTTTTTCTGAGCCAGATGCAGCAAAAATGACAAACTCAATGGAATTGCACCCAAAACCACCCCAGCACCTACTACCCACCCACCCACCCCCATTGAATCAAATGGGCCTGTCTGAACAAAACACCTGAAAGTGGGGGATATGGTTTGATGGACAAATGCCATGCTTTTATGGGTTTATTTTTTGTAAAAATTTCATGAAACTTGACATATTTTGATGTCAGAAGAGAACTCAAAACAAAATGAAACAAAAACCCTTCCCTTGACTCTTGAATTTTAGTTGAAATATTTTTCGATGGCTTCCAACAGCTAAATGTCAGGCGATGACTGAACCCACCACCTATCATCCCTCATTTGAGAAAATGGACTTATCCCACCAGTGTTATGATCCTGCAAAGAAGCTTATATGTGTTTTCAAACCTGGCACAACAACCCTGTCCACACTTATTTCCTCCCCTGCCCCCTAATACTAAAAGTAGTAGTGAATCTGTAAGAGGAAATTAAATTTTGTTAAAAAAAAAAAGAAAAAAACATGAAAAAGAAAAAGTATGAGGCAGGTTTTATTTATATTATGTATTGTAAAAGACAGATGCCGTATGTGAAATACAGACCCAGAAACAGTTTCATAACCAAAAGGAAACCGAACTGATATGTGGCTTTAAAACCAAAACTGGAAACTTTTACATTCTATTGTTTTGATGCACCTAATTGTAGCAATATTCAAATCAACACAAAACTGAGATCAAACTTTTAGGATTTCTGCCATCTAATGATCAAACAGCTTCAAATTTTAAGAGGTGACAGAAAACAACAAAAATTCATTTCATCTGCATTTACAAGAATATATCTTACAAAGATATTGATGGTTAAGCTTATATCTGAGCCGAAACAAATACAACGTAAAGATGTTAAGAATTATTCTGATTTAGATCAAAAGTGACTTGTTTGAACATTTTCTTTTTTGTGTTAAACTAGGAAGCTCCTGGATTCGATACCATGTCATCTATTTTTTTTTGTGTGCCAGTTTTTGTTTCTTACATTGAATTATGGGTAACGGTCATGCTGTAAATATTTACATACTAAAATATCTATATATTGGAAGACTTGTTAGCAAAAGGAATATAATCATTGATTGTGTTGTACCATAGTAGAAATCAGTTTGTCTATCCAAGTATCATGAAGTGAGAGCCTTGGTCAAGGGCAGATAACTCTGCTTTTTTTTTTTCCAATGTCAGGAGCTGGAATTTTTTGAGTTGTACTCTCTCTCTGACATGAAGCCCTTTGCATGCTGAAGCAGTGTTCATAGTCCCATGTTGCAATCAGAAAGTGTTTTTCCAGTTTTGTTTGAGACCCGTCTTGTGTGAAAAGAAATGTGAAGAAAAAAAATAAAAAGGTGGACATACGAACTGTTTTTGTGCAGAAAAGAGATAATATTAAGTTTAGTGGGCTAGAGCTGATGATCGTAATGATGTTTTTATTGTCAAGTATGGCTGTGAAAAGACGAGTAAAGCATCGGGTTGCGGGACGGGGGGGAAAAATACAATAATGTGTTATATTATCTGAAATGATCATATTGTACTTTGCCGGGAATCAAATGAACTTTAAATGTCATTTTGTAGTTTTTAACCCTGTGAAATTGGAGTGTGAATGTCGTCTGCGCGAGCGAGAGTTTCCGATTTTTCACACCCTCACCCTCCGTGTTTTTATTTTATTTTAAAATTTGTCTTTGGAATGTCATTGGAAAGAAAGTTGCGTGTGTTTGATCGAGGCTTATGGAACTGTGCTTGATTCATTGAACTCTTCTACAGCCTTGGTTTCCATTAAGTGTTGTTATTTGCGCAGTGTAAGCCAAGTTATTTATACAATGTAAATTTATGCTCCTTGTTATCTTGGTAAATGGTTTTGAACGTGAACATCTAGAGGTTATTTTATACTTGTTTGATTATATTTTTGCGCCGAATGGAGTAGAAGCAAATTTATTTGTACATCCATGTTTGAAAGTCACTAATTATCAAATCTGTTTCAATAGTCGTCTATCAGGCTGTCAGAGCTAATTTTTGAGCTTCGATGATTTTTTTGTATTGGTAAAGTGACCTTTTAGTCTCTATGGTTCTAAAAACTGTTGCAGTTTAAAAAATGTGGACATACGTTTCAAGTGCTCTCTCTTTATTATTACTGATGTTGACCATACTAAGGAGCAGATACCAAAAAGGAAGTTAAATTTAGATTTGTCCTGTCAGAAATGTGCTTAACTATTTTGGTTACTGTAAGGAATTCATGTATTGAACATCAACAGTTGCTTCCCTTTGAACATGCTCATTCTGTGGCCAAAATGGTGAAGGGTCTCAAAAAAACAGCAGTACACATGAACATTCAGTGGCTTTAGAGAAATGATTTGAAATACACCTGCTTTTCTGTCAGTTATCGTTTTAATGTTTTGAATCTGGTAGAAACTGTTCCCACCCCCCACTCCACTTTATTATCACACAAATCATGAATGTAATTTATTTTATCATGTGGTGGCATCATGTCCTGAAATTAAATATTTTAAATCCAGTCTACATTAGTTTGTTATTTATTGCGTGTTTTTAGTAGATTAATTTATTAATTTAGATTATTTATTGCACGTTTTTAGTAGATTAATTTATGTCACCGTATTGTTAAAAGGCAAATATAAGTTTCAGTACAGAAAGTCATATTTTGAGGTTTATATGCTTGTAAATATGCACTTTTTGGGTTATTTGCGTTAATTCTGGGCATGATTAGTAGGAAACAGCTTCCACAGAAAATGAACTTGAAATTTCCCCCTAAGAAATACTGAACTCTGCCTTCCAGGATTCTTCGGCTTTAAGGGGTCTTCAGAACACAAGTCTACCAATCACAACGACTTCTATGAAGCAACAACCAATCAGAAACCAGTGCACAATGGTAACTGAAGGAGAATAACCATCGGCAGGCTGATGGCAGGCCTTCCGTACAACCTGTACAGTACAGGAAGCCAACAAGACCCGAATTTGAACTGAAAGCAATCACACTGGTGAGAGGTTCCTGGGTCAATGTGTATACTGCAATACCCTAATTCTTTTATCTTTTCATATATGAAAGAGCAACTTTCAGTGCAATTTAAACACATTTCTTATTTGATTTTGGAGAGAAAACCACATTGGTTGGACTGGCCAGTTTCAGGGCTTCACAAAAATTATAATTTTATCAGTCAACGCAGAATAATGCCTTCAGAAATGCCTGAATAAACACCTTGCACACATGTGAAAAGGTTGAATGACGGTAGCACTCAAACCATGGCCATGGCAGCCCACATGTATTCTTTAGTTCTGTGTTGTGATCAGAGCATCACATTACGCCGAACAAACAGTTTTCTAAGGATGGCCTAAACCCTGACATTCAGCAGATGTGTGTGACAATCTATACCCATTGTCATGTGGGGCCTAGGTGGCTCAGTCGGTTAGCCAGAAGCTTCCCACAAATGCGGTCGCTGTGAGTTCATGTCCAGATCATACAGGCTTCCTCCCCGGCAGCACGTGGGAAGGTCTGCCAGCAACCTGGGAATGGGTGGGTTTCCCCCGGGCTCTGCCTTACTTCCTCCCACCATACAAGTGATACCATACAACGTACAAGTGAAATAATCTTGAGCACGGCATAAAACACCAAATAATCATTGCCACATGACAGGCAGTGCATGCAGGTAAACTCTAATAATAAAACATATAGAATCTGAAAAACACATTCATGTATAATTTATATAATCTGAGTTTTTAATCTGTCCACAAGTTTCCTGTACTCTCTACCATCCAGAGCCAAGAGTTTGGCAGTCACATGGTCACACCCCAGTTCTGTCAGTTCCGAATACCTCTTCTCAAGAGTTTCAGTACTGAAGGAGAACAGTCGTCCATTCTTGATGATGTCCTCATGCGATATCGAACAGCTTTCCAGAAATGTCAAGGTCGCACTCAGTTTGGTCGCCCTCACGTTCAGAATTCGGGAGTAAGACCTTTTCAAAATATCAATATGGGTGACGTCACAGCGAAGAGACTTGCAGAGGAATTCCTCCTTGCTTTCACACGATCCCAAAACACGTAGTTCAGATATCACTTTTTCAACGCATGGTTCCAAGGATTCCTCCGGACATTTCAGCAGATAGAAGAAGGATTTAGTGGAGCATTTCTGAAATGTGATGCCGTTTCTTCGCAGCATTCTGGTGCGTGATTCCAGCTGCGCAATGGAGAGCGTTAGAATCCATGGTTTGGCCAGTAACGCTTTCGCGGTCACCCCCTGGGCCACAAGGAGTTCCAGTTTCGTTTTCAGCGATGACAATTTCGACTCTTTCAAGACGGCATTTCTCTCGATGAGGGCAGCGGCTTCCTGTCGTGAGATACCAAGGCAAGACTTCAACATCGTGGGGACGTCGTAGTAAACATCGCGTGCTGATTTCTCTTGGTGCTGCAAAGCAAGCCTCCTTTCGAAAGCAGATTTTGAGGCATTCACGTACGCCAGTCTGCAGTTGTGAACTCCTACCTTCTGCAGTGCCTCAAAGCGACTACTTAAGGTGTCATAGTTCCTCTTAAAAACACCTGGGTATCTGAAGATTTCCTTCAAGGATACCTTGTTGCTGTAGAAGAGTTCAATCATGCTGTTGAACTTCGACTGTTCCATTGCAGCAACCATATGATTTTGGGCCAAGAATTCACAGGCTTCTTCAAGTGGACACCCATATGTTCGCACCAATAGGGTTGCTCGATTCTTACATTCCATAGATGAATTGGCAGTTTTTCTATATCCTCTTACCCAAAAGTCAACCCACATCCTAGGGTGTCCAATCAAAACTCGGCTTAAAAGAGGAAAAATACTCATTTCACTCTGTCTCATTGGACAAGAGACCGTTGCCACGGTTACTCTAAACATGGCTGTCTTCAGAAGCGCCATAGTTGTGCAGATCCTCACTAAATATTGCAGCTGAACTCCTCAAAAACTGGCATCAAGCAAAGCATCTCCAAATTTTATTTTTGCCCTACAATCCGTGCACTCTCCATGCCTAATCCTCTCCGTTGTTCCACCTGTACTGCTTCAAGCTCAATGACATGTTCTGAAAAAGAGAAAAATAAATGTTGGTATTCTGGTTGAAAACTAGCATGTCCTTCAGGTTCTTCAGCAACTACAAACACAAAGAGATTTCATGACTGCATGACAAAAAAAATAACTGCCTTTTATTTACAAATTGCTGTTTAAGCATAAAACCAGTTGTCTGTTTATCACAATCAAGTTTCGAGTTACAATTCTTTCACCCATGCAGCCTAGGAGGAAATATCTTTGTCATCACAGTATGTATGTCACACGCGTCCAAAAATCAGACCTTAAGACCGTCTAGAAAGGTGAGTATTTAACTTTTGACAAGATTTTCAATAGGTAAGTAATCAAAAGGATCACCACAGTATAGTCATCTGTGGTCATTTGCATATATGACTTAATATAAAAATAAATATAAACGGTGAAACACAGTGATATAACATTGTGAGTTTGTTCTCTAGATGATCCTAAAGAAGCGAGGATCATTTCCCAGCAATTTAAGTCACACACTATCACAACAATCAAGCCGTCTCTTTATAACCATATTAAATAACCCCTGAAATGCATCAATCAATTAAATATTGTGGTAATGGTATTGAATGGTAATGGAATAATACCGTTATCGGCAGCATACAACGTCTAATTTTTGAGTATAGTAATGAAAGTGAAAGTGCCCATAGATTATTTACCGGTACACGTAATTCTCTCTACACATTCTACAAACCACTTCGGTTTGGACATCTCCAACAGATGGTTATGACTTTTTCTAGTTAAACTACAGCACTTGCTAACCCCAATAACGCCCCTCTCCGGCCCCTCTATTGTGAAAATCAATAAATCCATCGCAAAAATGCATGTGAACACACATTTTCCGGGCTCATGTACCACGTGGTTGGCGACCTTGACCTTCGTTTTACGACACAAAAGGTCAACCGGAAGTTAATCCTTACAGCTAGCGTGTCGTACCGGCGAAAGTTTAACATGGCAAGTGGTAAGTTACTGTTCGACTTCTTGCAGAAACTGGCCTGTTTTCTTGGTCATGATAATGCAGTCGACGTTCACTCTCTCTTGCACTGTTGTCTAACTTCAAACTGGAGCCGATTTTGGAATGATGGGTGGTGTTCCGACTTCCTTGTGTTGTCGACCAAGTTGCTGCTCTAGCCTGACGAGCCATTTTGCCACGTGTGTTATGCTCATAGGCTTTCGTGTCAAAACAGCTACATTCGCCAAATTTGCATCAAGACCGACAATTAATTATTAAATGGCGTAGAATTTTCCAAGCTGTATTCATAATTCCAGTTTCAAATATCAGAATGTGCAAGTGGATGCCATGTATTTAGGAACTTTTTGACAGCCATAAAAGAGTCAAAAGCAGTAATCGGTTACCTGTTCATTAGAAACAGAATGGGGTAATTTTGTTGTCATCAGACCACACTTGACTGGTCTTTGTACCTCTCCTTTCTATCCATCCGGTCTTTAGGTCGGCCACGCTACAGCACTCTGCATCAAGCAGTTGCGTAGCCTAATGAATTAGACGTTGTATGCTACCCGTACAACGTCTAACAGAGGCCCATTTGAAAAAAGAGGGTTATTTTCCTGTTGGTATTTAGAAGCTGTCTACCCATTCAAATCTGTATGTTTCTCAATCAACAATGATCAGCCCAGGTTATCTCATGTCGCAGCGGTTTTAAAACGTTTCAGTTAAGCTCATATTGCTTGCTATAGGGAGCAGCCCCGTTATTAACTATTTTGCTAAGTAATCGCCAGACGTTTTTGTTTATCGTAAATTCTCCACACTGTGGGAGTTTTCGGCTTTTGGGCTACCTATGTAACAGCATGAACCTTGCACCGAAAACCTCCACAACACAGGGATTATCGGACTCTCTTAATGGTTGGCTAAACATGGCGGACTGGGGGAATTTTTGACCATAGCAATGGTCTAAGACAGCCGAAATGGCCCTAACACAAGCGTTTTAAAACCTCTGTGACATACAATCCTCTTGGCTGATCATTGCTGATTGAGGAACATATAGATTTGAAAGGGTAGGCAGCATCTAAATACAGATAGGGAAGTAACTCTCGTGTTTCAAATGGACCTCTGTCAGATATTGTATCGGTAGCATACAACGTCTAATTCATTAGGCTAGAAGTGGCCAAACTGCTGCGAGGGTTACTGAACTAATGTAAATACCATACCCACTTCAAAGATAGAAGTTTGCCCCCGAACCTTTCAATTAAGCTTGAGTGTCCCCACAGCTGCACTCTGTGTGAAGCAGAAACACTAGGGTAGTTCGCTCCCTCATCATATTTTTTCCACATGGTTGCTGTGACTTACTAGGAATGAAATATCTCTTGCTCCTTCACCTGAGTAGGTCACTGGCCACCATATTGTCGCACAGCGATTGAAGTTCTGTGTGGGACAAGACACGTACCATGTTGATTTTACCGGTGTTACATATAGTATTGGAAACGGAAGTTGATTTGTGGTTCATTCCCATTTAGTCAGAGCAACGATACAACAGCTACTTGCATAATTTGTTCAAGATTATTTAGACCCATTTCACAAGATTATGTACGATGCTAAGGTCCATTTTAAAAATCCTACTATGCCTTTAATAAATCTAGCGAACTTTCATCTGTATGAATTGTCAATCAGACACTGATTTTGGCTGTTGCAGGGACATCAGTGTTGTGGTTGTTTGCTGTGTGTGTGGTGGGCCAGGCCCTCACTCCATCCACATACCTGACCACTGTGGACAAACAGAGGCTCAGAACTGTGTTTGAGTTGGCCCAGCCGTACTCTGATGGGCCCAGTGCTCATTACTCCATTATGGGACTCAAGTTACTTGGCATTCCAGTGCCCAAACAGCAGGTAGGTGTTTGAGTTGGCCCAGCCGTGCTCTGATGGGGCTAGCACCCATTACTTCCAGTTACTGGACATTCCAATTCCCCAAAAGTCAGGTGGGGGTGATGTCCTAGCAAGTTTTTTGGTCATAAAAATTCTAACACCGAACCACAGTTGTAGATAAGTGAGAAGTTCTTGAGTATGGCGTTAAAAAAACAATAAAATTATAAAACACTTTTCTGGTTTGCTCTCTGTGGTGTCAGTAAACCTAGATCCCATTTCAAAAATCAACTCACGTCTTAAGTTGAAAATTGCAATTTAAATTACTCTAATTCCTCAACCTTTTCGCATGTGAAAGCAATTCGTGCACATTTTCAATTCGATTTTGGGGATAAGCTACACTGGTTGGATTGGTCAGTTTCAGGGCTTCACAAAAAGCATAATTTTATCAGTGAACACCAGCGAATACTGCCAGAATATGCTTGAACAAACACCTTGCAAACATGCAGAAAGGCTGAACAATTACAGTAAACTAAAATCATGAAAATTTTGCCTGTTGATTCTGAGCTGTGGTTATATATCAGTTAAGTTTGACTATCTGGAGGAGCCTCCGTGGCTCAGTCGTTTCGCACGCTATCGCAGCACAATGACCCCAAGCCTCCCACCAATGCGGTCGCTGTGAGTTCAAGTCCAGCTCATGCTGGCTTCCTCTCCGGCCGCATGTGGGAAGGTCTGCCAGCAACCTGCAGATGGTCGTGGATTTCCCCTGGGCCCTGTCCGGTGTCCTCCCACCATAATGCTGGCCGCCGTCATATAAGTGAAATATTCTTGAGTACGGCATAAAACATTAATCAAATAAATAAATAAATAAATTGAAAACGCGGCTTTTGTTAATTTGACTATTTTAAAGAAGCTTGAAATTTTTGACTTGAGCCTCAGACTGGTTTTTGTGAAACTGACCCCAATTGTGTGTCGTCATTGTTTTGTTTAGGAGGCCTGTAAATCTGTGACGTCCAGCCTGAAGACAGATAGCGTGGAGTCCATGTATCACGCAGCAGCTGCCAGCAAGGGGCTGGAGAATTGCAAGGTTAGAGAAACTTGTTCAATGCTTTTTTTAATATTGCACAGAAATAGTACTTTTCCAACCTGCCTTTGCATTATTTTTGTTCAACAAGCACTATGTACATGGAGTGTTGTTCTTTATCTTGATGATTAATATAATAATTCTCTGGGCTGCAGTAAAGGGTTTTCTTTTTATTGTCACAGTAAAATTTTGGATGCAGTTTTCATTTGAACAGAAGGCAAAAGATGTGAGTTATCTCCCTTGTTTTGACAGGTCTCAGTTGGAAATGGAAAGCAGCTCTTGACCGACACAATCAAAGAAGAGTCATCTGTGTCAAATATTTTCTATGCATTTTTTGCCCTGAAAAATTTAGGACTGGCAGGTAAATTGTTTTTTTTATTTTGTGGCAAGAACTTTACATGATGAGCAAGCCCACTTCATGTTGGCTTTCTCGCTCCAAGTGGGAAGGTCTGCCATCCAATGTTGTATGTCTTTCCTCTCACCATAAAGATGGTTGCCTTTGTTCAAATGAGGTCTACTTGAGTACAGCATTAAACACCAATGAAATAAATAAATAGATAAACAAATAACATCCAGGTACACCCATGATTATCTCAACACTTGAAGATGGTCCCAGTATTTCTGTTTATAGACTGTAGTGTATTGGGTGTCATGTCTGGTGTCCTGGGCATAGCTTTTAAGTTGCGCAGCATTCCAAAATCATGACTTTTACTATCGTGATTTGATCAAAAATGAAATAAAACTTTTACTTTTATAAAACCCTCAAGAGACAGTATTTTACAGTGTATAGCAAACTTCTTGAAGGGAAAGACCTTGAAAAAATGAACTCAATGTGAGTGAAGGACCATTAAAAACTGTATGTGAAAGTAGCTTTAGTGATATTTTTACATTTTTTTTTTCACCAAAATAAACGCAATCAAATATTTTGATAGTATGGTGGCTTTTATGTACCCTATTGATATTGTGGTTCACCAGTAATGTCACACAACTTTTGTACAACTTTACGTTCAGCTCTGAATATCGCTCATGTGAAGAGTACTGTTGTAATTTTTAGCTGTGTATGGAAATGTTAATATGTCATTACGTTTCTGCTTTAAGGCCATAGAAAAGTTGGCGTGACGTCACTGGTGAACCATATCGTCAATATGGTCCATAAAACCCACCATACAATCAAAACATTTGCCTGAGTTTATTTTGGTGAAAAAAAAAAAAATGAAAAGTTCAGGGAAGGTATTTTCTGATACAGTTTTTAATGGCCTTTTCACTCACCCTAAGTTCATTTTTACAAGGTCTTCCCTTGAAGAAGAAGAATTATTAGTGAAGTGGGTGATTTTGGTTTGGTGTGGATTCCTGTTTCTGTTTTAGATGCAATCCTGTTGTATATCTTTATAGTCACTTGTACAGTTTTATCTTACATATAAGAAACCCACTTATTCTGGACTTCATTAGTTTGTCAATGCATTTTGATGTATGAAAATTGTTATTTGATTTGCACTTTTCTTTTTATAGTGGATGATAAAAAAGTGAGCGCAGCTCTTTTAGGAGCTTTGAAAAAGGATGATTCCCCATTGAGGTATATATCCATTTGCTGTGATTTAAGAAGTCATTTGTTAGCTATAGGTTGAAGAAATCTTCAAATGATTTATATCTTTATGGAAAGCAGTTCTTGAATATTTAAATTTATGAACTCTCATGTAAAGTTTGAATGCTCAGTTTTAACATTTTTAATATTAGTATTTGTGAATACTAATGTTAATCCTGTATGCTGAAGGAATTTTTCGTTCTTGATGTATACCTGAGTGGCTGTAAAACAAACACGATTGTAGATGATACAACAGACCATGAAGAGAAGTTATAGAAGTATCCTGGTGTATGTCTCTGCTTCAGTATGTTACCACTGACAATTTGTGGAGTTTTGTGAGAGATGTAATGCTGCTTGCAAGCTCCATCTTAAAAATAGACTTCAGATGTAATGACATGGCTTTATTTTCGTTATTTTTTTAACCAGAATCTACATGGATTCCTGTAGATTAACATTTTCAGAATCCTCTGGAATCCAAATCTAGTATCACACGAATTTGAAGTAAAGATTTGAAAACATATGATAGCAAACAGATTTTGGCGATTCCAAAGTTCATAAATTTAATGACCTGAAACAACACATTTTTCTTATAATAAATTTGAATGTGACTTTTTTTTACGGGAATCCAAATAGATTTGTGTAGTAATAGTATGTGGGAGTCATGACGAGAATCTAATTCCCATCGAAAGTTACGCCCTGAATGATGCCTTTGAACTTCGTCATTAATATCTTTCATTAGCAGATTTGAAGTAATGATCTACAGGTAAAACTTCCTGTTTTGTTACAGCATGGGATACGCATTTCATGTTGCCTCTCACTTATCTGGAGATGTTACAAAGTTTTTTGAAAACATAGAAGATGTTGTTGCTCAAGCTGATGAAGTGGATGAACAGTATTTACAAGTAAGATCTGTGTATCTACAAGTAGGATCTGTGTATTTACAAGTAAGATTTGTGTATTTACAAGCAAGAGCTGTGTAATTACAAGTAAGATCTGTGTATTTACTAGTAAGATCTGTGTATTTAAAGGCAAGATCTGTGTATTTACAAGTAAGATCTGTGTATTTACAAGTAAATTAAGATATGTGTATTTACAAATAAGATCAGTGTATTTACAAGTAAGATTAATGTATATACAAGTAAGGTTTGTGTGTCAACAAGTAGGGTTGCATGTACTTTTATGATAGGATTTTGTACATTTCAAGCAAAGTTGTGTGCATTTCCCAGTCAACTTACCTTATTGAGGGAGGGGTTTGATATTGTATTTGCTGGGGTGACAAGAGGCAGTCAGTGGTTTGCTGTATCATTTGTTAGATTGCCTTAAGTTTGATACAGATGACTGACTTTCCACTAATCAGACATCTGTTCCTTGCCAAACATTGTTCCTTTAATCTAGACTCCCTGGGTTAATCCACCCATGAACCGGACTGCTGCGCTAAGGGAAACATTCTGGAGCAACACCTGTCAGATAGATAATAATGTATTAATCTGAAAATATGCCCCAAAACTTGCATGTCCAGACGCATGAAATATTACTTTGGTTTTTAATCTTAAAACATTTCCCAGAAGGATGCCATCCTACACATAACTTCTAAACAAATGTCCAGAACAGCTTTTCTAAGATCAATTCAACTCGCAGAATAAGGTGAAATGAGTTACATAGTCATAGGTAAAGTTTTGGGTGGAACACAATACGTAAGTTCTCCTCATGTTTGAAAACGTTTGTGTGTTAATGTCACAGTAATGTATGTTACACGAAATTCCGATTCTCAACCTGAATGTAATTAAAAATGATAAGACTCACGTGTGAACACGAGTCTGTCCGTTAACCTGCAAATATGTTCTAATGCCTGATATCTGCTTACACAAATTTCACACCTAATGTTTCTCTTGACATCAGAAGTCAGGATAAACCAATATTATGTATATAAAATACCAGCATGCCCTTAGGATGTTTCCATTGTGTGTGAATGTTAATTTGGTGATTTCTTTTTTTTTCTGTATTTCAGTTTGAAGGCGGATTGTATATATCAGCCCTGGTTGTAGATGGCGCCTATAAACTGGCAGAGAAAGCCAAGAAAGCCCCAACAATATCTGAGGTAATGCAACAGGCTACACAACCCTGTAATTGCTTCTTTCCTCAAAAAGAGCAACTATGAATGATTGATTGATGGATTTAGGCTGCATACAAGCATTATGTCAGCTATGTTTGGAAAGATACATAACTGATATAGACAGCAGACTGATGATTTGCTCTGACAGAAATCAGGCCTTTAGTTCAGGAGTTTCCTGTTTTACAGGTGTCCAAAGAAAACCCCCTTCAAAGTGGAGGGGGTACATGCATGTTGCAGATGTGGAAAATCAGTCCTGAATTTGCCGTAACGTACTTTTTGTAGTCATATTGATTGTGATCATATACATATAATTTGTAACAAACAAATGTTTGAGAATTGAATTTTTTTTTCATGTCCAAATGGGAGGTGACCAAATGTATTTACAAATGTGTAAATGTATGTATTTGTGTCATATTTTTATTATTCCTTTTGGGGCTTTCTATGTCAGGATAAAGTTGTGAAGTTTGCGAACTATTTCCTGAGTCGGAAGCACGTTCACCAGCTGCGTTCTGCGTACCAGTTCCTGTCTGTCATCAGGACACTGACTGATAATAAGGTAAGCCCTGCTCAGTAATTTACAAGTGTATGCTATAAAAATTGAAATTATTAGGTGGGAAAAGTATTTAATTTAATTTCAATATTAAAACAGTTTAGAGTCTAGTTTAATGAACAACATTAAGGCTTTTACCAAGTTAGATGATTGTACATTTATTTGTCATTTACGTACTGTGTTTCTAGTGTGACATCAATGAATTTGCCTGAGAATATGGTTTTCAGTCAAAAGTGAAGCAATTTAAGATAAAAAAAAATGAACTTGAAGAAGATTGAAGTATGTTGTCTATAGCTCCATGAAAGTTAAGACAGAGCGCAATACTGAATGAATGTTTCAATGGATGGATCGTATGTGAGTATGCTACTTAGGATTGACATGACAAGTGTGTTGAAGAAACTGGGATTTGTTTGCTTGACTTAATAATTGTAGTTTTATCAGTTTAAACCATCTGAATGCTGTTTATTTTATCAGTATCAGATTCCCATTGCCGTGACTTTAGCCAGCTCAGTCGCTGTTAGCCAATCAGCAAACATGGTTCAGGTAAGTTCGTCGCCATAGTTACAGGAACTCCCAAAGTCCTCTCCATTAAAAACTAAAGTTATTGCAGAATAAGATCAAGAATTCCACAGAAGTTGCCTTTTGCTTTCTTGAATTGTGGTCATGCCCAGTAAAATATTGACAATAAACAGTTTCATACATATTCTGAAAAAGCCCCCCATCCCCAACCCCAACCAAAAGTGGACATACAGATTGCTTGAAAATGAAAGAGTAAAGTAGGTCTAATAGTCCACAGGGTTTTTAATCTCTGCATGGACATAGCTTTTCCTTTAGCTGTGTTTGGAAGGTACAATGATACCCTGCTGTAAAATGTAAAATTATATTGCCTTCTGTTGCCTCGAAAACTTTACTTTTCTGCAGCAAAATTTCAGGTCGAATAAAGTATATTTTTAAGTGGGATGCTGATTGCAGTTGTTATGTTTAACCATGGATATGGAGTCATGATCTGTAAAGCCTCTTGTGCAAAGTTTAGGAATGGTTACATTTTCCCTCTTCACTTTTACAGGTTCGAGTGACAAACCTTCTGGGCGGGAGCTTGGGCAAATTGACGGTGACGGCTGACAGTGCACGCCACCTGGTGGATGAGGCAGTCGTTCTGAGCAAGAAACAGTTCACGGCTTCTAAATCTGAGGAGTAAGTCCTTGAGATTATGAGGTTCGATGCTTGAAAGCTGAGAATAATTGAAATTTGTATTTCCAGCCTACTTGCATATTTCTAGACAAAATCTTAAATTTCTGAGAGCAGTATAACAGGTGGTAATATATATAAATTTTATCTTTTAAATTTTTATTTGAATATCTGCAGATTTAGCACATTTTTATTTCCATGCAGGCATTTCCTGTTGTTATGACAACAATGTGTTGACTTCTGTGAACCATATATAAACTCAAGTGTCAGATAAACTTGTCTCTTTCCTCTCAGCTGACTGGCAATCTGATAGACACTCTGATCTAAGGCAATATTTAAAATCTTGATTGATATTAATTTCTTTTATGGACATTTGGCAACACAATTTTCCAAACAAGGTAGGATTAAAACTCCCTGAATAGATGTATGATTATTTAAATTTTGTACCAAATTCAACATTTGGACAGATACCATATTTGTTGCTGAAGTCAAAATACTCATGAAAGGCTTTAAATCTTGTAGTTGTAAATTCATAAGTCATTGTATTTTGTGCCGTAGCCTTGTGTCCACGTGTATGGTGTACATAGTTTTATTAGAGGAGATTTAGGTTGTCACAAAGCTCAAGCCTGGTAGATGTGGTAGTGTTTGTGTGTAATGTTTATGTATGGAGCTCTTGTTGTTTGTGTTTCACAGTTCACGGTATGTTATTTGTGATTCACAGTTCACTGTACATTGTTTGTGTTTCACAGTTCACTGTATGTTGTTTGAGTTTCACAGTTCACTGTATGTTGTTTACATTTCACAGTTCACTGTACATTGTTTGACTTTCACAGTTCTCTACATTGTTTGTGTTTCACAGATCACTGTACGTTGTTTGTGTTTCACAGTTCACTGTACGTTGTTTGTGTTTCACAGTTCTCTGTATGTTGTTTACATTTCACAGTTCACTGTACGTTTATGTTTCACAGTTCACTGTATGTTGCTTACGTTTTGCAGTTCACTGTAAGTTGTTTATGTTTCACAGTTCACTGTACATTGTTTATGTTTCACAGTTCACTGTACGTTTTGTGTGTTTTACAGTTCACTTTACGTTGTTTGTATTTCACAGTTCACTGTGCATTGTTTATGTTTCACAGTTCACTGTACGTTTTGTGTGTTTTACAGTTCACTTTACGTTGTTTGTATTTCACAGTTCACTGTACGTTGTTTATGTTTCACAGTTCACTGTACGAGCTGAACCTAATGGAGGTTAAGCCTGCCCGAGGGTTCTACAAACTTACGTTGTCCGTGACCCCAGGGAAAGCTGACGCCCGGCTGATAGGGACCAAGGGCGCAGAGGTCAGTACAAGGCCAAAACCTCAGTCTGATTTCAAGCTTGTAGAGGATCCAGTGGTGTTTTCTCCCTTCTTTTGTTTTTTGGCCTGTTGCATCTGTGATGATTTGTTATTGGATTTGTGTTTACGACCTTTCGCAAGACAGTTTTGCAGTTCTTCAAGTGGGTGATGGATTTGTTTTGAGAAAATTTTCTCTTAGAACCATTTGTTTCTTGTAATCTTTTACAAATCACACTGGTTTGGCTAAAGTAAGTAAGTCTTTCGTTTCAATATCATAAATTGATATTCAGCTTGTCTTTTTGTTTTTTTTCAGTTTATTATACTCAAATTGTTTCAAATATATTTGGGTCTTTTCAGCTGCAAGTAAAAGTGACAACTAAAGTGGTGATTGAAAACGTGGAGATTGGAGTGGGTGACAAAGATCAGAGCACTATGCCCAAAACTATCAAGTAAGGTTATACAGGAAGGCAGCCACACTTCATAGACTCAGATCTACTTACATTCTGTCGCAAACTACAAATCATCTGAATGAACGCCTACTCTGTCTGTCCGGTGTCCGTCCGGTCGGATTCTTAGTAAGCGTGTCCCTAGTTCTATGAAGCACACTTACCTAAGTATTCGCTTAACATTTCATGACAACATATGTTGCAGAGATAGGAAGTGCACTTAGCTGAGGGCTACTTAACACTAAGTAGGCTTCAAGAAACCGGGCCAAGGGCCATATCTAGAAGAAAAAAATTATATTCTGATCCTAAATTTTGAAGGTGGCATTGTGAGTGTGAATAAAAAAATATTTATAAAATGTAAATCGAAATGAGGCTCTTTGATAGCTTTTTAAGTCAGTGACCGAAAGTGAGAGGAAAGTAATTTTTTGCTTTCAGCACAGGTCATATACGTTGTAAAAATGAGAAGAATTAGGGGAGTTAGCATCAAGTGAGTACAGGGATACTAATCTGGACTTCAGTGATAGAGAAACCATTTGCTGTTGTCAGGGGGGCCTTTGTGGCTCACTTGGTTAGTGTGCTAGAGCAGTATAATGATCCAGAAGCCTCTCACTAATGTGGTCGCTGTGAGTTCAAGTCCAGGTTACGCTGGCTTCTATGATCCTACATCGGAAGGTCCGCCAGCAACCTGTGGATGGTCGTGGGTTTGCCCTGGGCTCTGGCGGGTTTCCTCCCACCATAATGCTGCCCACCATCGTATAGGTGAAATATTCTTGAGTAAAGTGTAAACCACTAATCAAATAAGTAAAAACTGTGATCAGCCAGGCCAACTCTTCCTACAAAAGGAAGACAAAAGGAGACCAAATGTATGTGTGCATGGATGAAGTATCGCACACAAATTTTAGAAAGCATGTCTTCATATTTTTGTGATGTTGCATAACAGAAAAGTCGCAGTTCAAAGGAAGCAAACTTTTGCCCATTCAGAAAATCGATTACACTACCGTGTTATCAATTTCAAACAGTCAGGCAGGAGTTATTTCTAATTCCTGACACGGCAGCGGTTTCTTTTCACATCAGCCAAACAATGTTTTGCCTGCTAGTCATGTGTACAAGATGCACATGTCACAGGACATCACGTTTCCCATTGCTATAAGATGACATATCTAGTGACCTCTTAAGAATTCAAGAACAAAAGTTGATTTGCAGAGTTATCCAGCAGGTTAGAACAAAATACCTCAGGCTGTTCAGATATGTTTTCACCCCTGCCTGGAAATAACAAAGATTATATTTATTGTTATCTTTTGTTTCAACAATCCCAGGATCGTGTATGTACAGCACCTGGTTTTTCTAAAACAGCGTTGGCTAAGAAACAAATTTAAACAAAAAGGAAAATATGTATTTATCCAAATATCTGCATGACCTTACAGAAAGTGAGAAAATAAGATTTAAACTTGAGACAAGATGGAGTAAAGAATAAAACCTGTGTTTTGCAGCCTGCAGCATCCCAACAAAGCTGCCAACACGCTGGAGGCAGACTATCATCAGAAGCTGGTGATGAAGTTCCAGCTGAGAGACAAAGCCACCTCTGATCTGATGACTGTTCACCAGGTGAGACACTTGGCCGCTCTTGGTGGCTCTTAACTGGTCTTCTGCTGCTTTGGTACGATTTACAAAGATGAAGGGGCCACCATGGTTCGGTTGGTTAGCGCGCTAGAAGCCGGCCGTACGTGGGAAGGTCTGCCAGCAGGGATGGTCGTGGGTTTCCCCGTCCCTCTGCCCGGTTTCCTCCCACCATAATGCTGTCCGTTATCGTATAGGTGAAGTATTTTTGAACAGGGCGTATAACACCAATCAAATAAATAAACAAATACAAACATCAACTCCTCCACGGTGGTTATTCAGCTTGATTCAACACTGCTGAAACTGCATTCCATCCTTTTGTAATGTGTTTTGCAGTACTACCAAAGCCACAATTGCATAATCAAGAAGCTCTCTCTGGCGAATTCAGTAAAATCGTTTTCTCACAAATGATGATAATAACCAGCCAATGAGATTGCACACCTGTATCCAGGTTTTTGTCTATGATTAAGTTACTTATTTTTCCTAATTCTGTTGGTTGCAGAAAGGTGTTTTGAATTTTTTTTTTTTTTTTTTAAGGTAGGATGATCTCCTACTGGAAAAATGAAAATTCCAGGACCAAAAGTAATATTTCATGGCATTTAGAACTGCACGTTTTGGGGTGAAATTTTAGGTCATTTACAGTATCTGGCTGTTTGTGATGGTTTACTCTCCAAGAACTCCAGTTTCTTCTATTCATTAAATGTAATATAAATAGTCATATAAATGAAACATTCTTAAGTAAGCCTAAATCACCTAAAATTTTGCCCAAGAAAGTTTTTAGAGGCAAATAAATGCCAGGAAATACTACCTTCAGTGCTGAAATGTTCATTTTCCACTAAGATGACATCCTGCCTTTCAAGCAAATCTCAGTCTACCTTTCTGAGGGTAATAAAACTCTCAGAATCAGCACAACTTTGTCATGGACGAAATTTATTTTCTTAGAGCTCTGAGAAAAAATAAAAAGCATATTCTGAAATTTTGCAGAAAAAAGTTCTCAAAAATATTTTGTTACTTTGTAGGAATAAGTATAAATTCATTGAGTTTAAAAATGGAAGTTAGATTATTTCTTACTTGATATTATTTGAACATCAGTATTAAAAAAAAAAAAAATGTTTTGTTGCAGATGTTTGTCCGACTGATGAACCAGAAAACTCAGCAGGAGATTATCTTTGTGGCAGAGCCTGACGGAGCCCTTGTTAACAAATTTGATCTGGTGAGATGTGCTCAAAAACAAATTAGGCTAAAAATTCACCTACCAGTAAAAAACATACCTGTGATATTTACAGAGCCTAGCATGTACTGGGCCCCATCACTTCGGCTGATTGCCCCTTCAACCACCAGTGGTGCTAGTCTTTAACATATAAAAAGCGATTCAGAACCACCTGCTGGCTGAAGGGACAAATGGGATTGGGTATCCCAGTTCTGTTGACTTGCTGTATTGGGTATCCCAGTTCTGTTGACTTGCTGTATTGGGTATCCCAGTCCTGTTGACTTGCTGTATTGGGTATCCCAGTTCTGTTGACTTGCTTTATTGGATATCCCAGTTCTGTTGACTTGCTGTATTGGATATTCCAGTTCTGTTGACTTGCTGTATTGGGTATCCCTGCTCTGTTGACTTGCTGTATTGGATATCCCATTTCTGGTAACTTGCTGTATTGCATATCCCACTTCTGTTGACTTACTGTATATGGTATCCCAGTTGGGTATTACACTCCAGTTGACTTGCTGTATTGGGTATTACACTATACATGAAGCAATGTTGAATCACAAACTTGTAATACATATGCATGGTGTGTTTAGCTGATGCAAACTCTTTGAACATGTTGAACATTACACCACTCTTCGTCCACCAGTATCACATGTGTATGACAATTGTCCAATCGTACACCAGTAACTTACCAAAGGTCATTGTTTTCTACCAGGCCCTCCAGTGTGCTCCACCCATAAAACTGACGGATCTCAACCATATGAGCCAATATTAGGGCATTAAACAATTATGAGAGGTTGATAGTGCTCCAATGTTCAGTGCGAGATTGTTTTTGTATTTCACATCTCCGACCGTACATGGGAAGGACTTCCAGCAACCTGCAGATGGTCGTGGGTGACCGCCGGGTTCTGCCTGGTTTCCATCCACACCAATGAAATATAAAAATAAATTTTTTTTTGTATTTTACAGGATGTTGGTGCTAATGCTAAGGAGTTTGGTTATCTCTCTGGGAAGTACACCATGGATCTGATCATAGGAGACCTGGCCATAGAAAACCCCTTCACATGGACTGTGGTGAGTCAGGGATGCCAGAAAAATGTTATGGAAAAGATACATATAAACTTAACTGTGCTGTTTGAAGAGTTGTTTTTTTTTTTTCTTGACAATTTTCCCAAAACAAGGGTGACATTTTCTTGTGAGAAACATTCCATTTTAATAATCATGCGATAGTATAGGGAAGAACATTTTACTGTTCCCAAGACATCCTTTTTACCTTGTTTATTTTATTTTTGTTTTGTTTTTTTTGTTTTTTTTGAATGGCAGATTGGAATGGTTTCCAGTGACTTGCCAGTGTTGGTGACGAAACTTTACTCTTTGGCAATCCAGCTTCCTACACCCATGAAGCTGACTGTTTCCATTTTAAGTGTGGTGTACTGGTGTTAAACACCTGTCAGATGAATGTTTAATTGGACATATTTTCAGGATGTTATAGCTAGCATTTCCAGTTGCTATGACGACAGTGGGTTGACCTCTGTGACCCCTGCATAAACTGAAGTGCCAGATAAAATTGTCTCTTTCCACTCAGCTGTCTGGCAATCTCATAGACATTCTGATCTAAGGGAGACAAATAGATTAATTTTATGACAAGGTAGAATCTCCAGCTCCTCCATGTCACACTTTGATGGATGTTTTTGGTAACAGGCAGAAGCACTCAGTGTCAAACAACAGGTCCATCTGTTGAAACATTCGTTTAGTATGGATGAGCTTTCTATACTGCAGTACTCCACTAACCAATACTTTTGAAAAACTATTTTCCAAACATTTACTTTAAGGTCATGTCTGAAGAGTGAAAACGGACACTTTTGGAAGAAAATGAAACATTCTCTTTAATGACCGTATGATGAATTGAGAACGAACATTGTACTTTCCAAAGACAGCCTTTTTAACCTCCTTGTGTTTTTGGGTTTTTTTTTTTTTTTTTTTTTTTGGTTTTGTAGAGACAAAACTGTTCTTACCTTTCATGTTATTGTTGTTGTAGGCTGATGTTTCCCTGACCTTCCCAGAAGGCTCTGCACCCGAGAGACAGCGAGAGAACCAGTATGCCAAGAAACCAGAGATCATCGTAAGTGGTTGAAAATGGGATAATACCATGACTACGCTAATCCATCAACATTTTTAGCAACTTAGTGAGTTTTGAACTTGATCTTGATGGCGAAACTGCATTGATTTCAGGACATATGTAATGCCTTCAAAATACGCTTGAATAAATATCTTGCAAACATCCTGAAAAGGTTGAAGACTTACAACAACTCAACATTTTGTCTGCATCTTGTCTGCAATTTCCTCATGTTCACGAAATACATCGTAATCAGAAACTGCATCAGAAATCGCCTAAACCGTGTCTCTTCTGCTATTATGACAAGACAATATGTGCTGTACGATTGATGGACGATGAAAATGATATTCAGTGGGCACATGTAAATCATCTCTTACGACTAACAGTCTTGATAGTGGCAGTAGGCCTGCTGTTACATGAAGATAACAGTATTAATAGAGTTAATGTTAGATGCTAAAAGGGACTAAATGGAGAAAATAGGTTTATGCAGATGTACCATGCATGTACATGAACATTTAATTTGTCTCGCAAACTGCCTAAAGATGTCATTGACTTGGGAAATTCATTGAATTAACTGCGGTTAACTCCCTGTATTTATCCTATATATGCCTAATTTTTTCTGTAAATTTCCCTCCTATTTTCGTCCCTGTATATTGCTAGAGGGTTGCTTGTGTTGAATGATATAAAACAGTCAAATAGAAATTTAAATTCACTGGAATAAGTTTTGAAAATTTTTCACAGTTCTCTAATAACTTGCCAAAGGTCAGTAGTCACCTCCTCCACCCATAAAGGTGGGCTTTAACATACATGTGAAAATATCTTCAGTTTGGAGTTAGTAGCAGTCAGTAAATCAATCAACGCTATTTTGACTAACCAGTGTTCTCTTGCCATTCCAGCACCAGTTCCGTGTCCCAGAGAAGCGCCCGCCCAAAGCAGTGTCCACAGCCTTCACAGCCCTCATCGCTTTGCCCCTCGTCATTCTGTTCGCTTTGGTAGGGGGAGATAATCACTCCTTGGGTGCTGAAGCTCTCACTTGTATGGGAACTCCATTAAATTTATATTGACTTATTGTGAAGCCTAGGAGTAGCGAATGAACTAAACCAGGGAATGAATGCTTTTATGGTCTGAATAGAATTGCTTCTGATATGGTTTGGATGTTTGATGTAGAATGAACATTTGTCACATTAAAACCAGAGGTAATGACTGTTTTACTTGTATTATTTCCTCAGAGTTGAAAAGATCAGGGGCAGATAGCATTTTTTTTTTCTGCGGGTCACATTTTCCATAATTTATTTATATCTTGAAAACTATATTCAAGATTCATCAACTCCCAGATTACATACAATACACTTAAATTGTTTGCATACCTAAATACCTGAGGATGCAATGAAAGTGAGTTGATTCAAATCAGTCATCAAATTTTTTTTCTTCATTATTTTTATTTTTTTGTTTTAATTTTTTTTTTTTTTGCAGTGGATTAAGATTGGAGTAAACATATCAAACTTTCCGTTATCCTTGAGTGCTGTCGGATTCCACTTGTGTTTGGCAGGTGAGTATTGCTTGTTAACCTTTTGTTTGCCACTGGCAGGTGATCATTTACTGTATGGTTTTCAGGGCATTCAGAGCTGAGTGGTTAATGTGCCAGCACAGTAGAATGACTTGGTAGCCACTCACCTGTAATCAGATTGGTGTTCTTTCTGGTTGTATGTGGGAAGGTTTGCCAGTGAATGGTTGTGGGTTTCAGTTTTCTCTCGCCATAATGCTGGCTGCTGTTGTGTACAAGTAAGTGAAATATTCTCAAGTATCGCATAAAACACCAAGCAAGTCCATAAACTTATAGTGATCAGTAAATAAGCCCTCCTTTAATCCTGGCAACTGCTTTGGTAGTCTAGTGGTTAAAGCATCTGCCTCGAGGTGGGGAGATCAGTCCTGGGGATGGGTCATACCAATGACTTTTAAAATGGTACTTGTTGCTGCCTCACTTGGCGCTCAGCACTGAGGACTGGTCGGCGCGGTGTCAGTATAATGTGACTGGGTGGGGTTTCATGGTCTGGTGTCTTTGGCATATGTTCCAGTGGCACCAACACTCTGGCGGCATGGACTCTCCCTGCCACTAGAAGACACAGTACATATACATTCTAAGGGCTCCTCGTCTTTGTGTGACTGAAAAATCATGAAGTACCATGTCAAAACCTAATCAGACATGCATAGTTTGATCCTGGCTGCTATTGCTGTTGTTGTTGTTGTAGGTATATTTGGTTTGTACTATTGCTACTGGACCCAACTGAACATGTTCTCAACGCTGCGTTACCTGGGACTTCTCTCCCTTCCTACATTCCTGTTTGGTAATCGTCTTCTTAGTGGAATAGCAGCACGCAGGTAAGTCTGCTCCATAACTTGTATTCAGCCTTTTTAAGGAATGAGTGGAGTTTAGGGGTATCTTTTTCAATTTGAGTATGAAAAAAAATAAAAGAGCCACATTGGCTAATTAACGAAAACAAAATATAATGCACAAAGTTACTCCCAACGTGTAACGCACAATACAACATAAGTAAACAGATCCAGAGAAAATACAAAATTAAGTTTATGAGGATTAAAATAGAAAACCAGTGGTTTGTTAGCGGTAATCGACGGTTTCATGGTTTCCTGGATTGATTCAGTGACAGGAAACCTTCCATGTCGTCGTACATCAGGACTGACTGTGACATGAAATCATCGTGTGATTTGTTCTGCAGTCTGTCATATGAATTCACGTCCAGTGCACAGTACCTTCGTTTTTACACCTTTTGCTAGTTATGCTGGTACACAGCCAGCTGGATGTTAAAGTTTCCCAGTAGGTCACTCCTAGCTGGCTCCTCCATGTGTAAAATTTGGTTCCTCTCCTAAGATTCTAATTGTATGCATAAATTAGTCTAGTTCACAAGACTGCATCATATTTATGAAAACAAAATTGTGTTCATATTAGAAGAGAGCTGTTAAACAAGATAGGGTAAATTTGTTCACTGGCCTCCGTCGGCAAGGGGATTATCGTGTCAGCACAGTGCATTGACATAGGAGCCTCTCACCAATGCGATCACTGTGACTTCCAAGTCCACTTCATGCTGACTTGTTCTCTGGGCTGTCAGCAACCTGCTGATGGTTGTGTGTTGTCCCCAGTTTCCTCCCACCTTAAAAATGCAGCCTGCCAAGAAATATTCTTGAGCAAGGTATAAAACACGAGTCAAATAACTAAATAAATTTATCGGGGGATTAGCAATACAGATTTATGTTTGAAACTAACTTAATGAATTATATCTTTTTTTTTTTTTGTATTGCAGGAAGTGAGAGTAGCTGTTCTAGGAGCTGTATACAATTCCATTTCTGTGTACAAATTCATATTTGTAGAATTCTGTTTTATCAAATTTCATCCGTCGTAAGTCGGACCAGAACACTAGTTTTCCCGTGAACTGGAAAGCATTTCATTCTAAACGGTCAATCATGATTTTTAATCTGTATAGTAACACTGACTTCAGCCTTCCTTTTGTACTTCATATGTAAGAAACAAATATAAAAATATTGGCCATGTTGAATTTGTCTCGGATGTAATGAAAGTATCGTATTTGTTTTTTTGGATGAAAAAAATGTGGGTATGAATTATAAATAATAAAAAGACGATAAAAATTGAAGATGGTTTGTTGTGTTGATCTTAGGTTTTTGGCAGTGCTGTATGATGTTGGGGTAATGAACAGTAAATCACCATTCTTTCATGAAGTTTTGCAGCAGGTAATCATCCTGAGGTGCCAAATTGGAGATAAATCCCGTGAAATTTTATTTGATTAATGCAACAGAGAATCGCTGTAACTGATTCTTTATATGATTTTTTTCCATCTATGAATGAAATCACCCCTTTTTATACTGCGTTGTACCTTTGCAGAGAATGCCGTGAAATTATCAGTGATTTTGCTTTAACTCAAATCAAGGGTAGTAGCTCTTCCGTTTTGATTTCACCCTGAACCATCACTGGGAAATTCTGATGGATTACACGCAAGGGTCAAAATCGCAGAGAAACACATCGTTTTCCACTGTTACACTAGTGCTTTCTGAGCACGTGTTCATTTAGAAGTGTGACGTAATCCAGGTTAGAACAAAGGAGCACATGGCCGTGGACCACTTTGTTAAAGGCGAGAAGTAGTTTTACGAGTTTCCCCATTGAATGAAACCTCTATTCAACAACCTCTCTGGCTCCAGCTTTACGGCGGGTGGTTTGTCAGGTACCTGGCGATGGGTAGTGGTTTCCTCTGGACACTGTGATTTCCCTCGATACTGTGGTTTCCTCCAGACACTATGGTTCCCTCTGGACACTGTGGTTTCCCTCTGGACACTGTGGTTTCCGCCGGACTCTCTGGTTTGTTCAGTTAAGTCATGATGCTGAATGGCTCTCAAAAAAGTGACAATTCCTGCTATCCCAAATCCAGCAGGTGTTTTCAGTACAAAGTGCCAAGGCTTTTCCCTGCTATAGCGTACTGAACTGTTACCCTAGCTGTGCAGTACTTTGTCGTTTTTGCAGTATTGCTAGGTCGATGACATCCGTGTGCAGCCTAACTTTCATTAAAGATCACTTTTTTCTGTTAATAAGCCAGCTAGCCAGCATCATTGCACAAGCAGAACAGGTCCTACACAGGACAAACAAAAGCACATGGTTGTGCCTATGATGTAACATTATAGTCTTTGGTGACAGCATTCCATCGGGTTCTACTTTTTTATGTGTGTTATACTACGGTTTCGACTTGAAACTGCCCTGCAGCCAATGTAAAGTCTCAGATGTCACAAAGGCACACATAAAATGGACAGGATTCTGTGACGGCAGAGGGTTATAATGCTTTAACACAGCCATGTTGGTTTGTTTGTCCCATCGCAAAGAAATTCCGGTCAAGTGTATTCAAGATAACTCTCTGGTTTACATGGTTTGCACATCTGTATGTCACCCATGGGAAAGTTTATCGGGGACTTCCCAATGGTTGAGGATAAACATTTCAGCCTGAATTTTGAGCAAATACTGAATCCTGCAGTGAAAAACGTATGATTTTATTGTGTTCATATAATTTTTTCAATTTCAGGTTTCCTAGTGACAAACATAAAATAGCAAAAGGTTATACAGGAAACTAATTCACCCCAGCTGCAGCTCTTATTGCCAGAGAGTAAACAACCAACCTTTGGTGGATGTTTGGTAAACTTTCTGGTCGAAGCAGCAACTTGGATTTCTCTAAGAATAGCATGTGGCTAAGGATGTGTGGAGATTTCATTGGATGACCTAATTAATAACCTGTAACTGGGTCAAACTACGTGCAGCTTTCATCTCAGGCAAGAGTCCCACTTCATCGAAGGCTAAGAAAAACTCAATGCTGTTACGGTGTGCAAGTATTTATGAACTCAATGGGCAAAGCCTAATGGTCTGAGTGTCCAGTCTATTTGTGACCACTGCAATATACCAGTCTGGGCTATCAACCTAGACGTACGACATTCGATTTTGTATGGCATTGGCGTCACTTCATTGTTTCATCGCGTTATAACGCGGGTCTCAACTGTAACGTCACTGTGGCCGGAGCTGTTATTTTCATACAAAGTTGCCTTGACAATGGTAAAAAAAATTATTCTGGCTATTGTTGCCATTCTTTGCCAGCCAACACAATGCACTGCGCATGTCTCAGAGCTTATGCCGAAAGTGTCTATAAGCTGGTCCAGATGGGTACTGACTTACCATTCTAGTCTGATGGTTGCTTTATAAACATTTTACAATACGTCAATTCTAGTTTGCTCAATTCTGAACGAGCTCACTGACCATCTTTTGAGCAGAGAACTGGCTGTAAATCACTGAAGTGAAAACCAATAAAAATCACTGCTTAAAAGCCCATTTGCTGTGGAATTTAAACCTTTCACACTTCTGTCAACACTGTCCAGGGTAACATGAGGTAACTCAAAACAATGCCTGAATCTGTGAAAGTACCTAAATGCTGGGGAACATTTTTAATTTCCATGGAAACATAGCATGTATGTCATCAGCACTGTACAAATCGAGGTCACACAAAATGATTCCGGATACAAAATCTGATCAAAGTCAAATAATATCTGGGAAAGTTATCGCAAGGGAAATGAAATTTGATGGTCGAATGGAATGAAAATTCCAACTAATAAGGCTTGCTTTGACAAGGCGCAGAGAAATAGAGAAAAATGGAACAAAGCCTGGAAGTAGACGGCAGATAGTTTTATTCCCCCCAGACAGATTAGTACATAGTATCAAACATTCCGCAATGTCAGAACCGTTTATTTTTTGGGGGCTTCTTCCTCCTTGGCAAATGTCTTCAGAAGTTCGGCCTTCTTCTGAGCGATTCTCTCCTCGCGCCTCTTGCGCGCTTCCTTTACCTTTGACCTCCTGGCCTCGGCTTGGTCACTAAAAGAAAGAAAAACAAGACGCATCAGTACTTGTGTACGCAGCTGCTGAGAGCTGGAATAAACAATCTTCGGGGTCAGTTCTCTGAGCTGGGAGAAATAAACGATCTCCGTGATCAATACTCAGAGCTGGAAGAAATAAATCTCATAGGTTAAAACTCAGCACTGAAAGAAATAAACAATCTCACAGGTCACTGTTCAGAGCTGGAAGAAATAAACTCACTGGTCAATGTTCAGAGCTGGAAGAAATAAACAAACTCACTGATCAATGCTGGTGAGGATCAGTGAGGATATATGAATGGTATAAGTGATTTATTTATTTATTTGATTGGTGTTTTACGCTATAATAGGCGGCAGCCTGCATTATGGATGGAGGAAACTGGGCAGAACCTGGGGGAAACCCACGACCATCCACAAGTTGCTGGCAGACCTTCCCACGTACAGGGGTGTAAATGATGATACATATAGGAAATTATACGGTTTTAGAAACACAATCAAAAGTGGGTTCCTTGACAATAGCAATAATAATAATAAAAGCCTCATCTTATGTAAATTTTAATTTGCAGATTTGTAGCTCAAGTAAACAGTTAAACTTATTTATTATTAGTATTATCTGAAAAGTAAATTGTTTGTCTCCCTTAGATCAGAGTGTCTATGAGGTTGCCAGACAGCTGAGTGGAAAGAGACAAAAGTTTATCTGGCACTTCGGTTTACACAGGGGTCACAGAGGTCAACCCGATGTCGTCATAACAACAGAAAGTGCACCAATTAACACCTTTGACCTTCATGAAATAACAATATATCAGTCTTATACAAAGCTGACAATCTTCATCTATCACCCTTAAGTCCACACTACAGGGAATGAAACTGTGAAATAATGAAACCCTTCAGCCTATTCAAAACTTTTACACCATGCAGTAGGTTTCTCTGGCCCTTTGTAAGATGAAGCAGACCATGTGACTCAGCGCTCTCTACTCAGAGGAAAAACAATATCTGTGATATCATTAACATGACAAGTCACCACGATTTATTATTGATATAGTTGATTGGTGTTTTACGCCATACTCAAGAATATTTCACTTATCCAACAGCGGCCAGCATTATGGTGGGAGGAAACCGGACTGAGCCCGCGGGAAACCCACAACCATCCGCAGGTTGCTGGCAGACCTTCCCACGTACAGCTGGAGAGAAAACCAGCATCAAGTCATCGTGAATAATCACAGCCGGCATCGTATTTCCAGTGAGCAGAGGGCACAGCTGAGTTATGTGTTACAAGATTTTCTTCCTTTGCTAGATGGTTGGGGAACCCCACTGAAAGTAAGTGTTCACTACAACAGGATATCAACAGTTAAATTTCCAAGGCAAACTGGTCTCAAACTCCAGACGCTTGGTCTGATTGTTTTTGAATATTCAACCTTTGCACTTCAATTTGTTCAAAAACTTAAGCAGTACTGTCCCTACCCTGCCTGAGAAACATTTTTCAACATGTTACCTTTACATTTGAGGTGTTCCTTGTTAAGCTGTACTGATTGTGTTTTGCATGAGAAACTTGGTACGTTGTTTTTCAATATGTTACCTTTACATCTGAGGTGTAACTTGTTAAGCCATACAGCCTGTGTCTTACCTGAGAAGCTTGGTACGCTGTTTCTCATCCTTCCTCTTGTGGATGTGCTCCATCAAGACACGCTTGTTCTTGAACATGTTACCTTTACACTTCAGGTACAACTCATGGTACCTGTAAAATTTTGGAGAATAAGGACGTTACATAGTGCAAACGAACTCATCAAATTAAGCATTATAGTATTACAGAGCAGTAATTTGCCGCAAACCTGGTGACATGACTGATATACATGCTAAACACAATTCAAATGTTTTCGCACAAATTTCAGGCTTGGAATAGAGAACTAGATTTTATTCATTTCATTGGCGTTGTCACATCCCACTCGAGAATATCTCAAACGATGGCGGCTAGCATTATGGTGGGGGGTCACCATGCAGAGCCCGTGGGAATCCTATTGCCATGTGCAGGTTTATACAACTACAGGCCATATCTACAAAATTACATGTACCTTAGCCATGAGGACATGTTGTTAACGCAATCAGTGCACTTCAAACCTTTAATACAAAACTGGAGAGTTGTTTTTCTTCTTGAACTCCTGGATGGCTCTGCTCGATTTCCTCCCATCATAATGCTGGTCGCTGTCGTATAAGTGAAACATTCTTCAGTACGGTGTAAAACACCAATCAAATAAATCAGTAACTACTTGGGTTTTGATTGTTTCCTGTACACTTACAAGTGGCGGTCAATTTTCTTGGCCTCCCTGTATCTCTTGAGGAGCCTTCTTAAGACGCGCATACGCCGGATCCAGGTTACCTTGACGGGCATACGCGCGTTGGCTGTACCTTTACGCTTCCCGGTGCCCGTGTGCCGGCCCTTTCTGCGAGCGATCACGTTCTTGCGGACACGGGCCCTGGAGTGAACCTTGACCGGTTTACGGATGATCAAACCATCCTTGATGAGCCGCCGAATGTTCTGACCTGAAACACACAGGGAACGGCTGCTTATCAACTCCTTAGGTCATAAACATCACAGTTATCTACTTTACTGGTGTCACAAAGAGACAAAATTTACTTTGAGATGTTTAATACTAATGCCACAGATTGGCTGAATTTATTGTTCTTCTTCAATGTTTTGTGACAAATTGCCAAAAATTCAATGATGTTTTATGCCATGACTCGGATAATATTTATTGCTGTATTGAGCCTCCCACTTTCTCTGTGAGATTTTGTCATTGGATACTAACCAAACACCTGTTGTAGGAGTACTTACGTGAATTTGCATTTGCAATTTCATTTGTTTCATTTGGATCAAGCCAAACTTTGTTTTTGCCACATTTCAGCACTGCGGATGCCAACCGCTTTTGTAGTCTGAGGGTACTGAAAGAGAAATAAACAAGTTTGTGAAATCAGCAGTTACTCATGAATTGCAGCAGAATACCAAAACTCTTTTCGGCGCCAACAAAAACTGACATGGGAGAGACTACATTTTCATGCATAATCTGCAATACTGAATGTTTGTCATGCATTCTGTTATGCTATGTTTTCTGTACCAGTATCTGTCTACGCATGCTCTTTGTATATCACTCCACAACCTTAACCACAGTCAATATCTGATTCAAATCCATTTATGTCATTGTGATGAGTATTTATTTATTTATTTATTTGATTGGTGTATTACGCCATACTCAAGAATATTTCACTTATACAACGGCGGCCAGTGTTACTGTGGGAGGAAACCAGGCAGAGCCCGGGGGAAACCCACGACCATCCGCAGGTTGCTGGCAGACCTTCCCATGTACGGCCGGAGTGGAAGGCAGCGTAAGCTGGGCTTGAATTCACAGCGACCACATTGCTGGAAGGCTTCGGTCACTGCACTGCGTTAACCGACTGAGCCATGGAGGCCCCCTTGTGACGAGTGGTCTTGTTGAGTATAACCTAACCATTTATCAGGTAAATGGAAACAATATGACAAAATGAAGTCAGGTGATGTGGTTTTAGCCAAATGGCAGACAGGTACTCAGAAACCTTCATATTACCACTGTTATGAAACTGCTGCATTGTTTCTGAAGAAACAGTTCACTAAGAATAAGCCTAATTGGCATTGCAGCCATATCAAGTGATCATGCTGGACCAGACCAGACAGGATGGGGGTTTTTTGTGAACTATCACTGAAAGATGAGCCGACCAACAACACTGTAAACCAGCGTTAAATCATGATACTTTGCGAGAGCCCCCACCCGGTCTCGTCCAAACCAGCATGATCTTCTGCAATGCCAATTTGGAATACAGCAGTGGAATGTGCGCCTTGGTAAACTATCGTCGCTGTAACTTTCTTGCTTTAAACTTTCCATCTTTCATCATGGTCAATATTTCACAATTATCACCTGGATTCCAGATAGGGAGAAAGTAATGGTTGTGCGGCGGGGGGGTTGATGAAGTCATTAGACTACACATTTGGTTTGTTTCCTTCATAATTTCTTCCATGCTCCTAATTTGAGTTTTAATGCTGAAAACCCAAATGTGGACGGAAATGCATACTCTAGACAAATGAACCTGGGAAACTGTAAAACAAAAGTTTCATTTTGCTAAGCAGACACGAATCGCCATGAACGAGCCAAATAATCATTATCTAGCCATTTTTTGGAGAGCAAATTCACACAATCAACACCGTCAATTTCAACAGTTTGCATCCGCACATGACTTCGTCAAATTCTATTTTAGCTTTTAATTGTTAAATGCCGCATAATACAAAGAATATGTGTGAAATTATGGAAATTGTTGAACGGAATACGGACCTCATGGCCACCCTGTTCACGTTGTTGGGAAAGAGATCCGGCCAAGCACTGACATATGATAACGCCGCTATAAAAACTAGTTCACCAAGAATTTCGGTGTATTTTCTTAACTTGAATTACATATAGCTATAAAAGCACCGTTATCAATAAACCTTGTTTAAAATGGACAAGAACTAAATGCTTCTTAACTGTTGTCCCAGGCACGATATATATTTTTATGCTGAAATCAGTGCGCGTTAAATAATTAGTTCGGTATTCTCGTAGAATCTCACAGGTGCCACGAGAATCTGCGAGATTGAAGACAGTGACCGATTGAAAACTGTCTGAAAAGTCAAGGAGGTGTCAAGGTCGAATGAGCCAGCGTTAAGCCGCGGTTACTTACTAATCGTCACCGCAAGATCGACCCCAGCTGAGGGAGACGCGCAAAAAATCTGTCAGGTGTCAGTTGGCTGTGGAGAACGCTTTGACCGCTGAGGAAAATGTCTACTGCCATTCCTACTAGGACGGACGATGTGTTCCAAGACGCGATGCCGGGCGACAAACGTCCTACACCACGTTACCCCAGTCAGCACATGCCGCTGTCCCGCAAAGACAGTGTGATGGTCACCCCAGGGGCAGAAGGTTTGACCGTACCCCAGGGGGTCCACACTGGAAAATGCATCGGGGTGTTCACCAGTGGTGGTGATTCCCAAGGTAACCATGTCATGGGTATATTGTCAAGCTTAAAAAAAGAAAAGAAAAAAAAAAGAATAAAAAATGGAAATGTTTGAGATGTGACACATCTTCGTATTATGTGTGTATATGCTATCTAGTATTGTAACATGCGTGACAAAATTCCTTTTTTAATTCTCATGGTGTGATACAGGGGTGCACCAGATCATGAAGAGTTTTGGTGATGTGACATTTAGCCTGCATGACAAGTATTCGAAATATGTGATAATTTGTGAGAACAGAATTTAACAGCAGCATGTGATGTGGTTGATTTCAGTTTCTGTAACAACATTGCAATAATTCACAGTTTGGGTTGAAATGTCAGGTGAAATTTGATTATTTTTTCACCCATTATAATGTAACATTCAATTGAACTGAAATAAATATTTGAGATTTGTAATAATTGTTATGATTTAGGCATGAAGTAGATAATGTTGCTTGGTTCCTGGATACTTACCATTATGGATACAAGTACTACATACCTTTCGTTGTATGAAGCTGTACAGATTGACCCATCTTCAGTGTGCACAGGGCAGCCTCCGTGGCTGAGGGGTTTGCAGCGTGAAGCATAATGACACGTGCCTTTCACTGTTGCGATACCTGTGAGCTCAAGGTGAGCTCGTACTGGCTACCTCTGTGGTCATACACAGGAAGGTGCGCCAGCAACCTGCAGATTGTAGTGGGTATTCTGCGGGCTCTGCCCAGTTTCCTCCCTCCATAATGCTGGCCGCCATGGGACAAAGTGAAATACTCTTCATTACGGGGTAAAACATTAATCAAGAAAATAAATTAATCAGTGCACACAGCTTCAGGAACAACAATTACATGTGTGTACATGTAATAGAACATCATGAAAGATGAAGAACTGCAATTTGATACAAATGACAGTGTTGGTGAATTCTGGATTTTTGTATGTACATAAATGTAGATCTGCATAATGGTGGATCTCACTAAGGTTAACAGTACATGCCGTGATAGGCTACAGTGATTAAAGCTGACAGGGCTTTGTTAAGGAAACATGAAATGGCAAGTGTACTGTCTGGAATGTGGTAAAATTGCACTGGCATATATTATGTGTTTGTATATTGGCATGTACATGTAGACAAAATCATGTCAGTTTACCAAATTTTTATTGAATTTGATATGAATAGTTTCATTAAGACTAACATGAAAGTGTATCACTACACGTGTGTGAAATATTCTGTTGAAATTATTAGGGATATTATGGTAGTGTTTGTGTAATGGTATGTAAAGTATCCAATTTTGAGCATTGTTGGTGATATGGGTGAGAATATTCCCAAGCCGTCCATCATGCCCTTGCCGAAGTGGTTGAGTCCATATATACACGTAGACACAGTGTAGAAACAATTTAGTAGGCTGAGGGGTTGAAGGTCATAGGTTAAGACCCGTTCATTGCACCTCATAGGGAGAGCAGGTGTCAAAAATTGATTTGTAGTAGGGTTTAAGTTGAACTGTTGAATGTGTACGGTGGAAATGCACATGAGAATAAGGAGGCTTACGCACTAGCTCCAGATGCCAACACCCATAAACCTGACTTCCCTTAAACATGTATAAAGAAAACATTCTTGAGTATGATGTTAAATGCCAAAATGATAAATGAATAAATCAGTGAATATTTGCTCCATAATCTCTACTCATGATATCCAAGCATATATTAGTGTATGTCATATTCTACAATTATTTAAAATTCACCCTGATTGAAAACTGAAATACATTATTGCACCCTTCAGAAAATAAAGAATTAGCTGATAATAATATTCATTATGTTGAAGCAAAAATTTGAGAAGTCCACATGTTGGAAGAGTACTCTAAACGACTAATAATGTAGTCCATGCCTAAGTTGTTCAAATGTTAGCTTGCTTGTACTTAGTACAGGCATGGCTTATGTTATGCCCTGAGAGTTGGCATCCAATAACAGGGAAAGCAGTGTTAAAGAAAATGCTAGGGATGGTATCATAAAAAATACTGCATGTATTGATCTCAGAGTTTTCACACATGTAAAGCACAATAACACGAGGGGGATATTCCAGTGTTCATTCCGTGTGCGCGTATTAAATACCATAAATTACCGAATTCCTGACAGTGCACTGTGTATTAGAATGTGTGTGAAAGAAAATGTTAACAGTGGATCTTAAAAAACACTACATGTATTGAAATCAGGGTTTGAACACCTGTAGAGCACAGTAACACGAGAGGGATATTTTATAGTTTATTCCATGTGTGCATATTAAATACCGTAAATAACCAAATTCCTGACCTAGTGAACTGTGTATTAGAACATGTGTTAAACAAAATGTTAGGGGTGGTATCTTAAAAAGTACTGCATGTATTGAGTTCAGGGTTTGCACACGTGTAGAGCATAAGGCCACAAGAGGGATACTCCATCGTCGAGTCCGTGTGTGCATATTAAATACTGTAAATTACCAGATTTCTGACTTAGTGTACTGTGTATTAGAATCTGTGTTAAACAAACTGTTAAGTGCGGTGTCTTAAAAAATACTGCATGTATTGAGTTCAGGGTTTACACACATGTAGAGCATAATGACAAGAGGGGGATGTTCCATCGCTGGTTCTGTGCGTACATATCAAATATTGTAAGTTACCGAATCCCTGACTTAGTGTACTGTATATTAGAATCCGTCCCCTACATCTAAGTTATCTTGATTGTACATGTAATGTTGATTTAGAAAGGTGTTGTGAAGTTTGCTTTTCAGGTACATGTAGGATGATATCCTGTTTGAAAAATGTAGGTTTCAGATAAACAAAAAAACAATATTTTTTGACATAAATTTTGCTTCTTTTGAAAAGTACTTATTTGGATAGAAATTTTAGGTTCTTTGCGGTGTAGTTGCACCGGGCAAAAACAGTGAGTGATATTAATTTGGGCCAAGCTGTCTCTTCCTTTCTCTTGTTCTCATCAGTCTCTGTTTAGTCACTTCTGGTGTAACTGAGTGGATAAATCAACTGATACATGTTTTTGAATTTGCAGGTATGAATGCTGCTGTGCGTGCCTGTGTCAGAATGGGGTTCTACCTGGGCTGTAAAGTCTATCTAATCAAAGAGGTAGGACTGCGTTGATTCAAGACAATCAATATCCAATAGACACAGAGAGCTCAACTTTTCAGGACATGTACCGATAGGGTTGATGACATATCTGCAGCAACAGTAATCCAGTTTCATCTAGAAGTACCTATGTTAGATACATTGCAGTTATTCTCATCATTAAATTGTCTGCCACATGGATGTATTAAAAGGGTAGATCCAAAATGAGTTCAGTCCTGAATTAAGTCATACCTGTTGAAGAGTTACACATAGATCATTATAGCCCTCCAAGAGGAACTGGCCAAATACTGGGCGGCCCGGTGACAGTATAATGTGACTGGGGCGTGGGTGGACAGATGGATCTGGTGCCTTTGACATGGCTGTAGAGTGGGATAGCACTATGAATATTCATGCCCCCGTGGGGTCTGACCTGATACAAGAGAAACTTTGTGATGTCTAAGACGTATAAAAGATATGTTGAACCCCAATGAAACAAAGAAATAAATCACTCTCAGCAGAGATTCTGTACGGAATCTCATTGAAGTGAAAGACAGCTCATGTTCGGAATTAACATTTCGAAAAAGATTAGACAATGTTGTGTTTATTTTGGTTAAGTATTTTTTTCAAACGGGTACTACGAAAGTGGAATTTAATATTTGACCTTCCAGGATCGACATGAAACACAGCCATTCAGTCTGGGTTGTGACGTAATTGTTCCAAGTGCGGAACACTCTTTTCCCCTGAGACTGCAGTAAGCTGCTAGGGTTGTGGGGTTATTTATTACATGAAGTGATCAAAAAACTTACTTTCGCTGTCTGGAAATACTTTGCAGTTTGTTCACACGTGTTCTTGTTATAACTAAAGTTTATAACATTAAAACAGTGTCCTGTCCGTATATAATCACGTTACACTGACAGTCAACTCAGAACATGTACGTCAGAGCTTATAAACAGCTGATATCTTCCAGCTCTCTGATTGGTCAATCTGTCATAAGGTTGAAAGCATGGGCGCCATCAGATCCTCAGTCCATTGTTTAAAAGGGGATAATTGAGCAAAGCAGTAATACAAATCCAAACAGGGTTTTGCATTCAAGAGAGAATTTTGCTATCTTTTTAATGACTAGTGCCTCAGTCATGAGCTGTGTTTTCCTTTTAAGAAGTGTGAACACTATGCATTATGTTCCCATTGAAGCATTTCTTTTGGCTGCTCTGAAAATTCTACAATATTCCAAGCTGTTTCAGATATTTCAGCACAGAGATTACTTACATACATCTATGTCTGTGCCTCTTTGTGGATATATCAATTGTACAATTTGCGAGCCCTGGTACGCCTTAGAACACCTCAGATTTTCTTGCCTGTTATAGCTGTCATATCACTTCTTTACCTCAGGGGTATCAAGGCATGGTGGATGGGGGAGATAATATTGTGGAGGCTACCTGGCCGTCTGTCTCAGGAATAATGCAGCTGGTAAGTATAACACCTGTGGCATTCATACCGCTAGTGCACCTCAGCGGTCCATTTGATGGGAAAGGGAAGAATGTATTTACCCTAAAATTTTATCCATGATTGGTAGTTACAAGAATCTTTTTTTTTTGTCCTGATTTTAAAGTTCCTATTCATTTTAAGATTTGTTTGGAAGATGATATGATACACAGTACAACCCAGACTAAAAGTCAGAAGAAGGCAGGAGATTAACGCACCCCTAGAGGTCTTGTAAACCGCTTATTTATTGGTTGTATACCCACAGTAGAGAGCGCCTGGACAGACAGTCACCTGCACCTGGCTGAGCATTGCTGGCCGGGAACAGGTGATGGAGGAAAAACTAGTTCCTCTTTACTTCCCATGATTTAAACTACTTTTCAAAGACCGGTTGGATTGAAATAAGTGTTAAGTGTGATTTTGGTCAGAAAGTGGATGTCTTTTTGTATTATGCTATGCCTTACTGAGTCACTGAGAGTTTTTGTAATGGATCACGTGGACTGTTCAAACTGGCCTTCTCCGGCCCCCATAAATAGTTGAAAAGTGGACACAGTGATTGGTTTCTTCCATAGAAGGCTTTGTAGTTGTTGCCGTCTTTGGTCAGTAAAAAGTAATCTGGCAACGAGAAATTTAGAAAATCTAACTTACACATTGACACCGACACATCGTGCAACAACAACACAACGGTATTGCCAAAACACAATTTTCATGTACAGAAGGGGTAAAAAAAGACAATATTCTTTGCAGAATATTCTAGGCCTTTGTAGCAAAGCCATGTTTAAGAAAAACTGTTTTGTTGCAACGCTTTTTTCGGAATAAAAACCTTTACCCTTTGCATAAATACGTTTCATTTGAATTGTAAAGATTTCTTCATCTATCGGGTAGGCCTACCTTTTGTATTTTCTCTTCTGACGCATAGACAGCAAAATGTATTCACAGAATTTATTCCACTCATTTAATTTGTGTTAAAGCCAAGGCTTAAGTGAAAATAGTGAGCATATTTCATATTTATGGGTTTTCTCCCATCATAATACTAGGCATCCTCCTACAATTGAAATATTCTTGAGTCCGTCGTAGAACACCAGTCAAATGAATAAATCACACCTATCCATATGTGAACAGCGGTACAGAGGTGTATAGACCTACATGAAGCTTACATTACTTGTAATTATAGTTATATATCTTTTCGAGGGGATTTTTTGGGCTAGAACTGTAGTGGTCTGGTGTTTGGGTGAGAAATACAGTGGAAGTCAGGTAACAGAAATACAGAGGATTATTGAAGGCTTATGTACTTTTACTCACATATGTAAGTGTCATGCAGAGAAATGTAGCTGAGAAGAACTTCTGTAGTCTTGGTGCCCAGCAGTGACACATGACCCAGGACAAGAGGCGTTTTGTATTGGTGTAGGTGAATAATACTCACAAGTCGCAGACATTATTTGCGTGCATGCTCTGTATGATTTTGAAAATCATAAACGGAACGAATAAATTAATCCCCCAAAATTGCTGGGGCAGGATTGACTATTCCTGCATACCTCAGCCCTAAATATCGTGGTTGACAATGCTTTCAATTAGTCTGTGGATGATTGATGCTATAATCGAGACCTTGTAAAGACACCAGTCAAAATACATTTAAATAGATAAATACAACAGCCGTTTTGGGTCATTTGCTGAAAACCCGGCTTGTCTTGGCACGGTCTACATGCCATAGACCGAAAGTAGCTTACCACATATGGCTACAAATGACCCATTCTCTCCCCAAAATAAGTGCCTCTTACTTATTTCTTTTCAAACAGGCTTATGGAAATCTTAAAGCCACATAAATACTTTGCAACATTTAGATGTCACCTTCATACAAAAAGCAACCGATGATAACAGGTTTGACATACACCAGACTGGAGGCAGAAGTGCGCCGAGCAAAAACTGAGTGCTGGAGCATGTTGTTCACTCACACAAAAGTTGCATTGGTCTTTGAAGCTTATGGAAAGATTTGTCGAGTTTTATTTTTAATATTTGTTTTAAGTTTCTCTATAAACACATAATACAATTAGCTTGTCAACTATGGTGACGTTGGTGGCATATTTACTCCCTTGATCAATTTAATGTACTGATTTTGTTGTCCTATGGTAAGTTATACTATAAAATTTAATTTTCCAATTTCCACAGCTATGTGTAATATGTGTTTACAAGTACATGTGCCCATAGGAGAGTCTTCCCCTGGAAATAATTGTTCCTGTATGTACCGTTAGTGAATGGAGCTACATTCACTCCTTCCAGTGGTGATCCTATGCCCCAGCGGGTCTCCGGATTAGCCTCCACACAGAGCCCAGTAGAGTGCTTGTCTACTGCCTGTAGAGCAGTACTACCACTCTAGGAGATCGCTACAGGTGGCCTACAAACAACTTTTAGCCAGGGCTGTACAGGGTCGACTGGTAAAATATAGGTTTGAGAACCTGTAACATTTAATTAAGTATATTTGAGTCTAAAACTGTCTCTTTCGGGTGAATTTTGAGGTCTAATACCTCTGCTCTCTGGCTAGAATGCACTTTTCATGACAGCTTTCATGTCATCATTGCAGGGAGGCACCGTTATTGGAAGCGCTCGGTGCAGCGAGTTTCGTGAGCGTTCTGGGCGACTGAGAGCTGCCAAAAACCTTCTGGAAAACAATATCACGAATTTGGTTGTGATTGGTGGAGATGGAAGTCTGACCGGAGCTAACCTGTTCCGACAGGAATGGGACGGTCTTCTGCAAGAACTGGTGGAAACTGGTATGATCTGGCTCATTCGCACTGTGCAGTTCTGACATCAAGCAAAGCGGTGTAGTCTGACTCAGCCACATGATCAAATCCATCCTCTGAACTAGTGATTACCTGTTACATTCCTAGAGAAAAAGGTGTTGAGGGATTCATATATGTGCCTTTTCATGTTCGTCTGGTGGTGTTTGTGGCATGTTTTTATGGCATTTCTCTGACTACAATTTTTTTTTTTTTTTCTGAAGCCTTGATGTTAGCTGACACATTAAGGATACATTTATGGATTGTTCAAAACATCAAGTTGGATGAATTGCATTCACAGTGGAACCTTTGCATGTGAAACTAGAGTTGGTTGGACATCGTGATTGCTGTGTTTGACATATTTCACAATGAAGCATCAGCATTAATATGATAGGCTTCAGATGCCGAAGATTTGAAGTAGCAGAACTCTTATTGAAAATGACATTAAACCCTGAAGCCATCCTTAAAAAACTGCTTCTTGGGCGTAACCTGATGAGAAAAAATAGTGCCGATCTGTAGGGAATTCTTTTGATTTATTCTGGCTTTTGAAAAAGATAGGGTTTTTAAAGAAATTAACATGAAGACATGAAGTGAAAAAGAAAGAAGAAAAAAAAAACATTTATCAATATACCAATAAAAATTCTTGAACGCTCGTTTTTTGGTTGAAGGGTTGGTCGGATTATGCTCAATGAACATACTGTTAAGGATGGCCTGAAGAAGCAGTGTCAGTTGGTCATTACATATAAGTAGAATATTTTGAGGATATTAAATTAAATCATCAGCTCCCCCATTGCCCTGATTGGTTGACCAGGCCAGGTTACCCAAGAGAAGCGGGATCAGTGCCGCAACCTCAACATTGCTGGAATGGTCGGGTCAATCGACAACGATTTCTGTGGGACAGACATGACAATTGGGACAGACAGTGCTCTTCATCGTATTGTGGAGGCTGTTGACGCCATCACAACGACAGCGGCAAGGTCAGACATGATTTTCCTTTCCTACCTGTTTGTTGAGTGTATGCGATTCATCCATGACTAAGTTACATGTATTCCCTTGTCTCATTCTGAAAGTCCTGTTGACCTTCGTAAGGAGTTCTTAGGTTTGTGTGGAAGGTATTGTGACATCCTACTGGACAGATGTAAGTTTCAGTCCCAAATTTGAAGTTTTATGATCTTGATCTATTTCTAAAAGTGCACTTTTTCGTTTTTGAACAAGGATTAGGTCAGATGTAGCATATATTTTTTGAAATTTTTTTAGGTGGAAACCTAAAAAACCTAAAACTCGTCTGACTGAAAATCTTGCCAGTTCATTTACATGTTGGAAGTGAAACACATGTTAGGTAACCTCCAAAAATGTAATGGCCTCATGCTGGCTTCCTCTCAGGCCGTACGTGGGAAGGTCTGCCAGCAGCCTGCCGATGGTCATGGGTTTTCCCCGGGCTCTGTCCGGTTTCCTCCCACCATCATGCTGGCCGTCGTCATGTAAGCGAAATGTTCTTAAGTACGGCATAAAATACCAGTAAAATAAATAAATAAATTAATTTAATGGCAGCAAACGCTCAACCATTTGTGTTAACATGACAAGCCTACTGACTTTTTCTTTATAGTGTTAAATATGATGTCCATATGTGTTTGCAGTCACCAGAGGGCATTTGTGTTGGAAGTCATGGGCAGGCATTGTGGGTGAGTTGTTGTGTACACTTGAGAAAGCCAAGGAGCTCTCTCTCTGCTAAATATGTCTGCATTTACCAGCTGTCACACTCTTGGCTTTACTCGCTATTCTGTATTCTGTGAAGTTGTACCTACTCAATCATAGTTCACCAACAGTAATGATTTTGGGTGCCGTTTTCCTGAGACATTTTTCTGGTAGCACTTCTACTGTTGAATGGCAAGCTCTTGTAACATTTCTACTCTTGATGGGCTAGCTCTTGTTGCACTTCTACTGTTGATGAGGTAGCTCTTGTAGCCTTTCTACTCTTGATGGGCCAGCTCTTATAGCACTTCTGCTCTTGATAGGCCAGCTCTTATAGCACTTCTGCTCTTGATGGGCTAACTCTTGTAGCATATCTACTCTTGATCGGCCATTTCTTGTAGCACTTCTACTGTTGATGGGCCAGCTCTTTTAACATTTCTACTCTTGATGGGCCAGCTCTTATAGCACTTCTACTATTGATGAACTAGTTCTTGTAGCACTTCTACTCTTGATGGGCCAGCAGTTGTAGCACTTTTACTCTTGATGGGCTAGCTCTTGTAGTACGTCTACTGTTGATGGCCTAGCACTTGTAGCACTTTTACTCTTGATGGGCCAGCTCTTGTAGCATTTCTACTGTTGATGGGCCAGCTCTTGTAGCCTTTCTACTCTTGATGGGATATCTCTTTTAGCATTTCTACTCTTGATGGGCCAGCTCTTGTAGCATTTCTACTCTTGATCGGCCAGCTCTTGTAGCATTTCTACTCTTGATGGGATATCTCCTTTAGCATTTCTACTCTTGATGGGCCAGCTCTTGTAGCATTTCTACTCTTGATGGGATATCTCTTTTAGCATTTCTACTCTTGATCGGCCAGCTCTTGTAGCATTTCTACTCTTGATGGGATATCTCTTTTAGCATTTCTACTCTTGATCGGCCAGCTCTTGTAGCATTTCTGCTCTTGATGGGCCAGCTCTTGTAGCCTTTCTACTGTTGATGGGCTAGCTCTTGTAGCACTTCTACTGTTAATGGGCTAGCTCTTGTAGCACTTCCACTCTTGATGGGCCAGCTCTTGTAGCACTTCTACTATTGATGGGCTAGTTTGGTGGACAAACTGGCAAGAGTACTCTGGTGGAAACAGTCACCAATCCCCTGGTTGTTGTGCAAGCGAAATGATCTTGAGTAGAGTATGAAAACATGAATCAAAGAAATGAGAAAGGTGTTGTGATGATTTGTCTTTCAGATACCTGGCGTTGGTTGCTGCCCTGGCCAGTGAGGCAGACTGGGTGTTTATCCCGGAGTGGCCCCCGGAGCACAACTGGGAAGACACCCTCTGTAACAAACTAGTCATGGTGAGTTGAACCTGAAAACACTACCGATCTTGAAGATAATTATCGGCAGTCTTTATTGGTAATGATACATGGTAATGTTAATGGCTATTGTAATGATAATGGTAATGATGTATTGAAGTATTAACAAGATTAAAGACCATTATAATAATGATTGTTGTAATGATATATGAAAATTCTGCTGATGTTAACAGGTGATCATAATATTTGGACGGCAATGGTAATGATATATATAAATACAGGAAAGTGTTCAATACTATAATGACAAGAATGGTGGTGATGTATGAAAATGTTAGCAGCGATAATGATGATTACGTTGTATTATAATGATAATGGTAGCGATGTTACATTGGTTATTAAGTGAGAAACAATCTTCCTATGTGTGATCACCAAAATGATGAGTGTGAGTAATACTGAAATGATGAAAAAATTCATTATTATACCTTATGCATAAGTAAAAATAAGTGGATTTTATAGCAAATTAGGCACTTTAAGAAAACAGCCTGCTTTAGACTAAGTTCATGTGTGTGTGTATGAGAAAATTATGTGTTAGTTGCTGTGCTTTTGTGTGATTTTGTGTACAGGAGAGAAAACTAGGTCTCCGTTTGAACATTATCATTGTGGCTGAAGGTGCCATTGACCGAGACGGAAAAGCCATCACGGGGGAAATGGTGAAGAATGTGAGTGTATGCGTCACTGATGATGCAAGAAGATAAGTTGTGTTACTGCCTAGTTGTACATGCCCGTACCTTTATCTTGCTGTCTGTCTAAGAAGTACCGGTAAGTTTGTCAAGGTTATTGTTGTTATTATTAATGAAGTGGCATTTTCTTTAAGTTAAAAGAGTATTGAGTGTGAGGTAAAACACCAAGCAAATACATAAAGAATATTGGGTGTGAGGTAAAACACCAAGCAAACAGATAAAGAATATTGGGTGTGAGGTAAAACACCAAGCAAACAGATAAAGAATATTGGGTGTGAGGTAAAACACCAAGCAAACAGATAAAGAATATTGAGTGTGAGGTAAAACACCAAGCAAACAGGTAAAGAATATTGAGTGTGAGGTAAAACACCAAGCAAACAGGTAAAGAATATTGGGTGTGAGGTAAAACACCTAGCAAACAGATAAAGAATATTGAGTGCAAGGTAAAACACCAAGCAAACAGATAAAGAATATTGAGTGTGAAGTAAAACACCAAGCAAACAGATAAAGAATATTGAGTGGGAAGTAAAACACCAAGCAAACAGATAAAGAATATTGAGTGCAAGGTAAAACACCAAGCAAACAGGTAAAGAATATTGGGTGTGAGGTAAAACACCTAGCAAACAGATAAAGAATATTGAGTGTGAGGTAAAACACCAAGGAAACAGATAAATCTACAGAGTTTTAAATGTCAGATTTAATGCCTGGTTTATCTTGTTGCTGTTGTAGCTGATCACAACGCGGCTGAAGTTCGACACTCGTGTGACGGTTCTGGGTCATGTCCAGCGTGGTGGCCGGCCCTCAGCCTTCGACAGAATCCTGGTGAGTTGAGGCTCAAACTAAATGCTCTGTTTGAACATCAGTGCTTTAGAATTTATAATACTCAAGGGCTGAATATCATGCCCTTGACCTCATGATGCATTCGAAATGATGAGAACATGCATTATAAGACATACAACTTCTCTTGTTGGAGATACTGGTTAGACCAGTGTCAGTATATCTGACCGAGTGGGTCACCATGTACAGTGTGAGTATGCTAGAATACGCAGGTTTTGTGATACAGCAACAAAGTGATGTCCCTCTGTGAAGTGACGTCGCTGCTTTAGACCACAGCAGATTCATTCTGCAAAATTTAGCGTGGGCTGGTATATACAGTGTTGATCATTTAACAAAAACGATGAAACAAAACTTCAGAAATGTAGTGTCCGGCAAAGCTGGATATTATGTTGGGAAACAGAAACAAAATTCCAACTGTAGATTCTTCTGAACACATAAGCTGCCATGTTCAAGGATAAGGAATTGACCCCATCATACTGAAACACTATGTTAATGTCATAACAACATAACTTGAAACCTGCGTATTGGGTGCCAGGCTATCATTAAAATAGGCTGGTCGGTAGGAAATTCTTTTTTTATGTATTCTTGCTCTTGAAAAAGATAGCTTTTTAAAGAAATTAGAATAGAAAAATAAAAAAAATATTTTTATTAAAATATCCATAAAAATTTTTGACTAGACCCGTTTTTGAGGGGTCAGTTGGGTGAAGGATGGTCTCTTTTCTGATGTGCTCAGGATGGTATTTCATTGAGGCAGCACCACATCGGTGAAATATGTCGACTTTGGAACTGGTTTGCTACAAGGAGACACTGCTGTGATGCCACCGCCATATGTATCGTAGAAAGTGACCCAAGTCCCTAAGGAAACGTAAAACATGTCAGAATTCAGAATTGTGTTATGATAAAGATGATCACTTCTGATGTTTGTATTGACTATCCGTGATGTATATGTAGCGATTCAGATGAGCGAATGACCAGTTTCTGTGTCAGGGTTGCCGTATGGGAGCAGAGGCCGCTGTAGCCCTGATGGACGCCACCCCCGACACGCCAGCCTGTGTTGTCTCCCTTGACGGTAACCAGACTGTGCGTGTGCCCTTGATGGAATGTGTTGAGAGGGTGAGTGATGGTTTCTTGTGCAGAAGATTGTCTTTCCATTGCAATTGAAGAGAGCAGAGAGCAGTAAATACACAAACTTAGTTCATTGTGTCACAGTGTGTGATGATACTACACTCTTTGTGACGTTGCCCTGTGCCGACGTTTTTCAGTGCACAAAGCTCAGACTAGATCATCCATATCAGTTACATACATTAAAGAGCTACTCTGGTGTGAAAACACTTGTCTTAAAAGCAAGGTGATATGATAAAGATTGACATATTCTGAAAGGCTTTCCTGAATGGTGAAAACTTTGCACTGTATTAAAACAGATATTGTACGTTTCGTCAGAGAATATGGAAAGAAAATTTTTCTGTCCTTTTCACTTTGCCTGGTGTGACGTCACGCACGAACACGTGATGTCACAATCGGCCGACGTCTACCCACAGTCAGCGATGCATTGTTGCCTCACTCGACATCACGTCTACCTGGTTCAACGTCACATTAAGAATATTATCACATCACATAAGGAAAATTTTATGGACACAGCCGAAGATTTTGTTTTTGTGGGTTAAATAGTGTTATTCATCGAAAATTCGTTTGAACCAGAGCGTTAGGTTTGTTCCATAGGATTTCTTTCACATAACTTGAATATTTCTATGTATTTTGTATTCTGACAAGAGTAGCACTTTAACAACATCGTAAAATGTTCTGTTCTCTATAGTATTCAGCTTGTCTGTACATCTACCACTGAATAGAGGGACAGCAGTTCAAGATGTGAAACTGAAAGCTTGCAACCTGGGTTGATCATCATAAAGTCAGAATCAATTAGAATTTTAAAATCTGGACCTTTGTCTGGTTGACTGCTCATGTAGAATTCACTGTGATGGAAATCCTAAATTCTATGATAACACAGATATCATGGTGTTGCTTCATTTGCATCATTTCTTTATCTCATTTTTACGTAATGCTGCAGGGGGTTTTCTGTCCAATTTCTTTTTAGAGATTCAGTTTGAATAAATCAAAAACTCTTTTTCTTTCTTGACAACTCGATACGAAATTAGCCTGAAGCTCAATTTTCTCTGTGGCCGAGGGCCCTAGCACCAGCACAGCGGTTTTACCCCATGCCTCTCACCAATGCATTCGCTATGAATTAAGTCCAGCTCATGCTGGCTTCCTCTCTGGCTGTACATGGAAAGGTCTGGTGGCTCTGCCAGTTTCGTCCCACCATAATGCTGGCCACTGTCGTATTAGTGAAATATTTTTGAGGACGGCATAAAACACGACTGAAATTAATAAATGAATAAATCTATTTTCCAATATTTTTCGTATGGTAAACTCAATGATAAAATGGCTAGCAGAACCTGTGTGCTGTCCCTGTAGGCATGGGTAAAGGCTAAATGTGAGTATCAAGAATTAGTCCCAATATACCATTTAATTATTTTTTGTCTCAACAGACTAAAGCTGTCCAAAAGGCTATGGATGCCAAGAATTTCCAAGAAGCTGTGCGACTAAGAGGAAGGTAATAAACTTCAGAATTGACGAAGTATTTTTTCACCCTTTGGTAATTTACCAGTTTGTTTGGTTTGGTATTCTAAACTCTTGGATGTCAATTCTATCCCCTGGATGGGTCAATGCGATAGTTGTTAGCACATGTTTTTTGTCATGGGTTTTCTCAGTACACTGCTGTGTGTTTCCTGTTTGCAGGAGTTTCCAAAACAATCTGTTCACATACAGAAAGCTGAGTAAGCTCCAGCCACCCCCAAGTATGTGTGATGAAAAGGGGGAGTTCTGTAAGGTGAGTTGTCTCCCTTCACACAGCTCTTCTGTCTTTGTTTTCATGATGTATGGATGTCTGTATATATGTTTATTGACTGCTAATTGGCAAGTAAGAAATAAAGCACATATATGTGTAATAAATTTATAATTGATTTGTCATTTAGATTGTTTTAGAATGGATAGAATAAGTGACTAGTTGCAAACTGAAAATGTGTCTAAATTTGTTTTGTCTTTATTGGATACATGTGTTTTGTTGCACTTTTGTAAATGCTTTGTTTTGCGGTGCGGTTGTGAAAATGAATAACAGTTAAGCTATTTGAGTGCAGTAGATGTGTTCAGGTGTTTTTAAATAGTGTCTTTTTGCTGTGGAGTGACAGTGTTCATTTCAGATGCATACATATGATCAGATTTTCAGCATTCGCACACGTGGCAGTGTTGAAGAATCACATTATGCACTGTGCTACTGCTACGGAAGTCACAAGACTGTGTTGTTTCAGCACGCCGATGCATTGTGTATGCTCTCAGTGGGGCATATGGTGCTATAATCTGGGTAAAGGGCATTGAATAGCTGTAGCATTGTCTCATAGCATTTACGACACTGCCTATTGTCATACATGTATATACACTGAAACTAGAGGTTAACATCACCTAAAGTCTAAATCACTCCATTTTTTTTTCATCTGCTTTGTCAGTTAGCAGAAGATAGAACAAATTTCTCATTTCAGGTTAATATGTTTAAATTAATTATATTATTTGTTTAGCACACATATCAATTCCCCCTAAAAGACAAGTTTCCACTTTGAGTCAATCAGCTACTCATTCAGTCAATCAGCCATTCATTCAGTCAATCAGCCATTCATTCAATCAGCCACTCATTCAGCCCATAAGCCATTCATTCAGTCAATCAGCCACTCATTCAGTCAATCAGCCATTCATTCAGTCAATCAGCCATTCATTCAGTCAATCAGTCAATCAGCCACTCATTCAGTCAATCAGCCACTCATTCAGTCAATCAGCCATTCATTCAGTCAATCAGTCATTCAGCCATTCATTCAGTCAATCAGCCATTCATTCAGTCATTCAGTCAATCAGCCATTCATTCAGTCAATCGGCCACTCATTCAGTCAATCAGCCACTCATTCAGCCAATCAGCCATTCATGCAGTGAATCAGCCACTCATTCAGTCAATCAGCCACTCATTCAGCCCATCAGCCACTCATTCAGTCAGTCAGCCATTCATTCACTCAATCAGCCATTCATTCGGCCCATCAGCCTCTCATTCAGTCAATGAGCCATTCATGCAGTGAATCAGCCATTCATTCAGTCAATCAGCCACTCATTCAGCCTATCAGGCACTCATTCAGTCAATTAGCCATTCATTCAATCAGCCACTCATTCAGCCCATCAGCCATTCATTCAGTCAATCAGCCACTCATTCAGTCAATGAGCCATTCATTCATTCAATCAGCCATTCATTCACTCAATCAGCCACTCATTCAGCCCATTAGCCACTCATTCAGTCAATTAGCCATTCATTCAATCAGCCATTCATTCAGCCCATCAGCCATTCATTCAGTCAATCAGCCACTCATTCAGTCAATTAGCCACTCATTCAGTCAGCCACTCATTCAGCCCATCAGCCATTCATTCAGTCAATCAGCCATTCATTCAGTCAATCAGCCACTCATTCAGCCTATCAGCCACTTATTCAGTCAATTAGCCATTCATTCAATCAGCCATTCATTCAGCCCATCAGCCATTCATTCAGTCAATCAGCCACTCATTCAGTCAATGAGCCATTCATTCAGTCAATCAGCCATTCATTCAGTCAATCAGCCACTCATTCAGCCTATCAGCCACTCATTCAGTCAATTAGCCATTCATTCAATCAGCCATTTATTCAGCCCATCAGCCATTCATTCAGTCAATCAGCCACTCATTCAGTCAATTAGCCACTCATTCAGTCAGCCACTCATTCAGCCCATCAGCCATTCAGTCAGTCAATCAGCCATTCATTCACTCAATCAGCCACTCATTCAGCCCATCAGCCACTCATTCAGTCAATTAGCCATTCATTCAATCAGCCACTCATTCAGCCCATCATCCATTCATTCAGTCAATCAGCCATTCATTCAGAGGCAATTAAATAGGATCAAATAGTGTTCCTAGTGATGAAACTCACATTTTCCTAATAGGGTACCTTCCAAACAAACCTCAAAAGGCGACGCTACAGTCTGTAGAGGTCTAGGTGGAAAATAAGCAACTTTATTGTGGACAAAATTTTAGGTCATTTATGCTAAATACTGTAAATGCCTTTTTATTTGCGCGGTTCTAACTTTCGCGGATTTCGGGGTATTTACTTTTCCGCGAAAACAAAAACCAGTGAATACAAAACCCATACGTTGCTTAAATACACATGTTATATTATGTACTAGTATTAGTCTACTTGAGCGGCATAAAATAAAGGACAAAGCAGGTATTTTAGTAAAATAATTTATTTATTTAATAGGTGTTGCAATCATACAATACAAAGCACTACAAATTTAATGGCACAATTAAGTTCACAAATGTTGAGAAATATTTCCAATGTACTTGTACGGATTCCGGCTTTAATAAATCCAGTTTGGATCAAATCCTGTCTCTTGCTGATTATCTCATGGCACTTGATAATCCAGCAGACATGAATAGGCTTCAACACAGCGGCCCGTGTATCGACATGGCTATCTTCAAGCTGGGTCATGACGTCATTAGCATACCACGCCTGGAAGCAGTTTTTGAGATCATCCTTGAAATCTTTGTTTACGGAGAGATCAAGCAGCTGGAGACAGTCAGTGCAGCATGCTGGTACAAACACACAATAAATATGGTTTCGTCTCAGTTTGGCTATTAAATCTTCCCCCTTGTGGGCTCTGAACACGTCAAATATTGTCAAACACTTCTGGGTAGGTCTCAGTTTTAGCACCTTCCGCTGTTTCTTACAGTAAGGGATAATGACTTCGTCCACATACCGCAGCATGGACTCGTCTGTACTTCAGTGGGATTCCTTAATTTTACCGAAGTCTTCTGGCAATTTCTTCACATCTTTTGTCCCCTTTCGCTTGACATATCCCATTCGTTTAAGCAAAGATCGGGCCCAGGTAATAGTAACTGTGCCACCAAACTGTGGAAGTTTAGTTTTGTCCTGTTTTAGAAGGATGCCTTCAGATGCCGCCATAACAATCCAACGATTTATCACTCCGCCACTCAAAGGGACATTTTTTACCCAGTCCTTCACCATATCGTCAAGTTTCTGTCCAATTAACAAGGGATGACCAGTTGTAGCTTTAGGGAGGGATTGGATAACGTTGCCGGGTTTTTTTTTCATCTTTTTCAAGTATGAAGACTTCGTACTTCGCACGGTGCTTTCATTAATAGGGCGGCCTAGCTGAGAGGAGAATTTACGGGCAGCTCATGCCATGCCGATTCCACAGCAGTTCAGGCAATCTTCGCTCTCATGTCATCATCATAGCTGTTGTAGTCTCCATGCTTCTACAGAATCTACAGCATCGTTGGCAGCCTGAATAATGTCGGCTTCTTCTATGGACTGCCTGGTCTGTGGATTTGGTAGACCGGGAGTCTTGGCAGGGATCGTTGTGCTTATCCATTTCCGCAAAGACATTTTTGAAGCAATCGTGATGGACTTTGTCGAGTGGGAGAAGAATGATTTCAGTGGCAGCGGCAACTGGCTTATATTACCAGTAAATTTACTCAAATCTGTCACAGGTAACAAGTTTACAGACTGGTTTTGGGCATGTGAATTAAACAATAGTATTTATTTATTTTTGTCACATTTACTACTAATCCTTAATTTTAACTCCGGAGATTAACTTCCTGACCCCAGGGATCCTTAATCTTTAGGCTGATCAGCCAGATTAAGTGTTCAAAAGATTAAAAACTTAAGACGACTATTTTTCTTTGTTTAAACCAAGCCACTGAACTGTATAAAGCTTTCGTTATATCTCACATGTACAAAAAAGTTAAAATTAGATGTATTTGACGATTCCTGTGTTGAAGACTATTGTTTGTCAAGTGTTTTTGTTAAAATCGGCGAAAGTTTATTCCCGCGAATATGTCTTCTTGGCGAATCCGGGAAAGTTCAAGCCCACGAATATAAAGGCATTTACAGTATCATAAAATATTATTTCTGTTGATGAAACTTGTATTTTTCCACTAACATATCATCCAACCTTCCAAACAAACCTCAAAACATTTCTAGAATCAATAAAGCTCCCAAAATCAGGAAAAATAAGCAGCTTAGGCATGGATGAAATTTTAGGTCATTTAGGGAAATCACCGGTCTTTATTTTCACTCATCACTTTCGATATGTAGTCTTATCAGCGATGCAGAATTCAGTCATACATAAATCATTACTTCACAAATCGGCCCACGAGTAAAGTGCATGTCTTATAAAAGGCGATAACAAGCTGTTGTTGTAACTGTGTTTGACTCCAGTTTCAGACGAGGTCAGTATTTTAACGACGAAACATTGCTGCAGAAATTACATGTTAATATTTTGTGGCTTTTTGCTTTGTTCTGTTAAACCCACATCTCAGTTGAACTGTCTACTACCGTTCAAGAAATCTAAGCTTTCTATTTGTGCTAATATTCTTGATACTGCAGTGATAAATATTTATTTTTAGAAAATAAACCAAGCCCTGGAGACTTAGGCATTTTTAAGAGAGTTTGTCATTGCCTTTTGTTGGAAGTGAACTTCACTTGATACTTTGACCATTACCTTCGTTCATTCACACATCCATCAGTGTTCATTCCAGCCTGCCAAACGACCTAGAGATGAGTTTTGGCCCCATCGGCGTCCCGTAGAAAAGGTATAGATGTCTCATGGTGGGATGTCTTTTTATTACGCCAACTCTGATCCCTCAACCTTTATTGCGTGGTGGTATAGTCCTCATTTCAAATTCTTGTGGGCAGTGACATTAAAAATTTGTAACATGTATGCAATACGTCCGGTTAAAATCTAACTCTACCTCACATTTTTTGTTTGACATTGTTTTGAATTTGAACAGTTACAGTCTGATTTTTCAGTTCTGGCATACGGTAAATATTTCTAATATGATGTACCTGTTTAGATTTCACATGAGAATAATATACTTCATGAGAAATTTTTGAATATTCTTGATATGATTTGATTAATGTGCATATTAAACTAGTGGAATGATAAAAAAAAGACACATTTTTTTATAATACGAGTTATCTCAAAACACAGTCATGTATTGTTTTTGACATGAAAAATGGTAGCATTATAATAGACTATGGTAATGTTGAAACTTCTCCATGGTAACGCCTCAAAAGGTTGAGGGATTTCCGAGTTTTCCCACAGACACACACATCCCCCCTGAATGGCTTCTGCGGCATGGCAAATTTTGAATTTGAACTTAAAACTTGAACCTTAAACCCAAGTGATAAAGTGGTAGTTTGTGTGAGCTGTTGTTTGTGTTAAACTTTTTCGACATCTGATTATTTGAACCATTGAACAGGTTCTGAGTGAATGTCAGGTACAGCTATGAAAAAAGAAGTCGAGTGCTTGTCAATGTGTAAATTCCTCACAGAATTTGTTGCCAAAAAATAACAAATTTGAAACCGTTAGCTGAAATTTGAGAAATTGAGTGTTTCGATCAGGTTTTGAATAGAAAAACATACAGCCAAAGTATATATTATTAGACTTTGCAATTAGGAGCAAATGCATATATATTTATTATTTTTGTCTCATCGTAGTAAAATTCTGTTTTGTATTGATTGTTCTTAAAGCTATCAGTGAACTGGCACATTTACCACTTGGGTTTTTGAAGGATGGAGAATGTGGCTAGTTCTCTGTACAAGGCAGTAGTAGTTAATGGGACAAATAGGTAAAAGCCTTCCAGCGCGTTCGGAGAAAGTCATCCAGTTAATAACTAGAAAAAATATAGCTCTTGTTTATATTTAAAAAATTTCTTATTTGGACCAATGGAAAACGATGTAAAAATCACAAATACATGATCGTTCTGTGTTTCTAAACCTGTATGGAATAAAAGATGTAAACCAGAAAATCTGTAGGATAATGATAGGAACTAGAAGTAGTCAGTCATTGAATCCATCTTTCCTTCAGTCAGTCAGTAAATCTGTCATTAACTGATGAAGATCAAGCTGGAAGGTTTCACCCTTGTGTATTTGGAGACTTAGTTCTGCTTCAGCTGCAGCGGAATGACGACAATAATCTACCTGTCAAATTGCATGCCGACTGACAGCGGACCTTGAAAGTCTTGATGAAGTAGAATATGCGCATCGTTTACTGTACAGCGCTTCATTGGCCGGGTTTGCTGGGGAGAGGGAGGAGCATGGGCGTGTCTAATGTGGCTGTGGCTTGCTGGGATAGATTGCATGAAAATAACCGTCCGAGGGGAATGTCGGTCATCATAAAGCGTATTGAGGCCACCTAAAGTCTGGCATGCTTATACTGATACTTTCATTTCAACAGCTGGATTAATGGCATTTTGTGACATCACAGAGAGATGGAATTGCAACAAGTACTAGTATCTGTTTCAGATCATTTCGTGTCTGTCTAGTAGCGAAATGTGGATATTTTAGAATTACTTGTGTATGGATTGTCGTTTGAGCTTACATATTTTTATTATGTATTTCCAACGTATGCATTTGATGTTAAATTGTGTACCTGTTTCAGCAGTTTGTAGAGCAAAGTTATCCTATACTTATCATAATGTTTATATACTGTGAATGTTATTTTATTTGTCCCTCTGTCTGTCTGTTCGTTTGTCTGTCGATGTATTTTTATTGCAGGGGGGGGGGGGTTATTTGTATGTTCCTTCAACCTTTTTGCATGTTTGCAAGGTGTTTATATAAGCATACTCTTAGCATTGTTCAGTGTTGACTGATAAAATCTTGCTTTTTGTGAAGCCCTGAAACTGGCCAATCCAACCAATTCAAAATGTGCATAAATTGCTCTGCAAATTGCTATTTCTTATGCGAAAAGGTTGAGGAATTAGGGCAGTCTGTCCACTGGTTCTTCTGTCTGCATGTAAATTTTAAATGAAATCACCACAATTAACCATCACAGTTCAGAAGAAATACAGAGGCTCCCTGAATAAAGTCATACTTAGCATGTCCAAGTTTCTGACTACCGGGAGGGTGCCGTGGTGAGGAGTGTCGAGAGCTTGTTATAACTCACACATATGTAAAGCACTTTACTAATGTAGACTCTGTCAGTCTAACCTGTGTTATATCTTTACTCTTTGAACTGAAGATGCCTAAAGCTGATCGTATTATTAACAAATGTCTGTACTGGAAATGAGTACAGTTGTCCTGTACCTGTGTAGCGGATGGTTTAAACACGAGTTTATCTGAGGTGTTGTGATTAGTATGGGGTGAATATTAAATGATTTGACAGGTACGAGGTGTCATATTGTATCCCAGGTACATGATGTGCATGGACCAGAGAGATAATTTCAGCCTCTACGTTGCAAATTTACCAGTCAAATATGCTGTATATACAGATATATATACATCTAAAGAAAACCTCGCCGCAAATGGTGAGTTTGGTGGGTTGGGTGAGTTTTCCTCTCCCAACAGGTATCGCTGCAGTGAATTAGGACCTCTACTTCATAAGTCTTTTGTTACGGATCATCAGACATGTTGTGTAAACAGTTTCATATATGATATAAATGGTCTACTCATTGTGACGTCCCGGTGTTGACGTGGTAGTAGAGTTTTCAGCTTCGCTAAAATGACATCACTTGTCCCACTTTTGACTTCTGCCGGTATCTGATTGATGCAACTTTTTGGGTGCAAAAAAGGATCACCAGTATCAGGAAAGACAGCTTGTAATGTTTTATTCTAGTGTATTTTTAAATCGCTAATTTCTGATATACAGTACACTGTATAAATCTCTGCTAATCTATAACCCCATCCATGACCTCTCAAGTTTATTTTCGTAGCTCAACATGTGTATTTTTTTAATCCAACTCCTGACCCATAAAGTATTAACACTTACATTTTATTTTGTATGAATATGACCATAGTGATCAAATCTTTTCAATCTTACTGATCGATAAAATGGACTGATCTCCCTTTGTCTACAGAAGCTCAGAGGAGCAGCCTACGAACAATGGGTGCTGTCCTTCTACGGTCATGTATGTACAAGGGGCGGGTAACTCATCTGACCTAGCTCCCCCTTGAATTGCTTCCCTTCGTATGGGCATGGGGCTTTTAAACAGTGCTTCCTCTCACATACATTATGTAGACCTCTTGTCTTCTTACCCTGGCTTTAGCCAGCTGTGCATTCTACAACACACTGACATGGTGTTTAAAACTTTACCATTGTGAGACCATTAGAATGTTAGTAGAATAAACCCACAATGTGGAGCTGTCCAGCACCAAGGATTGAGTACTGTAGCTGAGTACTGTAATAATGAGTATTTTTACCTTGATGTGTATAAGTAGAATTCGTTTCGTTGTTCTTCGTACCAGTGGATTGTGAATTCTACATGTGTATTTGTAACTAGTGGCTTTGTTGTCTGTTAGACACCTACATGCACTAGTGTATAATTCTGTAAATACATGTAGAATTCTGTGTCGCAGAATATTAGATACATATATAATTATATACTTGGAATTCCATGTAGGCCTAATTGTATATAACTGTAACCATTATTGACTTCTTTTTGATTTTATACATGGAATTCTACGTAGCTATATAGAATTCTGTACATAGAATTCAGTGTAGCAGCAAATAATTTTGTACAGAAAATTCTGCATGGTGTTAAAAGATTTTAACCATAGAATTCCACATACCTATACTTAATTCTACATGTAGAAATCTGTGTAGCAGTATATAATTTTATACTAGCATTCTGTTTGGTTGTATATAATTCTGCACCAGTACGTAGAGTTCTACAATTTTTTCTAAAATTCATGATTTTGTGAGATGCTACAAACAATAAGGATTCATGATAGACTACAGAACACATGGCATTTGTGGACCATTCTTCAGTTTCGTCCAGACTAATTTTGTTGATGAGGATGTAAGGAAACTGCAGATTGACCTGCCTCTTTTACCTTTTCCCACAGTTAGTTCCCTTGAATCCTAACACTGGCAGCTTCTACATATAGCACAACCCTGACAATGTCTTTTTAATGAAGAAAGTTACGAGAAATATGATTTACAAAACCTGTGAGGAAGTTGCAGTGGCTCGCCACCTGTCTGCTTGTAGTTTGCCTGTGTCAGGCTTGTGTCAGGCTCACAGAATGGTAGTGGCCTGGTTATAGATAATCAGTACTGACTGGTCACCACGTTGATGAACCACTAAATCCACTTCTCGACGCCATCAGCTGGAGAAGGACAGCCCAGGGCCTGCTGAAGACATGCTGCTGGCACACCAATGGCATTCTACAGGGAATCATTGATCTTGTTTGATGTACTGATTACTGTTTTATACAGGTAGTTGGTAACAGGATCCTGCCATTAATTACTGACTTTCTACAAGTTGATCTGAACTAACCCTCTGATTGTTTCATCCCTGGTTTACAGCTGCTTGAAGCAAAGAGTCGAAGCGTATGTTTCTCTATAGACCCACTTTGCTGTTGTTGCCATAGTTACATGTCTGTTGCTGGTGGCACTGTCTTGTATCATATTAGAGGCAAATGTCTTTGTTTCTTTAATGCATCACTAATGCGTTCACGGTTTCATTGTGCGCAGTATTGTATTGTTCATTGGTATTATAGTCAAAACTTATCATTGAAAACAATGACATTTTATGTGGTTTCGTTTTTAATCACATTTTTGAATACTGTCCTTTTTTGGCATGAAATATTTCTTCTCAAGTGCTTTCTGTGGCCTTTAGAAATTAGATTAGTGAACATCTTTTGAATGTTTTTTTTTTCCTTTTTTTCAAAAGTACAAACTATTTTTGTGGCTTGTGGTGAAGTTTTATTCAAGGATCCAAATGCGTACCTTCATAAACTACATGTACATGTTTGTCTATTACTGACGCTGTTTTTATTACAAACACCATGTTATTAATGCTAACCTTTCATGGTGGCATTACTATTTAAGGAGAAATGCAAAAATATGGGCAGAAAAGATGTACAGAATTATGGAAACAAAAAAGTAAAAACTATTCAAACTAAAAGCAGACAGATATATAATTAGGGCTATACTAAGGTAACTTCCATGTGTATTTCCAAAGCTACATAGCGAGAGTGTTTAAAGTTTTAATTTTGATGGGAAACACCATGATGGTGGTGTAAGTTATCAGGAATATCAGCCAAGAGAACGGGCATGTCACTTACCAGTAGCCATCGCACATATGTTACAGTATCTATGTTAGTAAAGTGTTTCATTACTTGTTAACAACTGTTGGTCAGTTTTCTTGGATTTGTAATGACCTTGAGATATAATGATATATACAGGTGAGGTGTCATGTCAGTGAGGGTAGATCTTGATGGTGACATTCTGCCTGCATTGCATGGTCATTTGAGCTCGAATCTCATCTGAAATGCCCACAATGGCTCTATTTTTCCCCACAAAGATGGGAAGGGTAGGCGGGATTGCAAGTTTAGACTTCAGGGGAATAAATATAATTGTATCTTGTGGAAGATAATTAGGGGGAGACAGTCTGTGGGTAATGACTTCATGGAGAAGGTACGATCCTGTCATGTGTATGTCTTTAGGATGATATAACTTGTTAGGCATGCAGTGGCTAGTGCACTTTAGTGTCTTCGTAGACTTGATGTACTTTAGTGATGTGTAAACAGTGTATATCCATTTTGTGCTTGCATGCTTAAGGCCCATCTCCACTGCTGGCGACATCTACAACTGCAACTACATGCCGTCCCCACTGCCAGCGAAATGAAAACAGTCGCTGAGAAAATAGTACCAGTTCTATTTTAGCCCGGCGACATGGATATCGTGGCGACATGACGTCAGCAGTGGGGACGACACTGCAGTTTAAAGAATGCTCTGCTTTCTCGACGGTTGCAGCTGTAGTTGTTGTCCGCAGTGGCGATGGGCCTTTATACCATTGTATTGCTTCAAACACCACTTACTATATGATCAATCAATCAATCAATCAATCAACCTTTTATTCAATCAATCCATCAAATTCAGCATCTGATTTTTCTTCTTGCGACAGGAGATGGCCTTTCCCTAATTCACCAGCTCACCACAAAGCAGTTCTCTATGCACTATTCTTTATGCTCACCCAACCAACCAATCAATCAGTCAGTCAGTCAGTCAGTGATTCAATCAATCCATGGTCTTTCCCTAACTGACCGGCGTGCCATAATGCAGTTCTCTTCATATGAACTATTTGCTATGCACAGTTTTGCCTTTGATTTCCTCTGTTCAAGGTTGTCTGGATTGGTATCAGTACGACCATACTTAAAAATTGGGGAACTTTTCCTGACAAAAGTAACTCAGGTCCAAGATGTGTAGTCCATTGTTCATTCCTGCTTTTGCGGTGAAAATTTGTGGGTAAACTGTTGAATTAGTACTCATGCACTAAAAGAGAACAATAGACAGTTTGGCTTGGGCCCGAATCAACATTTTGCGCAGGAAAGGGTACCACATTGAACCTGTAGATTGTGCTCTTTCTGATAGTCTCAGCTTGCTTGCATGAAACTCTCTTAGCATTGCCATGGCAAACAGCATTGTAGGTATTACTTCCCATGGCAGTTGTGTGGTCACTGGATTAAGAGAGCTTCATGCTGCAAGTGGTCCAAGAACTTTTAATGACTGGTTGAATAAACAAGGTGCAATAAACAGAAACATTGTACTGAACTTTAATCATGAAATCACCTGTCTCGTGCATATGGCATGAAGCTGTGAAAAAGCAATTTGAATCGTGTTCTGCCTTGAACTGCATGTTTCCTTATCACCATTACTCTTCGCTAGATCCAATCTTGAACAAATATAGCTTTGGGGGCAAAATTTTTGGGGGGGCCTAAATTTAATAATTAACATCGGCCTGTATGCATGATATTCTAACAACTCATTGGTTTTGGTGACAAAAGTAAGTGGCTGTATGGAAATGAAACAATTCTGGTCGAACTCTAAATTAAGGGGCGGGTCAAATTTTTTAACAATGATATATGTGAGAAAATACAGGTAAGAGCCTGGTTTTGTTATGATGTAGGTCTAATTCCACATCAGGAGTGTTGGCTTAAGTCAAATTTCAAAACTTCACTTTGTTTTTATTGTCTTGGAATCTCAAATTGTGAAATAGATTTAACTTAACATGACTTCTATCAATACAGGTAATCACAGTTTGTTGATGAATTAAGTACCTGTGATCCCTGAGTAAAGGCCAAATCATGTTTGGAATTTTGACTGAAGGCTTCCTGGCTAAAATGTCGACATGCAGTACAACCCTGGCTTTCGGATGTCATGGATTTGACGTTGATTTAATGTCAAACATGATGTAATGTTAAAAAAAATGGTATACAAAGAAATAGTTAAGCAAAGTATGAAGTAATTGAAGAAACAAAATATGTTTATTCTCAGATATAATTATGGTTTTTGAATAATTATGAACAGATAGGAATTGCCTTAAAGTTAACTTTATTCATGCAGTATACATTATGTAACAGTTTTAATTTAATATTCTGGAAATTCTTCCAAGATAAACTTAATGCATTAGACACTTGTACTGCAGATTACTGTGGAATGTGTTCTTACACTAGATCAGTTGCATCTTGAAATAATTTTAAAGTATGCTTTTGTGCATCTTCCAATAAATTTCAAATAACATATGCGGAGTGTTTTTACTGTTGTAATAAAATATTGACTTTTCTTTCAAACAAAGGTGGAAGTTTTTGGAAGTTACTAGAATGTAGTTTGAATGCCTTACTTACCATGGTGACATAATCTTTTAATAATATGTTCTTGCAGTGTTAAGTACAATCACCATGTACCTTTCTTATCAACTTTGGAATGGGGTGTGAACATTTTGGATTAATTTTTGGTTTGCTTTTTACGAAAACATTAACATTTATTCTGTAATGGAGTTTGTGCTGTTGAAAAACCAGTGTGTTCTTCTTTTGTTGTTGAATGAGGTGACATGCTTGGAATACCTGTCTTTCCCGACGTTGTATTTTTTTTTTTTTTTGGACCAATCATCAGTTAGCTGCTTTGATTTTTCAGAAAACCAAGAATCTGGCCTTGATGAACATTGGGGCTCCGGCATGTGGGATGAATGCCACAATGCGATCCTTCGTCCGTCTGGCTCTGACCAGAGGCTATCGAGTTCTGGGGATTCAGGACAGTCTGGATGGCTTGCTACGTGATAATGTGAGTGCTCAGTGCTAGTGATGAACAAAACAACAAATAGCTAGTGATGAACAAAATGACACATAGCTGGTGATGATCAAAATGACACATAGCTACTGATGAACAAAACGACAAATAGCTACTGATGAACAAAATGACACATAGCTACTGATGAACAAAATGACAAATAGCTACTGATGAACAAAATGACATAGCTACTGATGAACAAAACAACAAATAGCTACTGATGAACAAAATGACACATAGCTACTGATGAACAAAACGACAAATAGCTACTGATGAACAAAATGACACATAGCTACTGATGAACAAAACATTAAATAGCTAGTGATGGACAAAAACCACAAAGAACACTTTAAACATGATGACTTATTCACAACTTTTTCTGCAAAGTACAGAATGGCAATGATATGACATGGTGCATATATGCAAGATTGGATAAACACATAACAGCATGTAACTGAGCTGAGGTTACTGAAGTGAACAGTAGCAAGGGTTAGAATACAAAGAAAAACAAGGGTATGTACACGGCGTGGAAAAAAAATTCGCATTGCAATTTTTTGTACGGAAGAAACGATATCAGAAACTTGATATTTTAAACAAGGGGGACGCACAATAACCTCAAAGGGTGCATACAATTCTGTAGAGGTGTTGAATGAGAATAATGGTTCAGGGAAGGGTTGTGTTTGGCTATATATGAATACATGGACTCTTGTACTCTCCGTGTGAAAGCGGTAAAACAGCAGTCAAGAGTTTCATGGGAGAGTTTTTCCAGACTCTTACTGGTTTTAAGCCTGTGGTCAGCTACAGCTGATGATGGGAGAAGTCTCTTTTGAAAGCTTGTGAATAAGTACAAAATCTTGTACAAAATGTTTTGTGAAACCTATCCTTACTCGTTTATTTATTTATTTGATATTTTTGATGTTTTTGTTATTTGATTGGTGTTTATGCCGCACTCAAGAATATTTTACTTATACGACGGCGGCCAGCATTATAGTGGAAGGAAACCGAACTGAGAGGGGGGATACCCACGACCATCTGCAGGTTGCTGGCAGATCTTCCCACGTACGTCCAGAGAGGAAGTCAGCATGAGCTGGACTTGAACTCACAGCGACTGCATCCTTACTCATATCTTCTTGAGAATGTAAGCACTGTAACCTCAGCTCTCCATTCCACAAAGCCATTTCTGACTTAACTGAAAACTCACAGAGCTTATTGAACGGCTCTACCAGTGAAGATTTTCACGTTAAACACTTCAGAAAGAGTATGCTTACTGGCTAAACTTGAGGTGAAATGCAGGAGCTTTGAAGAGGTTTTAAAGGTTGAATCAACTCAGAAATGGCATTTGTGGATTCAACACCAATCCGGAAGAGACATAACATGGTTAACATGCTAACTGGTGATGTAGACCATGTATTAGAACAGAACCACATTGCGCAGGGAAAGGTACCTCATGAAAACGTCATCGTGTCCTTGTACTGATGTTTTTCCTTATTGCTGCCATCACTGTGATTTGCATAAAATGAAACGCACTAGATTTGAATATTTTTTTATTTCAATTTTCTTTATATCCACGTGTGGCGTTCAGAAAATATAAGGTGTTTGTGTGTGTATCAGTTTGATGTGAAACTCTCACTTCACTAACATAATCAAGATTTATGTAATTACTAATGTAATTGAGATTTATGCAGACAACTTTTGCAGGATGTACAGGTGCAGAGACCGTGCATCGTGTGACCTGGGACTTGATTGGCTGATTCCTCTGTTGCAGGTGAAGCCTATATCCTGGACGGAGGTCACTGGTTGGTCAAGTGCTGGAGGTTCATTACTGGGAACAAAGAAGTCAGTAGCTATAGCAACCCACTTTTAATAAATAGAGCAAGTGTCAGCATTGTTTCTTTTTTAAAGAATACCATAATGAAAGTATTGTTAATAACAACTTTGATCTGGATATGATTCCGTTGCACACAGGTATGTGTTTTTCTTTCTTCCATCATCATGATGTGCATATCTGTGCATCATGTGGCGGAAAGCTTGTCTGCTTGTCTGTCTCGTTGCATGGTTTTACCCTGAACACGTGCGCTCCAGCTAAAAAAATGGATTGCCGTTGAGTAAGTGAAAGAATGTTTGAGTATGGAGTTAAACAAGAAGGAAATGAGTAAATTCATTTGTGTTACCTTCCCCCTACAGGCAGACAGCCAGTAAAGTGGGCTCTGGGAGGATAGGCCTTGAGAAGCAGTTCATCTTGGTGGGCTGTTTGCCTGTCATAGTGTAGACCATGACATTCAGTACATACGAGTGGTTTGCTTATCCTGTGTGTTTCTGTTCACTCTGCAGACAGACCGCTGGTAAAGTTGGCTATGAGAAGATTGCTGCTGCTATGGAGAAGCACCAGATCAATGCACTTTGTGTCATTGGAGGCTTTGAGGTATGGAGATTACATGAACAATGAACAATGCAGGCATGAAAACTTTCAAGTTAGTGCTTTCTGTGTTAAGCCTAACAATCTTTGTGGAGAAGAGACTTCACTTCAGCGGAGAGGAGGTAAAACCTAAGTTTCAAGCCCAATGTGTAATTGTGAGGTGTTCATTTCAGATTGGTGCTGTCCTCCCCTAGAAACTTACAGGGGGATAGTAAGGGAATAAAAATGTACGAAATGAAAATACATGAACTTATACTAATGAGGAAAGTTTCTTTTCTGTCATTTTGTGGCACTTGTGATGACACAAGGGGATAATAATGTATCAGTACATGAATTACTATCAATTTTATCATAGCATAGAGAAATATTACAGTTATATACTGTAATTCAGTGGTATAAACACGTAAGTATTTTTTTTGTTTTGAATATACATGTGTGTATATATATATATACATATTATAAATAAAACAGTTGCCATACATATGTTAACACAGATTGAAAATAAGGAAAAATAAAATTCGTTCAGAAAAATAAAATATAAGTGTGTATATACACATGAATTTTACTTTTCCTTATTTTCGATCTGTATTAACATTTGTACGACAACTGTTTTATTTATTTCTTTCCTCAGGGCCACGCTGCATGAGCACATGTGTAACATTTTTGTTTCTTTAATGTTAATTTACGCTCAACAAGGTGCCTTTATTGTTTTCCACTTATTATACATGTATTCCTTCTTCGGTGCTCTTAACTTGGACAAGTACGAAAGTATGAGTGAGAGGATGTGTGAAAGGGAGTGCCTCGGGGAAGATCAGCTGTTTGTTGGCTGAGTTTATTGACCCTCTGTAAATAAAGTTTATGAATCAGTCATTTCTTTAGAAATTTGTGCTTCCTCCTCCAAACAGGCTTACTAAAGTGTACTTCTTTCTTAAACGAGTTACTACCCAATGTTCAGTTCTATCACAGAATACTTTAACAGGCTTACTAGAGTGTACGTCTTTTGTAGACGAGTTACTACCCAATGTTCAGTTCTATCACAGAATACTTTAACAGGCTTACTAGAGTGTACTTCTTTTTTAAACGAGTTACTACCCAATGTTCAGTTCTATCACAGAATACTTTAACAGGCTTACTAGAGTGTACTTCTTTTGTGAACGAGTTACTACCCAATGTTCAGTTCTATCACAGAATACTTTAACAGGCTTACTAGAGTGTACTTCTTTTGTAAACGAGTTACTACCCAATGTTCAGTTCTATCACAGAATACTTTAACAGGCTTACTAGAGTGGATGTCATGTTACCGAAGAAAGGAAGCAAACTGAAATGCTTGCATTTCTAGTTTGATGTGAGGATAGAAAAATTGCAGACTTTTGCTTTCCTTTTCCTCCCAAACAGGCTTACTACAGCGTCCTTCAGATGACACAGGAGAGGAAGAACTACAAAGCCTTCTGTATCCCCATGGTGGTTATCCCCTGCACCATCTCCAACAACGTCCCCGGCACTGACTTCAGTCTCGGTGCCGACACTGCTCTCAATGAAATCACAGATGTAAGTCAGCAAACTGTTATAGTGTCTGTCTCTTCAAAAAATGTACGGAGCAACCGCTGAGGAGTCTCTACGACACCTGACTCTTTAAGTCCCAGGGTTTAAGATTAACATAGCGGTGTTCGTTGTGTAACCCGATACCGCTGAATCTTGTTTCGTACCGCATCAAATCCAGTATTTGTACCTCATCAAATCCAGTATTTGTACCGCATCAAATCCAATAACAAGGTTCAGCAGTATCGTGTTACACAACATATACCAAGGCGAAGGTGCCCAAGCCTGTTCTACTCCAAAAACTGAAGAAAATGTGGAAAAAATGGCATACTTTATGCTGCAGATCTCTTTTACTCCCTCCGCAGAGGTCATGAACTTCACACTAGTCCTCAGCAAGCTAAAGCCACTGCGTTTTACCTAGATATTTCGTTCGTGTGTGCATGATAACGTGTGTTATTTATGCGTAAAAAAATTTAAAAGTTTACTGTAAACATATTGTGATGTCATATACCTCTGAGCTTGGATTGGAACGTCACGAAACAAAATGTTTCTTTTTCTTTTTTGAAGACGCTTTCATCGCTGAAGATAATTCTAATATATCACCTCTGTTTAAATTATATAAATGATAAAAGCAAATCTGCCAAGTATACAATGTCAGATCCTTTTATTTGCAGAAGTATACAGCACAGCCAAATTTTATTCGGTGTGCTAAACGTACCAGCCAGTATGCTGCTGGATATTGTTGGAAAGGTCATCTCTATTTAACATGTATACTTGCACACGGCCTGCAGTTGACAGCCTGGGTAGAATTTTCAGTATTATCCTGCATACATTGTTCTCAGGGAGCCATGGTGGCATTGAGCAGTCTGTCATGAATATGCATAATGCCCGCAGATGGCATTCTTTCCTACCATAGGACATATCTCTGGTCGATAACTTGCCAATGGTTTGTGGTTGACTCCGGGCACCCTGGTTACCTCCATTCTTAATATACTTTCTCTCATCATACTTTCTTTCAAAATTAAGTGAAAAATTAGTGAGTATGGTGTTACAACGCAAAAAATTTAAAGACGTCTAAAGCATGTCAGCATCAGAACTGGTAGTCCTGGAAGGTACACCATTTATTTCTGCTGCAGGTAAACTTTCATCGTGAACTTATCCCCAGAAAAGGGAACCAGCAAACCTTTAGTCTCTGTATTCTTACCAGTTTTAGTGAAATTGTTTTTCTCACCACAGATATGTGATCGTATCAAGCAGTCGGCCACAGGTACAAAGCGGCGAGTGTTCATTGTGGAGACAATGGGAGGGTACTGTGGTTACCTAGCAACCATGAGTGGCTTGGCGGGAGGTGCTGATCAGGCGTACATATACGAGGAGAATTTTAACATGGAAGATCTTCAGGTATGCCAAGGTCAAGAGCCAGTACAAAGCTTCAGTGTCTCGAGTCTCAGTAAGACTTCAAGGTATAATAAGTCAGCAACAAAGTCATACAAATTCAAACCAGTATTTGAATTCAAGACTGAATTTTGTAATTTTTTGGATGAACATTGCCTCAGTCAGGAGCTGTCGTTTACTTCAAGGTGGTTGTGAGTACAAAGCTTCAAGATCATGTGTTCATGCAATACTTCAAGGTCATGTGAATCTATACAAAACTTCAAGGTCATGAGTCTGTACAAAGCACCAAGGTCAGGAGTCAGTGCAAAGCTTCAAGGTCATGACTGTATGAAATTTTAAGATCAAGACAAGCATTGGAATACTTAATCTAAATCCTGAATGTTTGCATTACTTGTTCACAGGAAAGATTGTGATAAAGTGCATAATGGTTTAGAATACTTGAAAGTTAAGTGTCATAGATGCAGTAAATAAAGTTGATAACACTTTAATTTCAAGACATCCTTGTATGCTGTGGTAAACTTTTAGCCATCTGGACCCGGTGTGCCAGCTCTGCCACCCTGATGCTAGAGGTTCACGTCGGGAAAGAATTGTATTGACAACATACCTGAGTGTCATCCCGAGTTCAACTCCAGCTCACGTTGGCTTCCTCTCTCAGGCGTACCTGGAAAGGTCTGTCTGCAACCTACGGATGGTCATGGGTGTTCTCCCTCCGTAATGCTGGCCGCCGAGTATGGTGTAAAACACCAGTCAAATATATAACTAAATTCTTGGCTTCCATCTTGAATAATGTAATTCTATTTATGCTGTTTTCTCAGGGAGATGTACGTCATTTGAAGACAAAGATTTATGAGAAGGGTGTCCAGAGAGGTCTTATATTACGGTAAGGCAGACTCTGTCATCCATAAATTTACCAGGCTGATATGCACATAGTTTAAAACTGGAGCCCAGGTTGGCTTAGTAAGTAAAGCTTTTGTCTCCTCGCATTTAATCAACAAGAAGGTTGCAGGCTCACATTAAGCTCTTGCTAGATCAGCTGTCGTTGTAAGCCTGGAGGGTTGTCAGGTACCTGGTGGAAGATGCTGGCTTATTCCAGAAACTCTGATTTCCTCCATGAGTGAACCTGATCTGTAAGATCGACATTCAAATCACAATGCTACTAGTATTGGTAAAGAGTTCAGACTAGATCATGTGCATGGCAGTGGTGATCAGGCTCTGCTTCCCTCTCTCTCTCTCTCTCTCTGACGTCTGGCATTGCCCTCACAAGCTGAGAAGATTGGACATCTAATGACACTTGACATTTTAATAATGGATGCTGCATGTCTGCTTGGCAGTGTTGCAGCTCTGTGTATGTCAGGGGTGTTGCGATTTTCCTAGAGCTAACTCTCTATTTTTCCACGTTTACTTCAGTGATATTTTTTGTGTTTAATGCTTTTCAGTAAAGCTTAAAACATCAGTGAAATAGATTTGGACATAGAGTGCCCTGCGGCAGCGTTATTGAAAAGACCAACTTTCTTTTGGAAATTTAAGTTTGAAAATACATTGATACATGCGGTATTTGTATGTTCTTTTTTTGTTGGGTTTTTTTTTCCAATCCTTCCTCTTGTAGAAATGAAAACGCCAATTCCAATTACACCACCAACTTCATCTACCAGCTGTTCAGTGAGGAAGGAAAGGGCACCTTCACCTGCAGGATGAATGTACTGGGGCACATGCAACAAGGGGGGCAACCCACGCCGTTTGACAGGAACTACGGAACAAAGATGGCCGCCAAGTCTGTGGAACATCTCATCGGCCAGATGGAAGAGTACTCCCAAGACGATGGTAATGACCTTCTGTGGAGTTCTGGCTTTGTAAATTACTTGGACGAGTTTGTTGGATTTTAAAGACCTACTATGGTGCCGGATTCCTCCCACCATAATGCTGGCAGCTGTCATATAAGGGAAATATTCTTGAGTACGGCATAAAACACCAATCAAATAAATAATTAAATAAATCAAAAAAAGCACAGTGAAAAGGTAAAGATTGAGGTAGTGTAAATTGCTGTCATAAATTGTGAAAAAAATTGCAGTGTATTGGAACCTATATTGTACATTTTGTCTGAGCATACAGACTAAAAATTTTTCCACTTCTCTACTTTGCTTGGTGTGACGATGTTATGCATGAACAAAACGAAAATACCAATCACTGATGCATATCCACAAATGACGCTGTGCTGGACGTCGTCCCAGTATAAATGCCTTACTCAGTGTTACATCTGTCTGATTAAACATAATATCAGGAGTATTATATAATGTCACTCTATGACAAATTTTATTGACTCAGCGGAAGATTTTGTTTTTTGAGGGATCTTCAGTTATCGGGGTTAAATAATGTTATTCATGGCAAATATGTTTGAACAATGGTGTTACCTTTGTTCCATAGGATTTCCTTCAAACCATTAGAATATTTCTGCCCAGTTATTCTAGGCAGCAAAGTGGCACTTAAACAGGAAAAGATTGAACTAGGTTGCCACCTTGAGTTGTGCCGTCTCAGGGTTGTGTTGTTCGTATCTCTGAAGATGTCCTGAATCCAGCCTGGTTTTACTGCTATGTGCTGGGTAGTGTGTAGAGCTGTGCCATAACTAAGACTACAGGTGCCAATCAGTCAGTTCGAATTTCAGTCATACAGGTAGGTGTGTAACATCGTTACCTGCACCTGTGTTTGTGTAAAATATCACTGATCATGGGTTTCACCAGGTCTCTCCTCGGTTTCCTCCCGCCATAATGCTGAGCGCCGTCGTATAAATGAAATATTCTTGAGTACAGCCTAAACATAAATCAAATAAATAAATGAATAATCCCCTATTCTTACCTTCATTACACAGGTACTGTCTACTGCGATGACCCCAAAAGTGCCACCCTGCTGGGCATGCAAAAGAGGCACCTGGAGTTCACACCTGTGGAAAATCTGGCAGAACAAACGAATTTTGAGTGAGTTATCAATTGTTATCACTGTATAGTATTCATGTTAATTCAGATTACAGTCAACACAGTTTTTAAATGAAACCATCACTTGTAAAGCTCGTTTCTAAATTTTGGCTGACATTACTCTACTCTCACTGTTTGCTGGACCTTTTGATTTATTTGTTTATTTGATTGTTGTTTTACGCCGTATTCAAGAATATTTCACTTATACAACGATGGCCAGCATTATGGTGGGAGAAAACTGAGCAGAGCCCGGGGGAAACCCACGATCGTTCGCAGGTTGCTGGCAAACCTCGGACCTTTTAAGGGTGACACTATGAAAAATGATTGATGGCATTTATATGACCATTTGCACAGTATAATTTGTATTGAAGATCACTTGACTTTCACCAAAACGGTGTGCATTTCTGTATGTAAGATACGAAAAAGTTTGTCAGTAACTCGCCAAAGATCGGCACTCCGAATTCCTCCATCCATACCACTAGAAATGAAACATTCTTGTGTGTGAATGAATGATTATGGCTTAACGCCACATCGGCAATATCTCATCCATATCATGGCGACATTGTGTATGGCGTTAAACAACAGTCAGCAATTCTTTATTTGTCAATAAATAAATAAACAAAAGTGATCTGCTGTTGGGTTGATCTTGCATTTGGATCATCACTCAGTCTGTTCATAGTCAAATTACCATTTTGTCAGGTATATATTGTACAGTCAGTTAAGCCCCCTTCAGTTGTACAGCCAGTTAAGCCCCCTTCAGTTGTACAATCAGTTAAGCCCCCTTCAGTTGTACAATCAGTTAAGCCCCCTTCCAATCCCACTTGCAGACAACGTCTTCCGAAGCACCAGTGGTGGTTAAAGCTTCGACCCTTGCTGAGAATCCTGGCCAAGCACGAGAGCAAGTACGTCTCGGACGCCATGGCCGCTGGCGTGGATGAAGTGGAAGAGGAAGACAACATATAATCAGAATTTTTAGCTAGGTGAATGTGTGAGGGAAGTTATAACCGCTTATCCAGCCAAAGTGCGTTACAGATTTCGGCGGGTGTGATATATATACATGTATGTATCTATTTATCGTGGATATGCTCACATTAGGATTTGTAACTTATTGAATTTGCCATGTTGTATTGCATATTTACCCTTGTTAAACAGCTGGATAAGCATTGAGCTGCTATAGTGTATTAGTAGATATTTTATCTGCATCTTGTTGTTAAACTGGAGTTGTTTTGAGATCGTAATCTGTCTGAGGACTTCACGCTGGAAAACACAGTTTGTCTTTGTTGTTCAGTCAGTTTCTTTTAGATCCAGCATCCATAAAGTTCAGCCTCTTTGGTGTAAAGACATCTTTGTTCATCAGTTATTTCAGTAAATACTTTTGCTGTAATTTTCATTGTTCCATGGACCTTTAGCTTTGTTTTTGGCACAAGGAAGTTTGTTCCTTAGTTACTGGTTTTGGAGTAAAATTCTTTATCTTAATTTAGTCAATTAGCCATCAGTATTTGATATGATATCAGTTGAAAATCTTTTTAGAAGATAAGCAGCTTGAGCTGAAAATTGATGCGCTATCAATGCTGAAAACTTGGGAATGGTTTGAACCATTGAGCATGTACATGTACCATACATGTATCAGCTTAGAAGGTTCACCTTTACTTGGTGAACATTCTTTCTTGAGGGATGTTGAGCTGATAGTTTCATTGAAATAGACTAACTATTTATCCATGCCGAGAACATAAAAAGGTTCGAACTGATATCAGTTTATAAGGCTCATCTTCACACGTTGAGCGATTTGAGCTGAAAAATGCTCAGTATTTATCTGTGCTGAGAACATGTGTATTTTGCTTTCAGTTGACAGTTTATAAACAGGTGCTTTCACGCACATGATAGTTCAGGTTATGTTGAAAGTCAACCAGTCCATACTTATATGTGGATGCATGAGTGTTTGATTTCCACAGGTACTTGTAGTTGGATTACAACGTACAAGCACATGGGCTTTCATTTGCAGCGGGACAGTATAAACCAACATACACCTGTATGCAAAAGTATATATTCACCCAGTGTTTGTATAACGATATCCATGTGGATACTGCAAATGGCCAGAAAATTTCCCCCAAGGCAAAGCTGGACATTTTGCCTGCTTCTCAGAGTTCTGTTGACCCTAGAAAGGTGTTTAAGGTTTGTTTGGAAGGTACATGTGAGATGATTTTCCTGCTGGGAAAATGCATGTTTCCGGAACCAAGGTAATGCTAGCCTCTAAAAATTACCATTTTGGGGTGAAATTGTAGGTCATTTACCATATATGTGCAAACGTGTACATCTTGTGACAAAAATATGTTTACCTGTATAGTTGTTTATGTTTATCCATGTCCTCGTTGATGATGAAGAAAATAGTTGTGACAAGTTTATCTCTTGGTGAGAACACTTATTCGAGCTATTGGACTGAAATCCTGATGTATCATGGACAGTGTGTAAGTTTTAATAAGTCTAATTTATTTATTGTTACGAAGTATTATTTTTGTGTGGCAAATGTTTGGTTGTAAATGTGTGCAGTTTGTTAACCCAACTGTAAATAACCGAGGTAAATGTGTTTGTATGACTCGTGTCTGGATTTGAACTCTAGGATATCTGAACTCATAACCAGAACAATTTAATACTTCTTGAAATGCATGTACTTTAGAAAGTATTTACAGCTGCCTTAAAAAATATTTGTGTGGAGGATGTGAAGCATTGTATACCCTGATATGTTGAGTATGAATGCGAACAAAATTGCAGGTAAAACTCGCAAGTAAAACTGATACAAACCATATGCCAACTCAATTACCATTTTATGTTGTTCTTTGAATTTTGGGGTGAAAACGGTAAAAACTACTCATGTGGTCAAACATATACCAGTTGCCTAAGAGAATAATAATTTCTGAAGTGTAGAAAAGAGATTAAAAGATTAGCAAAACGGAAAAAAAAATGTGATAGTTATCATGATCGAACTAAGTGCATGTGTTGAGGATTAGTGCGCTGGTGGCTGTTGTTGTACAAGGTCTAGTATTGAGTCTGACTTGCATCATGCTAATGATTATTGGCTGTAGGAAGCAGACACCAAACCTCTGTGCGAGTTGTTCTCTTGTTTATAATGGCCACTCTCATTGTTGGCTTTTAAAGGTTGATTGTTTTTTCTTGAACAATTTTCAGTTCTGTAGACAGACTCTAGTGAAAGGCCTGAGTCTTGTGAACAGACATTGTGTGAAAAAGTTGGTCTTCACTTATATTTAAATAAGGAATTAGTGTCATGAGTTTTTCAATAAAATATCAGCTGTGTATTTTGACATGCAGCTTCAGGGTAGTGAATGAAAAGCTTGTTAAATTGCAAGACTAGAGATATGTAAGCAGAACTGTCTCAGCTGCTCACCTCTCTGAATGCAAAGAAGAATGATGTAAAGACCTGTGAACCATTGTAATTCATAAATAATCAGCCTGGTTTCTGCTTAGTAAAATGGCTGTGCAGACCAAATGAAACCAAAGACTGATAAAGCTGCATCGACAGACGTGTTGTGAGAAATTAAGAAAGCCAGTGTAATGTAACATTTAATGTGAAAGATTATGTGCCTTCAGCCATAATCAGCATGACCATTTGACTCCCGAGATAGATGATGATCTTCTCTCCTGATCAGTGCGTATAGCTAACACAAACCTTGACTCAATATAACAAGTTCTGATTTCACTCCCAAACAAACTACAGCTCTGGGCCTGGTTTCATGAAGCATACAAAGTGTTAAGTAGCCCTTTGTTAAGTGCGCTTTCCATTTCTACAACATACGTTGTCATGGCAGTCAAGGGAATACTTAGCTAAGAGCGCTTCATGAAACTGAGGCCTGGACTAATAGTTGGGCACAGAATCTGCTGTTCCTGTGATGCCTGTCTTTATTGTGATATGCATGCACCAGGCTGAAAAATCGGTGAAAATTTTATGTTTTAGATGTGCTGAGTCAAAGTCTCACTTAAGAGTTAATCTATAATCGGATGTCTTATCCCTCAGCCTATCTGTCTCTGTTGGTCTTGCTCTCTATAATGAACAGATGTCCGTGTTGTTCACGTCAGGGACTTTGATAGAGGGATGGGGGGGTTGGAGGGAGTATTTGAAGTCTCCGTCACTTTTTACTTGTATGTCTTTAATGGTGCCATTTCACATTCATTTTTTGTAATTTTTCACATTTTAATTGCGAAGTTTTTGTTACTATGTCATAACCCTTGTACAAAAACATATCCACATGTCTTGCCAAAGTAAATGCATGTATACTACAACTGGTATGCAAATTAAAAAATATGAATTAGAAAATCCTCTTTGGTTTGTGTATAATTTTTTCTTAAATTTTGATCTTTTTAATTATCATGTTATAGAGTATTAGAATAATTACGGTCTTCATTCCCGCAGTATGATGTTTGCTACCAGCTGGCGCTGAAGTTTTGATGATTTATTATTAAGTAGTTCAGTTGTGTTACAGTAGAGCATGTTTAGCAGATAGGCTGTGTGATTGACACGTAGCCCATGCCAATGGGAATAACTCTCATTTTCATACCTCAATTCAGTTTCCTGCCACATGCAAAAAATTTTACCCGAGTTGACTGGAGGTCTGCGCATTTCTCAGTTTATTTTTGATTTGTTAGGTAAGACACGTTGTTACGATTTCATTTGGAATGCATTTTAATTCATGCAGACATGTGATCAGTAACTAAGATGCTGTCTTACATTCTGATAGTTTTAATGCAAAGCTGTTTGACATGAATCCTTTTATCGTCTTTTTGTACCTTATTGCCTCACTGTCACCTTTAGACAAGTACATATTGCTCTCTTCTTTGTTTGTACGTTACTTTATTTGGGAATTTTTACTTGATTTTTTTTTTCTGTATTGAACAACTGCTGCTCCAAGAATTTGTTTTTCTGTATGTAGTATCAGTGTACCTGAAGTCTCCCACCTGATATTAAGAAGGCTACATGTGTTTGTAATAGTAACCTGTACGACCAAGCCGAGGTAGTCGCATTAGTTAATTTTTTGCCATAATTAGTAAAAGCATTTTAGCGAAATTTATCACATCTGTGTGGATTCCAGCTGTCATGAAACACACATTATTATAATAACATCTGGTATTTAATGTTAGATGGCAAAAGTGTCAATGACTGTCATTTAGTGACATTGTCAAGACAGTTTGTTTCAGAGGATAGTCAGATATCATTAACCAGGTTAATGTCAGAAGTTAGTCAGATGTCACCAACCAGGTTAACATCAGAAGTTAGTCAGATATCACCAACTAGGTCAGTGTCAAAGGTTATTCATATGTCACCAACCAGATAATAATTACAGGTCAGATGTCGAAAACTAGGTTAATGACAAATGCCAGATGTCACCAACAACATTGATGTCAGATGTTATCCAAATATCACCAGCCATGTTAATGTCAGAGGTTAGTCTGAGATCACCGAGCAGGTGAATGTCTAAGGTCAGATATATCACCACTAAGATTGTTGTCAGAGAGCGGCAAGATGTGTGAACTTCACAGAAAGTGCATGTCGCATAATTGTCCACTATAAATGTTGATCTCCATCATTACTACCAAACAATCAGGATGTGTTACCCCAGTTATTGCATGGGTTAATGTTTGTAATTATGTGAAAATGCTGTGTGCCCAAGTATGGTTGAATTTAGTGAAACTAGCCAGTGACTGCTCTATATTCCCCAAAGAGCATGCATTTTCACTCACAAACTTAGTAGTTCTTTTATCTTTAAAATTTACACTGTCAAGTTATGAAAAAAATTTTTGTCTACCCAAACCATTATTCTAGGAATAGTTGATCCTATTTGTTGTTACTCTGTTGTTGTTTTTACTAAATGCCTAGTAGTAAATAAAAAAGGATATAATAGAAAACTTTGTATTTCTTGTTTACGCCATTTTATACCAAGCCATATGCGAGTTTTTATCAGGCATTTGACAAAGGGAGGTAACTAACTTCAGGAGTAGACAATGGTTCTGCACACATCAAACTGACTGCTGCCATAGAGAAAGGGTGGAGGACAAGTCAAACGACTGAAGTTTCAACAGTGATTTTATATGAGTTGTTAATAAGAGGCTTATAGTCAAGCTGAAATATGTCCTGTGCATGATCAGTGTTTTCATATGCTTGCCAAGTGGTTAAGATATTCACCTCGTATTGGGGAAGCCTTGGTTCAAAACCAGGAGGGGTCAGGCCTACGGTTGACTTTAACACTGACAGTGGTTTTTTTGTTTTTTTTTTGTTTTTTTCTTCTTCTTCTTCCTTCCCATCATTTTAGGAGATATATCGACTACTGGTTGGCTCTTAACTGAAGAATCTTCCGTGCTGTGGTGTACAACTCTCAGGCCCTGCCTGCCAAACTGTAGACCATATTAATGACATTATTCCCTAACCCATAATGACAGATTCTTCAATGTTAGTGAACTATGTCTTGCCGAGATATGTCTTGTCAGGTGTCCTCTTTGAGAGTTTGCACGGGGCAGCACAATTCAATTCATTTCTTTTTCATTTCGTTTTTTAACGATTATTGGACCCACTAAAGAAGTTTTTAAGTCGGTTTTATGGTTAAGTGTTCTTGATTGATTGATGGAAAACTGTGAGTGGGAACAAAAGTGGAAATCTGTAGGCAAGGCAATCTAGAATTGTCGGTCGTAATGTGACGGCTTCCAGGATCTATAACAAAGCTTGCTGAACATGTTGTGTACATCCTTCTATGTTTATTAAAGCTTTGGGTAGGGCTTTGAAAAAAAAAAACAAAAAACAATCCAATAAATTAATGAACTTTTGAAAATTACAGTTAATCTGTACACATTATCTTCTACTTGATATAATGTATAAATATTATACTGCAAAGAGATGTATGGGAGTTGTATCATTAAAGACCTTTATCAATGGCAACATGTAGGCATCCTAGCTTTTAATCATTCACATAAATTTTATACATATTTATGGCAACAGTAATTCTCAGGTCTTCCCGTTTCACTCAGAAGTTCAATGGGTTCCGTTACTAAAGTAGAAAATATTTCTTTCATCAAAAATTAAATATAAAAAAACAAATTCAACCAGTCAACACATCGCATTCCGTTGAACAAACGATTACCGAACTATCAAGAAATGTCAGGTCGAAACGGTGCTTGAGCCGTAAACATCACGTGGCTTATTGACGTCATATTTAATGTCACCTTAGACCAGTACGAAGATCATCGTCTGCACATCAATGGCACCGTTTACAAATGTAAGCACTTGGCATAAAGGGAATCTTCGAGCATGTTCTGGTGCTGACACAGTTACTTCCCTTCCATAGATGTAACAGCGTCATTCATTAGTTGAACAAATCCTCCGACCAATAAAAACACGTTTTAGATACCTTCATGGCGCAAGATAGGGGGCGCTTCGATCGAAGCAGAAAGTTCTCGTAAGAATTTTGTAGCCCGTTGAGTTATAAGATGGCAGGATTTCATTCGTACCCACATCAGTTTGGAAGTAACGCTATGCATTACGCTACGAACGAACCTTTACCCCCCGGTTGGGAAATTTTATACGATCCGATAACAGGCTGGCCATTTTTCGTGGATCACGCGACGAAATCAACTACTTGGAACGACCCCCGACGAACGCATCCTAAGGTAAGAAGATTATTTTTGATCAGTTTGACATCTGTCAAAATATTCCACCAGCTACTGATAGCCTGAAGGTAACTGTAGAAAATAGTGACAGACTCGACCTCCTTCGATATACCTGTAAGAAAACGATGACGTAGAAGTAGACAGGCCACAGTTGTTTGATAATTTTGCTGTTTTTGTTCAGATTGTCATGGTTGTTGCAATGTACAAATATGGAAATAGACGTTAATTGATTGTTGCGCTTGTGCAGGCCTACTGATCATGTTATATTATCCGATTGTCTGTGCCACTTCATGTTTGTTGGTTTTATCCCTACCTAAATGGAGTGATAAATACTTGTTTATCCTCATCACTGTTTGTCTAGATTTTGATCACATTTCTTTTAACCTTCATCACCATGAATGATATTTCAGATAGGCCTCCTAGTTTATGTAAACAAGATTGTTTGTTGAAGATCATCAGTGTTCAGAAATAGCTGTATTATATTCATCAGGGTGTATAAATCACAAAGGCCAGATATATCCTATACGTCTGAATGACAGCAGCCAGTGTTGAGGCTTGAAATGAACAACTGAATTGTGGTTTCTCAGGAAACAGCTCTGTATCCATGGATGTTCATAAGAGTTAAGGGGGAAAGGGACAGAAGATGGTGTGCGGGAGGGGGTAGGGTGGTTACAACAATCCCAAGATTATCTGCTAACTGATTTTTCATGTGAGTGCATTTTTCCTTCTGCAGAATCCTCATCCATCATGATTATAATGTTGCCACGTAACTGGGTGTTCAATACATATGTTTGTTATAGGCCCACTTGTAACACAGGTGCACTGCATTTCATTAGATTAGAGTTATTCGTTTATTTGTTTGCTTATGTTATTTTCCTGGCTCAGAGTATTTTACATGTACATCTCCTTGTATTGTGGCAGTCAGATGTAAGCCTGGTGGAAACTGGATGCAGGACCAGATTACTATTCAGATTTGCCAGACAAAATATAGTATATGGGTACAAATTTGAATCGCTTAAAGAAGGCTCATCACATAACACTATCATCAGTGATGTGAAGACTAATTGTGTTGATTTGCTTGTTTGTTTTTAATACATGAGTATTATAACATATAGATACATGTCCGTACATGTATGTAAGTTGACTGTAAAAGTCAGAATATACCTGGCTGGAAACTTTATCTTGACATTGACAGGTGTTGAAAGTTTGAAAAGAAATGACCGGCAGTTTTGAAAACAGCCCTGTGGAGTAAGTGGGTAGAAAGAGCCATACTGGTACATGTAGCATTTGGCAATGATAACTTGTCACTGTGTAAGATATCATTGATCATGTATTACATAAGGCAATATTTTGAGTTGGACACTATGGATCTTGCCACTTTCTCCGGAAATGTGATGTCAGAAGTGTTGGGCATCAATTTTGTGGCTTTGTGTTAGGATTTATACCCGCTGAGTCCCTGCAGACTAACTGATATCCATGTAAGGTGTTGATGATAAGAGATCAGTGATAGTTGACTGGGGAATCCTCTCGTCTTGGGTCACCTGAGGCTTCAGGTGACAGAGTTTGTCTGTACTTAGTAGAAAGCAGTGATTTCCCGTCAGGCACTGGCAGGCTACTAATAGATATGTTCCATTTAAGTGTGACAGCCATGGTATAACTCATCCAAGTACATTTATTTCTTCTTTAGTAATGAATATCAGAGTACCCGTAAAATAATCATGGATAAGTTATAGGGGCCAGGTAAGATACATTCAAATAAGGAGTGTATGATGTAGGATAAAGGGATGTTTACGCAGTTTATTGCAACACTTCACATCCTATTATCATGAGGAACAGGCAGAAGTTCAAAGATCAAAGGATAGTCATTTTATGAAATTCTTAGTTTCTTGCTCATAAATATGTTTTCAGAGGTTAGACACTCTCTGCATAGGAGTTACATGTAGATTAATGATTACGAAGGTCAAGATGTCAGATGTTCATTAAGGACATTAACTGTAGAGAGTGTGTTCGAAATGCGTAAGAGGGAGTGACAAGGAGTGGAGACCTGTTCATTAAATTCTCTTTGGATGCCTTTTTTTTTATGAAAAAAAACAAACAAAAAACATTTGGTACATGTACAGTTTCTTCATATTTTAGAATTGATTCATGTTGAAGGATAAATATGATTGGGCCACATTATGTTGGAACTCATTTCATTATTTGATAAATGTGTTATACGTATGAATGCCACCTGGGTGGCTTCTCTGTTAATCATCATCCTTGTTAAATTTTGAGAGTATATTATGCAGTATTATGAAACCAAACTGATGGTGCAATCCAGAAGGTACATGCATTGCACGGACATATTTTATGTTTTCTCTCTAACATCAAATTACTTTACAGGAAAACAAAATATTTCAGATTATTATTGTGATCATCCATACGTTAAAGAATTCTCAATCTGTCAGGCTTCAGGAAGTCAATAACTTGCAATATTAATAAAAAAAAAAAGCACATGGGCTTACAGACAAGCCATGTGTCATTAACATCATTGCACTGTATAATGTGTTGAGTAACATGGCCTGAAGGCACCACACATGATGTACTTGTACCAGGCATTGTGCATTTATGGATCCTCTTGCAAGGACTGTGGCTTGTTTGTTGACACCAGGCCTGAAGCAGACAGCCAGGTACACAATTATATGAAGTTATTACATGACAAGTGATTGTCTGGTAATAAATGCTGCTAGTGTGTGTCAGATGGAGCATGCCGTGCTGAGAATTCTGTCGAGACCAGTCCAGGCATGGACCCTGTGATCTGTGTATGGTGTACATATTGATAATTTGACGGTAGCCAGGCTTACGGGTGTCGGAAAGGTAACATGAACCTCTGTGGCTCTTGGCCATGACAGGTACATGTACCTGATTGACTTCCTGATGTTCATCAAGCGATGGCTGAATTTTAGAGGGTAGGAGGAGAGAGGTCACATTGTGAAACCAGGATTATGCAATGCCTGATATAATCCTGGAATTATTGAGTGGGGCAACTTAGTTCTTCAATATTGACGATAAAGTACATATAATCCATTCGTGTCCTTGGCCAGTGACATTGTTGTAGCGTTACCTTTGAAATAAGTTACAACAGTGTCCAAGATTGACAGACTGTACAGGTACATGTATAAACTTGGCGATGAAATTGTGCCAAAACACGTGCATGAGTAATTTGAAATGGTGACGAACATTTGCAAACCGTGCGTTAATAACGTGAAGGAATGACGTCAACAGAAATGCAGACCCTGATTCTTACAGAGGCAAAGACCTGTAGTGTCATGTGGTGACAGTGTGTGGGGAGTTGTACACTTGTCCTACATACAGGTATTCTGGCGCTGATGACTCATGCTTGGTAATCTGGTATGCTTGCCCCTAATAGGGATTCCTAGGGCCATTAACACGCTGACACCTACCTTAGAGGCTGTCCCATTCATCTGGTTACAATGTGGCTTTCTCTGCAGGTAGTTTATCATACCTGTACATGTATATTGGGACTACTGTAGTTGGTCTAATTCATCGCAGGCTGACCTTGGCTACATACCTGGCTACATTTACATGTGTACATTTTACATACCAGTGGATATAAAAAAATACATTTTTGCCAGTGGATAGGGTACATTTAATATTTAGTATGTGTACTAAGGATGTAGCAGTAGTACATGTGTACATGTAGTTTCCGCATTTTTTACACTTTATATACTTACTGATATGAGCCTGTCTTTTGTGGTTTGCAGCAGGCACTTCAGGGCCTCTCTTCACTGAAAAGGCTTAAGTCATAAATCTGAGGTCATAAGTCCTAAGTGTTATCAGTCCGTAATGGATAAGTGGGAAAGTATAAGTAGGATTGTTTTGTGATATGGTTGTTATGTAGGTTGTTATTTTTTTATTTAGGATCCAAGTTGCGACTGATACAACCTTCAGGGAAATGGAGCCCAGTTTCCTATACCCGCAAAGCTGACTGCCACTGGATATGTAACAGATCTTCAAATAAAGAAATAAATATATTCCTTCCCGTTTACAGTTACAGGCCTTGTTTGACAACAATTTGATCTGGTTTAGTTGACCATTTTAACCACAAACATGTATTTTGTATTTCCTTTACTGACTTTAAGGCAGTCAATCCTGTTTGGCCTGGTTTCCTCCCACTAGGCGACCACGATGGAGACCGCCGTCATCCAAGTGAAATACCACTGAGTGCAGCATTAAATACCAATCAATCAAATAAAGAAATGAATCAGTCCTGTTTGCATAACAAAAGCAAGTTATGACTGTCTTACAGCTGAGTGTAAACAGGACTAACTGCACATACTGTACCTGGCAACAATGGTTGTACAGCTGACTACATTTACGTGTGTACAGTGTAAGACGTTATCCAGTAAGTGAGATACAATTGTACAGATTTACTCTATACAGTATAGTTCTGTACACATTTACCAGTTTACATTGTACAGCTGTGGTCATGAATACATGTACGTAGTTGTGCTTAAAGGTTGAGAATTACAGGATTTTTGTGGTGTTCAGAGTAAAATGTCTACTTTTATTTACATGTAGTTCTGGAAAGTGTTCGGAATAATGAAGTATGGGGTACAGGATTCAGCTGTTATTAAAATTTTAAACGCCAACCATACATGTACTATATGTATCAGCATTCGTAAAGCCTACCCATCTGATAAGAGTTTGTTTGTTTACGTCATACATGTTTGTTTACGTCAACATGTTGCGTTCTTATTCATCCGTCTTTTTTGCCTGCAGTTCAGCATTCTGTCTCATATTTTTCCGACTGCAGAGCTATTTTAGGTCTGAGTCACGCTTCACACATATGTATTAATATATTTTTTTATCCACCCATACAGCCAGCACACATCTGATTTGTGAATGATGAATGGCCCTTGTAGGCTGACCTTGTTTTGTATGGATGACCCCCAAATCCACTCAGGCAGGTCACACTGCTGCCTCGTATGTCAGCAATGTGGGCTGAACTGACCTGAGATTATCACCTAGGACACGCAGTTGTCATGGCAATAGCCTGCAGCCATTGATGAGAATAAACAGGTTCTAAAAGCTAATGCTTTTCTAAATATGGTCATGAGTGGTATTTTACGATGTTTTTAAGAGAGCATTCTGTTGTTGTCAAACTCATTTCTGTACAGTGGGTTTGGATGAGTAGCTGTTGTTGAAACTGGTCGCTGTTTGATGGTCGAAATGTTGCTAAACAGGGTAAGAAGTCATTGTGTTAAACTATGGAAGTACTTGTGCATCCGTGTACAGGGTTGTACAGTGTGTACATATGTAGGTACAACTCTGTGCTTAGAAGCCAAGGTGAAAGTAGATACACATATACATTGGTGCTGTTCAAACTGGTTGCTGTCTATTAGGCAAAATGTTGTTAACTGTCATTCCTGAACCTGTTTGTGTGTTTGGAAGGTGTTTTTGCAAGCATGCATGTATCGTAAGAGCTTTTCCCTGTGTAGATAAGATTATACTTTTTGTGAAGCCCTGAAATTGACCATCCTAATGTATGTTGTTATTCTTCTGTCGCAAAAATCACACTAAGAAGGTGCCCTGAATTGCACTGACAGTTCTTCTGTTGTATGCGAAAAGGTTGAGGAATTAAGATAAGTACAGAAAAGCCCTGTTCAAGTATTTGTAACAGGAGAAGGCCTTGTTTAGCAGTTACCGGAATCTTGTTTTCCATGTTGAAATTATACATGTAGAAACCCTCCCCAAGACAATATTGCTCAAAATGTCTGTCTTTTCTTTACAGTCCGGCATGATGGGATTCCCCAGTGTTCCACCACAGCTTGGTGCGAAGGAAATCCCCATACACCATGAAGCGGTTCCCCGTCGGTCTCATACGGACCCAAACCACGAGAGGCAGACAGGTAGCCCTAGAGGTCAGCATTTCAGGTCACAAATGGACGATCAGCCTCCGAGGGCTGGGAGCCCACGATCTCAGCAGTTCAAGTCACACATGGGAGACCAGTCACCACGCTCGGGCAGCCCCCGAGCTCATCAGTATGGGTCACACATGGGGAACACCCCACCCCGGACGGGCAGCCCTCGTCAACACCACCACATGGAGGAGCCCCCACGGAATAGCACCCCACCCCTGAGGCAGATACCCATAAACGTCTTAGGTGGGCGTCAAGGTGCCCCTCTCTCTTCGAGCCCTGGATCTCAACATGGCTACCCTCAGATGACACATGTCCACCCTCACCATGGTCATGGGACACACTTCCCTCAGGGCACCCCACCGTCGCAAAGGATGCCAGAGTCGTACTCTGCACAGCAGCCTCACTATCAAAGCAATGAGAAGGGAGAACGCATCATACCAGTGATGCGAGTGGACACCACTCAGCCGACAACAACTTACAGTCAGCCCCACCCACAGAACCACGCTCACCAAGGGTACCCAGCACAGCACCCTTACAGCAACCTTACAGCGGGCCCAACTCACTTGACACACGACAACATGGTGACCCAACCTCAGCAGCCGCACTACAGCTCACCAGCGGTTTACTCTGAGAGCGCACAGAAAGCTCAGGATGCTCCATCAGCCATGGATACATCGGGCGAGCAAGACAGCCAATTACAGCCCAGCGAACCTGTGGAGCAGAAACCCCCACCCCCCAGGAAAATGACGCCCCTGGAGGTGATCGCTGCCGTCGAAGTGGAAGCGAACCAGTACCAGGACGCTGTCAGCCAGTTCAAGGGGAAGAAATCAGACAAGGAGTATCGCTTCTTGGAAGAAATGCTAATGCGGACGCTGTTGAAACTGGACACTGTTGACACAGGGGGAGTGGAGGAAGTCAGGACAGCCCGCAAGCAAACTGTGCGCAAAATTCAGAGCATGCTGGACGAGTTAGAACTGAAAGCTTTCGCTGCTGAGTCCGAGGATCCACCAGCCGACGCACCCGCCGACTCAAATGGTAGTCATGGTAACAGAGACTCACCTATGGACACAGATAACACGCGTTCAGACAGTGATACAGCAAAAAGTGATCAGTCAAATGAAAAGTTCCAGTCAAAGGACCCGTCACGCGTGAAAGAAATGGTTCTAGATAGTGAGGTAGCTTGCTAAGAGTGTTTATTATTATTATTATTATTATTATTAATTATTAATTCTTATACATGTACCACATGTGTTTTCTTGTAATTATTGCGAATTTTTCTGGACATTGTATGAGTAAACATATGTACAGCTACAGTATGATTGGTTTCTGCTTGATAGGTTCTAGAGAAGTTCTGTTGTTGGTTTGAAGATAAGTGTAAGTGGCGTTTGTGTACCAAGTTAAAGCCTTTTCGCAATTTTGCCCCCAATTTTTTTTTTTCATTTCAGCTTTATTTATTTATTCACTTGCTTTCACTTCTGTTTAAGTGCTACATGTAAATTAATAAGGTTTGTTATTGTGCTTTGAAATAAAGAATGGTCCAGAGTATAAAAATATGGAAACTGTCTTACTGCAACCATGATATCCTGTAAAGAGGTTACGCTGAAATGTGACGTCAAGAGAGATGTCTACCAACAACTGTTATTATTACTATGAGCTAGAACACTGTAAACTCATAACAAATGAACATATTCCCTTAGAGGAATACTTCAAATTATGCTACCCCTCCAAGGAGAATTATGACGTGCGTATGAAAACAAGACTACAAAGGCATATCATTAAGGTTTCTTTAGCATTATTTGTTTTCTTCATTTTGAATTCCTAATTTAAGTTTCTTGCGATGAAGTGTGCTTACTTGCCAGTTGCCTTTTTGTTTGTGAAGTTAATATTTTTTCAAAGGTGAAATTTGATTTTTGTTGTAGACCCAGATATAAGGAGGTCAAAATGTTCACTTTTCCAGTAGATCAGGTTTCTTTTTTTGGAATTGTGTAATTTTTGTCAGACAGCCTCCCTCATTCCCTTCCCTGTGATAAGAACTAAAACATACTCAGATCAAATTCTTCAAGAAAACTCAGCAGTTGACATACCATTGTATCAAGGGAGGTTATCCAGAATTTAGGCTGTATTTAATGAGTGATCCCATGGTACACACATGTACATGTAGTAAGGATAGTGCCTATGATGTAAATAGCAGCCATCTTGAGCAGATGAACAGAACTCTGTACCACCATTGCCATTCCCTTCCCAGTTTATGGAAATGGCCATTACCTAAAGCAGAGGTTATCATCATACATGTAGCTGTAGCTGACAAAACCCCTGTATATGTGACTGCGATGTTGATCTGACAAAACTGTATGCTGCCTTCATTTACACCCAAAACCACTGTGAAGAAAAAAAAATAAAATAAAATATTGCTGTTTAAAAGTTTGTTGTAAAGCTTAAGAGTTGTGTAAAAACTGTAAATGATAATTCTGTTGTTTCCCTACATTTTATGCTCTGGGTAGTTGTTTCTGAAAGCAACAGGTATAGCACTACACTCAACCAGGTTGCCTATATAGTGCTCTACTTAGCCAGGCTTCCCATATAGGTCTCTGCTCAACCCAGTTGCCATACATAGTCCTGCAGTGTTTGCTTGACTTGGTTGTCACGAAGGGCTGTGCTTAACAGGAGTTTCAGAGTGCTGTATGTGACTGGATTGTCATAGTGCCGTGCTTGTCTCGGTTCATGGCACAGTGCTAAATTTGATGTAGTTGTCATGGTACTGAACTCGACCTAGCCCCAATTAGTGATTCAGCCCTTGGCCAGGTCAAGCGTAGTGCAATGCTTAACATGATTTTCATACAGCCTGACTACCATATAGCCCTTATATAGTTTGGTTGCCGTGGCGCCACGCTTAGCCTGGCTTTCATGGAACTACACTTGATCTGTCTGCCAGTGTGGTGCATTTGGCCTTCATGTCACGCAGACCTGCCTGTAATTATCAATCAGGCTAGAGTGTGTTATATGGCAGTGTTCAGAAACAGTCCCCGGAGAGTTCCATATGAACTACCAATCTTTAGGTACGTGTCCTATCATCATCCAAACTGACATTTTCACAACGTGGATTTTCACGTCCCGTGTGATTTTTGAAACATTATTCTGAAAGGACTGAATTCAGCGTCTCTGCCTTATTGTTTGATTGTATATAATCAGTTGTATAATGAAATCATTTTCCAGCTGCCTCTGTGATGATAATGATGTGTGTACAATGTATCACAAGTCAGGGTTGGATGTAGGTTATGTCTTTCAGAAGGATTCGGAATTCACAAAAAATCAAATGGTACCAAATTTTGGGAAAATCAAATGGAGGTCTGCCTCTGGAGAAAAACATTTGGATAGTTTTACTCTTCCAAGCTGAAAAGCTCAAGAATGTGATAGAATGTGATGTTTACAAATTTCAAGCTTTGGCCTAATTCTCTGAATAATACCTGTTTATTTTCAAACACGTGCTGATGTGCCATTTGATGAAGACCTCTGCAAAGAAATCTGATTAAGGACTTGATAAAACACACAGAATTCCTGGATCCAACACTGCAGGGAGAAACAAATAGGTGGGGTTTTTGGGTGGGGGTTTTTGTCATTTATTCTCAAAGCAGCACCTGTTGTTTCATGCATCCTGTTGTGATTAGCTTCAGCCAATCAGTGCACATAGCTAATGACCAATCATATGACAGGGCCACTGAATAGACGTGTTCTTAGCCACAGTTGTACTGTTAAAGTGTTTGATTTGAGTCAGTTGAGAATTTTGGGAAACTCGCATGTGACCAACCCACGGCTTAAATCTTTCTCTACCCTGACCCAAACTAACTTCTGAAGCATTGTGTTTGATGCAAACATTGCAGGCCTTTGTTCTTGTTTTTTGAGCAGGAGTGTAATTATCACACACATAGCAGAAGACCAGGAGTGTCATTTGCACACCTAGATTCACACTCCCTAGGTTCTTCATTATTTCAGGTGTGTTATTAGCACACCTAGATGTTGTTTCAGGGGTGTGCTAGGTGAGGGAGTGTGATAGCATGTCTCAAATACTGCATTGTCAAAATAAAAGTGTCTGCAATTAATTATTTAGCCTTGGGATATCAGAAAAAATTCTAAAAATAAAAATAAATATAAGTTTTTAAACTGTGTAAAATATTGCTATTTTATAAATGTGGGCTCTGTGGAAAGTAACACTCAATAAAAAAAAAAAGATAAGTACTCCGAATAAACTGAAATTTTGCATTTTAGACGTTTGATCAGAATTTGGACTAAGTTATTCAATATTTGTCAAGTTCAAGAGAGGCAGATGTAATAAAACACATTTTATTAATGTTTTTATCTTTGTATTGTGCAGCACCTATTGGTAGATGACAAACAGGTTTATCATGCTCCTCAGTGTTGCCTGCAATCATCAACATTTTGATCAACTTTCTGCTATCAAATTTGTGCTATATTTTGACGAGGATCTTTTTTTTTTTCTTCCTGAACTTTGCTGTGATAAATTCAGTCTCTATAGGAACAGACCACCTTTAAATAAATTATGCATCATTTAAAAGGCGATTTCGTTCTGATTCCAAATATGATTGTCCTCAGTTTTTTGGGGGGGGAGGGGAGGGGGGGTTACAGTGATTAAACTGAAAGTAAAGACTGAGGTGCTACTATAGTACGGAACATCCTGAACTGATTGATGTATGTCTACATTCTTTATGAATATACATGTAGCACTACACCTGTATTTGTATTTAATGTGAAAACATTACAGTTGGAGCCTGTTCAGCAGCAGAAAAGAATCGGGGACTGCAGGGCTTCAGCCTGTTTAATATGGCCCCGGTCATAAATTCTGTCATACAACCAGAATGTTTGTCGCATTTTATTCACTGTAAGAAGAATGTATAGTTATAATAATAATAATAATTTTAAGAATCTGCATGAATTGGCAGTCCCTTGTTCTGTAACTGTCAGAATGCATTCATCTGAATGAGAAATCAAAACCTATTTTGAGACATCTGGCTCTGCTTTTAGCATATTTTTGGAATGAAAATTCTTCATACTATATATACATGTCTATATATTTTTTTTACATGATTGATAAATATGTTGCCTATTCAGAGCTCATTTTCCTAAGAAATCAAAACCAATTTCTGTCACTTTTTATTGCAATTAAAACTAAATATTGTTATTTAACAACTTGTGAAAAATATGTGATATACAGTAATTTTATCTTCGAAAAAATCCCTTGGAACTGAATTTTTGTAAAGTCCTTGGGTCACCTTGACAAACACGATAAACTTTCATTAAAACCAGGAACAAGTTGTTCAAAAGTACCGGTATTTTAAACAACATTTAAACAATGTTCAACAGTTAAACCTTACACTTACAGAGTATCAAGATGAGATGTATTAAACTGAAACAGGATGCACTTGCGTTCAACTTGGACCAAGCTATTCCTACTGGACCTTTAAGATGAATGAATGAATGAATGATAAAGGCTTACTGACACGTCAGTAGTATTTCAGCCATAATGATGGCGACCATTAGGACAGAGCCATGGCGACCATTAGGACAGAGCCATGGCGACCATTAGGACAGAGCCATGGACATCAGAGTTGTGCCAGCTGTTCATACACATACATGTATGTTCTAAAAGTTCATTATTCCAGGCTGAAATCTTAATACCAGTCTCATTCTAATTAGTACAACCAAACACCACAACTGTCCAGACTTAAGCCAGCTCATGGGTGTATTCTTAATAGTCCTACATCTTTTGAATAACTGATCCCATGAAGTCCTAGATTTTTGAACTACTGACAACAGTACTACCATTTTGAACAACTGACCACAGCACTACTTTTTTGAACAACTGAACCCAGTACTACATTTTTGAACAGCTGACCCAAATACTACATTTATAAACAACCGACCCCATGAAGTGATACATTTTTGAACAAATGGCCCCAGTACTACATTTTTAAACAACTGACCCCATGAAGTCCTGTGTTTGAACAAATGGCCGCAGTACTACATTTTTAAACAACTGCCCCAAGTACTACATTTTTGAACTACTGACAACAGTACTACCATTTTGAGCGACCGACCACAGCACTACTTTTTTGAACAACTGAACCTAATACTTTTTTAACAACTGAACCCAGTACTACATTTTTGAACAACTGACCCAAGTACTGCATTTTTGAACATCTGACAACAGTTTTTACAAAGCAGTCTTTATAAGCTACATTGATTAGTTGATCTGTCTTAAAGAAGTATGTTACCATAGTAAATCCATGGTAACAAAAGCAATTGAGGCCCAGGGATCACAAACCATCTTACCACTGTTTACCACAAACTTATTGTCTTTACTCATTGCTGTATCCTTCATCTTAAGTTTGATGGTTACAAGAACGTTGTTTTTTTGCAGCTTTTTTTTTTTCATTTGCCTTATAAAAAAAACTATGAATCAGTTTTAAGTTGCACTTGGTGAAAGAGTACACAAGATGTTCAGAAGAAAGTAATATGCTTCACTTTTTGATCCCTGACCAACAGCTGGCATTTTTGTCAACACTTTAAAAAATGTCATTGATGTTGTAATTTATCATATTTCATTGTAAAAGAAAAGTTGATGTGTCTGCAGTGCTAATATCATATACCTAAATCTCCTGTACAGAAAATCTGGTTGTTTGCTTTGTGAGAATATGCCATTTAAGGATAACGCTTTTGTATATGTAGTACATGCCTGTATATTGTATTTTGAAAAACCGTTTCAGTGTGTGCATTACACATGGTTAAGCTCTAACAGACTGATACATGTCGCTAACAGACTGATACATGTCGCTAACAGACTGATACATGTCGCTCTGTATTCTTACTAGGTTGTTTTGAAACTTTGATTCTGACCCTGTACCTGGATACATTGTAAAGATCGGTGATTCTGTGGCCTTGTTCAATGAGAAATGATTTATTTATTTATTTATTTGATTGGTGTTTTACGCCGTACTCAAGAATATTTCACTTATACAATGGCGGCCAGCATTAAGGTGGGAGGAAACCGGGCAGAGCTCGGGGGGGAAACCCACGACCATCCACAGCAATGAGAGATGAAACCTGTTGAAAAGTTTAAATATTTTCATATGTAGGCTACTGGTATTTAAAAATCTTTTTGTTTGTTTTTTTGCCTGTTCAGCGTTCTCTTTGTTAGTATATTTAATAAAAACTAGAAGCAGGTGTTAAACTAATGCAAACATTTGCAATCCGGGTTAAATAGCCATTGTTTGTTCCGTGATATAGTGAACAGTGTAAGCAGAACAATGTTGAAGTTCTCTGAAGTGTGCAAACAAACTCTATAGCTCTGTTTTGTTGTTGTTGTCGGGGTTCCTATAAACAGACAGATCGTTGTGCCAGCAATACATGTAGCTGCTAACATCTGCACTTGGGCATGTAGTCTGTCAGTACTGTAGAATATCGCACTATTTATTTACACATCTGTGGAGTGAATAAAGTTATTGAATTCTGGAAATCTGTGATGATGTCTTTTGTGGCTTGTTTCTTAAAGTGGAAGACAGCACGTACACTAAATTAAGTTTGCCAAAAAGGTTGCACGATACTATGTTTGTTTGGGTAAAGTAGCAGCTACTAACAGCTACTACGACAGCAGTAACTGACATGTGACCATGCTCCATTGACCAGCATGAAACCCCGCCATTCTGTCTAAGCTGTAACGTAATCGATCCAAGTGCAGATCACTCTTGTCACCTGAGATTGTATGGAGCTGCTAGAGGTGTGTTTGTGACGTAAGTATACATTTCAATTTATAACATGAAATGATTAAGAAACTTACTACTGCCATAACACAATGGTCTGGAAATACTTTGCACTGTTCTTCACCCATGTACTGGTTAAAATTAATTCATATAACTTTAAAACAGTGGGTTGTCCGAATGTTATTACATGTTACATTGAGAAACAATTCAGAACATTGACATCACAGCTAATAAACAGTTAATATCTCCTAGCTCTCTGGTAGGTCAATCACTCACAAGCTTAAAAGGATGGTGCCTTCAGATTCCCAGTCAGCACCACAATACTCCACACTTCAGACGCAGATAAGTGAACAACGAATTCATACAATTTCAAGCAGATTTTTACATTCAAGAGAGAATTGAATTATCTTTTTTCATCAACAGTACCTCAGTGATGAGCTGTCTTTTACTTTAATCACATTCAAGCTTGGGATTAATATTCGAAGTTGTGCCTTGGAGAGAATTTAATTATCTTTCTTTTAATGAACAGTACCTCAGTCATGAGCCGTCTTTTAAATGATATTCAAGCTCAGGGTTAACATAAAGTTGTGACGTCAGATATACAGTAGGGTTTCATCATCTGTCTTTTGGAACTTTCACAGTAATATGGTAACAAACAAATTTGGAGACTTTTCAAGAGAATGGAACGCATCATGCACTTGTGAAAGAAGTATTTACCTGTACCTGGGTGTACCATTTCCTGTGCAATGGTGACTCGTTTCCATTTTGATTTCACCATTACTTTCCTTTGGCAGCTAATGCTGTGCATGTTACCAGCTTTCCCAGAAAACGTCATGAAAAGGGCAGGAATGAGTAACAGCCTATACACAAATCACACTCAAAAGTACTTCTGAGGTAGGAAAGGTCCCTAACTGCTGCACCCAAAAGATATAGGGTTTGACCCATTCCTGGAGTTCTTTCTGTTCTTGGGAGCAATGAGCAGTTAACAGTCAGCTCAGTCTTTCTGTGTGGTCTGGCATAAAGTTCCCCTAAGACAACTTGCCTTCCATCAATATTACATGCATGTAAATATGTGTCACATGAGGGAGAGTTGGTCAGTAAATCGCCAGAGGTCTGTGGTTTATAATTCTTCAAGTACTCCAGTTTCTTCCCTCTCCGAAAGAAAAACAAAAAGAACTGGCTGCCGTTGTTCAAGTGAAAAATTCTTGATTGTAATCACACATTGGCATCAAAGTCCGTGCTGAAAAATCCACGCCAATTCATTTTTGTTCTACAGTTGGACAGACATCACTTTACAGGGACAAGCCCCCTTTGTCAGTTTCACACAAAGGAATTGCTTAGATATACCTGCACCTGTGCTTACTGATAACTGAAGAATCTACAGGTGTATGTATGTATACTTAGGTTTTATGTTGTACTTGACAATATTTCTTCCATATGATGGCGAGGAGTCCTTGGTATACGGTGTGAAATTGATGTATGCATTAGAATGAGATTTACAGGTTATCAACTAGACTCGTGTTCACATGTCAGTCCCATCATTTTGAAGTAAATTCCCATCAAAAGGTGGGATTTTGCATTACATGATCTATATCCCATATATACTGTCTTCTTCAGACAGGGCGGGTCCATGCCACCTAAGTGCTGCCGCCACTTTAATATCATGTAAAAAACAGCAGACTTGACATCCCACCCAGTCACATTATACTGACACCAGGCCGAGGATGTTGTTTCACTTTTACAATATTGGTCATTTTCATGGGTGACAGAAATTGAAGTGTGCAGGGTTAAACGACTGACCTTGGCAAGTTATTGACAAACTTTTCCAGGTGTGAGTGGTAGAGACTTGCGAGGCATATGGCTGACAGACAAGTGGTCTTCAATGAACACAAAATTATTCAAAACAACCCTACAAATGCCCTCAACTGCTTATTGGCAAAACAAAAGTGAGGGCAACTGCCCAAAGCTGGGATTGAACCTACACCTTATGTGGATAGTGTTTAGAAGCTTTATACTCAGTTAAATTTCACTTCTCAAATATCCATATACCCGCCCGGATAGCACAGTCGGTTGAACTTCTGCTTTTGGACGATCTGGGTTCAAACCTGGGTCGGGTCATACCAAAGACTTTATAAAATGGTACATCCTGGTAAGAGGATAGAGGGTGGACTGGTTTGCAAGGTGTCAGTAGAGGGGTGAGGGGGCTCGTTGGGTGTCTTCGGCAAGTCGTCTCGGTGAGGCAGCACCAGATAAAAGATACGGTGGAAATTCGTCCTGCACCAAGGAGACATCACCTTAGTATAAGTGAAATATTCTCGAGTAGGGCGTTAAACAATAAGTATTCATTCATGCATTCATATATCCATACAATGAATGATCATGGCTCAACGCCACATCGGCAGTATCCCATCCATGTCATGGGGACAAATATCCATAGAAATCCACACTGTTTGAACACGGTGTATACAGATCCTATTCTATAATCCACGAAAAGAAAATAAGAACGAGTTCTTTGTTCTGTTGACTACAAATTTATTTACACACGTAGAAGCTTATACGATAAACTTAAAGCCAACGTATGGTAAAGCAGTTACACGCTATCCAAACAGGGGGTCTGTCCTCTTTTCAAAACAGAGAATTTGTACATCCTTGACAATACCCAACGTCTTATAAATGCTCACCACCAAGACTGTATCTAGTTATTTACTCTGTAAGAACCAACGAAGACTGAATACACATTTCTTAAGACATTGTGGAAACATTTTGCATGACTGGTGTCACCACATCAACCAATCATGTTAAGTTTCTTTACAGCATCATTGAGTGATTGGTCAACTGAATATGGCAATGTCGGTGTTCGCAAAATCATTAATGCCCAAGTATAATTTACTCAACACTGACACCTAGACCCAGCAATCGACTGATCAGTACGTCACTTTGTATTAGCAGGAAGGTGGTCTACTAGCAGTTACTGTCTACATGAACACTGTTTGTGTAAGTCACATGGAACACAAATACTACCAAGTCACAACACGGCAAGTTCGAGCCACACGCAAGTTTGAACGTGCATCAACATCAGTCAAGAAAATGAACAAGAGCCTTTTTACAGCGCTATCATCGAAAATATATCACCTTACTGACCACTGTTTGGTACAAAACTTTAATCTGTTCAAAATTCCACTGTAGTGGTGGTTCAAGAATTAAAGCACACAAATTTATTTCTGGAAGGCTCATTGGAAATTAGCCAATGTTAAATACAATTTCTTTTAGAGGAAGATAGTGAAGAGAATACATGAGATAACAATATCCACTTCTCTGCTGGGACTGCCCAAGGCACGACATTTCATTGAGCAGTTCTGAGGGCTGTTGTTTGAAGTTACAAACAACGCTGTCATTGGAAGAAAGTCTACCAAATCTGACAGATCCACTGGTCATTGTCAGGCAAGTTTCAGACATTCCAAGCTAAATCTGCCAAATGATAAACTGGACAGAAAAAAAACACAAGCACTTGCAAAAGCAGAATCAGTGGATATTTTGTCATCGTAACAAATGCAACAACTTTATCAAGTCAAGAAACAAAGGATAATCCGTGAAAATTCTACCACTGGTGCTTGATGTAAGGAATTCATTAAGTTGAGAAAAACAAACAAAAACTTAACACAACCAAGTTCACAAATTACTTAAAAACCTGAACAAAATAGTAACTTTAATGCAATGCCAGTAGAAGTACACAGGAAGACAAACTCATCTCTGATCTTCACGCCAGCAACAATTAGTTCACAGTGACCAATCAATTCAACACAACAAAATCCTGCTAATTTGAATTCTATAATAATTTAACTTCCTGTTGAATGAAGTGTCTGGGATGCTAATGGGCATTAGTAGAGAAAATGTAACATCAGCTGTTTAGAGTTGAGATCTGGATTCTCCAACACATTGTCTTAGGATATAAATGAATGATTATGGCAACAGCAATATTTCAACCCTACTTTTGATGAGTACAGATCTGAATCCTTATTTTTAAGTTAATTAAAAGTCTTGTTTTCTACAATAGTGATTTCCCAAATTCCTGCTTATCGCTCCGCAGCTTCATGCTGCCTTAAAATGGCTATAACACCCCACCTTCCCCAGCTATGTATAGGATTTCCACGATAATGAATAACATTCTGCAATAAACTTGGGGATAAACCTGCCAAAATTTACACAAATGTAACACTGCTTTGGAGAGGAACAACTTGAAAACGGATATAGAGTTCATCATGCGTCAACGAGGGGAGGCAAATCTTGCACATCCTGAGCTATCAGCTACACTCATTCAGCACAACACCAGACAGCACAACCATAACCATGTCACAAGGTTTGCCTCCCTTTTGTAAAGAGTAGGACTCTGGAACTGAAAGAAAGTCTTTTTGAAGCTCTTCCGCCTAGCTCTTACAGCTTGGTTTTGGAAGGCTTGGAAAAAATTCTCAAAACAGAAGATCTAAAATCGAGTGCACATAAGATATATTCTAGGAAAAAAAGCAAAACAAATGGTCTCTTTCTACGGTTTTAAGTACCCTCACTAAGCAGCCAATGTAGCTCCAGAACACTGGAGAGCCTTTTTGTTTCGCATAATTTCTCACAAGATTGCCATGCTATTACCACGATCTGTGAAGAGTTTGGAGAAACACCTGTTAAGCTAAATAACAAACTGGATGATTTTTCCCTTACAGATCATGTAGGATGAACATCAACTGTCTAGATTGACAATTTCTACACATAATTTATCTGCCTCATTACTGATTAATAAATACAGTGAGTTCCAGTCAGACCACTACTATCATTTTAGAGAAAAAAAAAATGCTGAAAAATTCTGAAGTAAAAATCTACCACAATTAATTATGCATTAATATATTACACATCTGTTAATAACCAACTTTATGCTTATATCCAATTTCAGAAAATCAGTCAGTTACTTTATCCTCAAGGTTGAGATGAGCGTGACATTCCAATCCTTTAGAGTAATAATACAATCTTTTCTCTTCTCCACACATCCATCTGACTGCCATTTTGGTTGCCATGGCAAAATTCCGCATTCTTTCATGACTTTCAGTCCTACCCCCAGGAAATATACAATCTCTGCCAACACGGTCATCTGAAACCAACAATTATGTGGGGCTCTCTACTTTCATGCAATCCAAATATGTCTAAATTTAATTAACATGTATGATAAAACCATTAACATCTCATCAAAGCCTAACACCTGTTTACTCTACGCAAATTAATTCCATTTCTTTATGGATGGTCATGGGATTCCCCTGGAGATCTCTCCAATTTCCTACAACCATAATACTTACGACTATCGTGTGAGTGAAATATTCTTGAGTATGGCATAACACACCAATCAAATAAATAAATAACTTTTCTTTGCTTAATATACACCACACAAGAATGTTTCAAAGCACCCCTTGCACAACTGCAAGGTTTCAGTTATCAATCTTGTTCTTGTGTGATAACCAAATCAAGTCATGCAGAGATCAAGTAAACAGAAGACAAAAAAAAAACAAAAAGAGAGAGATTACAGAGAGAGAGAAAGAGAATAAAGCAGACATCGAGAAAACCACAAAGATATTGTCAAACAGAAGAAAGGACAAAGAAATTAGAACGTAATCATGAACAGCAGCACTCTGCTGGGGTTTTAGGTGAAAGGCTGTATCAACCTGTGACTTCAGTGGTGAAAAACATGTGAACTTACTACAGAAGGCTGGTCCCATGACCAGCCAGTGGTGTTCAAGCAATACCTTGGTGAGGCCTAATAATTGGTGCACTTTCCTATGCTTAATCTATGGTTCCCATCATCTAGGGTACCATCTATCACAGAGCTGTGGTCTAAATTTACCTGTACAGGTGTGACAACACAACCTAATCAGCTGCCTGCTGTAGATTACCTGTGGTGGCAGTGTCTCAATAAGACCTGATGGCTGGTGCCACATGGGGACAGTCTGACTCATCCAGGGTGCCGTCTATCACAGGTCTGTAGTCTAACTTCAGCTATGAAAACAGAGAAACGCACAAAAAGCAGTTAGTACATTTTCTAACATATCACAGTACAAACCTACTTTTCCATATATGTCAGTGCCATTAAGGTCAGTAAACAAAGGCCAAAACATTTCCATGCATTTAGCTGGTTTCATATCTTTCCCGCTGCTTCAGTTTCAATTTGTCGGAGTTCATTTCTAACGCTGGACAGAACTGAAGCAAGAACAAGAGAACATTTTCTAAAGCCCATGAGGGTTCCATATCAGTAATCACCAAGAAGGTCTACATGCTCTAACATTTCTACAGCTCTGAACACTTTTGTCCCCTCAAAACTAAATTTAACCATATACATGCTTGTATCATAAAGCTGTCCTTGCAAATGACAACAATTTCCGCTGTTTAATGACAATAACCCCTTACTTTTGCAGTATTCACTGTCAGAAGACTTGCTATTCCGGTATTTAATGGCAGGAAGCACTTACTCATGCAGTGTTTAATGCCGATAAGCAGTACCTTTTCCACTGTTTAATCACAATGACTTTTAAAGGACTTACTTTTCCAACGTTTGAAGACAATAAGCACTTCCTTTTTCAGTATTCAATGACAAAACGTACTACTGTCTTCTCCAATATCTAATGACAAAATTAAAACACTTACCTTTCCAGTGTTTATGTCAACGTAGCTGAGGGAATGCTTCCTCCAGTGATCTTTCATAGTTTTTTTCTGCTGCCCTTCAATAGGTTTACTATAGTCATACTCATCCAAACGTTCCTGTAACAAAAAGGCATACTTATAAAATTCGTTACAGTAAATGGAAGTATCAGTTTGGGGTCTTTAAAGTCAAAAGTTAAGATTCTATACTGTGCATTTACAACTTAAATTACACTTCTTTGGTTTCTTTCAGAATTTCATTTATGCTGCAACAAAAACAGAAAAGTTACCCAGTAACCCAAGTCAACATTAAAAAATGTTGAGTTTTTCGTGGACACCATACTGTACACTGTAGCCTAATACAGGGATGTGACCAGTTTTGCAAAATTGAGTTAAGGCAACATGTAATCAGTTACCATAACAGTGGTGTAACTTCACGCTTGCCAGCCTGCTTGCCAAATGCGAGTGAAATCGGTATCAGGCAAGTAAATCCTGTTTTTGGCTTGCCTGGGAGCACAAGTGTCTTTAGGTGGGAATAACAATAAAAAAAATTACCCATAACTTGAATTGCACATGTTGAAAATCCTTTGTTTGTTTCAATTATTGTCTGCCAAATCGCAAAAATAATGCACTCCGGCCAAGTTGTGATTCTTAGGATTTCACTTCCGGTCAGTGGAAATATCGGATCTGGCATGGGGACATTAAAAAATCAATATGGAATGATTACATTTTCATTCATAACTGGAACTGTTGAGTGTTTGAAGTGCTTTTTGAAATGCTATGTTTTCTTTGCCAGTATCTATTGGTCTGTGTGTGTTTGTGTTACTCTCCAATATAAAACACATGATTGAGCTCATTTCGGTTTTCATGATGGCCATTCTGGTCTGGCTTAGGTCATGGTTTTTACATGGTGCCAGATTCCAAAACAGTTGTAAAAAAACACAAACACTGATACATGCCGCACTTTTTTCTTCAAATCTGACACATTTACTGGGAGAGAATTTATACTTGGTAATACAATAAGGTTGAGGTTAGGGATATCCATCAACACATCGTGTTCATGCAACTTCTAAAGCACATGTTTTGACCATCATGTAGAAACAAAGATGGTGAACTACAAATGTCATCGCTGAATCACAGGGGTAAAATTGACCTCTTTTTACAACCCATTACTGAATAAAACAGAAAATTTCTAAGTGGTAAAGTACTGTTTTGTTGAACAGTATTTGTTTTTTTTTTCTAATCTGATATGAAAGGATAAGGTGTGGCTGATTCTTTTTTTTTTTTCTTTTCAGTAATTTGACAGTGAGCGCATGCACATTGAACCATTATTTTCTATGTTGAATTCTCAACTGCCACTGGTCACGCCACTGGAGTTATACCCCATACCAACCAGCCCAACCAGGGCTGTCATCAGTGCTGTTTATTTACACTTGCCACACTGGGCCAGTGGATGGGTGCTTATTCACAGCATGTGTCCTTCATTGACGTATATATGCATGTATAGAATGTGTTTTGTTTTTTTTTGGGGGGGGGGGGGGGGAGAATTGACAAATATATATAACACTGTGGCTTATAGTAGGATGCATTATCTACCCATGGATTTAGGAGGCACGTAATTTGCTCCTTATTTCCCCAGTATACAGTGAATACGAAACTTGAAGATAGCCCAAGTGAAAAGAACATCAATAATAAAAAATATATTTATGGATCACCCTCTTTTTGGAAAACATTCCTTTACTGTCACATAAAAATACATTCATAAATTAATATTTGGGTGGACTATGTGTAGTAATTTGACAAATCAAAGAATGAAAGGAGTAAATGAAAAAACACAAATCTGAAGCCATTGTATTTTTTTTTCTTCACTTCACTGTGGTAATGTGTAATTAAAGTAAAAATGCATGAATGCTCATTGAAACAAGTGCTGCTTTTAATTCATTACAAATTTAATATACATGTATGCAAAAATATTTAAAAAACTATTTTGCACCATGGCATGGCTAGTGAAATCCAGTGCGGGCAAGCAGTATTTAATGCTAGCTTGCCCCGACAGCAAGCACTTTAACAAGTTACACCACTGCATCAAAACAAAATCATTTGCCATAAATTTTTAACAATGAAAACCAGGGAGAGAACCAATGTTGGCGATATTGTGGTATTTCTGTGCTGTTTATTTTATTTGTGTGTACGACGGATTTAGGTCCACTGGTCTGTGGCAAGTGAAAACAGCTGATGAGCTAATACAGGGCCAGCGGGCGTCCCTTGCTCTACCGGAAGTCCCTTCCCACACAGGCCTCGTGCCTTGCTAAGATAATAAATATACACTGACAAGTTATAAGGCTGGTGAGAGACTTCTGATGGGACATCTCATGCTACACAGTAACAGTGGGCCTTACTTCGCTCACACAGTGGAAACAAGTGAAGGAAACTGTCTGCCGGAAATATGTAAATATCAAGGACAAGTTTATGTTGTGAAAGAAGGTGGCTGAGAATGAGGCAGAGAAATTTACGGAAATTATTCAAGTTCTAGAAATTTGCCTGCTCAAAGCATGGTAGAAACGGGGTTCAGTTTGACCAGGAGATGGACAATAGATTGTGTTCAGAAGTTATGCTGCGGTCAAACATTCCCATTCTTGTCAAGTCGGAGCCTGGTTATGAGGATTACCTGATACAAAATGTGTGGAAACACACTTGACATAGCAGGGGTGGGAACCAGGCACATGTGTCTGGTTCAAAAGGAAACCTCCGAACAAAATATTGGTGACAGGGAGACAGAAATAGCCTAATGTTATGAGATTAAAGTTGTGGTACAGAATTCATTGGCGGCTTGTTCTGTGGCTTACATGCAACTGATGCAGTGCTTTCTAAGTTTAAATATATCAACTTAATTTTTCCATTCAGATTTGAGAACATTTATTCTGTCTAAGTCTATAAAAGTACACTAATTACACCAAGGAACCCTGTCGGTTGCCATACAGGTTACCTTAGGTTTGCGTAAGTGCAATTTGCACAACTGAAAACAGGCTACCACACCATTTTACCTTAAATTTGTGAGACCTGTTTTAGGTTAACATAAAAAATTATTATGTGGCTCCCCTGTAATACAAGAAAACCATGGACACTATCACAGAGAGTTATGTAATGTTCGCAAGTTGTTTGACAAAGAAACTGCATCATTAATTTCAACATCATTTTCATGCAAGAAATTGCACTGCAACTTTCCAGAGGACTTCTAGCCAGCAAATTAAAAAACTGGCATTAACTTGCCTTAAAATCTTCCCTGGCATGGGCACCTCGACTCTCCTTCCTGTTCTCAGCTGCGCCGATTGTCTGGATAGAGTTGAGCATCAGGTTCTGTAACTCTAGCGTCTCCACCAGGTCAGTGTTCCACACCAGCCCACGGTCTGACAGCTGACAATGGGAGAGACAAAACCCTTGTACATGTGACAGGAGGCAGGATTAAAACAGACCATGGCCTGAGAAGGTAGGTGAAAGTTCATCCGCACGATGTCCTATCTAATCAGGTAAAGTCACCACAATATGGTTAAAATATTGCCAAGGTGGCATCAAGTCATAATCATTCATCTGTTCATTCTAATCAGTTAAAGAAGAGGGGGAGGGGGCTAGGGGGCCCACAAGTGAATTCATGTCTGAAGTTCCATCCATAGTCGCTCAGTAGTTTTAATGATATGGACTATATCAACGATACCTAGTCAAACATGAACTTAAGCTGACCACAATCAGTTCATGGTCAGGTGACTAGCAACTTCTAATAAAGCACGCTCGACCATCAGAACAAATGATTCTGTGTCCTTAGGCAGTCATTAACATTTATAACTCATTATTTTAATTAGACAATTGCCATGTATCGTTTCAATTTACACTGATATCTTGCACTTCAAGTTGATAAAAAATTCATAAGTGATTTACATTAACCACACCTTAGAATTTCCTTTGTTGAGGCAAAAACATATAAATGACACGAAATATTACTTTCACACTGAGACATTATCCTATCTTCCACACAAGTCTCCAAAAATCTTCCTCAAATCAACAGAGCTATCAGACTTAGGACAAATGTACAACTTAGCCACAAGCTTAATTTTACATCATTTACCTCAGTGGGTGGTGTGTTGTCCTTAGACATTAACATGGCTTAGCGATTTGGTCGTAATAATGGTATACCATACCTTCAGGTCATCCATCTCTTTGTAGAGCGCGTCTACTTTCCTACACCCCTCAGCCAATGACGGGCCTTCCCTGAAAACAGCTGCATGGTCCTGCATAGCCTGCAATTTTACAAATATTAAAAAAAAAAAAAAAAAATTTTAAATTTATGCCTTGATGGATAAAAAGGTAAAAAGCAACTTCTTCATCCCTCATTCATGAAAACAAGATTATCAACTTTCACTACTATATAAATCTGGTATACAAAAGTCACCATGCAACCTCTTTAGCTTGGGCTTTACATCATTCACATCATTGACAATATTTATTCATGTATTTATTTCATTGGTGTTTTATGTCATACTCAAGAATATTTCACTTGTACGACAGCTGCTTGCAGACATTCCCACATACGGAAGGAGTCATGGACATTACATTAATACAAAAAACATGAAACTGTTAACTACTCCATTAGAGGACCTCAACATTACAGCAACACACTCTTACTCTTGAAACCCAGCTCTGTCCTGAATTACCTTCTGCATCTTCAGGCGTAGCTCCGCCGTGGGTATACTGCCATTGGCGTGTCTGAGGCGATCCAAGTTGGCCACAGACTCCTCCCCAGCATTCTGAAAACATGAGCAGGGATGTTTGTTTGACGAGGAGCCTAAGAACATAACGTCACCATCATTATTTTAGTTGCATCTGATGGCATCTCCTTGAAGCAGGCAGTTATTCAAGCCAAGATATTTGTAGTGCTGCCTCAGTGAGACACCATGCTTCAGACAGAAAACATGACACCTCTCCTATCCAGTCACAGCATACCAATCAGTACATGACCTGTCCTCAAGACATGGAGATGTGAACACTGCTTCCCGAGAATACTTGTTCCTGCCTATCTCGACTGAATCCCTCAACTTCCCGAGAATACTTGTTCCTGCCTATCTCGACTGAATCCCTCAACTTCCCGAGAATACTTGTTCCTGCCTATCTCGACTGAATCCCTCAACTTCCCGAGAATACTTGTTCCTGCCTATCTCGACTGAATCCCTCAACTTCCCGAGAATACTTGTTCCTGCCTATCTCGACTGAATCCCTCAACTTCCCGAGAATACTTGTTCCTGCCTATCTCGACTGAATCCCTGAACTTCTCGAGAATACTTGTTCCTGCCTATCTCAACTGAATCCCTGAACTTCCCGAGAATACTTGTTTCTGCCTATCTCAACTGAATCCCTGAACTTTGACATAATATTTTTTTTTCTAATTTAGGCATAACATTTTAAAACCGAATTTTATCTTTAAAGCTTGTAAAGCGCAGTACTCAGTTTTTCTCTTATTCTCATGTACATTTACATGTACAGTCACCAAGATATGGCACAAATACTGCTCTTCTAGCATTATACTTGTGGTGAATGAATGATTACAGCTTAACGCCATCTCGGCAATATTTCAGTCATATCGTGGCGACACACTGGTGGTGATCATTCAACCTTCATACCTGTCTGATGTTTCCAATTGACTCCCCTGGTCTGTTTTCTTCTATTATTGTATTGGCGCATGCACGACCGAAAATAACCAAGTCCAGCAGCGAGTTTGCTCCCAGCCTGTTTGCGCCGTGAACTGACGCACTAGCCGCTTCACCACAGGCATACAATCCAGGGACTACTTTATCTCCTGTATTGTTGTCATAAGTTATCACCTGTGAAGAGAGCGTTAATCAGGAACTTATGTTATCTGGGATGGATGTTTCAACAGCTCAGTATAATTCTACTTTCCTTGCCTTCAAATGGTTCATAACATCTACTAACTTCAGTCAGTTGTTTTTCTTCTTTGAATGAAACGTATTTCTCTTTTCAAATCTTGGATGAAGACAAATACAGGCTTAAAAATAAATCAAGGGAATTCAAGAATCTCTTCAAGCCCAAATTTATAGGATTATGTGTAATTCTGTATTTGTCTCCTTCTATTCTTGAGAAGATCTCTTTGAGGAAGGCAAAGGATAGGAGGAACCCGACAACTCACCGATATATCTTTCAGTTTAAATTGCAGCCTAAGTTGACACGGCAACTTCCATCACCAATACCATAGTCTTACAATGGCAAGATGGGCTATGAAACTTGCATTTCAAACATTTTAAAGATCTAGGAATTACACTACTGTATACAGGAGACATCGCAAACACTCTCTGAGCGAGAGTGTAACATCCTACTAACCTCATAGAGCAAAGGATGCACTATGATCAGATTTCACTTTGTGGCCTTCAGGGCATCCTATTCCTTGCATGATTTTCCTTAACATCTTACGCCACACTTACCTGACCCTTGTAGTTTGTGGGCACTCCGCCCATGTTGTAATGAACCGTGGGCAATACTGGGATTGGGTCGCGCGTGACATCAACTCCTGCGAAAATCATGGCCGTCTCGGAGATTCCAGGCAGCCGGGTCTTGAGGACCTCTGGGGGTAAGTGTGAGAGCTGGAGGTAGACGTGGTCCTTCTCTGGGCCTACACCACTGTCAGGGGAAGAGGGGACGACAATACATCAAGCTGTGTTTACATGATGGGAATTGTCCTATCATCATTTGTGACTAATTCAACAATAATAAAACAATTTCCACACATAGTTGATATGATCTGTTTCCTTTTAACTAAAATCCACAGATTTTTACCTGATTTTGTAGAACTAAGGAAGTCCATAAGACAACCTTTTCCTCGTGTGACATATAGATGTACACAGTATATTGGGCAACGACAAATGTCGCACAAATGCGCATATCGAAGGCCCCATGTAAGGAACCATTGAAAGTGTAAGCAGGGGAACGCACCACATTGTTGCAAACCAGCGTTCTTTGACTCATCAGAAATCTGTCCAGATGTCACACGATCTTCATACCTTCATGAAAGCTTTTAAAAGTTTCATAAATTTTCTCACATTTCTCAACATTTAAGATGTTTTCTTTTTGTGTTCTTTCCCTACAAAGAGATAAAAATCACTTCTTTGTGAGGTTTTTTTTTTTCCTCCGATCACAATTTATGAAAAGTGTTGTACACCTATAACATGCGGACAGCCGGTGAGAATATTAGGGCAGAGTATGCCTCCTGTCATTTACGACGGTTCACCAGCCCCACCCACAATCCTCCTCATCCACCAATCACTCACCGTCCCTCACGGATCTCGATGGTCATGGACCTGGACACAACATCGCGAGAAGCCAGGTCCTTGGCGTTGGGGGCATATCGCTCCATGAACCTCTCTCCCTCAGAGTTGATCAGGATTCCTCCTTCACCACGAGACCCCTCTGTGATCAAACAGCCAGCCCCATAGATACCTGAAACAAGGGTTTGCACGCTTTGTACTAAATAAACTCCCACCCAGAGCTGGTCAGTGTTGAAGCTTTCCAAATTTCTACTGTTTTTAATACAGCTGCATGACCTATATTTACTGGGGACCCCTCAAGTACCTTAAGGTTATTTCATTGATGTCAAATGCACCTTTCTCGACTCATCATAATGACATCACATTAAACATCCTGCCACATAACAATAAATCTGTAACACTACAGACGCTGCACTACAATCTATTTTTAACTTAACAATGGCTCAAGGCCCTTCTTCGCACTAGTACCACCTGATGGGATTAGGAAATATGCTGCCTTTCATTCCACCATCAAAATTTTCCCTGTCCAAAAGGCATCAATTGAGCGCAATTCTCTTAGGTTTCAGAGACAGAAACAAGTGCCTGCTAACCAAACAACCACAGCCTGCTTACATCTCAAATATGGAGAGGACACTACACCAAACCAGATCAAAACTCTTTGAACAAAGCCAGTTTCAGAATCCACATCTATTAACTCTGAACAGGACTGGTGTAAACAAGGATGGTGTCACCTGTGTTAGAAGCCCTGTTTTTATTACCATGATGCCCCTGTTGAGATAGGGAAATGAAACCACTTGTTACAAAGTTCATCCATTTGCCTTTCCCACCTGAAGGTTTTAGCCAAACACTCACCTGTTGGATGGAACTGTACAAACTCCAGATCCTGATTGGGCAGCCCTGCCCTGGTTACCATGGCAGTGCCGTCTCCTGTACAGGTGTGAGCAGATGTACAGGAGAAGTAACTCCTACCATAGCCTCTGAAACAACAACAACATAATGTACAGGTATGAGAAAAGTTAATTTCCATTAAATTCAAGAATTTTTGCTTTCACTGATAATGCCAGTTTGCAGGAATTAAGTTCAAATTCGACTCACTGAAAAATGAAAGTACAAATTATGATTTTTAGCTGATGTAATCTTTAAAATGTCTCCAAAACAACCTGAACTCTAAACTCACCCAGTGGCCAGAATAGTGTTCTTGGCCTTGAATCTGTGAATGGAACCATCTTCCAGACAAAGGGCTATAACTCCTCGACACTCTCCATCCTCCATTATAAGATCTAGCGCAAAGTATTCTATGAAGTACTTCGTGTCATACTTCAAAGACTGCAAAAAGTAAAAATTTTAACAAATTTTATCCTAATTATTCTTTTTCTTGCTGTTGCCCAAGCCCACCCTTGCAGGTATATCAGTCAGGCATGCAATAACAGCCACAAATATACACTTAAGAGTCAAATTTAAACCATAGACGACAGCTGAATTTTGACCTGCAAGGATCAAGTCCAGTACATCAGAAGACAATGCACCTCGCTCAGCTTCCAAGAAATTCTCAGCTAACCCAGCTCAAATTTTACATGAAGGTACAACTTCAATGGTACCACAACAATTATTATTTACTATTTTAACTGGTTACTTTTTAATTCATTTTGTTTCATGTCAAAACTCTGTCCTCAAGAATTTTGCACTGATATGACATCAGACAAGTTTAGCGTTGGAGTAAACCACTTCCCTGCAACAGGTTGGTACCTAATGGATAGATCCACCACATGTGATGTCCCATTACCCTATCTCATGACGCCTCATTTCATGCCCGGGAAAAGCAATTGTGACATCTTGACGTGCAATATTATTGATTATGATTGATCAAATGCGCATTCTTGATTAAGAGCTTGGACAAGTCCATACACCTCCTGATTTATTCAACTGCTGGACAAGGGAGACAATCCTGAGATTGTTATATATGACACGACAAAGTGGCCACTCACCCGTCCATACAGTGTGTGTAGTAAGGAGTGACCAGTCCGGTCAGCAACAGCACAACAGCGGTGAGCCTGACCACCCTTCCCATACTGCAGGCTCTGACCGCCAAAAGCACGCTGGTAGATCTTCCCGTTCTCCAGACGACTGAATGGCATCCCATAATTTTCCAGCTGTAACCAAAAAAAAAAGGATTATCAAAACAGTATAACACTGCACAAACTGACAACAAACAGGATCAGTACACATATATGCCACAGTTTATAAGCCTACAAATAAGTGTCAGACATCCTTGAAAACACCCATGTGTTGAAAGTGGTATGACCCAAGAGACCTTTGTCCAGTATGTCTAACATCATGGACAACACACTCATACTATTTCATCCAAAGAGGTGTTTTCAACTATGCCACACGCCTATTAGCAGGCTTGTAAACTGCTCTATATACGTATAATTATACTTGTCAGGGTGTCTTATTGAAGGTATCCTATGGTCAAACCTCTGGGAATATTATACGCCTTTCACATATTCCTTCGAAAAAATAATCATCTTTGAAGGCCACTATACCCCAAATGGCTGTTACTCTATTTCTCCTAATTTTCGGACATCAGATCAGTCCTTTTTACCTCATATACATGTAATTGTAACAGCAATACACAGTTTTGTATTTTCTCACATGGCTAGTCCATCTAATGATCAACATATCCATATTTTGCTTTTTCAAAAAAAACTGGGAGACAGACGTAATTTTCTGCTTTGAACTGAACATCCTAATGACATAAAGGGACCACAACCTCAATAAAAACTTAAGTCTGATCAAATGTTTGGCAAAGTGATAAAGTGTTCACCTCAATGACAGCTTTGGGGGCTTCTTCGCACATGTACTGGATGGCATCCTGGTCTCCCAGCCAATCAGATCCCTTCACCGTGTCGTAGAAATGCCACCTCCAGTTGTCCTCCTCCATGTTTCCCAGAGCCGCATTGATACCTCCCTGAAAGTACAGAGAATGTTCACGATAGACATCAGTTTTATGGGCGCAGCAAAACGCAGTGCCTGACAGACAGCCATACACCTTTAGAAACAAACTTTGCTATATGGACAATATTGGTGGAAGAGAAAGCTGTCTTCAATAAACATGACTAGTTTACCATCTATATGAATGCCATGGGCAGTGTATCGGGCCATCATTAAAAATATGTTTGCTGCAGGTAACCTGACCGCCCCTCCAAAAAAGGATCCTTCACTCAAGTTTTTATGGGGCTTTAGGTAAAATTTCCTTTTTTTAACTTGTCTCTTCATGTTAATTTCATTAAACTCTATTCACTTACCTATTCATAAGCAAGAATAAAGAAAAATATTTCCCTACCGACCAACCCAATGTTTTTGCGATAGGGTTGTGTTATAGGCAACAAAGAATTTTTTAAGGATGGCAGTGTCTAAAAAATTCAACAGGAGGAGAGAAATTTCCTAATTCCCAGTCCAAAACCTAAGGCCACTTTCACAAAACTTCTGAAGTCACTTTGGTCCTAAAAGGCCTGCTTTATGTGAAACGTTATGGTTTATGAACATTTGTGAAAGAGGGTCCAGTACCTCAAGCACACTCTAAGTTTGGAGTTGAGCGTCTTACCAGAACCACATCCCGCTAAAGACACACTTGTAATGGAATGAGGACTTACTCTATGGGTCACACCACGATTTGAACACGGGATCTCCACAGCCACAGTTCTGTGTTATACATGTATACCAACAGAGCTACAGGGTAATTCCCAGCAGTTTGCACTGGATACCAAACTGAGCTGTTCTTAAGACTGACTCCACTATGTAATTAACCCCCAAGTCTCCTGCTAACAATGTGAAAAAGCACTGAACCACTATATCACCCATTTGGTGTACCCAAATTCTAGAAAGGCTTGTTTACAGAAAAATCTGCTTGTCGACTGTATAACAGTTGCTAACAGAATCAGAGGACATAAGTAATACAGAGTTGCTATACTAATACATCAAGTCCGGACACAGATTATCAAAAAAAAAAATGGTCAGATCCACCACACTAAGAACGGTCCAATACTGGCCATTCCACTCTAACGGGGACCCGACAAATGCCCGACAGCAGGACGTTGACACCTTTATACTGACATCAAACGTTCCTTTCCCAGCTCATAATGATGACGTCAAATTAAGGATGTTAAGTAGAAAGTGATACAATGTAACATTGTAGTCCTTATGCTAAAATTTTTGAGCTAACAATGGCTTCATGTCTTGCTTCACACTAGCACCACCTCATGATACTAAAAAATATGTTGTCTTCCCATTACAAATAACCTTAAAAGCATAGTCTCTGGCATACCTGAGCAGCGACTGTATGTGAGCGTGTTGGGAATAGTTTGGTAATACATGCTGTCTTAAAGCCCTCATTGGCCAGGCCAAACGCTGCTCGGAGACCAGCCCCTCCTGCTCCAACGACAACGGCATCATAGGTGTGGTCCACTACTGGATAATTCCGAGAGATCTGCAGAAACAAGAACACATCTACAGTACTACGGATTTACAAGAGCCTACCATTTGACAGGCATAGATGCATGCACTGACAAACCAGCTATTCCTGGTATAGTCATTTTTTGTGACTTTTAAAAAACCAACCAGACCATCAATGGACACCCTATTCTGATAAAATAAACATGGTAGGGAATGTAGGGAAAATGTGAGAAAAAAAACTGGAAATCAGACACCCAGATTTCAAATTCTGGCCATACTTATGTCACTATACTAATCCCCCCCCCATTTCCCCCCTCACACACTAACACACACTCACATATGCACAGGTAGTTAATAAATGAAAATCATCATCTTGCACATTAGCGAGACCATGAATGGTCAGTCAATATTGTTTGATTGAAGAAGTATTCGGAACTTGTCGTACAGACCCCTCGTTTGCATAAAGCAGTGGGGCACAGCACCCCGCCCCACTTAAAATACACCCTTCCCCTCTGAAGGGCGATGGATATGCGCCCAGCCCCTCAGAAAGGGCTAATGTGCCCCATTAACTGACCGCCCCTGTTCAGCCAGACTCCAATAATCCTACCAGCATGTTGTCAACTGACACAGGTACCGAAAATCCTGCGTCATAACATGTTTGTAATCCAGACTCTTTCTACTGCCACCAAGCATGTTTTTAAGTTTGAGAAAGAAACAATTCGACATGCTTCTGCAGCCTTCAAGGGGTGCAGTTCACTGACGCCTACTTTTATTAGTCAAGGCTAATTTCTGTCTTCTGCCCTACAAAATTTATTGCCACATCTATTTACCCTTGTGTGAAATCAGTCGTAAAATGTATCTACCATATTTGTTTTACAGATATAGGCCAGCACTGTAATTTGTGCAGTGACATTCACTGGACAACTGCTCAAATATAACCAATGTGGACACTGGTAAGAAATGCACACTTCACAGCCTCGTTTCCATTACTTTCATTTTGCCACGGCTTAAAGACCCATCAAAAACCGCCCGATGTCAGATATTGAAGTTGAACTAGTGTATTCATTGTATGTTTAAAATTAAACAGAGTGCACATTACCACAAGACGTAAGAGATTATATGTGAGCCAGATTGTTTCGCTATTCAAGTTTTGAAGCTGAAGAACCGCTCCCAATGCTTTGCGGGTTTTCTTGATATTTTAAATACATTTATCTTGATATTTTAAATACATTTTAAATCAGAGACCTGAGTTAAACATAACTCTGGGATACCGGAATCCATATCGATCATATTTCTGGTCAAATTTCTTCCCCCTAATAATTTCCGTTTTAACTCTAAGCATTCCTGGTTGTGATCGGTCCAAAGTTAAACAGGAATACACGAGAGCCTACTGGACAGATTGTCATTACTTTTATTAACTTCTGCATGGCTTTTCAAACTCTGTTAACATGGCAAATAAAGTATAGGTATAGTAATATGAGTATTTATGGTCGTATTTCAGGAATTCTTTTTCCTTAAGTGTCTATTGACGCCCATCTAAAATGCTATGGTTCAAAGTGAATATATAATTTTATGTTTGCAACATATGCGCCAGTTCATGTGGAGTGTTTATTGACAATTTCAAGCCACAGGTAAATTGATACAGACCACAACTGACATTTGCAATTATACTTCTTAACTTGTGATCAGAATTAAAACTATTTTTAATAGTTATCTTTCCAAGACTATAAACAAGGAAAGACATTTATGATCAGTTATTTTACAGATTCTTTCCTCGGCCAATCTACCTAAATTGGGATGTTGACTTGCTGCAGCTTACTCATTTTGATATATACACATATCTGGTTGAGTAGGCTTTGTAATGTGAACATTTTGGTGAACTTAGTATCCCATATGCAGTTGTCTCTATTTACAGATGGCTCAAACCATACATGTTCATGATTTTGATTTAAATTTGGATTTCAGTTGGTTTCATAAAACATTCTGCCTCTTGATGTTTGAAGCTAGGGGTCTGTCATAGTCAGCACGACTAGTATATTGACAGGGAGAAGAGAACCATCCATACAAACCTCATTTAAGCCCACTTTGGAATCCGCCTTTCTCCCATGGATGTTAAAATGGAAATCCCTAGATGTGGCGGCTAGTTGTTTTGTGCCCACCTATGACAGAAAAGGGACAAACCAATTAATTTCATCCATGGCTGAATTGAGTAGCCTAAGATAATTTTTCACGTTTATAATCTCAGTTTTATTACCTGAATCCTAGACATGTAGTACAGCAGACAGAGAAGACCACTCAAAAGTAGACAAAGTTTAAATTTCACACATCAAACTTGCTGAAGAATTCCTTAGTCAAATCTTAATACAGTAAGAGAAATAGCACGTATATTTACATTTTTAAAAAAAATACACTGACACAGTCATGGCTGACAATGTTATGGTACAGATACAGGCAAAAAACCAAGACTAGCAAAACATTCAGCACACTTATTATTTGTCATACTGCAGTTTTAATTGAATATAGTGCCCTTAAAATGCATAGGCCAGGCCGAGTTTTTCCCACTTTTTCACGGCATCAGATTCATTTTTCAGAAACCAGTAAGTACATGGTTTTCTGCTAAGGGTCCAAAAAGGCAGAAAGAACTTGATACAGTTGTCATTACAACAGCTTCAAAAGTGAGCTAAACAGAAACCAAAAACATTTACAAAACAATGCTAATTCACCACTGCCAAGGTCATACAACTTTGATGGCCAGGTCTTCAGTGACCATTTAGTTACCTCCCTTTTACCGTTTCATAATCGTCCAGCCCACGATTACACAACGTGCACAGTGGTCAGTTGCCAGAACAGACAAACATTACTTCAATGGAGTAAAAGAATTTCACTAGTTACGTATAATTTGGATGATATATTAAAACTGTCACACTACAAGATTGACCTTTTCGCAAGGGAGGCGACTTTGAACTTTGAAGGACGCGGCTCTCTTTGGGGTTGTTTACCATTGAGTTCACCAGAATTCGTCATAAATAGACAAGAACTGAATCTTTTAGCATTTGAAACAGACACATTCAATAGCAAACGCCCCAGCAACTGCATCAGTAGCATGCATTAGGCTCTACTGAGCACCAGGCAACAAATTGATAGGAGGTAAACAAACGACACCGGCGGCTGAACTGAAAGTCACCTACGAAGTCAACCTGTTCTACACTGAAACGACGGCATTATTTAGGAAACTTAACTCCCTAAATATCAATTTGTGCTTGATATGAGAAACCCTTTGAACTTTACATACACGCATGAAGTCTTACCAATTTGCTCAGAGCCGCTTTTCGAACGACATCTGAGGAAATTTTCCAAAGGGACGACATGCTTCCGTCCGATGTGATACAATCAACTGAGTTTCAGAATCCGTCTGCTTTTTTTCAGGGACGCATGCGCAGTGACCTTGGGTACCTCACGTAAAGCATTTTACATAATATCACTGCACAAAAACATGATTTGAATTTTTTATTCTCCCAAAATGAAAATTATATATCTACAGTTGATAAAACTGATGTAGTTACACATTTCTTTATTTTAGAAAATAACAAACATTACTCGTACCTTTCCAAGGGATGAAAAGGTACGAGTCAGCCTGACATTATGTCAACATTAACTTGGTGATGAATATGTAAACTGTCGCTAAAGTTGACACCAATTAACAACAGTTTTTGATTTGTAACACGCTTTGCAAAGAATTCAAGCTATGGATGCTCTCATGGAAATAGTTGTTGTTGGCTACGTTAGTGGTACTGTTAGTTTAAAAAAACATTGAAATTTCTCGCAAACTTTGACAGGTGCCTGTTACTGTATAAAGTCTGTGTGTGCTGTGGATATATGAACACCAGCCAATCTCTTAACGTGCCCTCAGAAACTTGTGATATAAACTATGTTTCACTGTTTCTGATACTATTAAGAGTAAATTTCAGAGATTTGAGAATATCACCTGACATGATAAATCACAGAAGGAATGACAACCTTCATATAGGATTCATGAAATCAGGGAATGATGAAATGTATCCCAGAGTATTGTCAGAATCTGAAATTTGACACTGATAGCTTTCTGGGTCAATGTAACAGTGTTTCAGTGTTTGTAATTTGCTGATGGTAGCTGTTGGTAGGGGTGGGTAAAATGGCTTTACCACTTTTCAGTAGGCAAGCCGATAGCATCAATCAATATCCCTGACTAATTCTAAAAATAGTATGTACTGTCGCCATCTTTTTAGGAAAAACTGTGAAAAGTTCGATCTGACATATCATTTGGTGATGTCTGCATAAGCAAAACAAAAAGGTACCATTAAACATGTCACTGCTTCAACTGAATGGTAGAGTGCTGCTGATTGGTTAGGTGAATAAATTTGGCACCTGTCATCTTGTTTCCTCTAGAGGAATTATGATTGAAAGGTTCCACTAGAATCTAAAACAGCTCTGATGAGTGCGATAGTTATTGAACCACAGTCATGGGTAGTCCAGTGACAAAGATTTAAATGTGTGAAAACAACAGGTAGGGTTGAGCTGAAGAAGGGAGACTGATTGAGCTGGCCTGTGCAGTCACTATGGAGTATGATGTAATAGGCCTGCTGTATATGCAATCAGTTATCCTGATGTATATGTATATAGTTTACATCACATAGTTTATATAGATATAGATATATATATGTTTTATATTATATTATATTTATATTAACAGTTTTCAACACTTTGCATTTCGTGTATCATTAGCATCAACCAGACTCATGTGAACACTAAATATTTACTGTGATTGAGTGGGTGGGAATGTGTCCTGTCCGGTGTCGTATGTATGTATGCTTGCGGGTTTACATCACACTTAGCAATTCTTCAGTCATATGACGACGAGGAGTTATTAAAATATATATATGTACTGTGTATTCTTGTGGCAGGGCGTGCCCATGTTGCCAAAGTGCTGCTGTCACTGGAACATCATGCCGAAGACACAAGACATGACACCCCTCCCAATCACATACTAACTCTGGGACGACTAGTCCTGTTTTCCTTGCTCTAACCTCTCAGTGCTCTGAAGTATCATTTTTAAAGTCTTTGATATGACCTGATCCAGAACTGATCCCGGATCTCCCGACCTTGAGGCAGACGATGTTACCACAAGGCCACGGAGCCAGTCATGGTGTCGTTGATATGGTTGCATGTTAGCCAGGAGGCTCATCTGAAAAAAGACAGAAAGAGTGTCAAAAGAAATGTTAATTACTCCGGCGATTTTTTAAGCAAGGCGAAAAAAAAAAAGGATAAAATGCAGTCACATTTTGACCATCAGTTGGAAATTAACAGACCGGTTTTCTCAGATGACATAACATACCAGTGTAAACAGATTATCCTCTTCAGCGTGTCTTGTCGGTAGCTCTATCCTTAAATGGCAAAAGTGTGACGAATAGCATTGTATTTATAGTAATGTTAAATCTGTTAAGTATATGTTTCAGTGTCCGTGGTGATTGGTCAGAAAGAGAACCTTTTCACCCAGGGGGAGATAAGTCTGCGGTGAGATGACTGAGAAAGAATTAGATATCTATGAAGCTATAAAGAGAGGAAAGAGACAGACAGTTGAGGAGCTTCTTGATGCAGGAGAAGACATCCACCAAAAGTCCAACTTTCTGTCCCCGTTAGGTGGGCATGTGGCCCCAGGGTCATCACACTGGCTTAGACTTATGTCAGACTTAGTCTAGATTTGTGGTATCAATATTAGACTTGGATTTAAACTTGATTTCTAGTTTTCATGTTTGTATTGAAGGTCCTAGGACAGCTCTTAATATTGAAACAAAAGTCCAAAGAGTAAGTCACAATTTTACTGCAGTGAACTGTTTTGAAGTTAAAGCTAAGTATAATGTAAGTCTAAGACAGCTTTGTGATTCTTGGCCCTGGGCTTGTCACTGTTTTTTGTGGGGTTTTTTGGGGTAATGGTGTGCTTCATATTATTATTTACTTATTTCACCAGTTTTCTTCCACTATTTCTTTTCTTGGCACAACCACAATCCCAAACTAATGAGGTTGCATATTGTAACTTTATATAGTACTTGACTGTACTATCATGAGAAAAAAGGAAAATTTTTTTTAGTTAATCACTATGAGTAAATCGATAAACACATCTTGGACCTCATTACCAGATTAATGAATCCTGTTTTGCCAGTTTTATTCCATAACAGTGGCAATATGATTTTCTTTGTTAAAAGTTTAATTAAATGTGCCATACCCCAAATTCAGCTTAGTCTAGGTGTAGTGTGAACTGACCCATCTCTCACACCAGCCAATCAGCAAACATCTGATCCCCCTCAAGTTTTGTACATGATGAAGGGCATCGGTTTACTTCAGGTAATCTGCCCCTTTCATCAACCCATGAAAACTGACTGACGTCATAAAAGTGAAAAGTCGTTTAGCACCAGTGCTGCAATAACTACTGATGCAGTACCGTTATGTAACAGTATATCACTCAAACATACTGTAACCTTGGAATCCGACCAGGTCAGGGTAGCTGTCGTATGAAAATGGACCAGATGTGTTTATACACATTGTAACAGTTGTACAAAATGTTGTAGGTTGTGCCACTGAATGTGATCAGACAGAAATAGCCAGTTTTCTGTTGAGCAGAGGATGTGATGTCAATCTAGGAGACCGCAGACTGAAAACACCTTTGTACATTGCCAGTCGTGCAGGCAATTTGCCTCTGGTACGACTGTTACTGAAGCACTCCCCTAAACTAGAGCTGAAGCATGTCAATGGTGAGTTTGGCGAGTCACTCAGAGACTTTGGAGGATCAGATCAACATAATTATACACTTTGTTTTTGTTGCCTGGCTTATACACAAGTAAGGTTTCACAGAATAGCACCAAGCTGAGTCTTTCCTGACCATACCGACTGAGTGCAGCTTGATACAGCTCAGTTACAGCTTGGTACTGCTCAGAGCGTTGTACAGCTCAGTTACAGCTTGGTACTGCTCAATAACAACTTGGTTTATAGCTTGGTACTGCTCGGTTACAGCTCGGTACTGCTCAGGTAAAACTTGGAACTGTTTGGTTAAAGCTTGGTACTTGTCAGCTTGGTACTACTCACTTATAGCTTGACACTGCTCAGTTGCAGTGCAGTACTGCTCAGTTTCAGTGCAGCACTGCTCGGTTACAGTGCAGTACTGTTAGGTTACAATGCAGTACTGCTCAGTTACAGTGCGATACTGCTCGGTTACAGTGCAGTACTGCTCATTTACAATGTGGTACAAGCAGGTTGACAACCAGTTAATCAGTTTATTCAGGAATAAACAGCCATGTTATGCACCAGTTACTTACTGGGCTGCTCTCTGCTGAATGATTTAATTTGATAATTGATTTGTTGACTGCTGACTCAAAGCTTTGCTTTGAACTGGTTGGTCCAACCTGTGGATAATCGAGGGTTTCCCACTATGCTCTTTGCGGTCTCCTCCCACCATAATGCCAGTCACCATTATGAAATATTCTAGAGTATGGTGCCAGATGCCAATCAAATAAATAAATAAGTAAATAAGTAAATAAATAAATTGGAATGATTGGTAAAACATGGTTACAACCAAATGTAACCAACAAGTTGGTTCCCAACATGTTATAACATGAGAAACTGTGCGGGTCACTTAATTACTTGTTGTCCCTAATTTGGTTCAGAGCCAGTTGTTACCAACTGGGATGGGTTGGTCATAGTCTGCGTATGTAATGATTTTCATATAATAAGCAGGATTTTTTTGGGACAAAAATCTTTATTGAACTCAAGTTTTAAAATACTAAAACTCACTTTTTTCTGCGTGCCTGTGGTGAGTAATTACCCCCAAATAACCAAGATACTCAATTTATTTTGAAAAACTGAATTTCATAATATGCCAAAAACTCAGTTTACACTCTTTTCTCATCAGGATTACCCCGATGAGAAAGGGTTCAGAAAACCCTTGAATGTGTGAGTTTGGTCAGTGTGATTGTCACAGTGTATGCCACAATCAAGTGTACAGTATGATGCGAAGAACAATCAATACTGTATTTCACATAAGATTTAGTATCTTATGCACTTTCAAAAGCTTGTATAGGCCTTAAAATGATACTTTTGATGCTAACCCTTCTTTTGTCAGAAAAGAAATTACTCAGACTTCACAAAACACTCTTAAGTGGCTGTACTAGGTGGATAATAAATCATAATCAAGCATTTAAAATACGTCTCTTGAAAAAAGTGAAACACAGTAACAGGGTTAGCACATACATAACTTTTTGAAAGCTGATGAGAAGGCTTTTCCTTTAATTAAGTCTAAACCTATAGCTAGTGCATTTGCTCTTAATCTGCATCAGGTGATTATTGCTGCACTGACAAGTTTGGCTAAAGCCGATTGACATGCTTAGATGATCAATGACATTTGCAGTCTCAAATCATGAATCAAGCTCTCATTAGTTCGGCCATGGCGTTAGGTCCAGAGCCTTGTCGTGTACCTGGAAAGTGGAGGTGATCTATAACAAGTCCACAGTCAATGGTTTCTTTCATCCATAAACTTCGCAGTTGTGAAATACCAGTGAGTGAAAAACTCTTGAGTACTACTCTAAACCGCAATCAAATAAATAAACAGATAAATTTCAGGAAACACACCTCTTCATGAAGCTGTTGTACGAGGCCATACAGAAGTTGTGCGAGAGTTAATAAATGCAGGAAGTGATGTCACTGCTGTGAATAATGGGAAAGAGACCCCCCTCCATATTGCGTGTTTGAAGGGATTTGCCGAGATCACGCAGGTAAGTTAGATAGGAATGATGGTAATAATAAGAATGAAAACATATACCCGTGAGCTTTCAGCTTACATGTTCAGGCCAAGGTCTTTTTCAAATGAACAACCGCTTTAATTTCAAATAATGTAATGGTACACTGTGGAATGCTAATATAACACAAGCCAATGTGATAAGTGGTGATGCCTTGAGTTTTCATGATTATTATTAGAGATAATAAATATGAGTCTCAAGCAGTATTAAGGAATGATGATGTTGTTTTGATTAAACAGTGGTCAGAGTTAATAGAGTTTGTGACTCTTCAGTTGGTCTTACACAAAGTTTGTTGGAGATCACCGGCTTTCCTCAAATACAAGTATGTCATATATCTCTACATCGTCTGTGGTAAAGTTCGTCAGTTTCTTGCCAAAAGGCCGGTGGTTTACTGTGGGAAGGGATTCACCAAGATGCTGGTGTCTTGTTAGTTTCCTTTGCTCATAAACTTGACCGCCCTAGCACGAAGGAAGTAGTATTAAGTATGGCTCTGAACACCAGTCGAATAAACCTTCAGCGTTAATACATTGTGTTCATTGGACCTATATGGAGTCACTTCTGGTGGTTAGAGCGTCCGCCTCAAGGTCAGGAGATCCGGAATCAATCTTGGGCCGGGTCTTCCCAGAGACATTAAAAATGATACTTTATGCTGCTTCACTTGGCACTCAGAGAGGTTAGAGCAAGGAAACAGGACTGGTCAACCCGGTGTCAGTATAATGCGATTGGGTGGGGTGTCATGTCTGATGTCTTTGGCATGATGTTCCAGTTGCAGAAGCACTTTGGCAGCGTAGACTCACCCTGCCACAAGAAGACACGAAATATATATACATTCTAAGAATCTTTTGTCATCATATAGCTGAAAAGTTGTTGGGTATGACATAAAACCCAAGCATACATACATACGTATACATGCTTCCTTAAATACGAATACATCATACATCTCTACATCATGTGGGGAATTTACTGAATCTTTTTCTTGACAAAGGCCAGTGATTTACTGTGGACATGCTGGGTTTATTGGCTCATAAACATGACTGCTCTATTGAGAAGGAAGTATTCTTAAGTGTGGTGCCAAAAGCCAAGTGATTAAACCTTCCATTGTTTATATAGTGTGCTCACATATGGGTGCCATAGTGTCTGTTCAGCTCATGGAAGGGGGGATAACTCAGGGTGACTACCTGAGACATTTTCTTTTTTTCGGCATGTGGTGAGAATGCAAGTCTAATATGTGGAGTTAGTGATGTTTTATAATGTGGCATAATACAAATTATTTAGTCAGTAGTTTGTGAGTAAAAATCATTGTCCCGAGCCAGAATATGTCCTAGTCAAGTGTTATGATTTTTTGACTCAGTGGAGAGTCTGTATGGTGTGCCAGACAGGGCAGAGTTGTCACTTTTTGTGACAGTGGTCTGGTTAATGGCAGTAGGATAGTGAAGTGACTAGTGGAGTACAGTGGAACCAGCTGGATTTGAACCCACAACTCACAACACAGTCACAAGCATAACGGCTGAGTGAGGTGGCAAGGGTTTGCCACTGGAACTATAGCATTATAACATTAAGTTAGACTCAAAATGAAGTTGTATAAAAATTAAAACATCAGTCATCTAGATCATTTGATAGGACGCATGAGATGTGGCTTCAAATCCAGCTGTGGACAGAGAATTTTTCACAGTACATTCCTCAGCTCTCTGTGCTTGATGGGACTTGGTGACAATAAGCAGTCCACATTCGTGGAAAACTTTTATGGTCAGTATTTCTTTACATCAGATATCTGAAAGCTTGTCAAAAACTTGCCAAAGTTTGGTGGTTTTCTCCAGCATTTCCATTTCCTTCACCCATAAACCTGACTCTCAGTGTATAAGCGAAAAAGTTAGACAGTAATCAAATCAAATCAAATGTAAGTCACACATTTAGGAAGTTAGAAAATTGTATAAACATTGATCATGTGAATGATACTATTCAGTCATTGTATTTCCAGATGTTGATTGAGGCAGGGAGCGATCTCTGTGCCACTAAGGGTAAATTAGGGGTTGAGCCGATTCACCTGGCAGCATTTGGGGGACACACCGATGTTCTGAAACTCTTACTGAAGGCAGGTGTGAATATCAACGCAACCAAACAGGACAATGGACGAACGCCATTACACATAGCCACAATTCATAACTGCGTGGATTTCGTGGAGGCCCTGATCGACAGTGGCTGTAACCTTGACCCCATCAGCTCCGAGAACGAGGAGGCGAAAACGCCTTTGCTAAAGGCCGTCGAACTGGGCCATGCTGAAATCGCCAAAAAACTCGTGGCAGCTGGAGCAGACACGAATAGAGGCGACCGCTGGAGTGTGACACCGCTTCTAACTGTCATGCTTCAGGGTAAGGCGTCCATTGCTAAGATTTTGATCCAGGCCGGTTGCGATGTGAATCGTGCCAGCCGTAACGGCGTAACGCCATTTACAGCATCGTTGCGCAACACGGCAAGTTTGACGATGTTTTTAGTTGAGGCAAACTGCCAGCCGACATTCACGGACAAAGAGCACCTGGTGAGAGCGGTGGAAATTGCGCAGAGTGCAGAGCAGCGGACACTTCTGATGGAAATTCAGCGCATCTTAAGCAACCCTCGCACACTGCTGCATCTGTGTCGGTCGTCGATTCGACACAACCTCGGAAAGAGTTGCTGTAATAAAGTGGATACTTTGTATCTACCCCAAGAACTCAAAAGCTACCTCAAATTCCGAGATCTTTAAAGGAACAATAACTGATCATTTGCCAGTGAGTATTTCAGACTTGGCTGGTACATTGAGTCAAGCCAACTCAATCAATTTAAATAGCCTAGAGATCACTTCTACCAGAGGTAGACTGACGAGCTGGTCATATAAGGGTTTGTGTGGGTTCTTTGTCCATGGGAATTCTGAGTGTTAGCCTTCGTGCATAGAGGATTACACTTACTGAAAGTTAAGGGGGAATAGCATAGCAGTTTAAAAATGGTAAATGTTTCGACATGTACGTCCATTGCAAGAAGAAGTCTAAGAAGACAACAAATTGATAAGAGTAGATGGCTCATGTCCTGAAAGCACGCTGAATTTCCAATTTGTCTAATGTAGGCCTTGGCTGTGAGCCATTGTCCTCTTCCCACAACAGCTGGATTTGGACCTGTGTCTTTATTCTCCTGAGGACAATTACCACCTTCCAGTGCAAGAACAGACACTGGCAGAGCACTCCGTGTGAGTATTGGTATTTGTACGACACTAAAGCCCAGAAAAATCTGAACAACGATCTGAACTTTTATACTTTTGTATGAATACATGTATCTCTAATTCATTTACTATTTATTTAAATAAATGATACACGTACATGTGTTAAGTTATTTTATGAAATGATACATGTATTAAGTTTATTTTTCTCCATCAGCTTTCATATCAAGGACTTTATTTATGTAAATTTGATTGTTGTTTTGACCCTATGCTTTAGAATTTTTGGTTTGTGTGACAGTCAAGCTTTACAAGCAGAGGAAACCAGGCTAAGATGGAAGAAGCAACCTCCACCTTGCCGGGCACATCGCGCAAGTAGCTGGATCTAGTGGGGCAGGACTTCAGTGCGGAGTTTCAAACGCTCTATGCTGAGACTCCCACACTGTGAATCTTGGCACTCAACATTATTAGAAAGGTACAGCCTTTCCAGTATTGGGCTCAGTTTTATAAACCTTCGTATGGACGGCATATCTCTCGTTAATGACACCACCTCATTGAGTTACAACAGAGACAGTGACATCTTTGAGAGGCATTTAGAATTTGGGTGGGATAACATAATGAGGTTATATGGATATCAACATCTATTTTGTTTTGAAGCGATATTGAGGTATATATTCTAATACCGTTTTCAAGCATGATGACCAAATATTAGTAAGTCTACTTTATATATAAGTATTAGTATCTATATCGAAACATCGCTTCAAAAAAAAAAAAATAAATAAATAGAAGTTCTTACCCATATAACCTTGTTATGTTAACACAGAGAAAAGCATCCATATAAGGTTGAATGAAATTGGCCCCTGGTCATCTTGGGGGGCGAAAATGAATTGCGACTGGGTCGAGTGTCATATCTGGTGTCCTTGACAGGGCATAAGCACAATAAAGATGTCAAACTTGAAGAGCAGAAATCTAAAAAAATATGACTGCTAGCAGTTTTTAGAAAGTAATTCACTGAACTATTGAAATTTTCAAATATCAAGGCCTACATTTTGTAAAAGATGTGATGCGAGGTATTCCATGAAGACTGGAGAACACAGTATTTTCTGGCCTTTCCATGAGGATATATAATGGATCCGCAAGTCAAAATACATTAAAACCATGAAGGCATGAGGTATGAAAGCACTGGATGTCTTGGAGCTTGCAGTCCTGGCACTGATTGCTGTGGTACTAGTAGCCATGGCGACGGTAGTGATGTGTTCTTTGTACAACAGAGCCCGATATGGCCAACAGTAAGTGATATTCACTGGTATACTGTTGTGATTTGATTAACTTGATTGATGTTTCATGCCATAGTCAAGAATATTTCACTTATACAGCGGCGACCAGCATTATGTTGCAAGGAAACCGGGCAGAAACCGGAGGAAACCCTGACCAGGTGCAGGTAGCTGGCGGACCTTCCCACACACCATGGTGCAATATTGGGTATTCATTACTACACTGAATAAAACAGTCTATGGGAGATAACTCTTTCAGTCATATGGCTTGACGTCTCTCAAAATGTGATATTTGTACTCTTTGGAATCACCATCATAAAACCTTGTCAATTTTCATGGAACTTTTCTAGTAAATCATGTGACTTATATGGTGTCCACATTGTAACATGGGCATCAGTTAAGAAACAAAAAAGTTTAGAAAGTTGATGGAAAAAGTCACCCTGATTTTGTAGATTGTCTTTGAATTGACATATTCTTTGGTTTGTCTCAACCCATTACAAATATATTTATTTATTTATTTATTTGATTGGTGTTTTATGAGGTACTCAAGAATATTTCACTTATACGACAGCTGCCAGCATTATGGTGGGAGGAAAGCTGGCAGAGCCCGAGGGAAACTGTAACGGAATATGTTGTTTAGAACTGTTAACCTTAAGAATGCTGACAACTTACCTGGCATTCACGATGCCAATACAGAAACCAACGATCATCTGCAGGTTGCTGGCAGACTTTCCCACGTACGACCGGAGAGGAAACCAGGATGAGTTGGACTTGAACTCACAGGGACTGCATTAGTTGGAGGCTCCAGGATCATTGCGCTGCACCAGCACGCTAACCCGACTAACCACAGAGGCCCCCATAACAAATATATAAAAAAAACAAATATATATAAACACATGGCACAGGTAATATTCATGGACTGACCAATTGTTGTTTGATGCCTTACACTGGAATGTTTCACTTAAATGACAGCTCATGCTGACTTCCGGTTAGTCAGTCAAAGGAAGGTCAGCCAGCAACCTGTGGAAGGCCGTGGATTTCCCCCAGACTCTTCCTGGTTTCCTCCCAACATGAGGGAAATTTATTAGAGTATGGCGTAAAAATACGAATCAAGTAAAGAAATAACTACAGGACTGCATTCAGTACTATGTGTGAGACAGACCCACTGCCCTGATAGCGAGCTAAGTCATAGCAGAATGTGACGAACTTCATGTACATTGCCTCTGCGGCCCAATGAGCACTTTAAACCAGGGAGACATAGTTTTCCAGCAGCATGTCATGACTTCATTTTTTCACTGCATGTGCTTAACATCTGACCAGCTTCTCAGATGTTTATTGTCAAAAGTAGACGTGAAGCACAGTGATTAGTGACTCGGTGCTTGAAACCACAGGGAAAGAAACGACACCCACTGTTTCAAGGCCTGTTTGACACAGGCAAGTAAATTTGACAGTTTGCCTGAAACCGGGATTGAACAAAACATTTCATCTGTCTGACAATGGGGAAACTTTTCCACCTAAAATATTTTGGTCAATGGGTATGTATTGTTCATTCTTGCCTTTGCAATCATAAGTCATGGACAAACAAATAACAAATTACTCCTCTGTTACAAGAGAACAATGGTCAATACAGCTTGGACCTGAATATTCATCTTGCAGGAAAATGTACCCTATTCAAAGACAAGTATCTTAATCGAACAGCCTTGATTTAAAACCAATGAATTAAATTCACAGCAAGATTTAACTGTATTAAAAGACAACAGAATTCTGGCTGATTGCCTTCAAAGTAAGACCATTTTTATTGTGTTTTTTTTATTTATCCACTATAATCAGTTAACAATGCAAGCATAAGTTGCCCTTTATACTCAGTTTTCAGAAGTAGATTTCAACACTTGAGGTACAAGTTGTCATAAATTTCAAATAGAATCAACAGCACTTCATAGTAATAATAAAAACTACACAACTTACGAACTCGTTTAACAGAGTCCCGGTTCAAGTAACAATTTTGTACACATTAAAAACCCTGGATGAATCTTTTCATATATGACTTAAAAAAACAGAAAACAAAAAGAAAAAAAGTTCGAAAAACAAACCGATGAGAAATGGTGAAGGTATCAAATTTTCAGGTGAAATGTCAAATAGTGGATTACACTTCTACAAAACGGAGAACACCACCTCACAGATTATTTGGTTGCAAAGCAGAAAGTTCATACAGTATATACAGATACCAAATATGTGTTATTGCATTGGTTGTACAAAGAACTGTTAATATAGTGTTTGCAAATGTTTGACAAAATGGATTTTGTTAGCAGTAGTTGCTAACGTTGCATTGTACACATAGCTGCTAATGTAGTGTTGCACAAGTACCTGCTAACATGGTGTTGCACAAGTTGCTGCTAACATAATTGTGCAAGTAGCCGCTAACATGATTGTACAGGTAGCTGCTAACATTATTGTACAAATGGCTGCTAACATGATTGTACAAGTGGCTGCTATCATAGTGTTGTACAAATAGCTAACATGGCTGCTAGGAGTACCAGCCAACATGGTGTTGCACAAGTACCTGCTAACATAACTGTACAAGTAGCTGCTAACATTATTGTACAAATGACTGCTAACATGGCTGCTAGCAGTAGTTGCTAATAGGGCATTGTACATGTAGCTGCTAATGTAGTGTTGCACAAGTACCTGCTAACATAACTGTACAAGTAGCTGCTAACATTATTGTACAAATGACTGCTAACATGGCTGCTAGCAGTAGTTGCTAATAGGGCATTGTACATGTAGCTGCTAATGTAGTGCTGTACAAGTACCTGCTAACATAACTGTACAAGTAGCTGCTAACATTACTGTACAAATGGCTGCTAACATGGCTGCTAGCAGTAGTTGCTAACAGTTCGTTGTACATGTAGCTGCTAATGTAGTGTTGTACAAGTACCTGCTAACATGATGTTGCACAAGTACCTGTTAACACAACTGTGCAAGTATCTGCTAACATTACTGTACAAATGGCTGCTAACATGGCTGCTAGCAGTAGTTGCTAACAGGGCATTGTACATGTAGCTGCTAATGTAGTGTTGAACAAGTAGCTGCTAACATGGTGTTGCACAAGTACCTGCTAACATTACTGTACAAATGGCTGCTAATATAATTGTACAAGTGGCTGCTACCGCAGTGTTGTACAAATAGCTAACATGGCTGCTAGGAGTAGCTGCTAACATGGTGTTGTACACACAGCTGCTAATGTAGTGTTGCACAAGTACCTCTTAATACAGTGTTGCACAAGCAGTTGCTAACATAACTGTACAAGTAGCTGCTAACATTACTGTACAAATGGCTGCTAACATGGCTGCTAGCAGTAGTTGCTAACAGGGCATTGTACATGTAGCTGCTAATGTAGTGTTGAACAAGTAGCTGCTAACATGGTGTTGCACAAGTACCTGCTAACATTACTGTACAAGTATCTGCTAACATTACTGTACAAATGGCTGCTAACATGGCTGCTAGCAGTAGTTGCTAACAGGGCATTGTACATGTAGCTGCTAATGTAGTGTTGAACAAGTAGCTGCTAACATGATGTTGCACAAGTACCTGCTAACATAACTGTACAAGTATCTGCTAACATTACTGTACAAATGGCTGCTAACATGGCTGCTAGCAGTAGTTGCTAACAGGGCATTGTACATGTAGCTGCTAATGTAGTGTTGAACAAGTAGCTGCTAACATGGTGTTGCACAAGTACCTGCTAACATTACTGTACAAATGGCTGCTAATATAATTGTACAAGTGGCTGCTACCGCAGTGTTGTACAAATAGCTAACATGGCTGCTAGGAGTAGCTGCTAACATGGTGTTGTACACACAGCTGCTAATGTAGTGTTGCACAAGTACCTCTTAATACAGTGTTGCACAAGCAGTTGCTAACATAACTGTACAAGTAGCTGCTAACATTACTGTACAAATGGCTGCTAACATGGCTGCTAGCAGTAGCTGCTAACATGGCGTTGTATAAGTAGCTGCTAACATGGCGTTGCACAAGTAGCTGCTAATGTAGTGTTGTATACAAGTATGTTACAGGTGTTACAACAACATTACTTATGTCCTGTGCCTGTACACAAAGATAACCTTTGATTCGTATTGCTGTAAACTTTCAGGCCCTGAGCATCAACAGAAAGATATTTCATATTCCGTTCAATTCTGGTTTGTCCTCAATCCTGTTTCTAATTTTCAGACCTGGTCCACTAAGCCACAAATGCACAGAGGAGAACGGCATGGGCAAAAAACAACAAAAGCAACACTGTGGAACACCTGACTAGCTGACTGTCGGGTGATGCAATTGTTTGTCAGAGGTCATACACAAACTTCTTTGATTCTAGCTTCATGTTAGCCCTGCCTTGGGTTGGGTTTTGATATGTAGATGGAGTTTTTGGCTTTGGTATTCAATACATGTGTTCCACCCAAAGACAAGCACACCCACACACAGTGTCATCTAGTTATCTGTGGTTAAAGTTTGAACTCTTGTAGAGTATTAGCCATGGGGTTAATGAAATGATGAAAATTTGATCCTAACATGAGAAAATTGACGAACTCAACCAGAACATGCATCTCAATTAGAAGGCTCTAGATTCTCTGATGCCATTCACATTTCCCAACAACCAGTGTGTTCGAGAAAATCTGAACAGAAAGAGTAATCATTGCATTTTGCTCAATAAGTCACCAGCAGTTCAAACACGGTGTTGTTGTGGTTTAGTTTCGGGTTCCTTTGGTGTTTCGCCCAGAGTAAGACAAGCATTATGTATGGCCTACCAATCTGACCTCTTCCCACAAAATACATACACCGTGCACATTCAAAATGAACCGTTCAAGCACTCTCCATTTAAGAATACTTCGCATACTTTACGCGAGTCCGGTCGCAATGGGACGTCACCGTACTATTGAAACAATGTTACCTTGGAAAGCAAGCCCATATTTGTCGTCTTTCTTAGCACTGTTGAAAAGAAATAATGAATTCTACACTGCTGCCTACAGATTTCAGGTTAATTAATTTGAAACTGGAGTCACTATTCTGGATTTTTTAGGGAAGTGACTTTTTATAAGACCTGAGAATCTTTGGACATGAAACATTTCTCAACAACACTTCCACAAGAACTGGACAAATTTCACAGCACAACTTTTAGTTTTCCATTTTCTTCTTTGACAATATGCATTTGGTTTTGATATTAGAAAGATATTTAATGTGAAAGAGAACACAGCTTGTATGAAATCTGTACACAATGTCAATTGAACACTACACGGTATAACGTGGACTGAGCACAACAACACAATCATATGCACAATAACTTTCTCAACTTAGCACAAGTTTGGTTTTCGTATATATTTTTTTTTTTTTCAAAATTCAGCACAAATGCAAAGTTTTAGCACAAGTGTCAATGAAAAGTAATGTATCAAAGCATGTTGTGTGGTTCTTTGTACAAAAGGACTACTGTGCCTAAGATAAAATGCAATGAAACTATGATAAGTGCCTAGTATGCACTACAGTACTTTTCATTTGTGTATATATATATATATGTATATAGTCACTACTTCAACAATAATTACATGTATATACAAACACTTGGGTTTAAGTGTGAACAAACGTATCTTGATTTGGAAAAAGAAAACTTTCCAAGTTTCTTAACAACAAAAATGATCCTCTTGATGATGGTTCAATGAACTTGAAAAAATGAAGAAGTACTAATTGTACATATACAAATGGAATACCGAGATTTGAGTTCACACCGGTAACATCAATTCTGTTGGGGGGGGGGGGGGGGGAGAAAAAAAACCTTTAATTCTCAAAACTTGACATTAAAATTTAAACAAAAATCTAAAGAATACAAGGTTGTAAAAAATTGTAATAAAATTCCACAGGAAACCTGGAAAATAGCTGCCGATACAAGATCAACCTGATGTTGTTACCTAGTTACCATGGTAACCGGTTCACATTTTCCTGGATATGACTTCAATTAAAGAAAAACAAAACCCTTTTTGAATTTTACTCAGAAATTCTCACCATGTCGCACAGTAAGGATCAAATTTTTCCTACAAAAATGTAAATCATCTTTTTTTTTCTTCTTTTCATTTTCAATGTAATATATAACAGCCTTAAATTTCTAATACCTTTGAACATGATTTCATATTTACAGACATAATTTCAAGGCTTCTGTCCACTGTTTTTATTTACTTGTTTATTCCTTTAAAAGCACAAATAAAAAGTAATTCAAAATGAAAAAAACCTCTGGAAATTTCTGATTCACCGGTTCCCAGAGTGTATTAAAAATTATGCAAATTTTTTACACATTTCTTGAGAAACCCTAATTAACAATACGCTAATCACATTATAACATAATGATTATCTACTTTTCACATTAATAATGTGAAAAAATCAACATCAGCAGTAGTCTGACGAAGAACAGCAGTAACTTGGTAACAGTCATTATTTAAATTATTCATCATCAAGATTCCTTCTACTTAAGGTTGTAGTAATATAATCCAGCAAAATACACAGAAAATTTTCCTGAACAATGGATGGTCAGCAAGCTTATTTAAAATGAAAACTAAATACACTGCAAAATGTTGCAGACAGAATGAAAGTCTGGTGAATTAAAAATTTGTACACTTTGAGATGCTCAACTTCTGGGTATATCAACATGCCAGCTAAACTTCCAAGTGGCATTTAACTTGCTTAATACCCAGCTTTATCTCCTGATACTATGATTCAATTCTGGCATCAAAATCTCAAGATATCTTTCAATGATTGGCTACTTTTTTCTTTTTTTTTCTTTTTAATAAAAAACAGCAGTATTTATTTGCCTCTCAGTCTAACCCTGGTCTGTTTGAAAGTTTCTCACTCCACAGACAGAATGGTTTTATTTTCATTTCCTAAAAAAGTTATTGATGTGAAAAAAACCAAACCCTTGATCGAAGCCACATAATAATTACTGAAAACTGCTTGCAGTTTTGGACATTCCAACTCTCCAGCACATTCAGATAAAACACAACTGAAAGAGAGAGTGTTCAGAGTTATGCCCCTTTAAGCAGAAATTCGAAAAGTGTTGGGACAGTACACTTCTCTATGTAAGAAAGTGAGATCAGTTTTCAAAATGGCACTAATTAATATTTAGGCCTACTGAAGGCTATTATTTACTTACTTGAGTACACCAGGGTTTTGAAACCCATCTGATGAAAGGAAAAAAAACAGGTTTTGTTGTATTGTTGTTTCTTAAACCTTGCATTTCAAAGAAAATTTCACTCCTTTCTCTCTCCTAACAGATCAAGAGATTCCAATGCACATATATATATACATATTTAAGAAAAAAAAAAACACTGCCATAGCAACAAGTGTAACAACAACAACATCCTCCATAACAATCAAATGCATGCAAGTTCTATGTACAGCTTTAAATGCAACAATCTGGCCAGTAGAACATTTCGTGAACGAATGTCCTCATCGAACGTCTATACAAAAACCACAAACAGTAAATTTTAAGGATAAATGCATCAACAACATATCCATAGTGGGCCTATAGCCCAATGATCAACGACTTAACAAAGCGTATGATGGGACTCAAGCGAGCCTAAATGTAGAATGAATCAACCAAGCAAGTTCTGTAATGATACCAACAAATAATGGCACAACACACTCATATACAAGTGAAATGACAACACTTTCCCTTCGTTTGTCTGCTATTGGTGATCGCAGACGTGGAAATGATAAGATGATACTTGTGTTCGCTGTCAAACATGAAATTAAAACGGGCACATGCTGACATCATTGTCGTGAGGCATGAAGCAGGCTGAATATACGTTATATACATGAAATGAAATCACATGCTAATGAACCACCATCTGCAACTGGTGGTAAAATGTGATAGGTTTTGAAAGCTATTGCAATTTCCATCATCTGAAATGCAAATCTTAATTTACATCATTTACATCATTGTATATGTCAAAAAAGAAAGGAATGAAAAAAAACGAATTCCTGTAAGGGTACATAAAATCCACTTGTGCGCACTAGAACTGACTCTGACTGCCTGGCAGTACACTGATTTTGAACTTCAACTTAAAGTAGAGATAGATTGCAAACAATTTTTTTAAAAAAGCCTAATTTCTCCCTTTGGCAATAAGCATGGCTCTAGATATAGGATTTTAGTGGAAATTAAAAGTAAACACTTCACAATGTAAGATTTCTCCTGTCTTATGACATACACAGGTAAGTATGCCATAAAAAAAGCAGGAGTTGGATTTAAGGACAACATTTCAATTTTCAAAAACAAAAAAATGGATTTCAAATGAAGGAAAGAAAATGCTAGAAAGCATTGATCTTATTACTGGTGACCTCTGACCTGACCTCTGAGAGGGGTTGACGTGAATCAGCAGGCTTTGTTCAGGGCTGTATAAACACTTACCTATGCTAAACATTATGTGAATTTTTAAACATCATCTTATCCAAGCCATAGAGTGCAAAAAATTTAAGAAAACAGAACAGAAGACTGAGAGTGCAGCTTAATTAAGATTCGCATTACATATTCATTAATTCAATTAATAAGCGTCTTGAATAATTGTGCGTCGTTAAACTTTGTTTGCCAGCTAGTAGGTTTTTTTGTCTCCGAGCACTGACCTGAATAACTGCATGTGTTCTCAAATTGCACAGAAAACTCTAATGCCCATGGCAACCTGTCCAAACAGAGCTAGGATCTCAAGACACATTTACGAGGAGAAAATATGCGAGTCTATGTAATCTTAGACATGATCTTTACAACAAAGCATGGTCAACAAGGCTACCATCAGGCAGGTGCAAATCCATGTGTTTAGTGAAGCAGAACAGACCTGGGCAAACAAGCATTGTAACGGGGTGAAAAAAAAAAAAAAAGAACGAGCTACAGTTAGAAAAACAGCAGCTTACAGGTGTGTTGCCTGCCGCCTGATAAACAACTTGGGACATCATTTAAGACATGTCTGTCACAGGTAACCCGAGCAATCCTCTAAGAAATGGCCCTACTCTATAACTTTTATTGGGGTTTAGATGGAATTTCTTTTTATTCTCATGTTTCTCTACATCTTAATATCTTTAAAATATGTATACATTTCATTAGGAAGAATAAAAAAAAATATTTCCTGATTGATCGGTCCTATTTTTTTACCCACAACAACAAATTTTTACACATGGCCTTGTCTTCTTCAAATCTTCATGTGTAATGTAACGTTATCGTACAAGCCTTCAAGATAAGCACATTTTTGCCTAGTTCAACTTGAAAAGAAAACAGTAGTTGGCTTTGAATAAATTTTTAATCAAATGTAAATGAACGACCTTTTCCTTTCTTCTTTTGCACAAAGAAAATTCCATTTTTGTCTTAATTGATGCATCAATTACATGCCCCCGGACTTGTGTTTTTGTTTTCGAAATAGCACTGGTACAGAAAGGACAGCATGTGCCTCTCTCATAGCTGTCTACAAAAATATTCTAACAGGCACTGGAAGAGGGTATAAGAATTTATCTCAACTTGATCTCATACAATGGTAGACAAATTTTTACAAGATATATACAAGCATAATTCTGCACTACACTACTTTGTTCATTTCAAGACTTTTTCCCCTACAGTACATGGTATAGGGCAGGGAAGGGGAGGGGAGAGGGGGGAGGAGGGGAGGGGAGGAGGGGTTGGAGAAATTTGGACAGAGTTTGAGTAGTCATCAAGGGGGTAGATTAAATGTATCCAATTTTGCCCTTTCATGTACCACTTTAAAAAAAAAAAAAAAAAAAGAGTAAGCCATTAATATCATGGTGAATTGCTACAGATAAAATTCACCAGCACCTGTATTTTCACTACCCCAAAAAGTTTGAGAAAAAAAGAAAAGAAAAACGATTTCCATAGCATTGCAGCAGTGTAATGGCATCTACAGTAGTTAACTTATCTACCTGTCGTATTAGGCTTATTATAATAGGACAGGTGAGACTGGCTCTTACTTCCCTAGACATGACCCAACCCCCCTCCCCCTTCCTGCGCGCCTGTCTGCCGCCACCACACCTGCCTGACCCTACACTGCATATAGCCCCAAACAAACACTACACTCAATAGATACTTCCTGTAGCAAGCAAACAAGTCTATCCGGTCAACCTATTTCTTTCCTCAGCAGAAGGGAATAATAAAGAAGAAAAAAAAAAGCTACAGATACTGCAATGGAACATTGCGAATTTACTATTTTCAAATAAACTATCAAACAAGATACAATTGTGAAAAAGTCCTCCTGTTGAACTAAACAAGCAGAAGAAAACTGATTTTTACAAAAGAGGAGGACATGATTTTGGGTCGTTACGCAAGATCATCGGTGTACACGCTTTGACTTGGAATGGACAGGATGTGGAATACTTGCCCGATGTAGCAACTATGCACGTCGCCGATGCAAGTTTCGTAATAAAAGGATGCGATCTGTACCTGGCAAAATTGTAAGTTAAAAATGACACGTTGCAATCTAAAAGTTGCAAATGACGTCAGAAGTTCCAAAGAAAGTGATGCAAGTCAAAAGTTGCATTCTAAAAATACGGACCTATCCAAAATGTGACGCTGTGTATTTCCAGTGACGTTTGGCAACCTTTGCTCAGTTGAAAAAGAGACATCTTCAAAAAAAAAAAAACGTGTTGTAATGAAACAAGAATGAAATACTACTATCGATGATGACGAAAAATGATGACATGCAAGACTAGAGGTAGTTTGACTGTGACAAGGTCTTTCTCTTTGGATTTTCATAATATAATGAATTAGTAGTTTTAGTTGTTAGCAAAGTAGTTAATGGGTATAGCAAAGTGTTAAAAAAGCCATAAATAAGTGTAGAATTTCAACTGCTACTTTAGATAATATTTTCGTAACTGGAACACAAAAATTAATGTCTATGTAATAGATTTCTGATAGAAAGAATAATGAAACCCTAAGTGTTGTTTTTTATCCACATAAAACTTTTAAGATCTATTATCACTTCAATGTAATAGACTACTTACTCATCATCTGATCAGCATATTGCCAGATCATCATCCAATCAGAATGTTGATTAATTATCATCTAATCAGTTTGATTATCCAATCACCACACTGCTTACATCTGAACGTTTAAGAAGCATTATATAAGCAGCATGACGAGTAGTTCTTTAGCTTATCTAATCACTGGGCTAATCACCCAAAATACTAGCCATCATTAGTACTCCAGTTCATTCAGTCTGTATTCCTTTTGTACAGAATTTTACACGTAACCAGACTTGCTCTTGGTCAAGATGGAGGAAAAAAAAAAAAACACTCTTTCAGGTAATCAGAATCCATGATTTTCTCTGTAATGATGAAATGAAGTCCACAAACTTACAGTAAACAAGATGAAGATTACTGATGATTTTCTTTATCAATATGCAAAGCTAAAAATGGAGTGTTTTAGTACACAAAAATACCTGCAGTAAAACCCGGATTAGGGTTTGTTTGATATTCCAGAAATAGCACATAGAACACCGTTTTCAAACTTATACTATGTGAAAATGAAATCGCTCCCTGAATCTTAAAAATGACAATGAACTCAGCAAAAACATGCTGATTTCGAGAAATGAATTTCACACTCAGCGTGAAATTTTTGATGAAATGAACAGGACAACTAGTTCTTTCCCTACGGAGGGGGAAAAGGTCAAGAATAAACAAATTCCCTGAAACATACAGTTTAATTACAATTACATAATAACAGAAATATATCTGTGTTTGGATCTAACAAAATTTAACGTAATTACAAATTTAATAGAGCACTGGCTTGATGGTGTTGACATTGATTTTTTGTGTTTTTTTTTTAAGTTCTGTATATTTTTTACCATACAAAAACACCGGTATTATTTTATAAAGACAGTATGGGCAACAACACGAATTACAAATCACTTCATCATTAGACCCTGCTAGCTACTCTAGAGTGACCTTACAACAGAAACACTGAAATGCTTGATGATACAATATACCGGTCATGAATGAGGTTAAAAAGTCACATTCAGGCCACTGTTACTCACCGGGCTGGAGAACGCCACCAATGCTGTTAAAAACTGGATGAATCACTCACAAAAAAATAAAAACAATGCACACAGACAAGAAGTATGTTTTGTACATACTTCACTTGACCATTCCTGCATGTATCTGTTCCATCGCAATGATCACAGATAATTCCTGACATTCAAGCATGATCATGAAACCTGTATATAACAAGAAAATTTCTTATCCGGAAAATCACACTGAAAGTGTGTAACCTTGACCTTGAAAAGTTTTCACCTTGAGTAACCTTGACCTGACAACAATATCAACACCCTTGACCTTAGTGGTACAAACTGAACATCATGATGTAAAACTTGCATTCAAAAGTCGGTAATCTGTAATAATACCATAGAAATGCCATACACAACATACATTAGAGCCCTTTCGTTCGAATTACAAGAACATGTGTAAAAAAAATTTGGCCAAATTGTTTGAAAATTACAACAAGAAACAACCTCAATGCTATCAAAAAGGTGAGCGCTACAGGTTTAATTTCATTGCAAAAATGAGGAGGTATTCAACTCGAAAAACCCTTCAAATTCACACGTAGGCTTTAGTTTATGATTATATGTATAAATGCTGACATGTCTGGAAAAAGTACGGGTACGTCCATCATGAATGTTTCATCAAAAATACTACCTGACCTGATAAAGTACACTGTTAAAAAACTTCAATTCAGACTGACATTTCAAGACTATGAAACATTTACACTACAGAAAGTTACAAACAATCAATGGATGAAGCAGACGGGGAAAAAAGAAAAGAACAGTAACTATGGACAAATCTGCATTATGAGAAACCTACAAAAACTGTAAAAAAAAAAAAAAAGAAAAAAAAAAACTACCAGACTATTCTACATTACATAATAACAATGTTACTCGTACGTTTTACAAATGTCCAAAAAAAAAAAAAAAAAACCCCAAAAACCAAAAAATACACATTGTGAAGCTTATTTGGTTAATACCATTGTAAACAAGTAAATGTACATCTGCATGGTAAGGTGATTAACATGTGCATAATGGCTGCTTGACTCTAGTTTGTAAGAGATGTTCTACAAAAACCCTGTTAAAAGGCAAACAAAAATGTTCATGTACAATGAACAAAAAAAATAAAACAACAACTTAAAGTGAGAAAACAAATTAAATGCAAAACAAAAGTACACGTAGCTGACAAAATGCATGGCAGTCATACATATGCTGATGGCAGTATAAGCTTAAAATCTAGCACGGTATCAATTTCAAAACATTCAAATATTGTCTTTTTTTTTCGCGCACAATGACGCTAATTTCAGCTTGGGACATCATATCATACAAACATTTTACCATTTTCAAAAGGCAATCAACAAAGTAGCACTTTCCCTCTTTGCTCATGTTGCTAAGTAACAATTTTAAACAGTACAAGTCAGAATAAATGTAGTGACAAAATAGTTTGCAAATGGCACAAGAATTTCAGCCCATTTCGCAAACCGATGCTCTTCCATTAAAATTTACCCCCAGCTAATCTTCTGGGTAACGTAAATGCTGGCGTCCTCCAATCATTCTGTTTTTGTCTTGATGTCAATGTTACTTCTCAGTCTGAGTCAATGACATTTATTCTCTTAAACAGTCAGCAATGACTTGCTTCAAAATTAACCAATCAAAACCTTCCTCTCTTTAAACAGTTTTGACAATGGCTATAGAGCCAAACCGGAAGCAGGAGCATGCGTTTGCGTCCATTTGAGCCAATGAAAACTGTTTGGGTGTGGAAGCAGCCAATCAGCAGTAGCGAGAGGTATTCCAGCTTGGTGTCAGCAGTGGGATCAACTTTGGCACATGAGGTAGGGTTGATAGGGCTGGTAGTTTGGGATAGTGTGAGGATAGCGAACATGCCAGACCAAGTGGAATGTGAACTCGACCTTATCCTGGCAGTGCTTCTCGCATGAGGGGCAATAGTACGGGTTAGCTGCGTCAGGTGAGTGGAGGCTTTGATGGAGATGAAACATGGTGAAATCCCTGAAGAAAATGTCACAATGGTTGCAGTGGTAAAAGCCATAGTCCCGTGACGGGGATGCGGTTGTTGTTGTAACGTCCCTCTTCTCGTCGCCTTCCGTGTCACTCTGGGGCGACCTTCTGCGGACATCACTGGGAGTTGACGGATGAGAGGAGTTTTCTCCTTTGCCAGACTCTTCGGATTTCTCATCGCTTTCCGATTCCATCCCGCTTGTGCCATCTGGGGTGTTCTCCATGGAGATGACCTTCTGAACCCGCAGGTCGACTCCATTTTCAGCAGCGTTGCAGTCATCAAAAAATGGCCTTTGATTGCTCCTGTGTGCGGGAGGTAGGTAGGTCTGGGGAGAGAGGAGGGGTGGGGAAGTCGGGGTACGACTCTGCTGCCCTGAGCTGTTCAGCGGGGAAGGGGTTAACATGGTGGCAATCGCAGGAAGACTGTTGGTCTGTGGGCCGGCCGAGGTGGGTGTGCGGGCGATCACCGGGTTCTGGATCACCGACGGCATCGGATGGGGTACCAGGCTTCGGCCAACTGACTCCCCAGCATCTGGGACGTTTCCTGGGCTACGCAGGGCAGGGGTGGATGGTGGGGTGATTTGCTCCGTCTTCAAGACGTCCGGAGTCATGGAGCTCTTCGGTGGTGCCGAAGGCGTGATATCAGCCACGGTTGTTGTCGGGCTGGTGACGACAGACGACGGGGTCTGAGGTAGACACGACGAGGTGACGTTGACGCCATACGCCATCATGGGATCGTAGACCATGGTGTGGAGGAGCGCCGTTTGTCTCATCGTCATCAGCGCCTGCTGGTACGGCGTCAGGCTCACCTGACCAGCGCTCTGGGCGCGCGCTGCTGGCTGCTTGTAGATCTTGGACAGGGAGCGCATGTGCACGTTGCGCTCATGTCGTCGGAGGTCATTGGACTGGGTGAAGCATCTGTGGCAAATCTTGCACTTGTACGGCCGCTCTCCTGTGTGCACCCGCTCGTGCACTTTGAGGTTTGAGGACCACAGGAAGGACTTGCCGCAGGTGGTGCAGATGTAAGGACGGTCTGCGCGATGCAGCTGCTCGTGTTTGCGCAGCGTGGCGATTTCTCGGAAGGAGCGCTGGCAGACCTCGCATCTGTGAGGGCGTATGGAGGATGAAGCGGGCGGGGGCCGGTACTCTGAACTCATCTCGTTCTTTTGTGCTGAAAAACATCAAGACGAGAAACCATGAGCAACCATTCAATGAAAAGAATCGTTTGTAAAGGCCAACATGACTGAAGTTAGTAACTGTCAAGTGTTCTCACACTAGTTTCTTCCTGACCCGATTCCTTCGGCAATATTTCAGTTTTATTTCGGAGACCAAATCCACATTGGTTGGGTTGGCAAAATATTTCACTTTTGACATAAAAACACATAAAGCATCTAAGGTTCTTAGAGTATCAGTTCTGTTTTCAAACGTATACTGAATAAAAGAAACCAGCAGCATGTCACTCACACATGTGGTCACCCAGATGCAGTTGCATGATACAACTATGTTGGTATGCATGCTGTATATGCTTGGGTTTTTGCGTCGTATTAGACGATTTTTCAGTTGTATGACAACAAAGTGTCTTTAAAATGTACATGTATATGTACTGTGTCTTCTTGTGGCAGGGCAAGTCTATGGTGTCCAAGTGCTGCCGCCTCTGCAGCCTCATGCCAAAGACACCCGACATGACATCCTACCCAGTCACATTATACATTAATTCTGTTTCCTTGCTCTGACCTCTGGGCGCCCAGCGAGGGCAACTATGTTGGCATTTACACTGTACATGTGTAAGTGTGTAGTCAAGCATGTCACTAATTTAACTGGAATCATATTCAACGGGAACGAAAATTGGGTACCTTCTGTGGGGACCACCTCTTGTAGCCTTTCCAAAGGCCCATTTAATGTTGCTAACTTGCCCTTAGAGTAATATCCATGACAACATGGAGCTAAGAAATACACCCATGGTAAAGGTGGTTGATGTGTTGTGCCAAATTTGTGAACTGTGCCCCAGATATCTGTCAATAAACCTCCAAGTAATGCTGAAGCTAGAGCCTGCAAGACAGTTCAGCCAGTTTTGTTCACACAGGTAGATTTTATATTAACCTGCACGGATACCTTTTTTGTATCTAATGTGTAGCCAGTTGACCTGTAATCACTTATTTGCATGCAGATTTAAAGAAAAGTTGCACTAACACACACACCTGTATGCATACTCATCTGCAATTAAAACATTAACGTAAACTGACCGTTCACCACAAACAAATATTGAACTGACAGCAGGCATGCTTTGACCATTCATTCTTACTCACAGGTAATACAATTACTTATTTTTTCATACATTTGATTTGTGTTTTACGTCGTACTCAAGAATATTTCAATTATACAATGGCAGTCACCATTACCTTGGGCGGGAAACCGGGCACAGCACGAGGGAAACCCACAACAGCTACCAGGGTTCAAAAGCATACCGGTTTCGACAGAAACCTCTGGAATTCTTTCATCAATACACTTGGTGATAACAAAAATATTGAAATTTATTTTTAATTTATTTGCTAACTGTCCCAAACCTGATTCACATGAGCATCAACAGAATTACTTACTATTTATTTGTTTATTTGATTGGTGTTTTACACCGTACTCATGAATATTTCACTTACATGACGGCGGCCAGCATTATGGTGGGAGGAAACCGGGCAGAGCCCGGGGAAAACCCACGGCAAACCGTAGGTTGCTGGCAGACCTTCCCACGTACGGCCGGAGAGGAAGCCAGCATGAGCTGGTCTTGAACTCACAACGACAGCAGTGGTGGGAGCGTTTTAACTGAATGAGCCATGGAGACCCCGAATGACTTACTACATGTACAGTGTAGCCCAAAACTGATTCGCATAAGTATCAACAGAATTACTTACTACAGAGTAGCCCAAAACTGATGTGCATGAGTATCAACAGAATTGGTAACTAGCCCAAAACTGATATGCAAAGCAGCATAAGCATCATCAACAAAACCAACGTGTGAGTATGAATGCATTTCGGTACTAACAACATATAACTTTAAAAGTACATGAGCACTGTATGTGAATGAACTGAATTCTTAGAAAAAAAAAGAAAGAAAGAAACCACAACTTGTTGTTTGCAAATGTCAACAGAATGCCTTACAAAATCCCACAACTCAATGCGCACAAAATGAAATATGTATAGAACTTTTTACAAACCCAAAACCAATGCAGCTCCCAAACGGCACACGGGTAGGCTAGGTTTGGTCGCGGGAGCTATGGGGACCACAGAGTTTCCCGCCATAACTAGCAGAGCACCTGTCTCGTGGTGACAGAGTGACATGCAAAGCTGGTGTGTAAATCTACCACATGGGGCGTCGCTTTCTTAAGGCGCAGGTAAGTCATTCAAGAGACGAACAGGATTCTGCACCAATCAGAATTCTCCCTGTGACACTGCTAACAAAGGCAGTAGGACACGCGCGACTCTTCCCATACAACCACAGCTTGATAGCCGAGCTGTGAGAGCTATGATAGTACAAAAGGACTGGCCACTGTAAATAACCTAAAAATCAATACCACGAAGACATGGATGTTTGACACGCCAGGAGTAGCAGTGCTAGTGGATCTAACTTCTCAGAAATAGGCAGTGTTCCAAAGGACCAAAGACAATATTTTTAAACATTAACAGAAATCCAAATCAAGTACTAAATCAAATGCCACAGTCCAAATGCTTTCCATCATATATGAAGATTAGACAACCATACAAAGGCCTCCAGATTACAAGTACATGCACATGATCTGTTTTCAGGCACTGCAACACACCGCAATACAGCTTCGTGAATCTTTATGTGGCATTAAGTCAATCATTTGTCCATTGCTCGTCAGTCGCGCCATTAAGCTGTGAGATTCTATCACATACACTTATTTCAGGTAGCACTACTTGTGCATGCCTATTACCATCGTAACCAAAGTTTTGTCACACACAATGATGTCTTAGTATATATATATATATATATATATATATATATATATATATATATGTATATATTTTTTTTTTATTGACTTTGTTGTTGCTTGTTACCATGCTCAAGAACTTTCAGTTATAATGATGCTGGTCAGCTTTGATGTGTAGAGAAAACAAACTGACCTTTGGCAAGTTATTGATAAACTTTTGCATGTCTGACAAAGACTTGCACATGACATATTCACTATTGTTGGAAGACCAGAGCTTCAATTGTCACCATGAGAGCCGTCTACCACTCATTGTCGTTGATGCTCCATGAACTATTACAGTGGGTTTTCACAATTTCAAATACCGTGATACAAAAAATGCACACTCCTTCTATGCCTCCAAGTTTTCAAGCAACCAAAAGATTTTACTTGCTATTCCAGTCAAATCAAATTGGCTTTGTCCATGTACCTGTGTGGAAGTTCTTGGGAATTTCAATCAAGTAGCTTTTCTCTGTATCACTGTATTCACCAGAGACTAAGTTGTACATGTATATTCTGCAGTAATGAGTAGGTATAACAGGAACACATACATGTGCATGGAGACTGGAGAGAGCGACAAAAAGGGGCCGTGGGATTATTCAGTGAAAACAGACAACTGGAACCCTCAGAAATCTATGTGAGCTCAAGGTCCCATGTAGTGTAAGTAATATACCTGTTCCCATTCACAAAAATCTGCCTGGCTGTGGCCCGGATATCCCAGCGAGGTCAAGCCGTTTCCGGTGTTCCATATCACCCTGTTGTGAGTAAAGGGTGATAAGCCCTTCACTGTGCCCAGAGGACCACCGAGTATAAGCAAAAGGAGTACCCCACCCCACCCCCATCAACCCCCACCCCTCACCCCCCTGTGTCGCACATGCTTCAGTAATGTGTCCGTTACCTCAGACTGCAGCTGAGAAACTCTCAGGGGAATCCATGCCCTTGTTTAGAGCAAGTGGAAGGGGGAGAGAGAGAGAGACAGGGCAGGGTGCGGCTGGGATTAGAAACTTGTTTGATATCAAAGTCTATTAAGCATGAAAACAGCATTCTTCAAGGTTATGAAAAAAAATAAAACCCATCCTGAATATTTGATCAAAACCAGCGGCACCCGTAATAACCGTGTAAGACAAGATTTTTGGATGAAGGGTCATAGATTTATATATAAATTGGGAAGCTCCGCGTACAAGTCCTAAACACTATTCTGCTGATGCAACAGTAACTCACAAGAAAAACAAGAAGTAAGATCAGTTCATCTTTTACACTATGTTCAAATATGATGCCCTCGCATTTGAAGTCTAAAGCTGCAGGTCAGTGTATAAAGCACATTTTCTACAGTGCGTCCTCTCATCCCTTCCCTTAGCTGCGATGAAGTAAAAAGTGAACACCCTACACCTGGTCACTGTGGGCGTCTGGGAACTAAGGAACATAAAACATCAGTCTGTTGTATACACGCATCTATATTTGAAACCTGGACAATCCCTTTCCTTCAGCATGTGATTTGAATAAATCAAGGAGAGCTTGCGAATTCTAATGTTAATCCCTCAAACATAAACCTGGAATTTTCACCACTGCTATTAAACTTACACCTCACCAAAGAAGAATGCTCTAGTCCCAACAGGAACTGGACAAAACTATTAAAATGAAATGAGGGGAATACTATGGAACAAAGCCAGCACCATGGTCCACTTCAAATGGATTTACAATGGATAACACTATTTAAACTCTATACCTGAAGATTTCTAAAACATCAAAATCTTTGGGAGCATCCATAAAATTTCCCTGCTTGTAATGTATTGATATTTCTTACATGACGTCGAATCAGGCAAATGTGACGTTGATTAAGGCAAGAGATGTTATTTGTACTCCTGAATAGAATGTGTCTACATTCGCGTTCTGTAAGACTGCTGGAGCAAACATGAAGAACACTGTTATGGTTTTCACTAAGACTGCAAGAGCAAACCAGTATAATACTGCCATGGTTTGGGAATGGTTTTGATTTCAGTTAGTATTGGCACTGTTTATTACTGATGATTACTGCTTGTGTATCAGTGAAGTAAGCTCTATAGATCACTTTACAGGATCTTTCTTGAGTAATAACTGCACTCTGGCCCATAACTCTGGAGCAGATGCACGTTGCTGCAATCACATGCACGTAGCAGTTACGGTGCACTCAGCACCCCATGGCACGGTGACATAGATATAGACATAAGGGGGGGGGGAGATTTACAAGCAGGTGTCCTCAATCAAAGACAGCTTCAGTGTCTCTTACGAAGACAGGAAGTTGCAGTTCACAATGATAAAAAAAGTGACAAACTCTGTCAGTCTACCCTTTTGTTATGCCAGTCAACCGGACGTACTACAGCAGGTGGAATATGGTGTGCAGTTTGCACCAACATGGAGGATGTACCCCAAGTCGATTTTCGACAAGGGTAAACAGAGCTCAGGGTATTCACTTTCAAGGAAAAGAAGGTACCTGTGTAACACTCTCTGTTCTTGAACCTGTGGACGGCCACCTATATGCACTTTGGACATCACCACTATTTGATCTAACAGCAATCATTTAATCATAAGGCCATCATTAAAAACATAAGCGTTCAGTATAGCTCACTAAAACAAAAAGTCCTACACTCTAAAGTCCTGATTTGGTATTTTGACAGAATTATTTTTTTTTTCTTTCTCTCAATGAGAATTTCTTTAAAATCTTAAAAGTTTTTTAATAGGTGTACCAAAGTTGGTTTCTTCACAATTCCTATCTTTTTTCACTGTACAGAAAAAAAAAACCACTCCTTCTGCAACAACCCTATTTGTTTTTCAACTGTACTGTACACTGCAGACTACTATAGTAACAAGTGTCCTCCTTACATGGTACGTACAAGTTGGAGTTCAGAACTTTTAGCAAAGCCGATGAATCTTTCCTTTTATTCTGTTATTATCACCTGTTTTGTTTAGCATATCATAGCACGTTTTTTATTTGTACAACTCAATGGAACTGCTTCCTGTTCAGGATATAAATATCACGAGTGCATTTTCTTTCCCCACCAGGGGAAGAACTTCCCTAAACCCAAAGTTTCGGTCATTTCACAAGCTTTGTGGACGGTGATCACACTGTCAATGTAGAATCAAGGAATTTGTGTACTCTCCTTTGTTTGCTTTTTAGTAATGGAATAAAGAAAATGACACAACAAAAAGAAAAAAACAATTACAAGCATTAATTAGTGCAAGTAGGCCAACTGAAGACTGTAACCATCTCATTTTGCTGGAATATTTTCGAAATAGTTAAAACGGTCTGAAAGTGCAAAACTTTCAAATCCAACAACTTTCATGAACATTTCAGCAGGTTTTAACTGCACAGTCAGGGGTGGAAATTATATGTAAAATAACTTTTTGATGGTGTCCCAGATTTTATTAAATGGCAGCAAAAGTCAACTGCTAGGTGCACTCATGTCCTTCTGTAACCATGATGCACTCTTAATTTCAAACTCGGACTGCTCTAAGATAGTGTGAGAAACTTTAAATTTTCACAAAAACATAAGGTCTAAGAAAAGGAAACTAGCTATCATACACTGCATCCAAATTACGACTTTTGCAAATGGCATTTTTTAAACACAATAAACACTTGGCTTCTGGACACTCATTACAGACTTGTTTGTCACAAATTTTTGGCACAGAAAATCTAAAGCATCCAGCCATACAAGACCCCTAATGTAACAAGACACCACAGGTTGGCACCTGCCTATTCTTGTCTATACACAGTAACCTGAAAGACACTGAACCACAAAAAAAACAAACAATGGCTTCCTGCTCCAAGAATTATGACATATTGAAGAATAAAAACCCGAAGTAAATGTGCATAAACATGTAAGAAAACAGAGCCTGTATACATGTACATGTACCAGGGTTGTGTGTTGTGAAATCAACCACCTGGGTTTTCAGGTTGTGAAATCAACCACACTTAGGAATATTTTCTCTGAATGTAACCTGACAGACCATCCCAAAAAGGGGTCTAAGTCAAAAAGTTTTTACTTGCTATTTTGATAATAGATTTTTTTTCTCTCCATGTTGATTTTTTAAAAAACATCCCTTTCTTCATCATGAGCCAGAAGAAGCAACAAAGAATTCCGCCCCCCCCCCACTCCCGACTCTTTCTTTTCCTTTTTTCTCATAGGTCTGGTTACGCCAAAAAACGTTTTTTTACGGACAGCCCAACCACCGATTATTTGAACCTTATTACACTTTTAGATGTTTCATCTGAAACCCACCACCCATTCTTACATTACATATAGGTTTTAGTGTGTGGACACAACAATGCATGCAGGGACACGAAGCTTATTGTGCTTTTTGCGAAACTGAAGCGAAATCAATCAATTATAATGACATCACATGAAGGTGTGTAGGTAACAACTTTATTACTGAATCCATGGGCATGTCCCTTCTTAATGGAGACATGGATCACCTATTACAGGTGAATAAATCCACGACATCCCTCTTGCAGGAAAAGGTGTGCACATGTGTCACAAAATGTAAACGGTTAATGATCACAGCCATGAAACTCAGAGTCGCAAGCAGATCCACTGAAGCACCCTTAGGCAACTTTAAGCCCATTTCACATGCAAGTTTCACAAACTAATGCTTCTAGCCCCCAGGGCTAGTTGTGTTATTTGTTTGTTCATCTTTGTCATCTACACCTGTCCATAATACATGTGAGTGTGTGAGGCTTCAGACAGGTGGCATACATGTAGATACATACAGGTAAGCCCTGGTCCCCGACTCCAGGGTTACATACGCGCTTGGGTGGGTGCGTGCATGCGTGTACGTGTGTGTTGATGGAGAGGCTCCGGGGCCCAATAGACAGATAATGGCTCCACTGAGTGTACAGGTATTTTACACGTATGTTTCTGAATGAAGGAAAACTATAAAACTGATATGAACAGAGATCCATAAAGAGGAGGCAATATCAATTTATGTACATGGAAAACAATCACAACTTAATGTCATAATGTGAACTTTCATTCCATCTAATTTTTGCATGTCTGATTTTTTTTTTTTCTCGCTCATTTTTTTTTTATCTGAACAGAGATCCATAAAGAGGAGGCAATATCAATTTATGTACATGGAAAACAATCACAACTTAATGCCATAATGTGAACTTTCATTTCATTCCATCTAATTTTTGCATATCTGATTTTGTATTTTTTTTCTCTAGCTCATTTTTTTTCTTGAAACCTTATTGCAGAATACAACAGGACCATTTATATATGGCTGACTGACAAGGAGGCAAACTAAGAGTACCCTTAAAGTGCTTGGGTGACAAGGCTGGAACTGGCTAACCCAGTGCTTGGTGGCGAACTAGAATTTACAGCGTGTCAACACAAGACCTTGTCACAAATTATGAAAGCGTAATATAAAAGAACAGTTAGTTTTCAAACTATGTCACCAAAAAGACAAAAAATGTCTCAGGCCCACTGTGGCAGACAACAGAAGCTTTGCCACAAAATGGTCCTCAATAGCTGACCTAGAGTAGGGCACAACTCTGTGCGAGATCCATGCCTTACATGTAGTTGCCAGGACAGCCCATCAGCCTGCCTCTCTCAGTACTTCTGGAGCTCTCCCCATTCAGCTTTAGGGAGGTGAAAAGTGATACCTCCCTGTAGAGGTCACCGTGGCAACAGGAATGTCACTGTTCCCTGGGTGCATGGTGAGTGGAAGAAGAAACACATGCTGAGATGACACAACCCTGCCTCACAGTTACACTACACACCCAAATTTCAGGAGAATCAAAACTGGCCGCTTAAAACATGTTGAACCCACTCAAATTTGTGTTCATCATTTTACTTTTTTTTTCTTTTTTGGGGTTCTTTTTTTTTTCCAATAATGGCGAGAATGTAGAAATACAAAAGCTTGGCACCTGCAGCCAGCTATAGTACTTGGTGCCTTGGTTTAGCAGCGGTCTTCAGCCATACTATTTCTTTGTACTATTCTTAATAATCTATCCTAATCTACAGATATATTTTACATTTCTATAACTTCCAGTTCATACACAAAACAATAATAAATTGATTTTCCATTCACAACTAGGGCACAAATGTTGCTGTGCTTTTGTTACATATAAATTAGTTAAAAGTCCAAGGTTCAGCCTACAGAATCAAGAAGGACTTAATTTTCTTTCTTTCAAACATGTCAAAGACAAGAAGTACCTACTTTCATTTTCAATATGTAAAGATTTTTGAACCTTCTTTCCTAACTGCAACCTTCCTCGGAACATACCACCTTACCATCCTATCACCCTTGGATTTATTTATTTATTTATTTCATTGGTGTACTCAAGACTATTACACTTAAAAGACAGCAGCCAGCATTAGAGTGGGAGGAAAATGGACAGAGCCTGGGGGCAACCCATGACCATCGGCAGGTTGCAGGCAGACCACCACCCTTGGACTTGATACAAATATACTGCCACAGGCTCACTGTTACATAAAGAATCAAACATATAATACTTATGACACTTGTCAAATTCGAACTGTAGTGTGAACCAAAATATTCACACTATCAAAAGATTTCGTGATTTCACTGGATATCTTTTAACAATCACACTTCAATATTTTCCTAGCCTTCAATTCATATTAAAATCTTTTGCCTCTGAGATACATGTACAATGAGGCCACCGGATGTGTTGATGCACTTTGAACTTATTTTTAAACCTGACAGCAGTATTACACACTTGTACAGTACAGCTAAAAAATAAAAAAATATATATATATAACACCTGTTACATAACAGATAACAGGCACTGCTAAAGTGACTCAGTCACACCTTGTCTCACCTCCCCCCACCCCGCCTAATCATGACGACAAGTCTGCCTCCTGATAACATTTTGAGTTGATAAATGTTTTATCCCTCAAATATCAAAACAACTTTACAAGTAAATGGGAAACAAAAAATATCAACAATGTGACAAAATAATCACAATTTTCATAACAAAATCCCAAATGCCAAGATCTTGTATATTTACACACATATGACAGGAACAAGGAACACCAATAATATCCTTATCCATGTGTATTCAATTTTTAATCTGTAAACACATAATTTAAATACTTAATCCCCAACATGAGTACAATGACAAACATTTCCTGTTGAACTTACCTTTAACAAACATACACAACAAAAATCTGCTGGTGATACCTGCTGTAAATTTGCCTTTTCATTGTTTCCTTGAAAATCTTCAACCTCAATGTCTGTAAAATGTGTTTATTAACTCTAGCATGTCAGAATTCAGGTTAAATTTTCAGACATATCACATTTCTACACTGTGAGTAGTGTATAACCCACACTATATCATCTGGGATCTTTGGGTTAAACTACAACATGATTGGAAGCCCTGTTTGTTTCTAAACTGTATACAAAGCCTGTGTATCTGAGAGTGCAAGAATTCACTATTGTGAAATAAATAAAAAAATTATGGAAATTACAGAATAAATTATGTTAAAATTTTGGACTTTATTTCCTGTTTCAATGTGATTGCATAATACCACATGTACACTAAAGTATACTTATTGTGCCATCCCCACCCTCTTCTCAAACAACAAAATAATAAAATGTTACTCTGAGAGGACTAAATGAGCATATATATCTTTGATGTTCTGGAATTTGGACGTTAAAGCCAGAGAGGCGCCAAGGCTCAAGTAATTAATCATTCATGGTGTCCCAAAAGCGCATAATCTCGGTCACTGTAGTACTCTCGTATAGCCAATACACCGGATGTGGTATATTGTGCAAGTCAATACAGTAAAGGAGTGGTGAGGGTAAAGGTTGACAGGCCTGGGACGGGAGTATATGGCGGGAATGCGGGTACACGACCAGTGTGATTGACAGCTGTGAACACAGCGGCGACACTTCAGAGTTATCACACTTCCGACATGTGATGCAAGTCGAGCATGCTTCGCGGGAAAACTACGCCAACCCATGAATGCATCAATGACAAAGGGCCGCTCACTCAAGCAATAAAAAAAAAAAATCCCTACACGGCCATGCCGGTTTAGAGCGTCGAACACACCTCTGCATAGACACGGCTCGTGGCAAAATGCACAATTTTAATACCTCATAAGCGAAACATGACGTTGTCAACAGTGTTACGATCAATACATGGAAATAAAGTCAAAACACGATGTCCTCAAAACTGACGATTTTTTTGGGCATACAACCGCATGGTGGAGATATCTGGAGTACGAGCATGTGGTCGGTGTACGCTGTAACGCCAACTGAAAGCCAAATCAAACGGACACGAGCGCGAGATACAACTCACGCAGATCAATAAACGTTGCTTGATTAACTGCAGTATTGCATGGGTCTAGGATACTTACCGTGGACGGCTTTTTTTGACGTTTTCCAACAGCAAAAATCTTCAATTCACAGCGAAAGTAAACAAATGGCGTCCTTAACCTCTTGCGCCTTCGCGCGCTGGAGAGCTCCACTGACCTAGTTTCATATCTAATGAGGGTGAACGTGTTGGACATTTCATTGGGCGACGAAGTTTCATTGATAGACTATCTCGCGCACATGAATGAATAGTCCTAGATGGCTCAGACGTTGCTCAGACGTTGAAATTTCACCTCTAAGACCTGCGTTATATTCAACCGTGAGGCAATGCGGTCTGACTTTCAGACCGGCCCTCTACTACGGCGAAATAAGCCTAACATAGGCCTAAACTGTTATAAAACTCCCCCTGGAAACATATATAGGCCTAACCACGTAACATGTTATTTTGCCCATCTAAGGTAGATTTATAGCTTGAGACTGGTATCCTGAGTGATAACTGCTGGAAAACTGTCCATTGTCGTTACACGCTCAAGATGTCGAGAGTGTTTTAAGCGAACTGAGAGGGAGTCGTTTTGGACTTGCTTTAGGTGGGCAACGGAGACCGAAATAATTTAAATAGGCTAAGTAGACTGGTGCGTAGTCACCAAGGTTTCCGGAGAGTAGTTTTATTACAGTTTTAGGCTGATATTAGGCACGTTTCTTGGACGTAAAAGGCCAGTCTAAAAGTCAGACCGCATTCCCGCACGGTGGAGTATAGAGCAGGTCTCAGACGTGGAAATTTCAACGTCAAAGCAACCTCGGACTGATGAATGAAACTCGATGGAAATATGACCGAGGTGTACAAGTAGGCCGAGCGTAGTGAATTCAAGGCAAAAACCGCAAGTCAAATATTTTATCTTTACTACAGTACAGATTCTAAAAAAGAACTAAACGGATAGTTACACGCTTACAAATAGTACAAACCAAAAGAAGTGACTGAAGTTGTGCTTTAAAAAAAGTGTACATACACCTTCAATCTTCAGGGCTTGAGATTGTCAGAATTATGAGATCATGAAGGTAGCATTTATAAATGAGTAAGCCTATCAGTTAAAGAAGCAAAGTTTCTTTTCCGATGTCAGTTAAATAGCGTAAAGCAAGAAGACTCTGCCGCATGCATGTTTCATTTTTGTCTTTCATCGTTGGCATCGTCTAACAAATTATTTCATTGATGCCTATATTGCGTTCGTATTGTGATAGATTCATTTTGGTCTTCCCCTGTTTATCTAACTTCCGAATTTATTCTAAATATTTAGTTTGATATTTAAAATGAAACTTTACAACTATAGTACCTAAAATCTTAGCACTACAGCCAAAGGAAAAGAGAACAAACACTAAAAAGAAAATAATGGTACGATGTCCTTCATCACATCGAATTATTTTTGCATCGTGTCATAGAAATACACACCGGTACAAACGTCGACGCTAATTAATTTATTTCTTCATTTACTTACTTCTTTATATGACTGATGTTTAACGCCATTGTCTGTCAAATTTTCACTCATACGGCGGGGCCCAGATTCAGTAATGGAGGAAGGAAAACGGAATAGTGAATCAAGTTAATGTTAGGCCTAACTACTGCTCTTCCCCAAGAACCCAGAAAACCTTCTGACTCAAGGCCACAGTCAAACCCGCCAGCTCTAGAGTAGGATTCGAGCCCTCGTCCCCGTTTTAGTTTCATCTCCAAACAGGTGTCGTTGCAGTGAATTAGGACTTTTAGGTCGTAAGTCTTTTGTTTCGCAACGTCAAACATGTTGCGTAGAAGAGTTTAATTTATGTCCTGAATGGTCTACTCACTGTGACGTGGCGCTGTTGGCGCGGCAGTAGAATCTTCGGCGTCACTAAAACGACCTCACATGTACCTGTTCGGACTTCTGCCGGTATCCCATTGTCCTAGACATTTTGTTACAACTGCAAAAGAGACCACTGGCCTCCACTTTTTCCCGAGCTTAACTGAGGCTTTAAGTTATGAGATTTGCCAGATGCCCGGCAAAGTGCGATGACTTGATCCGGCCATTCTGGTTTCCTCCACACAGAAAACTGACAGTATAATAACAAATAAATCAGGAATAAAGCATTTATATGCACGCGTACATGACGTTAAATACCAGTCAGATAAATAACTAAATCTTTTTGTTTGTTTTTTTTTTTTGGTTTTTCTTACTGCTCATAATTTTCTATACATATTCTCTCTTTGCATGCCCTCCATTAATATAGATGAAAAATACAAAAATAGTGCTTTTAAATAATTTACATATCGGTATATCTCCACCCCTCATGCGCATATTATGCACCAATATGTATCTATGTCTTTGTGTGTCTAAACACTGTCGGTCGAAGATATTATGATTAAAGTTTTGCATATAAAGTTTATTTACTTTTTGTCGTTCAAACTGCTCGTGTAAATCATCTATAGTTTTAGTTCGTTGCTTGAAGGCTTTGCGCACAAGCATGTTTGCACATTCTATATACACATACGAATGCATGTTTTCGGAGAATTTATAGATTAATTGCATGGTTGGTTTTATTGATCTTTTACTGCAACAGGGGAGGTCCGAGTTCGAACTCTTTTGTCGTTAAAGGTAAAAAGAGTTCAATTGTGTCATGTGACTTGTCAAAAATGTCAGACAATTTTGTTGATTTTAATTTACCGATCACCTGTCTTGGCGTGTTAGGGTGGTACAAATGACCTCTTCTTCAATCAGGAGCTTCATAAATTAAAAAAAAACTTCCAGCTCTTTAATTTTCCTTATCCTATGTCTAGTCTAAATAACTTTTTTTGAAACTTTTCTCTGACGCCAATATAATAAATGTAATCAGAAATAGTTGCCTAACATTGGTGACAGGTTACATGGTACAGTAGGGTATTTCTTGCCATCAGAGATAAGAGTTCGATCTCGAAACTCCCCTATTGTCAAGAATATGATTGTACATGTAGCTGGGGAAACTGACATCGCCATGTTTTTGACAAACCTTCTCATGTAAAGTCGCATTTTCTGAAGATAGCAGTAACTGAACACGAACTCTTGACTCCATTGGTCACAAGGTATATAGATGTATAGCCGTTATAAAGTTTTCTTCTCGTACTCGCTAAACACTTCTGTGTATGAGTGGTGCACATTACTGTGGCAAAAATACACATCCACATATTTTTTTGTGTATATAGCATGCAGCAGTGCACAATTTTTGTGATTTGTGTAATGCTCCCACAATGACTAGTGCATAAGTTATACCGTACACAATTTGTGTACCACTGATATACATGCATTATTTATATACAAACTGATACACGTTGCTTTGCAGAGTATAGAACTTTATTAAATAGCACGGATAGCGAGGGCCCCCTAAGTCATCATACGGACTGAACGCCGACCACATATATTTACAGGACAATACGTGTAAGTGCATGAGTCGCCTGAACGTATACAGACAGATATCGGTGAAATATTAAACAGAGATTGGAATATTTTACGCTTCCTCTGACTTCCTATTAACTGCGCTTTTATTAAATTCATGTTTGCGCGTTCAAATACTTCCCTGTCCTTCTGCGCTTTTACTAAGTTGATATTGAGCTTCACCGACTTCATAGCGCTCCTTCGTGTGACTAACTTCACGTCCTTTCCATGATTACGTACATTGAGCTAGCAAGAAAACTTGCTGTTTGTGTGTCACTAGCATTATTTCGCGCTTAACTTATGCGCTTCAAATAGTCTATAAATTTAGCGCATGAGCGGGGGGTTTGGATTCTCTGGGTATCGAGCACACGCTTTTGATCACTTGGCCGGCAAGCAGTTGGTTTGGGTAGCCTGGCTATCGAGGACATGGATTGGATCGCCTGGCTAAGGGCACACGTTTTGGATAGAGTGGCCAACGAGCATACGGGTTGGATAACACGTTTAGGACCGCCTGGATAACGAGCTAACAAAATCTTCTTAACTCTTGTCAGTTTGTGTTTTTTATATTTATACAAGAGAGAGCTATTGGTCTAGCTTTGGACACCTGGTTCAAACACGGCAGTCATTAATTAAACAATGCACTGGCCAGTTCAGAAATCATTCAAACAATTAGTCTGTATATCTATACCAAAGGAAAAAGACAATCAGCTAGGTAATGTATTTATGTATTTATTTATTTGATTGGTGTTTTTATGGATTGCTGCGTAAACTTGCAGGAAAAAAGGCTCTTAGATGTGGTACAGATTATGCGATGTATTGGAAGAGGGCGCGGGGATTACCATTTGCCTCTCGTCAGGGAGTTTGTTCAGAAATACTTAATCCACAAACTTTTATTTATGACTTACATAATTATTCTGTTTGGCATGGAATTTAGTCCGACGATGAAAGGAAGCAACTTGACTTTGGTATTGGAAGCGATGACTCGACACGAATTAAGTCATTCTGATCGCTCTACAACTTCGTGCCATAGAAACATCATCCCGTGCCCTGGCTCACACCATCACTTCGCTCCATCGCAACATTGCTTCATGCATCGCACCTTTGCCATCAACGTGCCATCGCACCATGACTTCGTGCCATCCACCAGTCACTTTTTGCCATCGCAAAAATCACCTCATGCCATCGCACCATCTCTTCATGTATCGCTAGGCCGTTTGCGCTATCGCTGTATCAATTTGTGCCATTGCACCGTCACTTCGATGCTTCGTTTCGTGTCATCGTACGATCATTTCGTGTCATCGCACCATCACTCCATGCCGTCGCACCATCACTTCGTGCCATCGTACCATCCTTTCGTGCCATCGCACCGTCACTGAGTCATCATTCCATCACTTCATGCCATCGCCCGGTCGCTTCGTGCCATCGTTTAGTCACTTCGTGCCGTCGCTCAATCACTTCGTGCCGTCGTGCCATGACGTCGTGCATTCGTCCAATCACGTGCCATCGCACCTTCACGTCGTGCTATTGTTCCATCGCTTAGCGCTATTGTCGATGGTCTTGTCAGGCTTCCATACTTCGTCGCTATAATTCATCCTAATGGGTTTTTCCACCTTTATATATTCCAGCGTGTATGTTCGAGCCACGTCAGAACCGATCACCAGATTGATAAGGCCTGCATACAGGACTATATTTAGTAACATCCGTGCACGTGCATGACGTTTTTAAAGCTTCGTGAACCCATTATGAGTCTTAACTCCTAACAAGCGACAATAATAAAACGGGAAGTTTGCTGTATGAATGGTTTTTCAGGTAAGCCGGAAATTTGGCTAAAAAGGTTTCAGTTTATCGACTTATGTTTGGACAAATGCAAACTTATCTACCGCTGAGTCGGGACGTATACGGGAAATATCTCGTGTTTATTTTGTAATTTCTGAGGTACTGATCTTTCAGAAGCAATCCCTCGGCAGGTAGAAAACGAGGAAGTTTGCTCTGGGGCTTTTTGTTGCTCTGTAACTAAATAAGATGTCATAAAGTTCACCTTGCATGGGTTTTTTCCCCCAGCTTTGGCGCTACTCTTTTCTTTTATTTTATATTGAATATGACGGCATGCAAGCGTTATGAGTAACCCTATATCAGTGAGGTCTGATAAATAGCCATTAACATGCAAGCTGTTACTTTTTAAACATTTACAGAAACAGTAGAATTAAAACCTTAACTGAGATAAAATGACTGATGACCGGATTCCACTGGTTATGCATGTGGCCATTGGCCAACTGTCACATCGGCGTCACCGCTCTGGTTTTACTCTCTATAGGTTGCAGTGTATTACATTTTCTGGGGGCAAAGGTGTTTCACAAGTAAAGTGTCTGTTATAGTTAACTTGTAATCCAATTTACCAAGCGAGCATTATGACGGATATGATTAAAGAAGGCTCTCCGGCCGTACGTCGGAATGCCTGCCAGCATCCTGCGGATTGTCGTGGGTTTCTCCTGGGTATACGACCCGGTTTCCTCCCACCATAATGCTGGCCGCCGTCGTATAAGTGACATATTCTTGTGTACGGCGTAAAACACCAATCAAATAAATGAATAAACTGAATTAAAGAAGGATGCATGTCTTAGGAGGTTTATCGGAATATAGGCATCGAAACCGACATTCGTATGTCAGACGTCAATCAAACTGGTCGCTTCGGGTCAACAATCGCAAGACCAGTTTTTAATACAAGTCGCTCCGGGTCAAAAATCGCAAGACCGGTTTCCAACACAATGTTTAACACAAACAACAAAGAACTAAAACAGTATATGAAGCAAAAACAAAAATTAAGACGGATTCACGCCAAAAGGAGCGGTTGACAGTTGCAGTGATGATGGAAAGACGCAAGGAATGTTCTAGTCTCCAGTTCGTGTACTGTGCGGCTTTATATATTTATATAGAAGCCAGATGAATTGCGGATGTTTACTCAGACTTTTCACCGGTTTTCTTCCCTCCTGTACGCATAACTCAGGGACTTTGTAAAATGTTTTAGTAGCCAGGAAAACAGGAACTTTAGCTCCTATTAAAATGTGTGTCGTAATTTCTCCTAAACCTCACGTAATGTCGGGTAGCTGCGGTGAATCGTTTCAGTAATTATAGAGGTGTGACGTGTAATAAATTGTATTTAACATCGCTGTCAGTTTTTTGTTTTCTTTATTTGACCGAATTAATTCTTCTTAAGCCATGGTGCTGAGGGGCGTGTAAGTTGTCAATTCTTAAACACTTACATGAACAGTTAGAATAAAACACTAACTTAGGTAAACTGAGAAGTGTAAAGTGTGATCATTTGCCAACTGTCATTCTGTCGTTGCTGCTTTGGATTTACTCTGTGTGCTGTAGTCTTTGGTATACACGAAAGAGGTCATTCTTATCGCCGCCGGCTGTGTCGTCAGCGCGACCAAGCAAGAACTTCGGTAGTCCTATTTCTCGTAATTTGTTTTTTCGAGAAAAACATTTGATTTTGATTTGATTGGTGTTTTACGCGGTACTCAAGTATATTTCACTCATACGACGGCGGCCAGCATGATGGTGGGAGGAAACCGGGCAGAGCCCGGGGGAAACACATGACCATCCGCAGGTTGCTGCCAGAGGTTCCCACATACGACCAGAGAGAAAGCCAGCACGAGCTTCAAAGACGTTTGAAGGTCATTGCACCATAAGGCGGTGTGATTTACAACACGAGGTTGGTGGGTGACAACACGGCGTTGATGTGCGACAACCCGACGCTTGTGTGCGGCAACACCAAACTGGTGAGCAACAATCAAATGCTGGAATGGGACAACCCGACGCTGTTGTGTGACAACCCGACGTTGTTGTGTGACAACCTGACGCTGTCATGCATTTTGTATATACTCTTGGCTATGTTGTTTGATCAGGAAAGTCGAGTTTAAGTGTTGGCAGACGTACAGGTCAGTGCTGGCACTCTTCAACGAACCAAAGGCTGGCCACACGAACATCTCTAACCGTTTATTGTTACCAAGATCTCACAAACAATTTGTTTGATAGTGAATTCTGGCCACTTACAGTTTTATGTCGGTCTTATCACGACAATTTCTCTTTTAGCAGGCCAGAGCCAATGCGGACATATTTACAATGCTGCCTCACTGGAACGACATGCCGAAGACACCAGATACGCCAGACGCCCCCCCCCCCCTCACCCCCACCTTAATAATACTATACTTATTCTGGATTGAATCGCAGATGTAGGTTTTACGAGACAGGGGTTCTACCCTATACCTCACCGCAGCACTTAATCCCTCTGAGACCCAGGCCGACTTGCACGAAGCCCTCTTCACGTCACGAGCACGTATCTGTTATGGCAGTGTAATACCTCTGTATAGGGCCCACTTGCACGAAACCCTCTTAACTTTACGAACACGCAGCTGCTATGGCGATGAACCCCCTTGAACGAAACCCTCTTGACGTTAGAAGGACGTAAGCCTCATGACAACCAGCGCTGTAGGCAAGATAGCTACGCGTTTGTAACGTTAAGAGGGCTTCCAGGTTTCCTCTGGTTGCCACGGTAGTTACATGCTCGCAACTTTAAGAGGGTTTCGTGCCAGTGGGTCCCAGTCTTGAAACAGTCGTCGTGTATATGGATTTCCCAAAATTTTTGTGTACGACGTTAAACAATAATCAGATATTTAAGTTAATAATAAAAGAATAAACAAAAGTCTTTCTATTAAGGACATGGTATATTTTTGAATTATCTCTCAGCCCCTTTGACGACAGTCTAATAATGACCTGTTAAGAACAGTGAGTTGAAGTCAACACAGATACGGAACGACGGCACTGAGCAGCATACCGGTGAGGGCATGCAATACCTGATTGTGTAAGACGACTGCACGGGGAACGTTTCTTTAAACAATTCATCAGTCCGCCTTGATATGCTCTGGACTCATTCATATTATTGCATGATTTTTATTTTTAATTTATAAAAAAATTAAATGTAGAAATTAACTGTACTAGAAAATTTTGTCCTTTTACATAAAGAATAAATTACTATGTTACAAGCCGTCAAGCCACCAAAATACATCGTATTGCAACCTTTTCCTGCAAGTTCATAAAATTCACTTGAAAAAGTTTTGCTGAAAGAAAAAAAAATTAAACCTCTTTGGAATCTTGCACACAAAGGGAATTGTCACATTCCTTCAACTTCATGAATCTGGCTTAACATTATTATTAACCAGAGAAAGCATTCCTTTAGAACTTTTCTTTAACTGTAAGCCTGACTGCGTGTTAATCAGGATTTTGCGCACTAAAACATCGGCACGCAAACTCACTTTTTCTTCCAGTTACTAATTACGCAAATCACAAATAGAACAAGCTCCAAACACAGCTGTCCATATTGCAGATTATATACTGCTTCTGGTCAAAAAAGTTATAATAATAATAGTAATAATAAGATAATAATGACTGACCACATCAAAAAGTACTTTTATGGCTTTTTTTACACAATCCTTCAAAAAATATATACTCTTACATGGCCGAGTAGGTCAATCCTCGAATATACACGTTCATGTAAAACCATCCGATCACAAAGTAGACTAAATAGGCCTGCCTATGTATTTAAACATCCGCTTATACATACATACTAGGCCGAATAGGCCTGCTTACGAAGAAAAATGCCCAGGCAAAACCCTAAGTCTACTCATACAAAGCAGAGTGAAAACGTCATCCAAACAGATAAAAGATCATGCAAAAACACATACGCATCAACATAAATGGTAGACTGAAAAGACTTCTTCAGACAAATGACGACTCATGCAGAAACATGAGCCTTAATATGTGCTGAAGGCTGTATATAGGCCCGAGCTTGACAAGGAGCATTGCGTCTTGTGTCTGCATACACGGCTCTCTCTGACTCAACGCCCATCCACGATGACACTAACAAACTCTCTTACATTTTTGATATCATGCACATAAAGGCTGTGCTGTAAAAGGGACCAAAGTGTTGTTAGCAAAAAGAAAAATAAGTAACTTTCACAAAATATAAACAGTCTGGGAAAAAAAAAACATATGTAGAAAACTTAAAGCTTTTTAGGACAAAAGGGTTCCATGGCATATGAAAGAGTACCGTAAGACATTTCAGCATTTTGGCTGGTGTTCACGTTAAAATTCGTTACCAATGCAGCGTGTTACAAACGTATACATACATACATATATATATATACAGATAAAGCTTAGTAGGCTTACATAAACAAAGCCAATCTCACAAAAAGGCGTTAAAACAAGTATTGCTTTCTGGTCACAAATAACAAATAGCACTCTCAATATATATTCACAAAACAGCCACAACAGCAACAAATAAACTGTTAACATCAGATTGTAAAAATCATGAGCAGCGGCTTCATAAAGTCAACAAGTTCTCCACGGAAAAAAACAGTCGTCGTAAACTGATACTAGGATATCAAAACAAATATATACAAAAATTCATGTTGTAACAATAAAACAGCACAAGAAGACAATGGCGCACGACAAGATGACCTTTCCGCTATATCTGTTCTTTTTACAAAGCGACATTCCTCATGTCGATATCAAAAATGTAGCTCCATCTATATGAGTTATTAAGTTTATTTAAAGGAGATAAAAATGACGTTGAGCCTTATGGACTCTCTGGAGCTAGATTGTTGGACTGCAGCTTAGACGACGTCACTCGGTGCTAAAGTGGCGTCGTCATGAACCCTGCTTTGCCTAAACCAAACGGATTTTAGATGAAGATCTGCCGGAAGTTGGGGAAAGGGTCCGGTTGTTAAGTTCGGCTAGTAACACCGTTAAATCACAGTTTTGCCTCAATTGCCAATTTCCTAAAACGTAGTACGGATATTTTTCTCCGTAAATATAGGCTACCACTGTTGTGGCTCGATAAGGTAGTACCATTTACGGAAGAAAATGTCCGTACGAAGCTTTATGAAATCGGCCCCAGATGAGCAAATTCTAAATCCCCATATTACATATACATGTAATCTTCTTTACAAAGAAAGACATTTGCATTTAATTGTGATATGGAATATGTTTAAAGACATTTGCTTAGTCACTGAAACGCTACAATAATTAAGTTGGATCAGTCATGATTTGACGTGCCCACAAACGTTAGTCCTCCGTGTCGAGCCCTTTCGCTTTCGTTTTCGGACTGGCTTCTCTAAGTGGAGAGTCCTCTGGCGAATTGAGCCTGTCTCCCAAATCCCGAATTTTCATTGAATCTTGTACTTCCGATTCCACCTCACATTTCTGTCGCAACTGATCCATTTTCTTTGGAAACGCCATGATGCAGTTGTCGGAGACGTCAAGGCTCACGAGCGACGGCATTTTGCAAATGTTCTCCGGAAGTGACGTCAGAAGATTGTCGGACAGATCCAGTTTCTCCAAGGACAACATCTTGTTTATGTCCGACGGAAGCTCGGTAATATCGTTTTCGCTGGCGATCAGGAATTGTATCCGGTACAAGTAAGGTAGGTCTGAAGGGAATTTGGTGATGTGGTTTTTGGACAGGTTTAGTGTGAGAAGGGAGGCCAAAATGTCGATTCGATCTTCTGGAAATTCAACTAGCTCGTTGTTAGACAAATTCAACGTGACCAGCTTATGGAGCTCTCCGAAGTTGATAGGAAGTGTGGCGATGTTATTAAAGGAAAGGTTCAACTGCTGCACTGACATCACGTGCAAAAGTCCCTCGGGAAACTGATTGATCTTGTTCTGCGACGCGTCCAACGTCTCCAAGCACTGCAGCTGCGACACTTTCTCGTGAATGCCCTGCAGGTCGTTGTCGCTGACGTTGAGCTTGGTCAGCAGACGAAGCTTCCCGACCTCGTCTGTAAGGTCCTGGAGCTGATTCCTTGAGAGATCCAAAGACTTGAGGAACTTCAACTTCCCAATACTGTCGGGCATTTCGTTCAACTTTATGTTGGACAAATTGAGCTCAGTGATCATCAAGGCATGTTCCTTTTGGCAGATCGAGATGAGAACCGAGGATCTAGGGTCCATGGAAGGGAGGTACCAGGCATTTGAGGCCAGATTGAGGGACGTCACACTGGTCGGCACTGACATGTCCGTCAATTCGTTGGAACTGACGTCAAGCTGACGTAGCTGGCCAAGCGTGTCCAAGGCTCGTGGGAGGTGTGATATCGCGTTGCGGGAGAGATTGAGACTCTCCACGGTGCGGAGTTTTCTCAGATCGGCCGGAACACACGTCAGATGGTTCCCGGAAAAATCTAATTCCTGAAGGAGCTGATGCCCTCCAAACGTATCCGGGATGGTCGGGATTTTGTTATCTGCGGCTTTGATGGTTTTTAGGGTAGGAACCAAACCCAACCCTTGTGGCAGCTGCTTGAGGGCATTTCGTGAAACGTCGATCGACACCAGGAATTTCAGCTTACCGATTTCCTCAGGAATCTCTACCAGAAAGTTATTCGCCACAGACAGTGTCTCTAAGCTGACCAGTTTCGTCACCACGTCGATGGACGCCAGCTTATTTCCGGAGAGGTTCAGGGTCTTCAGGGACACAAGCTCATGGAGTTTATTTGGCAGTGATCCAATGCTGTTCTGTGACAAGTCCAAGTGCGTCAAGTGTTTCATGGTGTTAAACTTAAACGGGACCGAATCCAGCTTATTATTGGAGGCGTCCAAAAAGCGCAGAGAGCTTCCCAAGTTGCAAATCTCGTCTGGTAGGAACATCACCTGGTTGTGAGACAAATTCAGATGTTCCATGTACTTCAGAAACCCTAGCTCCCGAGGAAGTTCCTCCAGGTCGTTGTGGGAAATGTCCAACCACGTTAGTGTCATCACTAGATGGATGGTATCTGGTATGGAGGTGATCATGTTATGGGAAGCGTCAATCGATTTAATCGCCGACTTTTTCACACCTGTAGCATCGGGCAGATCGGACAACTTATTATGGCTGATGTTCAGAGCTATACTACACTGATATATCGTCTTTTTCAGACTCTTTATTTGGTTGTAAGACACATCCAATGTTTCCAACGCCAGGCATTTGTTCAGTGTATTCGGTAACGACTTGATTTTGTTGTTGGACGCCAGGACGGTTTTAAGGTAGGCCGGTTTATTTAGAGTTTTGGGCAGACTCTTGAGGTTGTTCTTCGTGGCGTCTATAACCTGCAGCATCTTGCATTTGCCAATGGTGCCCGGTAACGAGGATAACAAGTTAGTGGTAACGTCTATCAACTCCACGTTCACCATCTCGCCAACATCTTTCGGTATCTTCTTCAGCTTATTGCAACCAACCAGGAACTTCTTCGCAAGTTCGCACGCTTCTTCGTTCTGGAAGAGCTCCACGGGGAGTTTCTTCAGACCCAGTGTTGCGTAGTCTACAATGATAAAGGGCTGGTAGTCGATTTTCTTCAGGTGTTTCCTGATGTTTCCGGGTAAAGCTACGATCTTGCTGCCTGGCCCGGACAAGGGAGGAGGCTTGTCATCATCTTTCCTCTTCTTACTCATTCTCAGTTATCTGGCAAATAAAATAAGCGCTTTAAATTATAGCATAATAAAATTTAATGTTTTATTTTTTCGTTATAGGTATATGACAAATAAAAACAGTTGCTTACTTTAAATTATAGCATAATAAAAATTCAATGTTTGATTTTTAGTTATCGGTTATCGGGCAAATAAAAATAGGTGTTTTATTTTAAATCATAGTGTGATAAAATTTAATTTTAATTAAGTAATTAAATTATAGCTTTAAGATGGGGAAGAAGAAAAGTTAACATATTTATTTAGTGAGTTTATTTACTTGACTGATGTTTTAACACCGTGCTGAAGAATTTTCCACCTACATGCATACAATGGCGGTAAGTTTTATGGGTGTAGAAAACCGAAGTAAACCAGGTACACTGGTGGGTACTTGACACACATCTTAGTGTAAAGCTGCGGTCGAAACAGCGAGGGCCGGATTTGAACACGCGACTTTTTTGATCAAGTGCCTGATAGTTGCTATATACAGTATCATCGTCACAAAGGCGGTTGTTTCTATGTGTGTGAGTGTGTGTGTGTGTGCCAAGAGTAAAGCAAAATATGACGTGAAACAACAGGTGAATTTTCCAGAATGTCGCGCACAGATTATCATTTGCAGAGAGAGCCCTACATAGTTGCCATATTTGGACAAGACGCTCATAGGACCATATAAGTGGCCTTTCGCATATGAAGTTTAGGCTACTCCACCTATAAACTTGACCCGCTTTCGTACGCGAAGAAAAAAATGTCCTTGCATAAGTATATGGCGTCAATTTCGAATGTTAAAATAAATAAATAAATAAACCATGAAGAAAATCAAGAAGTAAATATGAAGGTATCGATTGGATACCTCATGGACACCGCTGAAAATATTTCTGACCCTTGAATGGATATCGGCTGGGTATATATATATTGCTTGAATCGTGCCTTCGTAAAATCACTTAACATACTTCTGACGGTTACGCATCACTTTTCGGTGCAAGTTTTGCTATCGAAGTATGTATAAAGATATAGGCCTGTGTTGTTTTGCCTGGGAGTCGCAGGCGAAAAAGGGGCAGTTGGATTTGAACACTCGATCTCACCCGCTGTGGGCCTGACAGTCACAGTGAGACAACATTTTAACCATCTACGCCAGCAATGCCCAGGAGCTGTTTTTACTGTTTAATGTTTTCTATCATGGAGGCTGCAATGACGGATGTTATGTTCCTTTGTTAAACATAGAAACCCAAAGCAGACATGTCATCAAGATATGCAGTATTTCATTTAGAGTTACCCCCCTTGTTGATACAAACTTCAACTTCCATATTTTAATGTGAGAAACGCAGACTGAACTGTTAAATACAAACTTCAAAACAGTCCTAGCAAATACATAAAATTGGGTGTCAATTCAACGCGTTTTTTTTTTTTTTTTTTTTTTTTTTTTTTTTTTTCAGATGACGGCTGTGATGAGCTGTGTGAATCTGTCAAGGCATTAATGGTTTGATAACTGGAATACACTTACAAGCGTGAAATAAAGTGAGTTGGTATACAGCAAAGACAGGGCATTGTGAACTTCGGTACCGGATATACCGGTGAAGTTACAGTAGGCTATTAGAGCTATTGTAAGACAAAGACGATGGAGCACGAATTATGGGAAGGAGGAGGGAGAGGAGAGCAAGTTATTTTCATAACCTATACTCTGTGTTTAGTAGCTTAAAGGGTATATGTTGACCAATGGGAGTGTCGCAACTGCTTTGTAAAACAGGCCTCTGATCGCCATTGATGGCGAGTTAATTCCGTGATCAGCGGAGGGATCAGTGTGGCGTCCCGGTAGTCGCGCAGACTATGATGTAGAAACGTACTGCAAACCGCTTTGGTATTTATTTATTTATTTGATTGGCCTTCTACGCCGAACTGAAGAATATCTCACTTTGATATATACGATGGTGTCCAGCATGTTGAGAGGCTGGCTAACTCAGTGTTCCGCTCGGAAGGACTAATGGTCAATGTAACAATTAATACCAGAATGCGTTCAAGTCCTTGATTTCATATATATATACATATATCTACAGTGCATATACACGTCATCGCATGTTAAAACTGATTTCCAATAACTTACAAGGACCGCATGCACTCAGCCAATGGTAGTACTAAGTACACTGGGGGCTAAGGCAAACAAATTAACCCTTCCGATATGGATTTTTATGTCTGTTCTACCCACGTGCTCGCTAGGCATTGAGAATGTACATGCACAGGCTTGTTGTCTTCCTAGTATTATTATTCTATGACAAAACAATGAAAATACAGGTCGGCCGAGACGACTGACCTATACCTAGGTGGAATGATGTGCATATAGTATACATGTTTTGTGCTTTAAATGTTTATTCTGATCTAGCAGTCGAAGAAGGTAATGTTATACTTACTGGTTAATTGTAGTACTCATGCGGCTTGAAAAAAGTTTGGAATTTGTCATCATCGTGAAGTGACATTTTTGTCCCCAGATTAAAAATGCTGACGGTCTTTGCGAATAGGATGAGAAAAGCTTCATTTGTAGCGTGTGTCGTCCACAGGTGATGTTCTCAATTGCATGCCACACTTTTAGCACAACTACAGCAGGCTCAAGTTATTAGCTCACCACTCATGAGCACTCCTAAAGCAGGTTTTAGGCTTGCTACAAGCTCACCAAGAGCACACCTGTCGTAGGCATCAAACATGCCACAAGCTCGTCAAGAGCACACCTACAGCAGGCTTCTGGCTCGCTACAAGCTGGCCAATAGCACACCTCTGGCGGACATGAATCATGTCACAAGCACGTAAGCGCACACCTGTAGCAGGTATCTAGCATGCCACAAGCTATCTAAGAACACACCTATCGCAGACATGAAGCATGCCAAAAGCCCACCATAAACACATCTATAGCAGACTTCAGGCTCGCCATACGCTAGTCATGCACGCATATATAACAGGCGTCAGGCAAACCACCATATTTATTCTCTACCTGAATACGTCTCGTCTAATTGATGTCAGTGTCTTTGGAATTGGGTTTTCCTACGGTACCATGCATGCAGTTTTGAACCATAGTGAACTACAGTTTCCAATAGGTGAAAAGTATATCACTTACAGACCTCTCTTTTCCATTAATAAAAGCCAAAACTGTTCCTTGGCCTATACCCTTATCCATAGGAATATATATTGCGTGTTTCAACGATTTCCTGTTAGCCATAATGGCCACAGCAACTGGTAGTACACAAACAGTAGCGTGCAAACAAGCATATAACAACCCGTCTATATAATATAGATTTTATGTGTGGCTTTGTTCGATGCACGTCTACTCGCTATACGGCGTGTACATATGCACGGACATGTAAGCGCAGGTTCTCTATCTACCACATAAATACTGGGTGATAAAACTGCACAACCCCAATTCAACTGACAAAGAGGATTAACCTAGTACGTAACGGCCTGCACTACATACACCGGGCACATATCATAATGACTTGGGCCCCATTCCAGCAAATCGATGACCATCTTTCAGCTTTTAAATGACGACTTATATATCTACATTAAACATAATGAACAACACATTCAGAAGCTGGCACAAATCGACTTTTGACAAATTTCAAATTTTAAAACTTAAACATATACCTGAGCAGTTTTTGGTCTAAGAAGAAGACTATTTTCTATCTATTTATCTGAACTAACTCTTGTTAAGGATTCCCTATTTTTACAACAAAAACCATTAAAACAGGGATTAAATTACATTTCCAATCTTGATTCATCGTCAAAACTAGGTATTTAGAATCGGCAATTTGCTATAAAACCTGAAGCGTGTTTATTACTATTATTGTTCACACAAAGGCTTACGTGTTTTTCCTCACTGACAACGCGGTTTCCTGAGAGATGGGCCTTTTTCGCTTCAAATGTCGACTTTATTGCTTGAGGATAGTTAGTCAAGCACGTTTGGCACAATCGAGTTTTCAGAATTTCTGCTGGTACCGACCAATAACATGACTGGACTGAACACTTCATTAATCGATCAATTATTTCCTTGTTAATGGATTGCTGTATTAATCCGCAGGCCACTTCATAAACTGATTTCATCATAAACTGAAGAATAAATTGTTGGCGCATCTGTTCTCACTGAATCTTTTGTTGACTCATTGATTAGACGATGGCCAAGAATTGATTGCTAAAGCGGTTTATTCGAAAACCCCATGCAATTATGAGCTTTGTGCGCTTGCATGCGTACAGCCTATATACGTGTATGCAAAACAGAGGCCTATGAAGCGCAAGCGTGAAGGCACGCGTCTGACTCAGTATTAGCGAACTGTGGGGAGATTCCCTATAAACTACGCCATGCAGGTGCAATAAATGTAGCCAGCGTGGTCACACACAATAAAAGTGTACCCAGAACAGCACTTGATGTAAAATTTACAGCCCCATCAGTAAACATTTTTATACCCCGTATGCATGTATACACGCTTGGGTTTTATAGCAGGGAAGGTGCCATGTGTTCGTTTAGGCTTATTTCAGTGCAGAACGTGTAACTTTATACAGTACAAAGTTAAAAAAATTAAAAATAAAAAAAGTTCTCTGGTAGTTATATATGATTTTAATCGATAAATAAGAGGTTTCATTTTCTGGGGGTGGTAAACATGCCGTATTATTTGTTTTCGAGCATTGTTCCACGGTAAGGGATCTTGCATAAACCATGACAAACGCCTAAAGCTATTATAGTGGTTACATGCAGTTTCTGATACTCTTGACTGTTACGTGTTGACTGTAGTGAGGGTATATATACACCCTCTAAATAACAGACCATTAATCCAATTTGTACCTATAGTGTACACACATATTACATCAGTGTGAAAGAAAATTAAAATATAAAAATAAACAGCCAAGGAATAAATTGGACCAAAATGCAACTATTCCATCCAAAAATGTTGTTTCTTATACATGAAAGTTATATAGCAGATGAAACCACAGCTAACAATAAGTATAGGTTATGAATGTACAAACATATGTCGGGCGCATACCTGTACTTAACATATAAGCCGTCATCCCCAAATGACCCATAACTTCATATATCATATAACCAACATTATAGGTCGTTGGGGAATGACGGCTTATACACGTACATGTACATCACGTAATACATCTGAGTCAGACGGCTTAATTAACCTAAGCCAGGATTGGATCTAGGTTACGACACAATTCCTCGAGTCGGTTCTTTCTCGGAGGCTTTCTGTCAAGAAGTTGGTCAGGTATACGTGAAAACACATTTTGCTGAGTTTTCCTTGCTCTCTGATTATTAAAACAATCAGTGGTTGGTCCAGTTCGTTCTGTAAATGCATACCGGTACTTGAAATAGAAACCGTGTTTCTGAGACCTTTATTTTAATTACTTTACGACCTTCTTACTTATTTCTCATCTCTTCCGTGTCAAAAACCGTCTAATTATTTGTTCTCAAGAGGTGGCAGTGCTAGCATTTAGCCACGTACCGTTATAGGTGATACCTAACAAAGGGCTATACGTTAAGCCATATACAGCAGAACCAGCCCTGTTAAAAACTTTACTTATTTATTTATTTATTTGATTGATGTTTTACGCCGAACTCAAATACACTTCACATACATGTACACATACATTATGTTGGGAGGAAACCGGGTGGAGCCCGATGAAAAACTAGGACCGTCAGCACGTTGCTGGCAGACCTTCATATACCCTGTTGTAAAATGGTGTAATCACTCGCTACGAAAACAAGCATACATATGCATATACGCTATTATTCTCTTGTCGGTGTACGCGTACTTTTGTATACATGCCATTTAAGGCATCAATAATCACTCGTCCATCGGCTGATTTCCTATATGTGAATGAGGCATGACACGGGCAAATTAACAAAGGTGTAATTCAATACTATTATATGATTTCAGCGTTTCTGAACCTCTACATACAAACATCGGCCACAAGTTAAAAGAGCTCAGAGCTAAGCGTCAGTTCAATGCATACCTGTGTGTTCTATATGCATCGGTAACACACAAGAAATAAACTGACTATACATGGACTGGAAAAACGCCGGGCACTTGGCACCTACACAAAATGGAGTTGCAAGACATTTGCTTATTTAACGCTTGAGTTAATTGATTATTGTTTAAAATAGTTTTTTTTTTGTCTAAATAAACATTATTTCGAAGTTGATTAAGTCTGCAGAGAACCAAAAAGAAGGGAACATTGGTATATATATATATATGTGTGTGTGTGTGTGTGTGTGTATATATTTATTCATTTATTTAACGGGTGCTTAACACTCTGCTCAAGGTTTTTTCTCTTATATGAGCGTGGTCAAGTTTATACATGGAGGCAGGCGCATTGTCGCCTGTAAAGATAACAGGAATATCCTGGATACTTTTTACAGAGTCGTTTTAAAATTCACCAGTCCAGAAATAAGCTGGTCCATGTCTGTCACTGAAATTTGAAAAAAAAAAAAAATTCTTACCTGTGTAGTAGCTTCCAATAATATAATTCTTTAAGTTTAAGATTTAATTATTCTGCATTGGTCATATGATATCATCTGGATATGCAGCCCTCAGTACTTTTATCCATGCACATGCAAAGAAGACTGACCGCTCCAAGCGCCATACAAATCTATAACAGGGGCTCACTGCCAACTTCTGAGAGCGGCTCTTGCAACTCGCGACCCGGCTAAGCTAGTCCCAGAGAACTTCGCAGGCCTACCAGCTGAGCTAAGTCGAATGAAATCGATCTCCTTCGACTGTCCTCGAGGTCAAAGTGTTTCGTTTTCACGTAAAGAAGCCTTTTCCACCCGAAAAACTCTACACTCGTCAGTTTTGCGGATTCCAAGGCCTCCGTAGACGAAGATGACACGAGTTGTCTTGCAAATGTCCCGCCAGCTTGTCACTGCCAGCGTCGCATTAAAGCCGTTGCTATGCGCGACTTTATTACCTCCGATAAAGAAGAGGTCTGACATGACGACAACTTTCACAATGGCGCTGGCTCCACTACGACACCAGACCTATTTTCCTTTAAACGACTTTGTTGATTGAATATATGTAGGGAATTTATGTCTGAGCAAGATAAAAGCTGGTAAGCTTTAAGGTTTAGATTATTAACTGGTAGAAACACCAGTAAGGTAGAAACACCAATAAGACAGAAAGACCAGTTCAGGATAACAAACAAGAAGTATGACGTTATTGGATTTTGGCTGGCATTGACGTCACTTTATTGTTGCGTCGCGCCATGACTCGGTTCTCTGTTGTAACGTCACAGTGAACAGAACCGTTATTTTGTTACAAAATTGCCTCGACAAAGCCACAGTTTGCCAGCCACCGTAAAGCACTGCGCATGTCTTGGAGCTTATGCCGACAGAGTCTATACAAAATTCGCACAGCGCCACGTCCAAGAAATTCCAGGAAGTTTCCAGGAGTTTCCAGGATAAATTAACGTTTTTCAAAGAAATATGACAAGTCCTATATTTGGATGAAAGTAAAAATGCACAAAGGCACAATATACAACTCCAAATTGTTTTATTTTAATTGTTTAAAACCACTTCGAAACCGCTCATCAAACATGTCAAACAGAGTTTATGTCGCATAACTTTGAAAACAAATTCTGAATCTCTGAAAAAAATCTTGAGGTAAGACAAGTTTTAAATAGCATATCAACTGAATGGCCATTTCATGCAGAATCCAAAGTTGGTTTTAATGACTGCTTTACAGTTTGCTTAGGGTAAAATTAAGCGAATATACACATTTTGTATGACAGACACCACTGATTCTGCTAAGCCGAATATAAATGTATTTTGACATCAAATACAGATACACATGTAGGTGTAGCACTATATGTATCAAAGAGCCCCCCCCCCCCCCATACACACACCCACCTGCACCTTCGTTTGCATTTTACCTACTCTAAAAGAGGGTGAAATATATCTGATGAAGACATATTTGGCATCTGGAAAACCAGTCTTTTCGAAAATGGTGTTTGGCCTGTTCTTCTAGCGTCTCTGTCAAGCATTATTTGCATGATTTACATGTTTTTCTGAAGCTTTCTGAAACTTTTTCTGCTATCAATTTTTCTAATTCAACCAACTCCTTTTCTTGTCTTTTTGGTGACTCCTTAAGCTGTTAGCTTTCGTAACTAATGTCAAATCTCGCTCTTTCGCTGCTCTTACAGAAAAATCATTGGCAGATTTTTGCAATGCACCAATGTCAGTCTTAAGTATTTTTTGTTGTGATTTTAAGTCAGATAGTTCTTCTTATAATTTTCTTTTCTTCTGTTCTACATGGACCCTCTGTTTCTTCTCTTTTTTTTTCACCATCTAAATACTCCTGATATTTTCGTCTAGCTGAACTTGCAGACAGTAGCAGTTTCTTGTCAATTTCCACGTTCTCTATACCTCCCACGTGGTGTAAATGGTCGCAGATAATTCTATGGGCAATCAAAGACTCCTCTCTTAGATTTTCGACCTCAATCTCCTTATTAATAGAGAAGCCTCCTTCTACAGTGGCCTGTCCATGGGACAGCAGTGACAGCAAGCGGACTACTGCCCACCGCTGTTTATATTTTGGCTTGTTGGCCATTTCCCCATGCCACAGCTGGTCAAGGTGATCTTTCTTACGATGAAAGTGAAAGACAGCTGTCCTTGAAGTATCAGGAAGGAATCGGGAGAATTGCCGAATGGCTTCGTCCCCATTTTCTGGCGTAATCCAGCTGGCACCCGATAAAACAGATACTGTTCTCAGCATGTACCGCACTGCTACCTCCTTCTCACTGAAATGTCTTGGATCTAGACATGCAAGACTTCTGGAAAAAGCAAACTTAATTGAGTGTCTTTTCAATGAGCGTGGGTATAAGTTCCACAAGAAGTCGTCTGCATTCATTGCGGAACAACAACACGTCTCTGTCAGATGTTTTCTTGCATCGGATGGCTGTTTGTAAAGCTTTGTCAGCAGCCGGGCCAATATCAATTTTGGCCAAGTGTATGTAGTTGCTGTTGTTCCGTATATCAAATGAGGCTAGTTTCACTGGGGTCAGAGTGTCTGTGACAGAGTGCTTCACAAACCTTTCCAATAAGCCAATTATCAGTTAGTGCAAATCATGGGAAATGAATGGCCACAGAGGCTGGTCATCTTGGAAAGCTGTCAAAAATGGAGAAATTTCCTTAGTCACTGCAAGAAAAAAATTTAGTCTTGCCACCGTCAGTGGAGATTGAACAAACTGTTTGACTATGGTAAAGGACTGATTTTCTGGTTTAGCAACAGTTCTCTTAATCACTTTTTGTACATATTTACAAACACTGTCCCATATGTGTCACGAAATAATGTATAAAGGGCCCATTAAGAGTGAGGCGATTTCAATCTCCGATTTTTCCACACCTGATTGAAATACACTATGAAGGGTGTGTAATTCACAAGAACCAATATTCAGCAGAGATTTCACATATTCTGTCTCCATTTGTGCCTGTACTTTTCGATGAAACTTGAAGTTCACACTTGGCCCATCCATGCTTATCTGAACTAAATTTCTAGCATTTAACCCCTCTAATATTGTGTTCTGTTCATCCAGCTTGTCATCAGCTGTGCAATGACCAATGAACTTAGAGTCTAAATATCTTGATTTGACCTCATCATTGTTCCAGATTCTTATGTAATAGTCCATCTGCTTCTTATGATTTTTCTTATTCAATGACTCATCAAAAAGCAAGACATATTTGCTATTTACTTTTGTTCCAGGAGCGTCTGGTAATGAAGCTTCAAATAGGATGTCTGGAAACATCCTATGGAACAGCGATCCAATTCCCTAGCATGATCTGTAAGACTGATGAGTTTCAACAACATGTAGAGCCCAAAAAATCTCTGCCTTGAGCACTTTGTCTGTGGTTGCAAAGTCTTGTGATGTGCTTTGTCTTGATGACGTAGCAGTCGGTGGTGTGCTTGTGGATGCTCGGTTCTGGCCACCTTCCGCATGTGACGCCACTGCAATATAAATTAAGGACATGTTAGTCAGAATAAAATGTAATGTTATAGTCTAACTTATAAAACCAGACCAAAATTTTAGGCACCAAAATTCCTCTTCAAATGAAAATTTTTAGAATGAAAAATTTTTCATTTCCGTAGTTGCAACATTGTTTTTTCTAACTGACTGGTCTAAGCATTATGTAAATGAAATTATGATAACTTTAATGTATTTTTACATTATGACACATAAACTAAAGGTCACTGAACTATCAGTGCATTGCAGATTCCCCACTGGTATCTTCCGATGGAACATAACTACCTGATGACGCTGGGGATTCCCAGAGTGAAAAAGTCTGTGATTTGAGAACGGGGAATCGGCCTCTGTCAGCTGCATCAAACGCACATCTTTCGCACCTTTGGCATGACTTTTCAGAGCACTTTCACCCATGTTTGAAATGTCAATGGTTTTTTCGACCTCCTGCACTTTGCCAGGTGAAAGGATAACTTTTCCAGCCGGTCCCTGTACGCCGGATGGCTGAGCCACGATGTATTGAAATAACAAACTTTAGACATTTTAATAATTTCTCCCTGCAGCGACATAGCTCTTCACGGCATGAGTTCTCCGTGCACATGTTCTGTCGTACAAGACAATGCCACTGTCGGGGAGACAACAGATCGATTGCGTATGCACACATAGATAATCATTTTTAAAACGTGCATTTTTGTTGTAGTCGCGAAATGAATCACCAAAGACTTAACTTTTCAAATACTACACAACCGTGAATGCCTAACAGCCTCATTTAATTCTGGAAATTGAGTATCTGAGCGTAGGAAAACTGTTTGCTCAGTACATGTATGCCCCATGCTCAGCGGGGGTGCAAAAAGGGTGCATTAAAAGTCCTCTTTTAATGAAGTGACGAAGACATTCTTATTAACTGAAGCGATGAAGCTACCGGTATTCCGTTTTTCATACAGCGGTTAAAGTTGTTTTTATTTATCAACATTCAGAAATATAAATCTGCATTCACTAAGCAAGGGTGACTGTTGCACAGCAGGCGTGTTCTCAGCTGGTATAAGCCAATACAATTCAGGCTTTTACAGTGGAATGGCGAAGCCATTGGTATTCTTTGTTAGGGCTTCGTCCTACAGTCAGATTTGACAACGATTAAAAAATGTCCAACTCCATTAGAACCGTCATAGAAGGCCCTGTAGAGGCCCTAAATATATACATCAACATATAAACCGAAGTGAAATAATGTTGAGCACAACAAAATACCAGATCTCGACATCCGTTCACTACACCCGCTTGAGGCAGCTGCAAGCAGACGACGAGGTGAAAGATAACATGGGAAGGGATTGGAAAGTGAGCAAAACTGGACAATATTCTGAGAACTACGACTTATAATAATCGGAAATTACAGTATGTTTTACTACAGAATAATCTGTAGTGCATATGCAAATTATGAGCGTTAATGAAACCTAGTTTTGGACTTATGAGGCCGTGAAGCAGATTTCGCTATTAACTTCCATGTTATTTTTACAATGTTTTCACCGCCGTGGCTGCGTGAGCGAAGGCGAATTGGCAAGAGTAAAACCGCTAATGCCAGAATGTCCGCAGTCTCGAATACGAAGGTGCCATTAGGAATGGCATACAGACGTTAGGCCCCATGTGCTTGTGAGATATGTCACACAAAACCATATTTTTCCCAGGGGTTTTTAGGAATTTTTTTCTCGTTTTCTCGGTTTTCAAGTACTGGAAAACGCTTGTTCGTTTTTCCAGAGGTTTCCAGGAGTTTCAAGAAGTGTGCGAACCCTCCTATACGAATAATAATAAGCTCGAAGTTATAAATGTTTTGTGTGGAACTGTAAATATAATTAGCGTTTCCCATACAACAGTCATACATATACTAGTCATACAGACTATAGACGATAGAAATCAGATACAGACTAAAAACTGGGGCTCATTCATGTCCTGGTTAAGCGACGTTCTCTTTCTTCATGCACACGTAGGCCTACACGTGACGTGTAAACGTGACGCTATGCAAGTGACTTCACCAAGAGGGGAGTCCCCGCAACAGAGCCCACCGAAACCCCCTTTGCAGTCAGTCAAGGAATCAATTTACCCATGTTCTGGACACAAAAGCCGTTCAAATTTTCTGGCACCATGCAAGATGGGAAATCTCACGTTCGATCTGCATATATATCTTGAGCTGTGGTCTGTGACTATGAAACTACACTCAAGGTCTAGCTGCAACCACCGAAACAGAATCTACAATTCACACAGACAAGCTACAGCCATGTGAGCGATAAATACTGTATGTCTTTACACATCTGATAGCATAGCAGCTTAAATGTTATAATAGTGTCTTCCTAGATGCCAAGATTAGCGCATTCCCTCCCGGAGCCTTACATTGTGGAAGGCCAACTTCCATACCGGTTTATATGGTGACTGATTTGTGCCATTTCTTGCTTACCTACTTTTCTCCGGCCGTGAAGACTACTGTGTAGGTGAAAGCACAAGAGCAAGAAAACAAGAAAATTTCACCGTCAAAATAAGTGAGAAATGCAAATAATAAAATAAGAAATTTAAAAATATCGGTATATTATGGTGTTCTGATAGAGCCATTCGAAATTTGGAACATTTTCTACTGAGTTTTCATGATTCATATATGTTTCTCTTGAAGTCTTATCATTGGGAGCAAAGAATTCAATGTATGCGCAAAACTGAATTCACGCAATCACAAAAGCATTTTAGGCAATACTGATAAATTCAGCGATAAACTTCGAAAAACAGCAAAAAAGTTTTCACCGCGGTTTTTCATCGAAACATTTTAAACGAAAATAAAAATGATACAAAACTTTGTAACAGCAAAACAAAAAACAAAACAAAAAAAAAAACTTGCTGTGAAAATAAAAAAAGACGAAAACAAATTTTATTCATGCTCCCCTTAGTGAAGCTTGCGTATGTAAATCAGACATGCGCATGAGATCCAAAGTGAAAGCATCCATCTTCTGACAATATCACCCATACCTTTGGCAGGCTCAGCACGAATCAAGGTCAAGGTAGCTTCGTTTTCGTCTTTAAATTTTCTTTAATTTCGCGCTGTTTTCTGCTTTGTTTTCGTGAAAATAGCTTCTGTAATGGGAGGTTCTGACAGTCAAGTCCAGATTTCAGTAAGATAATCTCGTTTTCTGTTGTAGGATTACAGTGCTTGTGTGCTACCTAATTGTTTCTAAGAAAAACTCTGTTTTACGTGGAAGAGTGTGATTTAATTTCAAAAGAAGAACAAAAGATTTGGACTACACCGCCCTCAACCGCGTTATTGTAGGCGGGATGGTGTTTTCGTAGTTCTCCGTTTCCTGTTTTATCACTTTCTCTGTGAAATGTTGATGCCATAGATACTATATATACTGAAGCATTTTTCTTCCTTTCATGCAACTTCGTCTGAAATATCTCTGGGCGTCAGTAAAATGGGTGGAGGCAATATATGGCCACATTAGAAAAAACACACCGCATGGAATATTTAATGCCGGCCTCGTTGTGGAATTTATCCTAATCGACTGTTAAAACACTGTTAAATTTACTCTAGCTGAACAACAAAACGAATTAATATCTGCCAGATCTTCTAATTTAGAAAACAACAAATGACACAGATCAGTCACTTGCATCGTTCAATGTTCTTCATCTGTGTCAAAACAGAGTCTTACAAATAATTTAGATAGATAGATTTATTATCTAGTCCGACATGATCTGCGCCTGTATGCGAATTCATAGACCTGGTATGGCGTTATATAGACCGAGCGCTCACGATTCTGATATTTCGCACAGTCTATTAAGGTCATGGAAGCAAATATAAGAAAAACTAATGAAGTTGGCGGCAGGCTAATACCAGGCGATTTAGAGCAAAATAAACGTGAAACATTTTAGTCCATACTTTATTCACTCTGCTGGTGCCATTTTGGATTCCTCGGGATTTCTACTGTCATTAGTGAACATATTTCCTTGCTAGGCAGATGCGATAACTGCCACTCGAGGACATGGCTATACTCGTTGTATAGCTCGCATGCGTGAACACGGCGCCACCTAGCGAAAACCGCTAGCACGCAAACAAGAACGTGCTTCTGCCACCTCTTTGACAGGTGCACACTGTTTCCTTAGACTATAAGTTAAGCGCCTTTTTCGACAATTATTGTCAACTCTGCTTGTTTTGTGTTGTTTGTTTGTTTTTTTTTTATTCATTTAAGACACTACAACGTTTTCTATACAGAAACTTTGAAGGACTCAAGGAAGTAAAGAGTTCCTTTGCAGTTTTGGGAGTAAACACAGAGGCCACTTTTCGCCGATCATATCCTGATTTTCCTCTCTTCACAAATAGTTTTTCACATCTGCAACACTCCAAGGTGTGAGTAGAAGTAAGAAATTCCACCCAAAGTTATCCATTTTTACGATGATATTTCGCCACGCGTTCTTGTTAACGTGCCGGTGGAAGCACATGTTCTTGTTTACATGCTGGTGGGTTTCGCTACGTGGCACCGTGTTCGCGCATGCGTGCCATACAACGAGTATAACCATGGCGTCGAGTGGCATTGATCGCCTCTGTCTAGCAAGAAAATATATCCTGTAATGACAGCAGAAATGCCAAGTGGGAAAGCAAATTTATGGTAACAACAGAATGAATAAAGTATGTACTAAAAATGTTTCACGTTTATTTTGCTCTAAATCGTTTGGTATTCGCCTGTTGCAAATTTATTAGTTTTTCTTGTGCTTGCCCCCATGGCTTCCAACAGACAGTGCAAAACATCAGAATCGTCAACGCTCGTCAGTAGTATCATACAGGACTGGTGTGGGAAGTGTAGCACAAGAGGATAACTCGTGCGGTAGGCACAAAATTATGCAGTAAAGTCGGCGGACTTCGGAAGTTCGGGTATCTTCGGATTATACATCATTGAAATACTATAAATAAAATAAACCAATTCACCAAAATATAATCGAATGCAGCCGTTACCTACTAAAGTTGTGTTTATGTTGCAATGTTGAACCTTTGTGCAGCCGGAAGTTGTATGACCACATACTCGTGTCGGGTATGAATAATCGGCGCCTGTCGTCTGCGATCGGATATCTGGGGAAATTTGCGCTGATGTTGATCTCGTCGATCTACTGGGGAGGCTCTTCATTAGGGGTCACAAATTATAATCTTGACACTGTTTAAATCTCATTTACTATACAAACATCTTACTAAAAAGTCTACAGTTTCAACCTCCACTTCTTGCACAGAAATTCCAACTCTCCATTCTAATGCAACTCAGTCAGCTGAAATTGTCCCACTTCTGACAGATCAACTCCCGATGCCATTAGATATCATGTGTGAGCGTGTTACACACTTGTCAGTTCGAGTCAACACCGCAGAATCTCGTCCTTATTTGATTGATTAGAAACGATCAGATGTCAATAAGACAAATGCAGCGAGCAGTATAAGTAACACTTTATGTTTTGGACAATCCAAGGGTACCCAAGAGAAACAACCTGGTCTCGCGGCTAACTGGAATAAGGAAACCGAGTCTCCCTTTAGTACTCCGAAAATCAACAAAAGGCAGTTTCATCCAAAGCTCTACCATCACACCGTCTCCTAACAAGTCAAGAAACACTAGCCAAAAAGAAAGCTACAAAAGAAATTTATCAAGCAAAGAAAACAAAACAATAAGACTATTAAATCAAGGACAGGCACGTGTAACGTTTGTGTGAGATACTTGGTCGACTCTTGTCTTCTGATTACGTACTTATATTACCGGGCAATTCAATGGCTCATTAACGAAGTTAGCCAGTCAGTTGCTCATATAAAGCAGTATATTCTGTTACACGGAGAATCACTTTTACACAAACCCTCATGCTTTTCACATATAAAATTATTTTTCCTTTTTACATGCACCGGTCTTTTTTAATGCAGAGGAAAATTTAGGACAAGCGCTACAAAATATTTCGACCGCTGGAGAGTTGAAAATACTGGTATGAATTTCCACAGCGGTGAAAGTATTTTTTCTTTTTCGATTAGTTTGTGAAAATAAAAAAATAAAGAAAAAGAATCGTTGCATTTCTATACTGAATTTTTTGTTTGGATTTTTTAATCTAACATGCAGAGCGGCATCTTTGGAACATCTTCACCAGTCGCTGTCTGAGTTCTACACATGTATATTCAGATCTTTAAAGCGTGTTCGTTCAGTGCTCTCGCCGGGATGACAAGAATTAATAGCTGAAAGTTTTTTCATACCGGGCGTGGTTATCCTTTAAATTTGGGTCTCAGTCCACTGTCACTCTGTGGTGGTATATGCCAAAAACAATCAAATAAATAAGGTACATATATTATGTATGAGCAATGTCTACATTATTACTGTTAATAGGTCTTTCACTCTGTTACTTTTCTCAGACCAAACAAAATGAAGAACTATGGAGGAAAGGAACTGAGAGTTGGGGCTTGATACAGGGCAGTGACCGACCAACGCTTTCGATGCAAATACAATTGCGACATTTGATGGAATAAGGAAGGTTGCATGTTTACGGAAGTCATCTTCAAAGCTTGTTTGAGAGCCATTTCAAGAAAGCCTAAGCGTATCTGGAAAATTTTATTTAAAGCCGAAGTTCCCTGCTAAAGTCCTCAACAAGAAGACAGGACTTGTTCCAACATGTACCCTACGCTTCAAGTATAACGAAAGAGATGAAGGGAGAATCTGAGAAATTTCATCCGGCTCTATGCTTGAATTTATTATTGTGTTATTAAAAAAGAAACATAGGAGCAAAAAAAGTCAATTTATTGTCATTGTTTACACACTGTCGTTTATTTAAAAAAATAGAAGTGTCCGAATTTCCCCGACACGATTACGACCATACACAGTTGTGCCCGAATGTACCCGATATATGTCCGTAATTCCCGACTGATAGCCTTCATAATTCTCAGCCAATAAATGAAGCTTTGCACAAAGGGCCTATCGCACGTGCTTGAGGCAATTTTTAAATTCTCCGCTATTCGGTAGATTTCAGCGAACAGCTGTAAGTGGAGAGTGTATTTGGTATTTTTCGAACTTTAGCCGAAAGTGTCCGAAGTTCCCCGAGTTTACCCTAAAGCGAATTCTGATGAAATGATGAATGCACCAGCCAGCGGCGAGTGTCGGTGATGTCCAGATTCATGGAGTAAGTTTCTTTGCCATTTCCATAACACATTTTGGCAGTAGTAAGGATAAGGGTGATATCACGTGGTATTTTGACGCCCGTTCATTGAAAAATGTCCTTTTCTCAATGAACATCGGAAAAGTGGGTCAGCGACGAACAAAAGCTCAACCCATTCTTTACAAATCCAAACATTTTCATTGCGTTCAGTTTAGTATAAACTGGAAGGAAGGAACGATGCATACGTGTGACTGACATTTTGGATGATAGGGAACAGGGAGCATCGTCAGCTACGCTACAACAACAACAGGTAGCTTTTGTGCGACGTCACTGGGGCTGGGGAGAGAATGCCACCCATAAATCTCACTACCGTCGCAACTTACGCTTGAGTGTTTTGGGCTTAGACTCAGGGAATTCAGTTTTCTTCCACATCTGGGCGGATTTTGGCATTGTTTTTTTGTTGCTATTTATTTGTTTTTAAGTTTCATCGCGAGTTACAACAGTTGCACTGTTATATTTATATATGTTATTTACGGATAAATGGATGCAGCTAGAGGCGATGATGTGCTGGGCATATCTGTGATGGCTACATATATGGTCTGGTGGTAACTAGATTGCCATTATCTACCCTTTATCTACTATATAAGTAAGAATATAATTTTTCTGATCTACATGTATATTCAGTTTACCAGAACTTTGTTCACTTAGATGACAGCAGTCTGGTTTAGCGGTGCAAGAAACTGGAGTGCTAGGAGTAAACGACTGACCTTTGGCAGGTACTGGATGAACCTCCTGACTTAAAACCAAAGCAAATCAGCGATAACTGGATTTGAACATGTGACTTCATTAATTGTCTGAACTAGTAAGGCCCTAAAATGATAAGAACTACACATAATAAAAATAGCAGGTTTGTTTTGTAATAAAACACAGATCTCCATAAAATAGGTACACATGACTGTGCTTGAAGATCCAGAACAGATTTTACATCTCACTGGAACTGGCTGTTTTGGAATTTTGATGCTACTGGGGGGAAAAAGGAATACATACCGCTATTGGAATACATATTAGAGATAGCAGTGATGTCTGCTGATGCAGTCAGATTATTATACGTTTCAGTTTAAGGATCCTATTGCTACATGTATTTCAAGTAGTCTGTGAATGCATGCATTTAATTAAGTCAGAGTTATCAGATGAAGCGGCATCTGTTGCATCTACATCAAAAGAATTCGTTTTTTTCAAGGTACGTGTTGGTATGTGGGAAGGCCCGACCGCACCCTACGGACGATCGTGGGTTTCGACTGGGCTCTGCCCAGTTTCCTACCATTGTAATGCTGGTCGCCATCATATAAGTGAAATTTTCTCAAGTACACCTTTATCCACCTTATAATCAACTCATTCAAATCAGTGGAACCTTTGATTGTATGTACTTACTGATGGCACTGTTATTGATAGTGGTGTTTAGTGTTTTAAATATGAAATATAGCCAAATCTATGAGATTTAGTAATTAAATAGATGTTAGATGAATTTGCCATGTTTGCATGATCGTCATTTGAAGAAAGAGTGATGTATTTTGCTTTTGCTCTAAATCCTGATTATAAATTTACAGTTGCATGTATACGCCAAATTTAATCTCACACGTAAACCTAGTCTTCCCGCATAATACCCCGGCTTATGCCTTGTGTCAGTCAGTTTGTGAGTTAGCTGGTAAGGAGTGACAATTTACCCCAGGGTTCTGTCTGGTTTCAACTATCATAACCCTTACTTCTGTCATGTGCCCATATATCTGTCAAATGTTTTGGCATAAGAGACACTATTCAAATGGATCAAGTCAGAAGTAATAAGGTCAGTTTCATAGTGTAAAGTTTTTTTTCTACATTTTTGGATTTTGCAGTGCTTTTGCAGTCTGTGTGCGTTCTAAGATGAAGGATTCATATCATATCTAGGCCTGTCCAGCAGCTGAAGGTGAATAATCTTTTAGAAAACTACTCACAACACATGGAGGGTGATCTACATCCCCCAGGTGAAGGTCACCGTAAGCGTCAAGGTCATTTCCATGGAAACAGTGGAGAGGATTCCCATGGCAACCATTCCCAAGGAGAATGGCTTGACAGTGGTGTTTTTCATGAACCCGTTAAGGCTCCAGATCAAAAGAATGTCAACAAAGTCCATGATGTAGGAGAATTAGGTACGGCTAACAGTATACCCATGATGAGAGAGGAAGAGAAAGAACGAGAATTGAGCAATTCTCCAAAATTAGGTCGTGAATCTGAAACTAGGTCAAAATATGATGTGGCCAGATATGATGAAGACCTTAAAAATGATTTAAAAGAGGAGGGAAGTTCAGGAGTTTTGAAGAATGAGGCTGGTACAGAAGTTAGAGATGGCAGTTCAAGGGATTTGGCCGAAGGAAATGAACAAAAATCTTCATTGTCAGGAGTTACCAAAGACTGGAACAAATCTGTGACAACGGAACAAGGTATAAAGACAGCACATAGTGAACTGAGCCATTCTGGAAGTGATAGCAACAAATCCGAAGACGGCAAAGAAGCTCAATTTTCAGCTTCTGCTCCGTCACCTGTGGGCAGATCAAAACGACACAGAGCAAAGAAAAGTCCATTACGAGTGTTCAGACCTCGCTCGAAGAGCTGGAACACATACGGGGCTATGGAAAGTTCCTCCGGCACTGAGCAGTCCACAAACAGTGATGCACCACCAGAGGGTGCTGGCAGTGGGGAATCTGGGGACGCTCCGGAGTTTTCATTCCGCAGGATCAGCACCCGTCACAAGTTTACGCTCCTCTCTATAGCGTTTGTGAACTTTGGTGCCAGTGCAGCTTTTGCTTTGTTGGCTCCCTTCTTCCCGCAAGAAGTAAGTAATTACCTTGATGGGACTCTGATGTGAACTGCAGTAAGGAACTCTAGAACTAAGATTACTGTTTTAAGTGAAATATTGAAACTTGTCTTCATTAAATTCATTTTTTGGATCAAAGTTTATATCTTTTAATTTATTCCTATGCTCATTTTCCGTCAGTGGTTAGAAATTTTTATGGAAATCATGTGAATGATGAACTTATACTGGTAATGTGACATAACCCAATGCTCCCTATTTGGACAGACAGGTACAAACAGAGAGTTGTTTTAACAGTTATCAATGCTTAGTTGATGTCACAACTGCATGCTACTTGATTTTCGGAATACCGGTAACTGAAGGAGGCCACATGGAAACTAGTTTATAGATACATGTATATTTATGAATGAGGAAGAAAACCGAGAAGTGTTTTTATACATTATATTTAATGACACATCCTAATCTGTTCATGTATCCTAAGAAAGGGGCCCTCATGGAATGGGAAATTTGTAAAACTCCTTCCCATTTTTAACAAAGGGGTCCAAAGCTGTGAGCGTCATTGTTCTTTCTTGGATTATGTCACAGTGGTACGTGCATGTGTGCTTAGAAATCACTCGCAGTGTTGGTAGTATGCAAACACTGCAGCGTCACAGCAGAAAGCACTTTTGTTTGGACCCTTCTCTGTAGCCTGTCCGAGTCTCCCATTATAGCCGACTGAAAACAGTGATGTCACCGTACCGTACATCATGGTCCTGAGAGTTCATCGTTGCACCTCAGTCCTTATTTCCATTTTAATCACAGTTGAAAAAACAATGACGACCATATTTGGAATCAGCACAAAACGGCCTTTCGGATGATTTGTGACTATGTTGGTCAGTGTTAAAGAGTTAAACCTTTAGCAAATAAACAAACTTAATGAAAGAAGCATATTTTGGCAGCACAATGCAGGCTCTAGAAAAAGTAAATCCTTATACATGTATATAAAATCAACTTTTCATTTTTACTTTTGTTCACTTTTGCTTTCCAGGCCTCACTAAAAGGAGTTGGGCAGGATGTGATTGGGATGATATTTGGGATATATGAGCTGCTCATATTCCTCTCCTCTCCAATTTTGGGCAGCCTGGTGAGTTTGGCCACAGTCGCTTAGATGACAGATAGCTCTAAGTGTCTGGCTCGTTAGCCATGGGTTCAGTTTCGAATCTTATCTGTCCTATGATGTTCAAAGTGGTAGTATTCTTCACTTGAGGCTCGAAACTTGCTGGGGCCGATTCCACAGAGCCATGTCTGACTGAAGTCAAAATTTCATATACAAGTTTTGAGCTTATTTTGGGGCTCTAGAAATGAAAGTTTGGATCACATCTTCAACATTATCATCAGAGAGATGTGTCTAAATTTCAACTTCCAATGTGAAAAATTAAGCTCTGGGACAATGATTTAAATTTTGACTCAAGTCAGATACGGCTTTGTGGAATTGGCCCCCTGGTGTTGATATATTCACTTGGGGCACATTATAAGGGAATAGACCAAGTACATGTATAGACCTGATTTCAGTTTACTGTGACCGAGTGGGCCATCATTTCTGGTGTCTTGGGCATAATATTTCACTGAAGCAGCACGACAGATAATGAGTCAACTTCAAGATCTGCCAGCTTCATAAGGAAATGCCGTTATTGTCTGACCATAATGGTGTTGAAATCACATTATTAAATCATCAGTGAAAAAGAAAAACACTGTACAATTTGCAGCCTAATGTTATATGGTTGACCGTGGAATCTGTATTAGGGATGTCGGCGCCATGTCCTAGGCCTGCTGTAGTGAATAAACGAGATTAGATGGGTGATGTTTGTTAGAGATGATGTACCTTAATGGTGTCCACTGTTTGAGGATGTACACTGGCAGGTGTAAAATATTTCATGATGGCAGATTACACTACTGGTGTCCAGTATTTGATGATAACAAAAGTAGAGTACTGGTGTTCAATCATTGATGATGTACACTAACGGTGTCCAACTTGAACCAATAAGAATAGACATTGAAAGCAGCACATAGTAATAATTCCTGTCCTACTGCCTTTCCAGGGCATCAAGATGTGTTTATGTTGCTTGATGGCAGTATGATGGACTAGAATGACGGGTCAGACAGGACAGTAGTGATTGCTATGCAAAAAGGACCAGTGCTCATAATACAGTTTATTATCAGGTTGTAAATGTGTTTCAGATAACAAAAATTGGAGCCAAGTTCATGTTTGTGTCGGGTGTCCTTGTGTCAGGGGCGTGTGGAGCGTTGTTTGGGTGAGTACACATCTTCAGGTTTGTCATTTGGCTGCTGTTAATCTGCATAATCTTAGTTACATATGTACATATATTACATGTATCAACCAATGGAGTGAGTTGAGATTTATAGGTGTTGCCTTCTTTAAGATTGATTTATTTCATTGGAATTCAATATTGTTGGAAGTTAGACCATCTGCTTGTAAACGTCAAACCTTTTGTACATGTAGTTCCAAAGTTTCATTTCTGATGTCTTCTGCATTACTCCATCTAGTGAGGAAGCACTATAAGTTTGTTGACATACTGAATAGTAATAATAATAATATAATAATAATAATATCTATGTTTTCAGACGGTAACAAACTCAGTCAGTATGACAGTATTGATCTTCCCTGAGGCCCTCCATTCACTCACACAATCACTCAGTCACGCGGGTGAAAAAAAAAAAATACACAAAGCAATAATTAATTCAAAGTTATACATATGTATATATATATATATATATATATATATATACGTACAAAGATACAAGGCTTTACTATGTGTTTGGCACTTTCTACCACTTTTGGTGCAAATTTTTAAACGATTTAACTGATGAGGCAGATTGCGTGGATGCAGGGTGATTGCACAGATGCAGGCAGACTGTTCCACTGAACAGCTGCAGAATATGACAAGCTTTTCTTGAGTTGTTTCCTGTGGGGAAAGGGAATTTTTACTTGATTGCTTGTACATGACCTTAGATCATGATGAGGCTCTTCTCTGAATGGGAACAACTTAGTCCAAGATGTTATCATGATGTGGCCAAAATGAAGCAGTGATAATCCCCAAATGCACAAAGTGAACATTAAACTTTCATGTAATGTATTTCAACGAATGAGGGACTTGTTTATAAAACTCTTTCTCGCTTTTATTTACAAAGTGACGACAGACCTAGGTTTCTTATGTTTCTTTCCTGGAGTACGTCACACCTGAGACTATAATAATTACAGTTACACTTCTATGATATTAGTCCCGGATCACTCCATGGAGTGGATGCATGGTCATACCACCCTTAGTCATAGTCAGTTGTACACAACTGGATGCGATGGGTTTCAATCTGATTTGGGACCCTTTGTGTTGCCCCTCAGAGTCTCCCATCATAACGCTGATGTTGTCTTTAATGGTGGTTGTTACAGGACATTAGGGATGAGCCCCCCAGGGACTACTTACATTGTCATGTGCTTCCTGACCAGGTCAGTGGAGGCTTTAGGAAGCTCAGCGGTGCTTGTGGCAAGTTTCGCCATCATTGCCCATGAATTTCCAGCCAACGTGGCAACAATTTTCGTAAGTTTGTTTTTGTGTTTACTTCAACCTTTTTGTGTGTTTGCAAAGCGTTTATTCAAGCATATTGTGATGGAATTAAACTTTTTGTGAAGCCATGAAACTGGCCAACCCAACCAATGCAGTTTTGTCTCTGAAATCAAATTACAGTTGTTAATAAATTGTGCTGACAGTTGTTCTTTCATATGCGACAAGGTTGAAGAATTAGGATGTGTTACTCTGTTGCAGTTAAAATTTTTGGTTGTTATAATCAAGACATGTAATTCAGAAGCTTTTGCAATAAATGCTGCAGGCTTTTAAATTGAAATCAATTCTTACTTTGTCAGGGTGCTTTGGAGACATTCAGTGGGTTTGGGATGATGGTAGGTCCACCACTAGGGGGCGCTCTGTATCAGGTGAGTGCTTTATCACTGGCATTGTTACCAGTTAAGCGAATGATTCAAATGTGGCTTTAAGTCAGGTGGCTGGTCAGGCTACCTGCATATACTGCAGTTTCCTCCTTTCTTAAACCTAACTGCCAAAATATAAGTGGAGAATTCTTGAGTAAAGCAACAGTCAAATAAATGAAGAAAGTTATGTGAAATAGTGTCCAGATGTAAAACTTCAATTGCAGTGTGCTAACAGTATGTAATTTCATGGAATTTTTCAACAACAAATCACTCTGCTGTACATACCCTGGTACAGAAGGGTATTACAGTAATTAGTTGGTTAACAATGTTATAAAATTCTATTTTAGTTACATGCAGTGTTAATTATCATAAATTTCACATGACTTTTCACCTGCTTTATAATAGTAAAAGTGATTGAGTTATTGATTGATGAAATTATTGGTTACTTATTGTAAATAATTAAACATAGTGAACCTGAGCTTTGAAACATTGGTGAAAGTCACAACATTTAAATCTTTGCTTTTTGCTGCAGCCAATCAGCTCTTAGACAAAGATGTCACAGGCTTCTCCAGGTATCCATCAGACCTGTTAAATAGGCAATGGATTTTTGATGAAGGCAGGCGTTTTACTTCAGGCTCTCCTGTACCTGCTACTCATAAAGTTCATTGTAACTGATAAGTTCACAAATTGTCAGTGATAAAATACTTAAACTTAAATACTAGTAACTAAATCTTGTGTGTTGTCAGGCTGGCGGGTTTGGGCTGCCATTTTACACCCTGGGGGGTCTGCTCATAGCCTGTGGGATCATCTGTATTTGGCTGCTTCCCGTTCAAAACCGTAAGCCAATTCTTTCCCATCGAAAACTGTATGAAGCCGCTTCTTTCCCATCAAAAACCGTATGTCACTTCTTTCCCGTCCAAAACCATAACTCACTTCTTTCGCCTCCCAAACTGTAAGTCACTTCTGTTCAGTCCCAAATTGTAAGTCACTTCTGCTCTATCCAAAACCATAATTGATTTCTGTTTGTTTTGGCAGCTGCAAACCATAAGCCACTTCTGTTCTGTATTTGGCTGCTTCCTGTCCAAAACCACTACTTACTTCAGTCCTCTCCAAAACCCTCAGTCACTTAAAGCTGCTTAGTTTTTGGCTACTACTTGTCCCAGACTGTAAGTTTGTTCTGTAGTTCAAAACCATAAGTCGTCTTTGTTCCATCCAAAATCGTAAATCATTTCTGTTGTGTCCAAAAGGCTAAGTCCCTTCTGTTCTGTCCAACACTGTAAGTCACTTTTATTCCTTCTAAAACCAGAGGTCACTTTTATTCTGTATGTGGCAATTTCTTGTCCAAAACTGTAAGTCACTTCTGTTCTGTCCATCACCATAAATCAGATCTTTCTTGTCCAAATGCACAAGTCACTTCTGTTCTGTATTTGGCATCTTCCTGTCCAAAATCATAGCTCACTTCTGTTCTGTCCAAAACAATAATTCACTTCTGTTCTATCCAAAACCATGAGACACTTATGTTTTGTCCAAAACCATAAGTCAGTTCTGTTCTGTCCAAAACCCTAAGTCACTTTTGTTCTATTCAAAATCATAAGGCACTTCCGTTCTGTCCAAAACCATATGTCACTTCTGTTCTGTCCAAAGCTAGAAGACACATCTGTTTTGTCCAAAACCATAAGTCACTTCTGTTCTCTCCGAAACCATAAGTCACTTCTGTTCTGTGCAAAACCATAAATCACTTCTGTTCTGTCCAAAAGCACAAGTCACTTCTGTTCTGTTTGAAACCATAAGTCACTTCTGTTCTGTTTGAAACCATAAGTCACTTCTATTTTCCGAAACCATAAGACACGTCTGTTTTGTCCAAAACCATAAGTTTGTTCTGTCCAAAACCACAAGTCACTTTTGTTCTGTCCAAAAACACAAGTCACTTCTGTTCTCTCCAACATCACAAGTCACTTTTGTTCTGTCAGAAACCAGAAATCACTTCTGTTTCTTATTTATATTTACATGTCTTAAAGGTTTACGACTTGACCATACATGTAGCTGAGCTAGTTTATATAATGTCTTTAATACATAGAAATTATCATTACATTATGCTGATCTGCATCGCGGTATCTACTTGAGGTCTCTGCATTTGGAGACCTACTTGAGGTCTCAGCATTTGGAGACCTACTTGAGGTCTCTGCATTTGGAGGCCTCCGTGGCTCAGTCGGTTGGCGTGCTAACACAGCCCAATGACCGAAGCCTCTCACCAATGCAGTCGCTGTGAATTCAAGACCAGCTCATGCTGGCTTCCTCTCCGGCTGTATGTGGGACGGTCTGTGGATGGTCGTGGGTTTCCCCCGGGCTCTGCCCGGTTTCCTCCCACACGCTGTCGTGTAAGTGAAATATTCTTGAGTACGGCGTAAAACACCAATCAAATAAATAAATAAATAAATCTCTGCATTTGCATCGTGGTTTTGACCGAGCCCACAGGGCAAGGTTGATAGGGTAATGCAACTGCAGAGAATGGGATCTGATGCGATAATGCAGATCTGTGCAGTGTAATGATAATCTGTTTATCATATACCATCTACTGAAACTACTTTCGGGACGTTAAAATCGAGAAATTTCTTTAGACTACTCTGGCGCGCACATGGATTTCGTTCTAAATATAACTTATTTCAGAAGAGTTAATCACCACAGGAGACAGAAACATTAGGTAAAAAAAGGAAAATAAAGAAAGAAAAGAAAATAAAACAAAGGCTTGAAAAATGGTGGAAATAGTATTTATACATTTAGACATCAAGTGAGTATAACTGGGCTTTAAAAACAGAGATGCTGTCTTAACGTAAGAACTGTAACGTTCATATAAACATCATCTCAGACCTGACAAGTGGCATTTTGAAATTGAGTATAGGAACTGTAAAGTGTGCTAAAAAAAAATCAAAAAAAAATCAGATCAACGACCAATTTTTGAAGTGAAGAACTGATTAATTACATGTGAATGACAGAAAGTTCTTTAAAATTGCTGAAGTTTCTGTGAGTTCATGAAAGAGTTTGTCAACAGGCATCTGATCTGTGGCAGAAATTAATGTGGAGGGTGCAATTTGAAAAGGATGCACCCTAGAAAATACCGACAGTTGTACTTGTGCGAGTGGCTTGGTTCATATTGTGTGTGAAATTCTGTGAAAGGAATAGATCATTCTGCTCCGTAGAAGTGGATGGGACAGCGGCATCAATTTCTGTGGATGTCTGGATTGGGGAGGAAGTGTTACTGTCATGGCGGAGGGCGGTGTCACTTTTGCATTTGAAATGATGTGGCTTATCTTTTCCTGCATACCATGATAGGCAACGATGTAATTATTTACACTTGCAACATTTTTTATGGCAGTGAGTTGCATAATAGTCGTGGGAGCTACATCAGCATGAAGGAGGCAGGTACGTGTTGTTTTGTGGGCACTGTGGTTTGTCAAACGGCCAGGTAAACTTCGATGGTTTGCCATCGTTTTCATTGGTTGGCATTTATACCATACATTACAGAAAACTTTTCTTGTGTAATTGATGCTGAGGTAAAATGGACTCTCAGCTGCACACATTTTTGGTGGCCTGTGGTCCTTGTAGACTTTGTATGTCTCCACTGGGCAGTGGCCCTTGTTGACGAGCGCAAGTTGTTTAGGCTGGAAGGGGTGGAAATGCGTGTTTTAGTGTCGTGCTCATTGTACTCCAGGTATTCTTCCCCCTGAGCAACTTGTGTTAAGGTCACGTCTTTCTATCTGAGTTTATAATTTTCTTCTCATTCAGGTTGGCCAAAATGAGATGAAGTCATTAACCATATATTGTTGACAAGTGCCTATGATTCCCTGTTAATTTATTTTACTTCAGTATACATTCCTCATTTTCTGTCAGCGGCTCAGCTCTGTTTGGTCAGTTCCCTTTACCTTTCTGTTTGAGCTCCTTGCGTTTTGAAGCAAGGATATCACGCGAAGATTGAAATTTTTTGGTCAAAAATCAAGCTATGTGCATCGTTATGCTCTCGTAGATAACATTCAGCGGTAACTGGTCAGAGTGTCTGGTTCGTATTCGCTGCCGTCATGTTTTCTCAGGGAAAGAAGGAACGACCCAATGTAATTGTTCAACTGGACGAGTGGGATGTTCTCAATTTCCCGAGGAAAGGTTTGCAGGAATCCAGAAAATATTCTGACCGTGCTTCAGCGAAAGTTAGTTCCCTGTTCAGAAATGATCTCTTTCGTGTCATTTCTGTCCAACCAAAATCCGTGGTCAAAATTTGGCATCTTCGAGTCACTGCTGTCCTCAGCTTCCATAACGGCGTGATTTTCACTGGTAACAGTAGAGCACAGTTCCAAAGGTAAACAGGTCGGAAATCCGGAAAAAACCGAGTAGCAACAACAAACTTTTAAAAGGAGAAACAGGAAAAGGCAAATTTAAATATTTACAGGGGAAAACTTAATGTACAGATGACTTGCAAGTGTCATGGACTAGAACTTTGGTCTGAATGGACATCGACAGCTATCAGCGTTGCGCAGTGTAATTTGACGGTAAAAAAAATCACTAAGCAGATGACATAAAAAGATGACGCAGATAGTTTAATGTAATCTTTTCGCCTATAATGTTGGCATGCAGATAGTGTAGAAAAAAAATATTTTAATTTTTATGGGTCTTAATTTCAGGCAGAATAAATCGCATATTCGTGTAAGTACGTCAGAACTGCATGAAATTCCCGTCAAGGAACACACGGCTTTCCCAGGGAAAGATCACTCGGTGCGAAAGCAGTCCCAAGCGTACAGATGTTCAGAGGATGGTGATATGAAAAATGTCAGGGGGTCCTGTATCGGGCGGGTGACATACATAGGTATACCATAAAACAATTTAACTGAGGCCGGTCAGTAGCTGTGAGTTCAAGTCAAGCTTTCTCTCTGGCATACATGTGTGTGAGAAAGTCTGCCAGTGACCTGCAGATGGTTATGGGTTACCTCCAGACTCTTCCTGGTTTCCTCCCACCATAAAGCTTGCAGCCATCATAAAAGTGAAATATTCCTGAGTATAGCATAAAACACTTGAAATTGAATAAATAAATAAATAATGGTCTTGTACTGTTCCTTTCAGATAGTGAAGTTCCATTTGAAGGGTCGATAATCTCCTTATTCCTGAAACCCTCAGCCTTTGTTGTAGCCATATCTATTGCGGTTGGGGCATTAGGAATAGGATTTCTGGATCCATCCCTAGCTGAACATTTCACTGAGGTAAATTGATCCCGAAATTCCTTATTTTTTTTTTTTTTCAAATACCTTTGTGGTTTAATTGGAAGGCTTTTGTAGTAAGTTGTGTCCAGTGACACAGCGTTTCTGGTGCGCTCTTAACAACTGATCAGTGTTAGGGGAGCAGTGTGGAGGGTGTCAGGCTAATGAAACTTCACTGCTTGTTTCCCGTCATGAGAATTTTTCTTGAGGATATGGGCGGGTTCCCACTTTTCATTATTCATTATGCATTATGGCTTATATGTACCAGAAATACACGTGGCTACAGATGGAATTGTCTTTCTTTATGTACTAAAGGACAGTGTTAGAGCTACTAGCAATTGAGTTTCAGTGGCCTCATGTGAACAACTGACATTACAGGTCTGAGAGTTAATATTACATAATTTATGGCATAAAACACTAATCAGATAAATAAATGAATAAATGAGAACTGCAGCTGTCCATATTTTCTCTGACAAGGCTGAATATCTGTCTTTTTTTTTGAATTCTGACATGCTTACTTTGGTAGATGATAGCTTCACCACAACTAGTCATCCCCAGTCCCAGTTAAATAACTAAATGCTTGCAAATAACCTTACCTTATGTAAGTGCAGTGCCATCTGTTGGCCAAGGGAGGCGATTCAGATGGAAACATTCATGTATTGTTTTGAATTGTCTGCATGCCTCATATAGAGATGTGTTGTTTCTTAACACAGTTCAACCTGAGCCCTTTCTTGATTGGGGTGATGTTTTTCCTGGCATCAGCTGTCTATGCCCTGACTGCGCCCATCTTCGGATGGATCAATGACAATAAGGTGAGGAGGCTTTACTGCGTGCGGTTGGTTAAAGCACTGGCTTGCTGTGACTGTCAGGCCCTCTACCAGTGAGGCTGTGTGTTCAGTTCCAGCTCTTGCTGTTTTGGTTGCAGTAGTTATAAGTTAACAGGTTTGTCAGATACTTGCCAAAGTTCATTGGTTTACTCTGTGCACTCTGGTTTCCTCCATCCGTAAAACTGACTCTGATGAATGAGAAAATGAAAAAAAATTTTTGGGTTATTAAAGCGTTAAACAGCAGTAACTCAGTATGGTGAAGCCAGAAGCTGGGCTTAAAAAAAATAGTAGTGAAAACCTCAGTGTACAGTTCAGGTTATTTCAACAACAAATGACCTAATAATTTCAAGTACTGTTTTTCACATGTTGTGTTAGTGATGCAGCAGTGTAAATATATTATGGCCTCATTGATATGATCAAATGAGCGTTGAAACAAACATTAATTACCAAGAAAGTGAGAAAAAACATCATTATTGTTGAGACTGAATTTCAATTTTTAATGAAAGCTCCCCAATTCAACCACGTTGAGGTGACCCTATTGATCCTGGTTGTATTAGACCCAAAATTTCATCCATGATAAAATTAATGACTAGGCAGCCAAGTGATTTCTAGATTGTCTCTGTTCAGGGAATGGTTGAAGAATTAAAGTAGAGAGTATACTCTGTCCCAGCTCTTGACCTGTTTCTTCATAGTCGCAGATCTTACTCTCTCGGCATGCATGGGAAGGTCTGCCAGCAACGTGCGGCTCGGTCGTGGGTTTCCCCCGGGCTCCGCCTGGCTTCCTCCTACCATAACGCTGGCGTCCGTTGTATAAGTAAAATATTCTTGAGTACGGGGTAAAATACCAGTCAAATAAATAAGTAAATTAGCCACATACAGATTGTTCAAATTAAGCCAACTAGATATCACAGAAGACAATAAATGTGTGACTTTGTGTACTGTTTAGGGCTACACCATCACGATGATTGTGGGTGGTAACGTACTGACAGCCTTCGCTTTTGTGCTCATTGGACCAGCCCCTTTTCTTAACATAAAGCTGTAAGTAGATGTGTTTATAGTTCTAATTGTTTCAGACTGTTTTGTTTTATAGATTATTTCTTCATAGCTGTGGCGATTACTATTTTTGTGTGTGTGTGTGTGTGTAAGAGCCAACCAAGACTTAAAAATTTAATAAATGGAATTACACATATTATGGAAAATCCACTTTTTTTATTTTGTCTTTATCTTGGTGTTTTTCATAATTTTCCTTTTTTTCAAGGATGTCCAAAAAAGTAAATATGTCTTCAGTAGGAAAAATTGCAGAGGTAGTCGACATTTCCGAGAAATTAGATGATTTCGATGTTTGATTTCTATCTGTACACCTTACCCCATCATTGAAAAAAGATGTAATCTGCCCATTGAAACAATAATAGAAATTTGTGTGGCCTATTATGAGAGTAAAGCATGTCTTACACTTTGAAACAATGGCAATGTATATATGTTTCCCTGTATGCCCTTATCCCTCCTACAGTAATTCTGCCCAAATTGTGAATATATTGTCTCATTTCCTACAGACAGCTCTGGCTAGAAATTGTCTCCCTTATACTGATAGGATTTTTCCTAGGATGTGCTCTTATACCCACCTTCAAGGCACTGCTGGACTCGGCAAGGTTAGTTACCTCCCCTTATTTTTTCTGCTTAACCTATCTGTTTTGTGCAGACCGGTCAGTTGAGTGCTTTGTAATAGTTATACGTACCTTCCCTTATTTTCTGCTTAGCATAACTGTTTAGTACTTTCTGGGTGGTTGGGTGCTTCACAACTGTATTGTTGATTGTGTACTGTAGGTTTTGATATCAGGAGATAAGCATTGAAAAACAAATGGAAAGCAGTCTTCAAATTATTATTAAGGGTGTGCCACAGCCAATGTAAAATCTTATGGTGATACATGAAAAGATTTACCGTTTTGCAAGGGTATGCCACAGCCAGTGTAAAATCTTATGGTGATACATGAAAAGATTTACCGTTTTGCAAGCGACACACATGGAGAATTATTCCCAAAATACATTGCAGCTATCCTGTAACCATAATAGGTGAAAAATGTACCACGCCTCAAGAAATTAAAAGAAAAAGACAGCACTAGACCAAATATATGTACTAAGTATGTTGAGGTAGGAGTTTTAACTGATGCATAAGGCACTAGTTATTTTTGGACCAAGACTGTAACTGTTTCAGCTGACGTCACACTCTGTTTCGGCATTTAGCTGTGTGTGCATGGGGCATGAGTGACGTCATTCTCTGACTTAAGGCACGCCATGTTATATGTTATGGCCAGGGGTAATGGCTCACAGTAACAGTTACCTTATTGAGACTAAAAATTTGTGTATGTGAAAATATTCATTAAACTTCCTGGATTTCTGTTTCAGTGCTAATGGCTACCCTGAGAGTTTTGCCACATATGGGATAGTGTCAGGGTTGTTCAACTCAGCTTTCTCGTTCGGGTAAGTGACTCATTTTATTTATTTATTTATTTATTTGATTGGTGTTTGACGTCATACTCAAGAATATTTCACTTATATGGCGGCAGCAAGGGAGGACACCGGGAAGAGCCCGGGAAGAGCCCGGGAAAACCCATGACCCTCCACAAGTAGCTGCCAGATCTTCCCATGTACAGCCAGAGAGGAAGCCAACATGAGCTGAACTTGAGCTCACGGCAATGGCATTGGTGGGAGGCTTCTGGGTGATTACGCTGCACTAATGTGCTAACCTACTGAGCCACGGAGACCCCACAGCTTCTTTTAGTACATGTAAAGTTATGAAGGCCTACATGTGCGTAATAATATGAACTCTGTGAACACACTGGTTTCAGAGTTTGTGTGGAACATTTTCCTCTCCGGCCATAAATAGGAAGGTCTGCCAGCAAGCTGCGGATGGTCGTGGGTTTCCCCCGGGCTCTGCCCGGTTTCCTCCCACCATAATGCTGGCCGTCACCGTATAAGTGAAATATTCTTTAGTACGGCGTAAAACACCAGTCAAATAAATAAAATAAATTGTGTGGAACATCGAAAACCTTGAAAAGAATGGAATTTGAGAATAATTTTTCCAGGTCTTGAAAAGATTGGAAATTTTAGAGCCTTGGAAAGTGTTAAAACGATTAGACTACAGAACCAACCTGTGCTACTGTATATAGAAGTCTCACTTTTTCTTGGAGAAGTGCCAATGTTTCCTACATTGATGAAATTGCTCTGTACACATCTGTGTCTCTGAGAAGGACTGAAAGTTCACTAATTGAGGTCATTTTCCATTGCTTTCAGCAGATATAAGTGTGGAAAATTGCTCTGTACACATCTGTGTCTCTGAGAAAGACTGAAAATTCACTAATTGAGGTCATTTTACATTGCATTCAGCAGATATAAGTGTGGAATGTTTTTTTTCGAAATAGCCTGGAAAATGTGAATTTTCGGCTTTGGAAAAGCCTTGAAAAGCATGGAAATTTGATCTCTGTGAAGTTCACAGACCATGTTTAAGGGCAGTGGTCACAAGGGTTTGAGGATACATTTTCTCATGACTTTTTATGCCACACGTCCATGTAAGGGAGGTGCATGTGGTTTAATTTGGGCCTGTCTGTCTCACTGTGTAAATCTGTGTCATGCATTGGTTCCCTTGCAACATAACTGCTCAAAAGATTGACTGACTTTGTGAAAAATTATGTGTTCATGTTGTTTATGAAAGTACAAAGTGAAAACCAGTGCAATTCATGCACAGGTCTTGTGTGTAGTAAATGCCTTGATTCTTATAGGTTGTTGTTTTTCCATGCAACAGTGATGTGCTTCAGATTTTATCAGATTTTGATAAAATGGTTTACAAGGCAGATTCTTTCTGTATTTAGACACCCACTTCAGTGTTCGCTGTAGACTTTTTAGATACTCTCCAGATACTCTACAACTCATATCGTTTTTCAGGTCATTCCTTGGCCCCACAACATTAGGTGGTGTTGTCAATGACACACTTGGTTTTGCTTGGACAGCCTGCATATGTTCTTTATGCTACATCTTTGCTGTAAGTTGTTTTTTTTTTTTTTTTTTTTTTTTTTTTTACATTACATTGAAATTGTGACCTTCCTTGTGTATTGGATATGGTTACTATGTTTAAAGGACAAGGAATTGTTAATGATGGTATTAAACTTTTCTAATTTACTTTTATAAGTTGCAGTTTAACATTGCACGTAACACTTGTGAGTATAGCCCTGATTTGCCTGGCACGTAGAAGTGGTCTATATAAATGGATAATTTAGCCATCAGTAACTTTTTTTTCCTTAACCTTCATTTAAATCGGTTTTCCATTGTTACCAGTGTGCTAGGGCTACCAGTGTCCTAGTGGTGATGGAGTGACTTGCTACCAGTGTGCAGATGGTGAGTGAGTTGCTTGCTACCAGTATGCTACTGGCAGGCAAGTGGCTTGCCACTCATGTGCCAGTTATGAGAAAGTGACTTAGTGCCGTTGTGTTAATGTTGGGGGAGTGTTTTACTACTGTTATACTTGTGGTAAGAAAGTGGCTTGCCACAAGTGTGTTAAAAGTGAATGAGAGGCTGTTAGTCTTCTGTTGATGAGCAAGTGGTTTGCTACCAGTTTTCTTGTTGTGGGCAAGTGGCATGCTGCAAGTGTACTAGCTGGTGTAAGTTAAGAACTAGAACTGTACAGTGCAATAATCTTATTGTCCTTGACAGGGTTTTCTGGTGTTACTGCAAGCGTGTGTACAACGACATTATATCCAGGTCAAGAACGAGAAAGGTAGAACAGACGAGCAATCTTCTCTCCTGCAAACACAGTTCAGTCCTGTAGATATGCCTGCTACTCAAAATTATGAGTGTGTTTGAAACCAACATGTGTTTATCGTCCACCTTTCAGAAGTGGGGGGGGGGGGGTTGGTAGCTTTTCAGTCAGACAGTGAGAGTCTTTCACTGGGTCAGCTCATCAAAGGCAACATTTTCCTGTCCAACTGTCAGGTTTGTCATGTACAGGTTGCGTGGGGGGGGGGGGCTTGTTGTCTCCTTTTGTTAATGATTCTGCCAAGTTTTCTCCACCTGGAAACATTTTACTAGTTAAAGATTAAAAGAATCTTTCAGTATTGTGTGACAGTAAAAGCGAAATGGAAATCCCGAGAATCACTTTTTCTGAAGATGTAAGCTGTGATGTTAGCCTTGTAGAACCACATAAAGGGCTTGTAGAATTGTGATCAAATCTGAACAACACAAATCTGTGATAATTATATCTCCATGAAAAATACAAACCATATTGTCCTCTTGTTTGGTTAATGAAACTGTTATTGTTCTACAAATACAAGATAACTTAATGACTTTTGCACATTTGTGAACAATTGGTAAAGTTTTACACACCTTAAAAGAGATTCTTTATAAAGATCTGCGTGTATGATTTTAAACTTGATCAGTTCTGGTTTTAAAGCAAAGCGATGTACATCAGTTTATGTATAATTGTGTTAACTGATTTCAAACAGATTTATATTCAGGTATTGAATATTCATATCAACTGTATTGTATATTTACATATGTATTTATATATGTATAGCATTTTATACAAATGTCATTTTGTAAATGAGTTTTTTTGTAGTTAATTTTCCCTTAATATGTGTTTTAGAAAATCTTTAATGTGTAATAGTGCAAGTATGTAAAACTATTCTCTCCTGCCACCTTGGAAGATTTTACTGTCTTCCCTTTCTTTTTTGGACATTAATTTAATACATATTAGTGCATGTAGGTATATTGAATCATTGAGAGGTAGATGAATGTTTTCAATGTCTGCGTTACATATAGGAATCTTTCTTTGCCCGTCAAAGCCCATGGTGCCAGTTGAATTTGTTGATCTTGAAAATCTTTAAAAAAGAGTTTATTTTAAGTTTTAAGTATTAAATAGCGTAATGCAGTATGTGTGAAAACAGACGGATATATAAGTTCCTCCCTTCCATTCAGCTTCCACCTGCAGCCATGTCAATATGTATGATTTGATTTTCTCTCCTCCCTGTGCTGGTTTGTCATATTTATTTGATTGGTGTTTTATGCCGTACTCGAGAATATTTCACGTATACCACCTCGGCCAGCATTATGGTGGGAGGAAACCCGGCGGAGCTCGGGGGAAACCCAGGACTGGCAGGTTGCTGGCGGACCTTCCCTCGTACGGCCGGAGAGGAATCCAGCATGAGTGTGTCGAATAATGGAGACCCAAAGTGCCTAATAAAAACAAACAGTGGCGTAGCAACTTCGAGGACAACATTGCCATTGCTACAAGCAATGGCTGCCTGGTAGTGAATTTCGCCTTCCTCACGTGTATCGCAGAGGGATGTGTTCTAAACAAAGTATATAGGCAGGGCAGAACAGTGTGGTTGGCTTGTTTGAAATCAGTTCTTTGTCCCTTTTCAAACCAAGGTTAATCAGTTCGGATTGATCATGGTGTGCTTGGAATAAAATTCCGCAAAAATCTCTGGTATAAGTGGAGTTGCTAACAGCCGGTATTTGCTTTGACCATATTACTGGTTATATGAAAACCCTGATTTCGACACCCAGCAGCTGGATGTTTTTTATCCTAATACACAGGCTAACTCCTTGAGTTGTGTTTTCCTTTGATTTCACGACCCTGGAAGTAAAAGGCCTGAGCTCGAAGAACGCAAAACAGGAAAACACCGACTTGAGCTATCCGCAAAGGATGTTGAAAACGGGGACAAAACGACCAGCTAAAATATCAGACCTCAGCTGACACATGGCCGTCTGCAGATGCAGCTCTTTCTTGTGCGCAGGGTTGTTGTTGTTGTTAGAAAAACAATAGTTATGTATACAAAATATGTATGAAAACCAAAGATTCCCCAAGGAGAAAGAACACTTTTCATTCTTAGAGGAAGAAAAAAAAATGTACACCAAATCATTTAATTTGCCTTTTATCATTAATCAGTTCATCAAGACATTAAACATTTTAGACAGATAATTACAGTTTATTACAAACAACAATCAGCTCAAAAGATATATGGGCACATCAAACACTGTGGTAACCCTCAATTGGGGCCACTTTCACAAAACTCCACGAGTCAGTTTTTGTCGTATCTTCCCTCGCAAACCACGTCGTCTAGGCTATAGCACCACAAAGCGACGTGATTTGCGTGAAAAGTTACGAGAAACTTATTTGCGAAGTTTCGTGAAAGTGGGCCTTGTTGTGTATCGTGAAGAGATCAGAGTAGGATTAACTTTCCAAAGAACAGTTTTTATAGCTGTGTGGGCAAACCAAACATAAATCTACTTTCGCGGAATTTATATACATATATATGCTATAATTATATATTACCCTTACATTACGTTCTTGATAGGACGTATGATGATAATATTTGCTTCATTTTTGCAGGACATTTTCATATGGAAAAGTTTAGAGCCGTCGACTAACAGGGAGTACCCAAATTGCATGGGTGCCACCACTTGTTTGATGTTGTGAAATCTGTCATTAATCATGCTTTCTTTCGCACTTCAGCAGGTGGCTGTTGAATCTTTTCAGTGTGCTATGCATACGACTCTCATGTCTGCGTGTCCCTGTCTATGTATGTTATGAAGACTTAAACGTCAACTATTTTTTCATCTTTCACAAATGAATTAACTCAGGTACGTGAAGAGTGTCCTAACGTTAAAGTAAGGCATTGGTCAGTGGTGGCAAAGTTTCATATTCTGGATAGATATTTCGAATGTTTCAGTAATGTTTATAACATCTGAAATTTTTCTAGAATTCAAAAAAATTGAAAACGTAGTAAAATTAAATGAGTTATTCATTATACTCAATAAATCGGTCCTTGAAAAATCCTTGTAAACCCTCTTAATTCAATTAACTAACCAGCTAACCAATCATTCATGATGCCCTCGTCGTCTTGCTAGATTGTTGTTAAATTGTATGTTGTCTCACATTTACATCGCCAAGACTTACAAACTGTTTTTTGGACTGCTTACTGTGGTCTTTTGTAGACTTTCACTCCCCTCTGAAGGAACTCTCACACTCCCCCATACTTGTCTGTATGTTTCATGGTTGAATATTCTGCACATTTCTCTTACGAAAAACTTATCTGTATCCTTCATGATTGGATTGTGTGCCCATATCCTTCATGGTTAACTTGTCCGTATCCTTCATGATTGGATTGTGTGCCCATTTCCTTCATGATTAACTTGTCTGTATCCTTCATGATTGGATTGCGTGCCCATTTCCTTCATGATTAACTTGTCTGTATCCTTCATGATTGGATTGTGTGCCCATTTCCTTCATGATTAACTTGTCTGTATCCTTCATGATTGGATTGTGTGCCCATTCCTTTCGTGATTTAATTGTCTCTATCCTTCACGATTGAATTCTCTGCCCGTTTCCCTCACGACTAACTTGTGTGATTATTTCCCTGTTTGATAAACTATACACTGAAGATTTCCCACATGTTTTAATGGACTTGTTGTCGTATTTTTCTAGACTGTTCTTTTTCCTTTATACTTGACTGGGTTGTTCATGTCATCCATGATCTGCCGAGCTTTTAGTTTACTTCCCAAGAACGAATGTGAACCACAACAGAACACATACACGGCCGTGTGTACCACCGAAATAAAAAAAAAAGAGTTTTTTTTTGGATGTGCACAATTTGTTTCTCTGTGATACAGAAAGTGTTCAATTTTGTTTACACGTTTTGTGTAGCTGTGGCAGACAATCGTATTTTTGAGGAATTCTTGTGTGATACCAACTGTACATGTATCTCGTGCCTCCACCATGCGTGACTCATCGCCTGGACTGCCCGTACTTGTATATATATATATATAGGCGGTTCATTTCTCATGATTTATTACTGGACAAATCATTTTCCCTGTGTTCCAAGGCTGCTCCATTAACCCTCATATTAGGTTAAGTGTTTCTTAACTAACATGGCCATTGTTATTTTACTCGTAGCGGTACACATTTTACCTTCGGTCTCTTGCAATGAATCGTCATGCGATACTGCTGAAGCCTTGCTATATCTTGCAATATCTCAGCCATATCGTGGCGAGATAAAATTATGTATTACGGAATTATTTAAACTGGGGAAGTACCGAGAATTTTTGCTTTTTTTGTAGGGGTTAAGTTTTGGAGAATTAGACGCTCAGAATTTCATAAATGCTATTTTCTTAAAAGGATTTATCCAATGTTTATATTTGCAGATGTTCAGTTTTTTAGATAAGTTTTCATTTTATCTAAAAAAAATACTTGTTGTGTAATGTAATCATGTTCAAATCAATGAAATGATCAAATCAATAAACTGTTTTTTGTTTTATATATTCCTTTCCTTTTTTTCACCGTCATTGTCTGTGAGGAGTTGTCGTAGAACCCTTTCTGGATTTACGGAGAGGGCCTTAGGCCAGGCCTCATCTCTACCGTACCGTGTTACCGTAGCCAAACAGAGGGGTTCAGAGACCAAACTTCTGAACCCTTTAACCTGCCCTGTTCCTTCTAGAATGATATCGCGGGGTGCGGGTTCAATCCCGGCCTTGGGCAGGGAATTTGTTGATTCCTCCGCTCATTTGCAGTTAATGTTCATACCAAGAAGGAACAATGAATATACATATTCTAAGGAGTGAGTGAGGGAGTGCTTGGGGTTTAAAGTGGTAATTAACAATGTTTCAGTCATGTGAGAATTAAAGTCCTGGTGCGTGTTTTTGGTGGCAGGGCGACTCCATGCCGTAAAAGTGCTTCCGCCACTGGAATATCATACGATAGACACCAGACATGGCGCCCCACCCAGTCACGTTATACTGACACCCCACCGACCAGCCCTGATTCCTTGCGCTAACCCCTCAATGATGAGCACAGAGCGAGTCATCAACAAGTACCATTTTTAAAGTCTTCAGAATAATCTCACACGGGCTTGAACCTGGATCTCCCGACCTGTAACCACCAGGCCACCGAAGCGGTCATGTATTCTAAGCCATCCCCCCTCCCTTGTCGTCATATGACTGAAAAATTATTAAGTACGACGTAAATACCCAAGCATGCATGCATACTTGATGGACGGTCCATTACCTTGAATTCAGCATGAGACGAAACTGTTGCTTGCTTTACATCTCATTGTAGAGGTATAGGTAGAAGTTTCCTTTAAATCCGGCTAAGGTGAGTATATATCTTTCACAGCCTTTGCTATATACAGGTTATGGAAGGCTAACAGATGACCAATATTCCGTCTGGCTAATGAGAAAGATCGAACCTAATGATGATGATTCTTTAACAGCGTATAATATGTCATCATGCATACTAGAACAGGTGTAGGTCTGCCAAAATGGTGGGTGGAGGGGCAGAATTTGTACCCATCGGAATACCTATACACCGTTGAAGAATGGTTCCCTCAAATATCACGCAGTTGTTACTGAGAAATTCAAGTAACTCCATGAACACCGAGACTTCCTGTGAATGACAGCTCCTGCATGTAGCAGAAATGAAGAAGGCTTTGCTGCCTTTGACCTTAATGTGCATAGCGGTGACCGGTTTTGATCAAAGTTGATAAAATTTTATCAGTTAAATCTCTGACAGGCATAGTAGTATAGAGACTAGAGAAATTCCAAGTGGAAATGCCTGAACACGGTGCGTGCATGTTAGCATCTAACTAGTTCATCAGTGAGACGTTTTCAGTTCTTCATACAGTGGGCGTTGGAAATTTTAAAAATTACTCAGCAGTACTCTTTTCTAAATGACTGTAGTTCTGAGTGTATCGTCTTCGTTTCAGGGAATATGCTCGACACACTGGTTTGTGTGGTAAGAATTCGTGAAGCTGACTGAAGTGCTCACACAACACCCAAGGTCCGCTTTCACGAAGAGGGTGTATAAAGTTTCGCCGAGGGTATCCACAATGGCGACGTGCCTCTACACAATGTGCCGTAATGGCAATTGCGTTTGATATAACTTTCACCCTATTTATATAACGGGGCCCTGGACCAAACGAATGCTGAAAGGCGAAATTTGTACACGCCATACCACCTTAGGCCTGTTTCACAAAGCGATTTTCCGCTAAAGCTTAAAACTTGAAGCATTCTTAGAAAACAAAATATTTGGTGCTGGATACTCAAATGGCTAAAATCGCCTTATGACAGCATAGAATCAGTGGTCAAAATTTAACCGATGTGATGCACGTATTTCACAGTTTAATTTGGATTAGAAATTTTAGGGTAAAGCCCAAAATCGCTTTGTGAAACAGGCCCCGGGAGACCAGTTTCCTCAAAATCCAGTGGGGGTACATATATTAGTTTTTATTGACATGCAACATTTCTTATATATGATACACGTTTTTCCGAAGCTAGCAGATCAGCGATGTAGCATTTAATGAACGAGTAGGTGCAGTTTGATAAATATTACTTTCATATGGATATCACCAATGTTGTAGCTATGAGTTCAAGTGCAACCCATTGGCCTACTGGCTTCCTCTCTGGTCGTACGCCCGCAATCTGCGGATGGTTGTGGGTTACCGCCGGTCTCTGCCAGGTTTCCTTCCACCATAAAGCTGGCCGCTGTGGCACATGTATCTATTTTGGGCCCTCAGAAATATTCTTGAGTACGGCGTAAAACACCAATAAAATAAATAAATAAATTAATGGATATTGCACATAGTCGAATTCATATCAGTAGAGGTAGAGGTCTGCTATAGAAAACAGAACCAAAATAAATATAAACCGTGTAGTAATTGCAACACAGATGGACGAATTAATTATACACACATAAGCGTTCACGACAAACGCCTGTTTTTGCCTATCTGCACCAGAATAAATTTGTGACAAAACACCATAGATTATAAGTTAATTAAAATGGGATGTACGGATCAACACATACTTTGTACACCCTACATACGTCATTTTCATTTTAGCAGGCCTTATCGCCCTACCAAAATGAACATTAACAAAATAAATCTCCAAAATAGCTCGTCAGAACAAACATCCTACAAAGACTGTCACGCAGGACAGGTTTTTGCATGGCGCTGTCTGAAATTTTCAATCAAAAAGTAAACCCCCCCTGGAACGAAGATGGCCAATTTAGCGAAGCATTATCATTGCCTGACGGTCTCGGTTTAATGACTACCTCATGGCCACAGAAGCATGCGCGTGAAAAGAACCACGTGACCTCTCGCCGTCGTTTCAACAACAACAACAATGGCCGGTCAAGGGTCAGGACTGGTATTAAATTCTCTGGGATATCAAAAAATAAAAAAAAAAAAATAAAGAAAATCCGGTGTATCGGGTTGTATGTTTGAAAGGTATTCGGCTAGGTGTGTGTGGTTGACATTGTTCGGTACCTGGTATTGACAGACCTAACGAAATTCTCCCCCCAGCCAGTTGTAGATCTTGTGAAACTCCGTGAAACTACTTGTTGAATTTCAACAAATGCAGAGGTCATTCGGAGGCGAAATTCGCGTCCAGGCGAACAAAAAAACAGAGGTAGTCTACAGAAGCCACGCTAAACGTTATTTGATCTTGGGGAATATACGGCCTGGGTTTTATACTCTTAGGTAAGTTGTTTATAAATCTGAGTACCATAGTACGATAACTTTTATCTTCAAAAGCCGCCATCACAGGGAATGTGCATACAGTTTATACATTTAAAACTGTATGCATTTACATTTCTACAGTATGATAGTAAAGATAAGAAGTTAAAGACCTGGATGTTGAAAGTGGAATGTTCTAATCCATTTCTCTTTAGTTACAGCTGAGGCGTTAAGTTAGGGAGATTTTCAGGTACCTGACGAAGTGCGGTTCATGCCTTCCTTCGATCTTTTGAATGCAGTGTTCTTGAGAACAGCGTGAAATAGGGATAAAAGTAAAGAAATGGGTTGATCTTTCCAGTGTTCCGGTAATTCAAGCCTATTCTGAAGGTGAAATGTTTTTTGTTTTTTTGTATTTCAATGTTTTGAAATTCAACATATATGGTAAAGGGAGTAAATGGGATTAATCCGTGGGATTAAGCAAGGCCAAGAAGATTGTAATATTTTACGTACACGACGGCGGCCAGCATTACAGTGGATGGAAACCTGGCAGTGCCCTGGAGAAACCCACGGCCATCCGCAGACTGCTGAAAGACCTCGCCACTTACGACCAGAGGGGAAGTATATGTATGTTACCTTTCGTATACTGTTAACGGGCTTATGTAACAAATCAAAATTTTGTTCCCTTTTTTTTCCTTTTAATGTAAAATCGAGTGTAACATGTCGTTTTGTTGTCAATGAACGCTCCTAATAACCCCATATGGTACGCTTCCGAACTGTATCGTCCATTTACACCAATCGGTTTGCGGTTACATAGGATACACTTGCTCATTACTTTTAAACAGTGCATAGCTGGGTAGCATATAACATCGTGTTGAGTACAATCGCCACGTTGGATATATAAGCGGTTGCAATCGTCAAATTTATGAGATGCATCCTTCTGAGCATGCATAAGGTTTGGCTCATTAAATTTGTGCGCCATTGGCATTCTTTGTGTCTTTCCGGTATCGTTGAAAACCGAGGACTGGTCCTCTCTACATGGTTCCCTCCGAATTTCTTACGAACTACGTTTGCTTATTTTCTTCTGCAACGCCAAGCCTATAGGTTCTTGGAACAAACTCCTCATACAAAAATCAACAGAAATGGACGTATCATAATCGGAAGACTTAACTGGACGTGGTCAGTAATTTAAATTCGTCGATATGTAACTATAGTGACGTATTTACATCCCCATGCAATGTACATAGACTTAAGTTTTGGAGAAAGTTATTCAGTGAGGTTAACTTTGAAGTGCTCTTTTTAACCGAATCATACAAAGAGACATGACCATTGCTGCGCATTGAATATACCTGTTGTAATTTTATTTGACTGGTGTTTTACACCGTACTCAAGAATATTTCACTTGTACGACGGCGGCCAGCATTCTGGTGGGCGGAAACCGCTCAGAGCCTGAGGGAAACCCACGACCATCGGCAGGTTGCTGGCAGACCTTCCCACGCACGGCCGGAGAGGGACCCTTTGTAAGGAAACATTTGCGTTTGAGTTCTTTCATCCCATTTAAACAACCTTTGAAAATATTATGTCATATTGTTGTTTGCTCTTTAGTACATGCAGCTTTGTTTCCTATAAATTTGACTTCTACTGTAGGGAATGCCATGATGTGTCTAAACCACAGTTTGCCGATGCTGTTTGGTTGGTTAAGTATTCCTCCACAGTTGTTTTGTGTCCCCTGTGGTATGCACGGAGTTCAGTTGAAGGTTTATATGTATTCCTCTATACATAGTGCAGTGCTTTTGTGCGTATGTCATGATGGAACTCAAGTTGTGGTTTCATATGCAATTCTGCACAAAACACAGTATTTATGTGTCCGTCAGTGAACGAAGTTTATGTTGAGGTCTCGTAAGCTCACCCTCGAAAGTAAAATCATTACATGACAAGGCGTCACGAGCGACTATAATAAATGTTTCCGAAGAGTGCATTGTCAACGTTGAATTTCAAACCCTCATACAAAATTGCCCGTTAAATCCACTATTTCAGGAATAAAAAATTACCTTTTTTGTTCATCTCTTGGACCCGCCGGGATAGCGGCAGTTGGTAGAGCGTCTGCTTTCTGAGGGAAAGATCTGGGTTCAAACCTCGGTCGGGTCATACCAAAGACTTTAAAAAATGGTACATCCTAGGCACTAGTCGGCCCGGTGTCAGTATAATGTGAACGGGTGAGGGGGCTCGTTGGGTGTCTTCGGCAAGTCGTCTCGGTGAGGCAGCACCAGATAAAAGGTACGGTGGAAATCCGTCCTGCACAAAGGAGACACCGCCTTCGTATGAGTGAAATAATCTTGAGTAGGGCGTTAAACAAAAAGCATTCATTCATTCATTCAGTTTGTTGATCTAATGGATTAATCCCTTCCTGGTAACGACTTTATCCGTAATCAGAAAAGGATACTTCCGTTAGACCGACGAAAATGAAATCCGTCATCGAACGGATTTAACGGAAGAAATATTTTTCTGCAGCCAGAGCAAGACCCAATAGTCTGATATGGCGTCGCCAGAGGCTGATTTACCGAAAGGAATCGCAGACTATGCTGTGGACATGATTGAGGTATCTTTAAAGCCTTTTCGTATCTTTTTACATGAATTTTAGTTATTCAGACTTCCGAGATTTTAGACAAAATTGTAAAGGGCTGTGAATATGAGAGTAAAAGTTGCTAACGGTTTGGATGGGTGAAGTATTCTGTAGATAAACACCCACCCCCAACCCCTGTTTTGACTGTAAGTTGCGTTGTTAGGTAACTAGGCGAGGTGCTGAACAACATTGTCTCATGTTTCTTTTTCGCTGTGAATGTGCTATAAAACTATTAACAGCAATCGAAGGCAGTGGTCAGGATGAAGGTGATATCACGTGGTAGGGTGACGTCAGTTTATTGAAAAATGTCTCAATGAACAACGGCAAAGTGGGTCAGCGACGAACAATAGCTCAACCTATTCTTTACAAATCCCCAATCGAGTAAATCCCACCATGATGTAAGGTGACGGGTGAAACTAGCCTGTGTACATGTACGTAATTGGCTGATACGTTAATATGGTCAATCTCTTTGTACAGTAATTTTGTAGACATACACCCTCCTTTAGTTTTTGTTAAGTATTTACAGCATTCCTCCTTGAGTAGGCGTTTTATTGGTTTAAAATACAACTTCGGTCATTCGGTTTTTCACATGCCTCTTCTAAGCCGCCTTATCATTCAGGCGAACGAAGATTCGGACAACTTCTCTGAAACAGAGCTTGTGATTCGGGAGGATTTCGATGATGGCCACCCTGTGGTCACGAACTATATCGTCAATGAACCAGTCAAGAGGGATAAATCCGCGACGCAACACAAAGGTCATGCGTCGCATGTTGGCAAGAAAGAGAATCATCAACCAACCCAAACGAAGCAAAACCCCTGTGGCATAGAGGTCTCCTTCTCGGATTTGAACAACGTCGCAGTTATGGATCCAGCATCCAGCAGCATGCAACAAATCCCGCCGCTGAACGCTGACCGGAAATCAGATAACGCGTCATCTAAGCCTACTTCAGGTGTAAATTTTTCCCCTGAAGCGCGACCTCTACTCAAAGGGGCTCTGAAGAAAGCCACTTTCAAGCTTGACGACGAAGATCGCGGAGAGAGCATGGAGAGCTACGTGGACAGTGGCGACAGCGTCGTGGAGGATTCCAACAACAACGCTGACGCCACGGAACCGGAAGTAGATTCCTCTTCTAGCAGTCCACGCAGGGACAGTTACGGTGAGTCCATTTTCTGCACTGGTGTCTCAACGGAGGAATAAATAAATAGTGTTTCCAAGTTCACGTTTTTTTTTTCTCGTGAAAATCAGGAAGAGAGGTTAATTAAACGCACCCTTAAATAGATTTTCTTCTGAAAAAAAATGCATTCACGTTTCTCCAACCCGATCGTATAAAAAGAAAATGGCCATCGGTGGGTTCTTAACATATTGAAGTTTCAGGGGCTAATATTGTAGGCCTGTAATACTCTATAGACGTGACACTTTTCCTAAGAAAGCCAACCTTTAAAACATTACATACCATCCAATGACATTGGGTCGGATTTCACCGATTACGTGTGATCAATTTACAACCATCACACTGTCATTCCTACTCGGGTTTTACTCTCCGTGCAGTAATCTTTCATATTCTGGTCCTCCCTGGTGGACTAAGGCCTGTTCCCAGTGCTTTGTTTTTATGTTATTGTTTGCTAAATGTGATGGCGACACAGCATATTGAGTAATTCTAGGCCATGTAGTGACGTCCAGTGTATTGCATTTAACATCACTGCAACTAATTCTGCTTAAGCCACGGTGTTAGCTAAAATGACAAAAGAGCTAGATTTGATTGGATACCTGTGACCATTTGCCAACTATCACATTGTCGTCGCGAACCTGGTTTTACTCTCTATGCTGTAGTCTTTGATATATTCATTGGATCATGTACCACAAAAGTTTTTATCAAATGGATTTTGATATGATTCTCCGCGAGTGTATCTCCCGTAGAATCAAGTGGGTATTATATCAACCAATAGGTCAAGGCCAAATTCCACAAAATTCCACGTCTAGAAAAGTTATTCCGGGACACTACGAAAGAGGATTTGACGCAGTCAGTTGGACAAAGTACTAGCTGAGTGGCGACTCGACATATCTGACTCAATAATATATGAAGCCAGAAATTTTTGGATAGGAACATTCCAAGTTGCATGCTTAATCATTAGGTACGGAGTATGACTTAACTTTATACCCTACAAAAAAAAAAACAATCTTTAAAGAAAAACCCCGCCAAACCAATTTCAAAAAGAACGTTCAACACAAACCACCAATGAACGAAGATTAAAGTAACGTGTATATACAGTACCAGTAAACCCTCAGAAAGATCTTCCGTGAAATCCGTTACATGAGTGATGACAGATTCCCCTTCCGTTAGTCTAACGGATTAATCCGTTCCTGGTAACGAATAAATTCGTAATCAGGAACTGATTAGTCCATTAGATCAACGGAAAGGCAATCCGTCATTCCTCAAATGGCGGATTTAACGGAAGATCTTTCTAAGGGTTTACCCCGTTACTTTATTTACACGTTACTTTAATCTTAGTTCATTGGTGGTTTGTACTGAACGTTCTTTTTGAAATTGGTCTGGCGGTTATTGGATGTTCATTGGTATACGAATGTATGCCACGGCGTCCAGATGTCTCTTGTGTAGAAAGAAAAGTTGCTCGTGATCCTCAAGAGATGAATGTAGTGGAATTTTACGGCAGCAGGCTAAACAGTGACAGCGGGAATGCTAAACAGTGACAGTGGGAATGTTAAACAGTGACAGTGGGAATACGACGAGGTTTTCGTCATGTTGTAACCCCACAAGCCCAAAAACCTGAGGTGTGACAAGCAGGCGAATCGTAACTTTATCTGTCTTACTGTCTAAAAGTGGACATAAGACGACTCTGGAAAATTACCAAGTCACGGAATTGTGCTGGAGAATCTGAGCAAACATCAATCAAACCTCCGCCTGGCAATATATCAATGTATTCTCTTCGCGTGGGTTGACTTTTAATGTGAAATCTACACGCCGCTAAAGCAAGATTATACCACTGACTTGCAAACTTACAGCCAACAAGACGATATAATTAGGATATGAACACCGAATAACTCTCAGTTGTATAGAGCGTTTTTTTTCCCTCTTCAGTGGCGGTCATGGCCAGTTGAACCGCAGTCGGAATAGTATTGTGGTCAGGTCTCATCGGTTTGAGATGCTTGTTTTGTCGTGTAGGGTTCCATGAAACCCCAAACCGGACCGAAATTTCACCAGTCAACTGAATAAACAATACAGACAAGATGGGTGATTCGTAATCCAGTCACATTTTATGTATTATTTTTTTTAGTATTTCCTCATTCATTTAGCCAGGCTTTGCTACTTATTTCTTCATACGGCCACTGTGTATAAGCTAAAGGAAACCCCAAAATCTGAACACGCGACCTCATAAATCAGTTGACTGCTTCTTATCGCGTAGTCAAAATCTTATGCATCTGACCCAGCGAGACTCTCAGTTTGTTTAACAAAATCATGTCTATTTGCATATACGACAGTATTGCTGGTTTGATACGTACGTACTAGGCATCGCGGTGGAAAATAATGAATGTACCGACATTCACGTTTTCGAAAATGGAGTGTCGCCTTTGATGGGCCAAGGGTCTAACTGGTGAAAAGACCAACTACGGGACTGAAACTCTGGTTCACACACACGAACAGGTTGGCACATTCGTTTGCAAACACGAACGATCCAAAAATGTCCATAATATTACGGATGGACCGGCATTTTCGTTTGCAAACAAACACAGACGGGCTGGCACTTTCGCTTGCAAATATTGACGTAAGGACAGTTTCGTTGACGAGTCCACCCAGATAGAAACTTTATTCCCGTGACAAATACACTCAGAAAATACGGAGGGTCCGGCACTTTCCTTGCCAAATACGAAGACAGCAGCGTTCTCGTTGTTTCAAAACAACGATACGTAAAATATGACTTGGATATTACATGGCCAGATAAAGTATTAAGCGCTGGTAAGAGCATTTGATTAGAAGAATATCCGATGTTACACGGTGGCATGTTGATACCATAATGAATCATGTGTTAGTAAGAACTTGGGAATAGTAGAATATCCTATATTACATGGTGACATGTTGATATGATAAAGCATCAAGTGTTAGTAAGAACATAGGATTAGTAGAATATCCGATATTCCACGGTGGCATGTTGTTATAGTACATAGGGTAGTCGGTATCATGAGTTAGTCAGAGCTGGAGATAAATAGGATATCAGGTATTTCACGGCTAGATGTTGTTATGATAAAGCATCATGCGTCAGTCAGATGTAGGGATTGGTACAATATCAGGCATTACACGGCTAGATGTTTTTATGATAGACTAATATAAGATGTTATTCAGCGAGGTGTTGTGATGAAGTATCATATGTTAGGCAGAAATGGCGTTTATCAGATATTACACGGCTACACGTTGTTGTGATGAAGTACCAAGGATTAGTCAGACCTGAGGGTCAGTAGAGTATCAGATATTACACGGCTACACGTTGTTGTGATGAAGTCTTATAGATTAGTCAGACCTGAGGATCAGTAGAGTATCAGATATTACATGACTAGGCATTGTTGTGATGAAGTATCATAGATTAGTCAGACCTGAGGATCAGTAAGGTATCAGATATTACACGCTACACGTTGTTGTGATGAAGTATTATAGATTAGTCAGACCTGAGGGTCAGTAGAGTATCAGATATTACACGGCTGGACATTGTTGTGATGAAGTATCGTAGATTAGTCAGACCTGAGGGTTAGTAGAGTATCAGATGTTACACGGCTACACGTTGTTGTGATGGAGTATCAAGGATTAGTCAGACCTGAGGGTCAGTAGAGTATCAGATATTACACGGCTGGACATTGGTGTGATGAAGTATCGTAGATTAGTCAGACCTGAGGGTCAGTAGAGTATCAGATGCTACACGGCTAGACGTTGTTGTGATGGAGTATCAAGGATTAGTCAGACCTGGGGATCAGTAAGGTATCTGATATTACACGGCTACACGTTGTTGTGATGAAGTATCGTAGATTAGTCAGACCTGAGGATCAGTAAGGTATCAGATATTGCACGGCTAGACGTTGTTGTGATGAAGTATTATAGATTATGTCACACCTGAGGGTCAGTAGAGTATCAGATATTACACGGCTAGACGTTGTTATTACAAATCACCTTGTGATATTTTTCAGCGATGATTCAGTTGTGATTAAGTTCCATGCGTTAGTCAGAACTGAGAATTAGAAGATTATTATTAGCCATATTTAGGGAGTGGTACAACATCAGGCATCACACTGTTAGATCTTGTAGGGATAAATCAGCGTGTGATATTATTCAGAGAGATGTTGTGATAAAGTATCATGCGTTGGTCAGCACCAAAGCGCGTGCCAGAGGTGAAGTCCATCTCTTGAAAAACTTGGATTGAGGTGAATTTTCCGTTCAAGCGAGCTCTTGAATGTGCAATTATCATCAGCTGTGCCAAATCGATAAATCTCTAGCAAGATTTCAATAGTACTACTAAATAATGTGGATTTTACATCCTTGAGGCGTCATTGTCAATAAGATGAACGTCAGGGGTCGATGGCTGAGTGCAAATTCATAACCGGTAAGTTTTCTGGAAGGGTACGAACGAACTTTCCGTGTGACTGAACACCGAGGCTAAAATGTTCAGCGTCAATGAACGTCAATGAACAAAACCCGCACCTGGGTCAACAGACGAAAAAGGGGACTAAGACCACGTGTAAGGTTGATTGTATTATATTAAAGCTGAATTTAGATCTAGCTGATATATAAGTAGCTAGTGGCAAGCTGGTTCAGAGCCAACTGACACTGTTTACGAGTTCCTCTCCCCTTCCTGTCTAAGGGGGCAGGGAGAGCGGGGAGAGGCGCAGAACTGCTTGATGGAGCTTGATCTATGAATTTTTTCTTAGACCGGAATACGGATGTCTTTTCTGGTAGACATATTACACCCCTAGGCCCTTGTACCCTCAGACATCTTCCATAGTTGTCGTGCATGTTACCTCTCCAAAAAGACAAAGGTAGTAAGGCGGCAGTAAGTTATCCTATTTATTTGGGCCAGTATTTATTTCTACCAATCATTGTAAAGTCGTTAGGAATGTTATTGTTTTGATCATTAAAGAGGTCATGCGCTCAAAAGATTTTCTGAACACGGCTGGAAACATTAAGATACGAGTACAGCGCACATTGTGTTCTGGGTCACACAACTTTCTTCGTCAAGACTTGAAAAGGTCCAAAACGGAGTCAAAGTGAACAAAATGAACATTGGGTCGTTTTCATTTCTCTGCAACATCTTTAACGATACCAAAATTGATACCTAATTATGAACACAAGCACACTCTTATGTTATATGTTTTGAAATTGTAAAAACATGAAATAAGAGGAAAAATCATTTTTGGGCCGATTTATCATGAACCAGCTATAGATCACATACTAGTACCTGCCTTACCTACTTTTCCCTATGCTTACCCTTTCCTCTCGTGACAATTTCCCAACAGACAATATGTCCATCTAGATGTGTTCTCTAACCGACACTTTCCCAACCAGACATGTCACCACCGGCCATATTTCTCACTAGCCCCATTCCTTAGCAGACATTTCCTATCTAAACTTCTCCCACTCCACGCTTCCCACACCTGTATTTCCCACTAGCGGAAATCCCTGTCCAACAACTTCCCCACATTGCTTTTCCAGCGTGTAGGCTGTGCGTGTGTGTGTGGTTTTCTCAGCCCTTGACCACTGTGGTGTATAAAAAAGCGGCGTTTAACTCAATTCAGACAAACCAGCCCCCGAGGTTTGGATGCTGATTTCTCTATCTTCCGGAAGTACAAACGATTTATATTTCTTTCTTTCTTTCTTTGTCTCACCAGTGCGCATGATCAGCAAAGATTCCGACAGTGTTTTCTTGGCAGAGGATGACTATTGCACCCAGCACACGGGTAAACGTTCGGCTTGTACAATAGACACTCCACTAAGGTGAGTTGGTCTAGGACTTGAGTGACTGATGGTCACTCAGAAAATTATTAGAGTAAAGCAACGTTGACAGAATTTATGAAGAGCTTAATTTTGTATATCTACCCGGTTTGATTGGGGTTATATTTCACGCAAGTCTTGAGAAACTTTCGCCTTTCAGATTGCAATCAGGTGTGTAATGGGCATGAGGGGAGGAAACCAGACAGAGCAAGTTCCAGATTGACTTACAGCGCTGTCGGCGCAAATCTATCACAAAGCATGCTGGATAAGAGGAGACAACCTCACTTATCAAGCTGAATTTTATGACACAAAAATTTACTAGTCAGTCGGGATACCGACGGGTAAACGCATTGGTCAATCTGGATGCCAACAGGCATCCTCATTGATCAACCTGGATACGAACTCATATCTTCATTTTTCAAGCTGGATGCGAAGAAACAAACACATTGGTCGAACTAGATACGAAGATACATCTTCATTGGTTGATCAGCCTTAGTATGAACACACATCTTCATCGGTCGAGCTTGATACGAACAGACATCTTCATCGGTCGAGCTTGATACGAACAGACAGCTTCATTTGTTAACATGGATATGAACAGGCAACCTCATTGATCCAGCTGGATAGGAAGACACGTTTTTATGGATTGGACAAGTTGGACAAGAGCAGGCAACCTCGTTATTCAACCTGGATACGAACAGGCAACCTCGTTATTCAACCTGGATACGAACAGGCAACCTCATTTGTCAACCTGGATGCGAACAGGCAAACTCATTGATAAACCTAAAACTCATCTTCATTGATCAAACTGATTGCGAATAAACAACCTCATTGCTGGATACGAAAACGAAGGATATCATCTTCAGTGGGAATGTGATCAAATCCAGCATTTATTTTAGTTGAGCCATTAACACCAATAGGGGAGTTTCGGCTTAGAACTTTTTTATGGCTAAAGGTATGAAATGTGCTACTGTAACACGTGACTTGACAAAAATGTTAGGCAACGTTTTCTGATTATATTTACTATAACATGAGTGTGTAAAACAGTGTCACAAAAAATTATTCATACTAGACGAACTATGGTGAAATTGAGAAGCTGAAGGTTTGTGAACTTAAGAAGTTACTGAAGAAAAGAATCGTCATTTGTACCTCCTGAACACGATGAGATGGGTGATCAGTGAAATAAAATCAACAAACGTTACCTAACATTTTTGACACATGATATACCTTTTTACCTTTAGCGGTAAAAGAGTTCGAACTCGGAACTCCCCTACTGACACAACTAATATTGACTATTAGCTGTGAAAATCTCAAATATAGCTCTCGCATTTTTGGCTGCGACTGCTTTACCGGTTGACTGAGCTGACTACTGGTCTGAACTGTGATTAGGATATTTCGCTAAGTATTAGGAGCTTTGTGAGGTAGATAGCGAAAGTCAGTGCTTAACTCTGGCCATTCCGGTTTTCTCTACCAATAAAACGTACCCCTGTCGAATAAAAAAGTAGGGTTAAGCGTTAAGTAACAGCCATAAATAAAATAATGAGTTAACATCCGTTTCAACCGAAAAATAAAACAGACATAAAAATGAATTGACCAAGAATGGTTTGCCCGAAAACTCAGATGTTAAGCTTAAAGTTCTAAAACATATATCTAGGCTTTCTCTCCGGGTCAAATGCAAAACTGTTGTCTCTGAGCCGCGTTTTAATTGCAAGCTTAGCTTAGCTCGGGGTTTTATTCTATGCGTGTAATTACTTAAAAGAACAGACCACATTTTTAGAAAGTACGTATCATCTGAAAGATAAGTTAGTGCTGATTCCAAACATGATTTGCGTTATTTTCTGGGGTTGTTTTATAGTGATTAAAATGGAAATAAAGAGTGACGTCACACATTCTTTTTTGTCGCTAAACATGTTAACTGTTATGATTCCACATTAAATACAGATACAGATGTTGTTCTGCATATATATTCACTTAGAACGTAGACATACAACAATCAATCAGAGGATGTTTCGCAGCTAAAAAGAATCTGTGACGTCATTGGGCTTCAGTATGGTCAAAAGAGTCCATCGTGGCACCCAGTCTTTATTTTCGTTTTAATCACCGTGAAAATGCCAAACAAAAGATGAAGACCATATTTGGAATCAGCACGAAATTGCCTTTCAGAGAAGGTGTTTACTTTTTAAAGGTGTGGTCTGTTCTTGTAAGTAGTGGCAACTTATACACTCCATACAACATGACCCTGGTGGAATAAGGTAAAAAGAACTGCAACGATATTCATAGTATTTATTAGGCATCACAAAGCGTCTAAATCTGCGTATAATTCAGGTCTTGCAATTACTGACCCGGAACGCCCGTTTAGGTTGACGGCTGGTACACGAATGTCGGTTTCGACATTTAGTAAACAATAACATGAATTTCGACGAGGAATTTCATCAATGAAACAAGTTGCTAGAGGTTTTGAATACTCGTTTCATACTTATCAGCAAAGGTGTCAGTGACTAGCTCTGTGACATTCTCGTCTAATGAGGTCAAAACGGGAATGGTCGTAGTGGATATTAATAGCGCTGCGTACCAATCGAGGGAGGGGGTATAGCTAGTTGAGGAGGGGGTGGGGGGTACAGTACAAATTGGGGACATTCTACAAGTCTTCGGAGGAGGTAACTAGTTCTGGAGGTATTAAACCTCAAAGCGCAACCGAGATACATATTTGATGAACAATTACGATATTTCACCTATATATAGGTGAAATAACGCGGTACGGTATTTGGAGCTTACATGTGTACAAGTAGTTTCATCTCCGTGTTAAATCGAGGCCTCGAAGGAGACATTCATGTACTAGGCGTCAAAGAAAATGGGCGTTCCGGACGGAGTCAATAATCGCAAGTTTCCAAAACACAAACCACGGATGAAGTATATTAAGTAAAAATTTAGGACGATTTCATGCAAAGAGACAGCATCCGGCAGTTTTCAATGATGATAAACGCACGGAATTTTAAGTCATAAAAATTAATAAAATTAGTACTTACATCGTGCGGCATGCTAGTTAATCTTTAATCAAATACATATCTTAGATGCGCTTTTATGCAGGCGTATCCTCTCCTGATCAAGCTAACCCACCCCTAGACCTGTAGAATGTCTCCAATTTGCACTGTATCCCCCTCCCCTCTCCTGAACTAACTATATCGCCTCCCTAGACTAGTACACAGCACTGTTAATATTTACTACGCCCCTCTTCTTTTCAACCTCATTTGACGGGAATGTTACGCGACCAAACCTTGTTACTGAGACCTTTGCTGATAAATATGAAAAGAGTATCGGTATTCAAAATCTCTGGCAACAAAAACTTCATTTTTGAAATTTTTCACTTGGGTCTGATAAGTTATATACTTCTTAACTGTTGAACGCCATCAGCCGTATGCATTGCTTTGATGATGTTATTGTTTGTTTAATGCGATGGCAACCTAGCATTTTGAAGGGCAGTAGAACAGTCACGTCTAATAAATTAGTATTCACTTCACTGTACCATACTATCTTATTTTGCTTAAGCCGTAGTGCTAGGGGGTGTAAGTTGTTACTTCTTAAACACTTACATGGATAGTTAGAATAAAACCCTAACAGAGGTATATGGTATATGCTGTGCTCCAGTGTCCTGAAGCCTGTAATCACCCCTGTCCTCATGGTTAAATGTCCTGATCTGATATTTGGACACCCTGGTGCTGGCAATCCTCGTCCTGATCCCTGTCATCTCAGTCTTTGTTTTTTTATGATTAGTCACCCCACGCGTCCTTTCCCGACCTGATGCTCAAAAACAGCCCCCCACTCGTACTGGATGTAACCCCTCCGCCCCACTCCGGTTCTGACCTTTGCACTTTTACTTGCACGTCAATCATCTAAATATTTCTGTCATTGTCCCCTCCTTCCGACGTGTACGCAGCCGTTCCTCCTCCTCCCCACTCTCCTCGGGATGGCTGTGACCCCCACCCGACGTGATGCTTATACCTCTAGTCGCACCTAAGTTACTATACATCAGTGTATAGGTATATGTTCCTCCTCCCTCCATCGTAAATCTCAGTCGTCGTTCTTCCTTTTGCCCTAATTTCTGAAGAATGTCATCAGACCAGAACATTTTAAATGCCTATGTTGTCTGTGACTTATAGAGACAGGTTATAAAGGTATGGCTATATTTAGCTGTGAGAATTGTGATATTGCGGATAGGCAACCTACATTTGAACGCAAGTAGGTGTCATTGTAAAGTGCTTGGTTGTGTATTTAGAGAACCTTACTAAAACTACAGATGATAATAATCGATAATATTGTAAGATAAACACAATCAAAGCTCCCTCCACAATCTAAACCTTGTTTCGTCTTGAATTATAAGTGGTATTAGCACTGTAGCACAGATATGTAGCACAGTGTTATTCAGACGTAATTATACTTATATTGTTGTCACATTATTTACGAAGAAAAATCTTATTTCTGTTGTTGAAAAAAATGCCCTGTCTTGGCATGTAACGTTAGAGAGTTACCTGTAACAAGCTTTCAGCTTGCAGTGCCACTCTGGTCAGAATACAAAATACGTAGAAATATTAAAGTTATATGAAAGAAATGCTACGGAACAAACCTAACGTCATGGCTCAAACCACAATTTTAACATTTTTAACCCATATAACTCAGGATTCCTTTAAAAACAAAATCTTCGGCTGTGTCCGTAACGTTTTCCTGATGTGACGTGATACTATTCTTTACATGGCGTCGAATCATTCAAATGTGACGTCGAGTGCGGCAATTATTCACAGATGACGTCAAGATTGTTTGAAAGGGCAGCGTCATTTCTGGATATACGCCAGCCATAAATGACGTCATCTGTTCGTGCATGACGTCACACCAGGCAAAGTGAATAGGACAGAATAAATTTGTTTCCGTATTGTCTGACGAAACGGACAATATCTGTTTTAATACAGTGCAATGTTTTTGCAATTTAGGAAAGCTCAATCTTTCAAGCTCAATATTTCATCTCGTGTTTCATAGGTGTTTTCACACCAGAGTAGTTCTTTAAACTGCAAGCGGGAGGTCTCCGTGGCTCAGTCGGTTAGCGCTGTCGGAGCACAATAACCCGAAGCCTCCCACCAATGCGCTCGGTGTGAGTTCAAGACCAGCTCATGCTGGCTTCCTCTCCGCCCATACGTGGGAAGGTCTACCATTAACCTGCGGATGGTCGTGGGTTTTCCCGGGCTCTGCCCTGTTTCCTCCCACCATAATGCTGGCCGCCGTCGTATAAGTGAAATATTCTTGAGTGCGGCGTAAAACACCAATCAAATAAATAAATAAATAAATAAATAAATTAAACTGCAATCATACTAAGAGATAAATTGTGTATAAGACAAGTGACATAAATAAATGCATAAAGAAATGGCTCCAGCATGAGTGTGTGGATGACACATATAATTGGTTTCAGCTTCTCTGTGGTTAACAGTTAGCCAAGTAATCAGGAAACCATGAACTCAAACGATATATCATGAATCCAAATTGTCTTCTCCAGGAATGGGTTGTTCGTCATCCTCAGTGGTATCTATGGTATGATTCTTGTGGTCCTTGGCGGGGTGCTACCAATCGCGGAGGTCTTTGAAGGTCCGGAAAACACATACTATATTGAGGTGAGATTGTATTTTTTTTCAAAATATATCCTTTTTAAAAAGCTTTAGTTCCCGCTCTAAAATATGAATAGAAAGTATGTAAATACATGAAATAAAACAGGTAAACAAATGAAGCAAGTGATGGGAACAATTGCAAATCATGCACATTAAACTGACAAATGGGGATAGAAAGAAGATAGTGTCAAAATGTATGTTAAGTATTCAGACGCCAGAATTTTGGGTAATACCATTTGTTTTGAATCTCAAACCAGTATTAGATTTTCATTCATTTCCCATTGTTTATACAATCAACTATAATTAAGATTGTTTTGTGACTCTGAAGTCCCTGAAGATAAAAGGCTACAGAATATTAACTGATTAACTCTGTGTATACTTCAGGGTTATTACCTGTTCCTGTACGTCGTCAGCATAGCCTTCATGGGCTACGTCTACTTGTACCTACTGAGGCGCAAACAGCCGTCCAGTTCCTCGTGGATTCCCGGATGGTTGCTTACCTCGGCGTCACAGGCGTCGGCGGCAGCGTTGCCGTCACCAGCCAGACATCGCCGACGCCGAATCTCTGTGGACATCCGCAAAAATAAGCAGACCGGGAGCTTCTACCTGCGTCTTGGTGCAGTCGGTAAGTGGATTGACATACACGAAGAATTTATGGTTATAAAGTTAGTCGCTTAATTCAAATCAATGTGTAAAGGAGGAGGTTTGATAAGGCGAGAAATCTGGCCCTGATGGATACGATAAAATGTTCATGAAAAAAATTTCCTACGTTAGTTTTTCGTTTAATTTCAATATATATAATATTTAATGTATGTGATTTTGTAAAAAAGTATAGTTTTGAAGTCAGCGAAAATGTTGTCGACAACTAAGAGTGCCCCATTGTGTCAATTCAGTCAAATTTGAGCAGTTTGGAGCCTATTTAAGCTCTGATTTAGGCATGAGGGAAGTGGACCTCCATAATCAAACTTGTACAGTGCTTTTCAATGGGTTTGAACTTTGCGCAAAATATCATTTTGGGGCACCACTTTCTACGTGGCTGAAACAATGACTTTGCCTCTTGATTTACATGACCTTTCTTTTGCCTTGACGTGTACGGAACAAATGTCGCTGTAATTATTTGCTGAGTTTAGTGCAGCGATTAGCGAATCAAGATTTGAACCAGAGGATATTGGGTTCGATCCCGTGTTGTCATTTCCGTGCAATTGTGTTCTGTTTTAAATGCATAATTTTGTAATAATATTACATAATTAAACATTTCAAGAAGAAAACAGTTGAGGAAATTACCCATCGCTCTTATATGTACTACATAATTTCATCTATAGGTAGCTTGGTCCACCTGTTCTTGCTGTGCGGAATGTGTGACCGCCGTTATAATTAAGATTGGAGTTGTTGCGATGCAAATATATGCTATCGTTTGAAACTATATGTTGCGGTTCTTGTTGTTTGAAAATTAGCCTGTACCTTAGGAAACAGCCTTTGTGTACAGTGGTTCATGTTAAATGTGTATCGTGCGGCAAGCATAAGAAAAAGGGCTGACCAGGATGCATTCACATTCACATTCTGTAACATTGGTGTCTCACTCAGTTCGATATTTTAAAGAAACGTGAAGGTAAAAAATTAAGGGTGGATTGCATCCTTTGAACAGGGGAAGAAACACCTTGTAACAGATTGTAACGTGTTCTAAGAAGAGTATAAAATCCATGAAACTGACCGTTGGGAACCAAACAAGTCTATATGTGGCCGTCTGTTCGGATAACCTGAATGCCGAGGACTCATCCGTTTGCGGTTAGGGCTTAACTGATGATTGACAGCCGTAACAGACAAACTAATTGATTTCTGTCTGCAAAGAGCAGTGCTGGTCATAGGCACTTTCAGCACCTTATCATACCTCACCCTTTATGTGTGGAATGGTACTGAATATGATGTTGGCGATGTTTCTGATGACAATAGTGATGATGTTGATGACGATGGTGCTGATGATGATATTGGTGATTACTAAAAGCAATTTCAGTGGAAGGAAGATACCAGTGTTCGTCTGGTGGTGACCGGTGCAAGCTAACGGCTGTAAAAGTAAATTCTTTACTCGGGATTATATGTCCATTTTAGTTGACGGCTGGTATACGCATATCTGTTTCGCCACCTAGGTTTGTGCAACTTAATACAGATTACTGTTCATGCCATGTAGTGAATGGCGATCACCCAATCAACTAGTCAGTCAGTCAATCAACCAATCACTGAATCAATCAGTAACTTGAGGCTATTTTCCTTCCCGCTTAGGTTTCGGTATCGGCAGTATGATCCACAGCGGCCTTCATTTCGGGGAGTATTTCCAGTTGCTATCTGGACCGACTTTGTGTGGCGGACCTCTGCAGGCTCTGAAACCCATCACTCATCTCATGTTCACCTTTGTACAACTCTATTTTATCTTCTTAAACGCCAAGGTGAGGGATTCACTTTATATGCCCCCAGAATATTTCTGGCGTCTTTCTTGCATTATTGTCGGAATGCAAAAGAATACAGCATTGGGAGTAAAACCAGAGCAGCGACGACGTTGTGATAGTTGACAAATGGTGGCACGCAACCCGCGATATCCGGCTTGCTGTCAGTTTGCCTCAGTTAGAGTTTTACTCCATCTCTTAGTAAATGCCTCAGTAATAGCGAATTATGCGCTTCACACCGAAAACACTTGACTCCTGTTCTGCACTTCACTGCGTCCTAATTTTTAAATACACTTGATCAAAATCAACATACTTAAAAAACCATTTTGAACGCTTTGATGACATATTTTTTCTATTTTTGTTTTCACACTATGGTGTTGAACGTGTCCTGGTGAGAAAGAAAGCCATTTCCATGATTTTTTATAGTAAGCTTTCGTAGCTTGGTTTCCTTTTCAGATGTGCATCAACAAGTTCCAGACCGTGGCTCGATTCGGTCTCATGCACATGATCGGAACAAATATGTGCGTTTGGTTCCGGAACATTATTGTGGAGACGCTGCACGAAATCCACCAGCACGAGAGCCTCCACAACATGCAAGATGGAGCCACCAAGCATGACGTCAACGGACATGACGTCAGGCACCTTGGACACTTTGACGTCAATCAATCTGCGCACTCTATACACCACAGATCTGTTACATATGAGACTGCACGTAAATATATCCAAATATTAACTGAAAATCATAATTATTTAAACAGAGCAGCGAATAAAAAGTCAGCATATATAGTGTGTAGGACACTTCAAACGAAACCATGATTTTTTTGTAAGACTAGAATTATAGTCTCTTTAACTAACAAGTTAATTGTCCAAGATTTTCCAAAACTGGCTGTATATCTTAACATACAAGAAAACATTGTAAACTGCGATGTACCGAAGGGGATGCTGAAAACTATTCGTGAGGACTGCTTGGAAACCATAAAAGTGCATGCAGCTTTGGTTAATAAATTATCTTTTCTTACCAGGTGTCAGCAATAACGTCAGTCATCGCGTCGCTGTGAACGGAAATTCTTACCACCTGCCGGAAATCTCATGCCACTTTAATGACGTCATGGGTCGCGTGGTGGAACAAGCTGGGCCTTACCTTTACCCCTGCACCATCGAGTACAGCTTAATCTGTGCAGGTAAAAGTCTGAAAATAACATCTGTGTGAAATCAGTCAACACATACATGTACCTTGGTCCAGGTATCATTGGCCAAAACCCGCAGTGACTTTGTCAGTGTCTTATTTTTCCAACTTAAAATACTCTGCCGAAAATCACAAATTTTAATTGCGCTGCAGTCTTCTGTGATTTTTCTCACGTTTAACATTTATTAAAAAACATTTTGACCAGAAGTACATTCGTCTGTCTGAACATCCAGTGTGGCTATCAAAATTACCACACGCCAAACACGCCAGAAATATGTAAGTATCTTTTTTACAGGTATTCTGTACGTAATGTGGCGTAATGTGGGTCGGGATCACTCTCGCCATCTTCCTCCCGCCGTGGACGGTGAAATCGGACTCTACAAACATCGCATGAGTGTAGACTGTTCTAACTCTCACCGAGGCCTCTTCATGGGCATTTTCCTCTTCGTTTTCGCCGTCATCTCTATCATCGCATTCTTCGTACTCATTCGTAAAGACGGCATGACATACACCGCCGTGATTTTCGTGAACTTGTGCGAGATCCTCACGTACACCTTAGGAACGGTGGCCACGGTGGTTGCGTTTCACCGGATGCGGACTTTGTCTTATGTCATGCGCGGTGGAAACTTGGAAGACAACCTCATTCTGATTTCTCTCAGCGGCGTCTACATCTTCGCCATCTTTAGCATCATCGCTGCCACCAACGACACGGAGATGGACGGCGGAGTGTTCTTCATCTTCGCCGATTTGCTCCTGATGCTGCAGTCGACCATCCAGACGATCTTCATGGTGAGCGGCATGAGAATGTACGCAACGAAATCGGTGCAGGAACGGGAGAAACCCGGCCGAGAAATGGTCACCTTTCTTTTGGTCACCAACATCGCTATGTGGGGAATGACCACCTTCGAGACTCAGAGAGCCGAGCACAATCCTATCCAGCTGCATTTTTACGGGTACCTTTCCTGGTCTATACTCACCCACATCTCTGTCCCCCTTGCCATTTTCTTCCGCTTTCATTCCACAGTATGTCTTTCAAATATTTGGAAACAAGCCTGGAAAAAGCGGGCTGCCTTGCTGTAACCCTATTTATATTTTTGCTTCTTTTTTGTTATGTGTACGCGTCAAAAATCGTTAATTTAAAATTTAAACCAGAACGTAATTATAATCACTGCCACGAAGCTTTCATGACGAGAAATATTTCGGTGGTTTAGTTGTGATAAACTTAATCTGATACATATAGATAGATCAGACACTTGGGTATCAATACTGACAAAAGGAGAATACTCGGAGAGCAGTATAAAACCCTGGAGATTTATTATAAAATATTTAATAACTTAAAAAAAATTATAGAGGACACAACGCACTACACATTAATTTACTCATAGTTATATTTGACGATCTTAGCTATACATTCCTGGTACAGTATATGAATGACAGTTCTATTGTAATGTAGGTCACTCCCTAATTCTCAATGGATTTGAAAACTGCCATCCCACATATTGTGAAATATTTGTACTCACTGTATTGTCAACGCAGACATGCATGTCTTTGAAATATTCATCTCGTAAAATTTTGAAATATTCAAAGGCATGCAATTATTTTTTAAGTTCTTGAACTTTCTTCAGCATATTTCATTGCAATGTTTAAATCTAAAAGTCGTTTTGCGAAAATATGGCTAAAGTAGAGTAGACATAAATGTTTGACTGAATAGTCCACGATTCACAGCTTATTCTGTCTACAATGAAAATGCACTGTAATACAAACATGACTTCCAGGTGAAGGGTGGGTGACTTCAATGAATGGCTATTTCTTAGGGGTCTTTGTCGTCATATTCTATCATATAGGCTATTTTGAAACATCTTGTTGGACTGATGGTTATATTTTAACACTTGTTACATTTGCTTTATAAGGCTCGAATGGCGGACAGTATCTTGGATTAGTTAATTCCTTTGTTTCGTTCTGTAAAATCGTTTCAAAAGACGTATATTAGGAAAAAAACACAGATTAAGATGTCCTGGAATGTATAGCTAATAGAAGGCGATTTTTATTTTGTACAAAGATAAACTCTAGTATTTCGTCATTCGTTGTAATCATGACTTCTTGCCATTGCAGTTTTCACCCCAGCTTTGGAAACTCCATAACTTGAATTTGATGTCTTTTTTGTGATATATTGCACTTTTGTATAGGTTACAAGTGTTCATACAGTAATGACGTAGTACACGTATGTCATAGCGTCACAGCGGAGAACCGTGCTTTTTTTTGACTCAGCTTGGGACGGACGTGTAATCTTATATATTGTATACCAACATAAGCTGTGGGGAACTGAAAATCCCCGAAGTCTGGTCCCCTTTGCATTTTTTCAGTTGTTTGTTAAGTGTCATGATGACACAGCGTTTTCGGTAATTCTGAATCAGTTTGTCTAATGAGCATAAGAAATTGCTATATTAACAGCAGTCCATTTTTTACCTACCGGATGGAGGGCGTGTAAGTTATTCTCCATCGGGTTACGTGTGACTATAATAGGCAACTCGACACTCAGGTTTTACCACCAGTGATGTAGTCTTTTTGTAAGCGGTCCCAGCACTGTTTTATATCACGCTTCATTATGTATCATATTTTCCATGCAATAAACAGGAATATCCAAGGTTGTAGTATCGTCTTATATCATCATTTCTTGCATGTTACTTGTCATTTTTTTTTACAACTGATTCACATTCCCGCCATTACATTCCATGCTGTACTTTTTTTGTATTTTTGTTTCTTACGTTTCCAGATATGACTAAATTTATGTACTAGTTTACTAATGAAGTCAGTGTTGTATAAAAAATGCTCTTTGTGATATGCTTTGATTCATCATTCTATTACTCTTTGCCATGTTTTATGTCTTAATTCTTGAAAATAAGAAAATAAGGGAATATGAAATAAAAACACGCTGCGCTCAATTTTACACAAATATGTACTGTGTAAATAAATCCAATTGTTTTATAACAGATTGTAGGCTTTTTTATATAAATAAAAATACCTGTATCTTAAAAAGATACGTGAACAAATCACTGAGCTTTTGTTTACTGGTTCGTCAGAAATGACAACGAATTACGGGACATAGGTACATCACTTTGTAATCGACGAATAATTGACGTTTCCGTCCCTTTAACGATTCCATGGTTCGCTGCCAACTTCATCAGGATTTAAAACTGGTAAATTCGGATATTAATAAGCATAAGGGACTTGTACTGATATGATGATCTCACTCATACTGAGATCTTCCCCATGACGTTTCTGGGAATCAGGAAACAAAGAAAACAAATGTTTGCCCGCCCTTATGGATATCGGTGTTCTAGCTTAGGTGGCTGCAGCGTTAGACCAGAGGCATTTTCTGCTACCTGCACGATCTGGTCCAGACCGCTAAAACCGGTCGGTAGAGTTTACTTCCGGCGCTCCGATTTCCTCAATCTCTCATGCAACCTGGCCCGTCGTCAAGTGGGTGAAGCCTTGTTGAGCGCATGCGCGCTGAACAACCACCTGAGGTCAAATGAATAACTCCATAGCAGGTACGGCCTTTCTTTTATCGCAGCACATGCGCATGTCTTGGTGCACAACAGTGATGCGCTACATGAAGCGTATTCAATATTGGCTGCCAGCAACCTGCCAATGATCGTGGGTTTCTCCACGGCTCTGCCTGGTTTAATCCCATACTCCATAATACATGCATGCTGGCCGCCCTTGTATAAGTTAAATATTCTTGAGTAAGACACCAATCAAATGAATAAATAGTCAAATCAGTCAATACTTGTTCGCTGAGGTCCTAAATTGCCAAAGGAACTTTTTGTAATGGGAACTGTGATAGATCTCTCACGCCGGTCATGACTTGTCTATCAGTCCGTGCGTTCACCGTTCATCGGTTCAAGTTGAGGGCTATTCCAACCGCCTAGGAAAAAAAAATGAGGGCCCCCTTTTTTTTTTTAACTTTTTTGCTCTCTGCGAGTATTGCGGACTTTTGGCCAATCGGTTTGAATTGCAAATTAGCATGTGTCTTCAACAGGACAAGATGCAAATTACGATCGCACCGCTTCGTCCGTATATTGATTAAATTGTTTACGAAGTAAGCCCAAGCCCAAAGCCGAACCGCTAGGACCTAAATTCTTAACCTAGGCGTCGAAACCGACATTCCTATACCAGCCGTCAACCAAAATGAGTGTTCCGGATCAATAATCGCCTGTCCAGTTTCCAAAACCGACAAATAACACAAACCACCATAGAACTAAGAAAATATATAAATGTAAAAATTAGGACCGATTCATGCAGGCAAGAAGTCAACAGTTTTCAGTGTTAACGAAGACACGAAATGAATGTTCCAGACGGATGAATAAAATCAGTATCCAAATCGTATACCATTTTAGTATATATGGTGTCGATAATCAACTATGTATCTTAGTTGTGCTTTGATTGCAAGGTGTGTAAAGATCAAAGTTTTATATCAACAGTTCCCTGACACACACGAAACAAAGGTTTCGTAATGTAAACAATGAAACCAACGAAGCACAGGTTTCCGCGCAGTATTCGTTAACCATAAGGGATCTTCTTTCATTAATCACGGAAAGTTTAGAATTGCTACCGATGGGATCATTGCAGACATGCAATCTGGAGAATGCTGCGTGTAATGAGCCCCTGAGTGGGAACCGTATCCACAAATGTTCACAATTGATGTTACCCGCTGTGGGCATGTATATCTGCGTGTTCGTGCACTTTTTATGAACCTCAGCCCGGGGACACATGTACAGGCGTGTAGGGAAACTGATGGGCGCGTGCACGCATATACGTTGTACCCGTGCATCTTACTTTTAAAGTCGGGGCCTCCGTGGCTCAGTCGGTTAGCGCGCTATCGCAGCACAGTTATCCGAAGCCTCCCAACATTACGGTCGCTATGTGAGTTCAAGACCAGCTCATGCTGGCCTCCTCACCGGCCGCACGTGGAAAGGCCTGCCTGTAACCTGCGGATGGTCGTGGATATCCCCCGGGCTCTGCCCGGTTTCCTCTGACCATAATGCTGGCCGCCGTCGTTCAAGTCAAATATTCTTGAGTACGGCGTAAAACACCAATCAAACAAATTTTAAAGTCTGTTTATAACTGCCACAGACATGTAAAAATTTTGTCAAACATAAGTTCATACCCAGTTATTTAAATCTATGTGAAAGGAATTTGAAACGTACAATCTATGTTCTTTGGCTAATTTCAAGCAAGGCGGTATAAATGGAGATGAGTATCTGGTCCAAGCTACTGAAATGTTACCAACGTTACTGAACAGACAAAAAACGGGAAGGCCGATTTTTTTTTCTTAACTGGAATGTGGTATTTTAATTTTCTACGTGCAGGTGGAATATATTAGCGTTTCTCTGTATGTTTATCTAACAGGATAAAATTAATGTTCTAACTATATCTACATTCGCGCAGAGGAATGTTTCAATTTGATCCAGTGTTGGAAACGTATGTTTTGTTTCCACAGACCTCTGGTCCGAACACCAAAAGTGTCCTTCTGTAATATTTAAATATATCCAGACTTACATGGAAACGTGATTATTAAAATGAAGTAGAGTACTGACGATTATTGTATGTCAGTATGAGGGGTATGAGGGGCAAAACGTTGTCGCACTTCAAACTTTTAGGCTCACACAAACCCATCAGATTTACAGGTTTATAAAACAGATAAGATTCACGTTTCACTTTCAGAAGTGCCAGCTAATCCGCCCGTGAAATGTGTCCCGACGGAAAATGATCCTGTCTATATATCAAGTGTTACTGTTTAGTTTTTGTGTATCACGTTTATATCTGAAGATATTAATTGACAGTAAGGGGCTGATGATGCCATGTCTTTTGAACCTGAACCGCCGAGAGATTTTATCTTCGAGCCATTCTGTCACTCCTGCTGAGTTTACAAAATACATAAATCTATAGTCTGTTGAGGAACAGGCTTCAATGCAGAATGTTATATGTGTAAAAAAGCGGGTCATGTGAAATAACTGCTGACTGGAGAGTATGCCATGCAGGAGAGTGGAAGATTCCAGTTCGGCTGTAACTATTCTGAGAATGGGATACAAATCATGCCAAATAGAGTGATTCTTCATGTTGTATGCCACGGTTGTTCTTTTACGTCTGGTAACTTCTTCTTTAACCCTTAGGTCGTATGTGGGAAGATCTGCCAGCAACCTGCGGATGGTCGTGGGTTTCTCCAGGGCTCTGCCGGGTTTCCTCCCACTGTGATGCTGGTCGCCGCCGTATGAGTGAAATATTCTTGAGTACGGCATAAAACACCAATCAAATAAATACTGTTAACACTTAATTGTTAACTAGCATTATCTAAATAGGAGCTAATTATTTATATGCATATGCGGTAGGACATGGGAGAGTTATCCTCACTGTACTGTCTACGGCAGTAATGTGAGAAGGATAGAGTAGCCTTCCTGAAAACATAAGTTTAAGACTAGGGTAATTTGTATTGAGGTTTAAGCTAATGGCCGTTACGGTGTCCTAGAAACCATGAGGTACAGCTTTATCCTGATTGGAAAATTTTTGCTTTGTCACTACATGCTTCACAATGCGCGATCATTCGCGCGAGAGATTTGGAAGTGAACAGAGCTAATTCCAACGAGCTGTAATTTTAATTGTGATTTCCCTTCCAGCCTCCCTAAATTATAACTGTGTCATGGTTTTGTGGTTTATGTTTGTTGCGGGGCGATGGGTTCCATGGTTATTGGGTTGAAAAACTGATACGATATACGTCATAACTTGCCTGTGCTATACGATAGGGAGTTAAGGGCATCTGCTTGTGTCCAGGGGATGCGCGGGGGTGCCTATAGGATTGCTCGATGTCTGCCTGCGTGTACCCGAGGGAGACCGAGTAATACTTCCAAGAGTAGGATCGGTTGCCGATTTTTCTAGGATGGTCTGTCTTTAAAAGATATCACTGGGGTCCAGATTAGGGTGGATCTGCCGGGATGTGCCACGGGGATCTTTGTTTTGGTTTGTGTAATTTAGCCACGGAGTCCCCAATTGTTTATTCCAAAGAAGTCGTTGAGTTTATTATTTAGATATGTTTATAACATATATGTGATTCGTTGAGCGAATTATTTGATAAATAAATAAATAAATAAATTCTTCTTTAGCTATATAGGCAGATGAATAAGGTCATTTGATTTAAACCAGTGTCGTGGTAACTCGGTTATACTCGATGTCTGGCTAACATATAGCCATAACAGTCATGTACTTGACATTTTTACGTTAGGAATGACACCATTTCCAGCAAAGGTAAATCTAATGTGCTCTTTATTTAATCGCAGTTTAACTTCATACTAAAAACTTCTTCACTTTTACAATGGCGATAAGTTTTATGGATAGACAAAAACAGTTTCCGGGCTGGACCAACAACTTTTGGCAGCTTAACTGGTGAACTTTCCCACGGGTGGCAAACGTCAGATAGGCGGAAATCAGGTGGTCTCTTGTGGATTGCATGGTAGACTGCGCCGTCGACACCTTCTTGGTACCAAGACCCCGAGAACAATGAAAGCAGAGAAATCGTAAAATTTGCGTGATGGTATAATGACTTTAACTGATTTAAGTATGTATGTGCATGTGTTCAGGGGTTTAACGTCGTACCCAACAATTTTTCAGTCATATGACGACGAGGGATCCTTGGAATGTACATATGCTGTGTCTCGTCGGCGAGCAAGACGAGTCCATGTCGCCAAAGTGCTGCCGCCACAGGAGCATAATACCGAAGACACCAAACATGACACTCCACCAAGTCACATTATACTGACACAAGTACTGCTTTCTTGTTCTAGCCTCTCAGTGCTAAGCGCTAAGTGAGGAAGCAACAAATACTATTTTTAAAGTCTTTGATATGACCCAACGGTATGATTTAAGTGAAAGGTACTGAATAAAATGGTGAAGTATTATCTGCTATCAGGCATAACGACACATACATTAAAAGTTTTTTGCTTTTAAACCCGTAAACGTAAAAGCCTAAAACCATAGCAGTTGCGACAGTGTAATAATAGACAAATGGTCACAGCTATATTGCGACAGTGTAATAATAGACAAATGGTCACAGCTATATTGAAATCAGAGATCTTGTCATTTCACCTTAGTAATAATTTTTAAAACTAGAATATGTCTAAGTTAATGTGCTTGGTAGAACATTGATCGAAGCCATCATTCCATGGACAGTTTAAACCCAGGCGTCGAAACGGACCTTCGTATACCAGCCGTCAATCGAAATGGTCGTTCCGGGTCAACAATCGCCAGACAAATTTCCGAAACAGCGTTACGACGATTCAAGGTCTTAATGACCCGTATTACACTGGGTTTAGGTTAGGAGGTCTGTGGTAAACGTAAGGGCTTTACTATGTCAAGGGCACACCCACTGTAGTCTCCTTTCAGGGCTTACCGCTGATATCCCTGACCTCAGGTTATAAATCATACCCATCTACTCCACAGCTGGCATTAGGACACAAGTGGAAGTACGCTGCCTACCATGAGCAAAGTTTACGGATATAATGGTAGATTTATTGATTTGTTAGATTTGGTCTTCAACTTCGTGCTCAAGAATATTTCATTTATTTGTCGGTGGGAAGGTTTGTAGGGAAAACAAATCGGACAAATCTTATAAATTATCTACAGTACCATATATACCTAACAAATCTCATGATTTAAAACCACAGCCATACCCTGGATTCGAACTTGCGAGCTCTTTGACCGACCAGTCAGGTATAAGTATATTAATTCGGCCGAGCATCGGTTTCCCCCAGGCTCTGCCCGGTTTCCTCCCACCATAATGGTGGCCGCCGCCGTTGTATAAGTGAAACATTCTTGAGTGCGTCGTAAACACCAATCAAATAAATACATAAATAAAAATTTGTTAATTCTATCAAAACATTCGAAGGCTGTGAATTTCTTAGTGAATCTCACACAACGTTACGTACCGTCGAGCGAAATGGCTGTAGTGCTTAATGGCTTGTAAGTTGTAAGTGCACATACCACTACGGGTGTGTTTAGTAAATTTTTAGTTCATTCTACCATTGAATAATTTTGCCTTTCGTGTGACCTTTTCAGTGGAATAATCCAGGGATATAGTCTACTGAAGCCCACACGTACTTAAATATACTAGTCCCCCTGAGTTTTCAGTGTAACGCTAAATCATTACTCCACATTTTCTGATAACATCCTATAATCGTGCCGTAAACAGAGCGTAAAAACAAATGCTTGGAAAGTGTGGCATGAGATTGTATTGTAGGGCTATGTGGGACAATGACCGATGTACCCATACATACAGGCCATGTGAGCTTTATTTGGGGCGCTTGTATCTTGTTTCGGATAGAAGTTCAGACCTGATGTTCACTTCTCCCGTGACATGGACCCTTCTCAGGTGACTCTCATGCTAAGTAACCTTGAGGCTTTCAGATCACCTGTATTTATGACAAGAGGATTCTTTTACAGGTGACTAAGCATTCGAGTTTATCTGTAAGATGCGAATCTCACGTGGCCAGTTTCGTGGATTCTTGTGTAATTTGTAAGGCCAAGGCCTACTTGCTCGGATTCCACGTTGTGCATTTTCTAAGCCAAAATGCTCTGTTCCTTGGAAGCTTTACCGTGCCGAATTAAAAAAAATTTATCAAACCTCTCTTCTGATATTTGAATGGCATTTTCGGTTCTCCTAAGCCATACTCGGTCCTCTTTCAGATCGGCGGTCACATTTACAGGGTAGCTTATTGGTGCCATAGAATTTCGTTTCCGATTTTTGTTATCTTTTCTAAATGTATGAATGGGTCTATGCAACAACAGAGGAAATTTTTTTGTATGGGGACATATATTAATGCTTTCGCACAAAGGATAATACATTCACGAAAAATATTTGTGTTCTGTATCCACGTGATTTGGGAAGTTTCCTTCTCGGAGCTGCTTTATGTCTTGCTCTAGAGATAACTGTGAACTTATGAGCACTGAGCTCGAATATATACGTTATTCTGGTTCAGTCACAAATCTGACAGCCGTTACAATAAATACAGGAATCATACGCGGCTTGCGTGCCCACCCCTGGAAAAAGGTCTCACGCATATGACGCAGGAAAATAATCATTCAGATGTACTTTTTACAGTGCAGCAAGCATTCTGGAAGTAGCCTACTGCTTTTGCAACACGTTTTCCCTAATCCGGTCTCAGTCCTCATCATTAGTGGCTACACGCATGTGAAAATCCACGCATGACCAACAACGACCATGGTTGCGTTGAAAATAGAAGAGAGCAAAAAACACCACGAAACTCTTACTTGTGACAACATCCACCTTGACCTTTATTTCACATACCATACGTGGGATGGTTTGCCAGTAACCTGTGGATATTCATTGGTTTCCCCGGGGCTCTTCTCGGTTTGCTCCCACCATGAGGCTGGTCGTCGTCGTATATGTGAAATATTCTAAAGTACGGCGTAAAACACTTCCGGGCTCTTCCCGGTTTGCTTCCACCGTAAGGCTGGTCGTCGTCGTATGTGTGAAATATTCTAAAGTACGGCGTGAAACACTTCCGGGCTCTTCCCGGTTTGCTCCCACCATAAGGCTGGTCGTCGTCGTATATGTGAAATATTCTTAAGTACGGCGTAAAACACCTCCGGGCTCTTCCCGGTTTGCTCCTACCATAAGTCTGGTCGTCGTCGGATATGTGAAATATTCTTAAGTACGGCGTAAAACACCAGTCAAATAAATAAATATATCATGAACGCGCTATAACCAACCGTGAGGGAAACAGCCCAAAGCCATAATTTCGCTGATTATGCGCGGAGCAGCGAAAACTGAGTTCTTAATTACGCCACATATCAATACAACATTGAACGGTTTTGGAATGAAGCCCTTAATACTGCCCGAAGCAGGACAAAGGGCAAGTCAGTAGTTTGTCAAAAGTAAGTCGAATCGGCTTGAAACTCGAAGTTGACCTGAAACACAATATGATCCAAGTTTTTACTTCAGTGAGATGAACCATTCTGAAAAAGTCCGTAAAGCTGATTCGTGGTGGACTGACGGACAGAATTTATTCGATTCGTGTTTTACGCCGTCATGGCCGTCATCAAGAATGTGGTCGGAGAAAACCGAGCAGAACCGGGTAGAAACCCATTCCCATCAATAGACTGCAGGCAAACGTGCCCACATACGACCGGAGCGGAAGCCAGTCTGAGCTGGGCTTAACTCACAGCCACCGCCGTGGAAAGAGGTTCCTTGCTCATTACACTGCACAAGCTCGCTATCCTCTCACCACTGAGCCCCGGCTGACGGGTGTAGTCTATCTTTCTCACCCATCCCTGGGTTATGGGATAGAGTAAAGAAATTGACCCCACGATCACAATCGGGATTAAGAGATTTGCCGTCGAGTATCTCATTACGTCTGACTTCAGGAAAAAAAAAGAAATCTGATCGCCTTGGTCCCAGCTTAAATTGGATCATCTTCACACAAGCTTATATACGGGTGCCAACTCGTTCGGCTGAATGAAATCTCCAGATGACTCGTGTTCACGCCATCACTGCAACTGGGTAGGACTCTGTAGGACCAGAAACTTGACCGAAACAGCTTGTTTAAATAGATGCCTTCATCTTGAATCCACTTATCCAGCACAGACCAATTATTCAATGGTGCATTAGGAAACGACAGTAAATGAATATCAGCTTGACGCTAGTCCTAACGGGAGACAATTCTAGTAATTCCTGTAGCTTTCACATCCTGTTTTAAGTGTTGGCTCTTCAGTCCTGATTTAACACCTTTTTTAAAGCACGATAGTGTCTCTGAAGTGAAGCCATCACATTTACGGTGCTGACTCACCAGTGAATCAGATAAACATTCAGAGGACACAATACCGCATCCAGTAGCAAAGACACCCGCACCATACCACTTCTATCTATTTACTTATTTGATTGGTGTTTTATGCCGTGAAGAATATTTCACTTGAACAACGGCGTCCAGCATTATGGTGGGAGGAAGCCCGGTGGAAACCCACGATCATCTGCAGGTTGCTGGGAGGCCTTCCGAGGTATGAGTGGACAGGAAGCCAGAATGAACTGGCCCCTGTTCCACAAATCAATCGTAGGTCATGTTAATTGTAACCACCATGGCTACCAATCTCTTTAAAATGGTGCCTGGACATAAAATCACAGCACCCACTCCTAAGCAATTTCTAAATTATAGGTGATTTTAGGTCTATTTGTAGGTGAGCAAATTCCACATGAACACCTTTTTTTCTAAACCAAACACAAAAAAGCTGAACTTGATAACTGATGGTTTATTTAAGCACAATTCCTGGTCTCCCTTGGGTGGGGACACAAGGCTTAGGAGGCGGACTGGCTCTCTGTGGGCATGCTTCTGATAATGTCGGAGTCACCTGAAAACAAAGAAAAGCGATTTACTTACTCTCTAGGTATACTACCTAAGACTCTGTTCATTTCCCTGTGGTATGTACATGTACGATATCAACATTCTTTGGTCCACTTGCATGAAGCCCTTTAACGTTATAAACACACAACTCCCATGGCAACCAGCCCTGTTGGCATTACCTCGTCATCAAAGTTACGAGCTTGTAACATAAAGAGGGCTACATGCAAGTAGGGCCTCGTCTCAAGAAAAGATATGAAGAGAAACCAAAAACCCATGTTAAATGTTTCAATTTTAAATCTACATGTAAAACATTATAAAAACATTTACAACAATTTTTTTTTTAAAATCCCACTGGTCTTTTACAGCCTGCAAATCTCTCATCTGGACGACACGTAACCCTACTTGCCCTCATCACTTTGTGAGGAGTGTCAGGTAAGGACGTTCAAGGATTGCTGATTTGAAAATGTTCTGTTTCATTCGATTCAAGACTTGAAATGCAAATGCTCATATGTATTAGTTATGATATTAGGCCATCTTTATAAAACTGTTTGTTTGGTGTACCTTGATCCTCAGAGAGGATTTTTTTTCCCCAATCTTTCCACAAAGATGGGAGTTTTTAAGAAATTAGCATGGTGTGAAAGTTTCATTATCAAAATGCCACAAAAACCTTTTTTGTAGGGTCCTTTTCTGCGTGGTCTGTCAGGGTTACGCCCAACGAACAAATGTTTAAGAATGGCCTTAACACTGATTGGAAGATTCAAATCTGTTTATTCCATGATGCCGTACTGTACCTGGGTCAGTGATGCTGAGCGTTCCGACCCTGAAGTACTTGCCACAGGCTGTTCCCAGCTCAATGTTGTTACCATTGTAGTGATGGACACCAGTCTTGGCTAACATAGCATAGTACTCAATCTCGCTCTTCCTGTCAACAAACAATGTGTTGTTCTACATGTAGATCAGAGTACAGGCATTGCTAGGTGCTGGTCGAGTTGCACTGTGAGTAATTTCACTTGATTTTTCTGAATGTCATCTATGTATTTCGGAGGACCGTCAATTTTTCAAATTTCAGCATATCTACATGACTATGCAGCTGTACCATATTAGGAAGGATTTGTTCAGCGACTGCTGACGTTTGAGAGTTATCCACATTTAATGCCATGTCTCTTTCTAAATGAAGGCCTGCACTGCTCCTTATTACATTGTGAATGGCGTCCAGCTGAGCCAGTCAGATATGTACCTGAATGATTGAGACAACCAATCAGAATTATTTACGGAGTGCATTTTTTAATTTTATGGGGGAGGGGGGACAGTAAAATTTATTGCTGATTGTATTCAGGAAGTCAAAGAAGATCAGATCGTCAAGCTAATAGAATTTCATTTGCCGTCCACTGAACTTTGTCCATTAATCTTCCTGAAAAGTCATTATGAAGGAAGCAAAGCCATATCTGTAGCAAATAATTTCCCTTTCAAGTTGCTAAAACCTCTTCCATATTCTTACCTTTTCAAGGAAAAACAATGTGTAATACTGCTAACAGTTCAGCAATTACAATCGCAAAATGGTCATAGCAACAGACGACACTTCAACCAGTAGACAAACAACTTCGGAAATAGAGAGCAAAACCAGATATTAAAATGGTCAAAGACTTCTTCTTTGCCCTGTCTCTACCATCATTTTGTAATCCTACGATACCCAAAGGGCTCCGAAGTCAACATTTTAGGCTTTTATTCCCACATTTACAGTTATATGTATGCTAGGATCAATTTCATTTATACCATAAAGAATATATTGTCCAAAAAATATCACATTAACATGAAATTATTTGCATTCAGGGGTATTTCTAGCCAATTTCTTTTCATAAAATCAGTTTGAGTAAGTCAGAAAAACTTAATATTTGTTAGTCACCGAAGTATCAAAAACTCAAAGCAAAATATGCCTAACACTCAATTTTCCGATATTTATCTTTGTGGTTACCACACCTAGAAAATGGCTAGAAAAAACCCTGGCTTTATAACAACAAATAATCATCTTAATAACAGAATTTTTCATCTGAGAAAACATTTTCACAAAGCCCCGTCTGAATGTTCTTAGAAAAATACACAAATCCACCATGTGGACTAGTCCACTACCTGAGAGGAGGGACGTTGTTGGCGATGATGACCAGCTTGGCCTTCCCCTGTCTCAAAGTCTTCAGGGTCTCCTTGTATCCTAGTACACATTTTCCGCTCTTCATCACAAGGGCAAGGCGAGAATTGATATTCTCAATTGCCTTTTTCTGTCAAAGTTGATGAGAACAAAAACCGTTTAATTTCTGAAAATGAACTTTTGTGGACAGATTCAGATATTCACCTGTTTCTAGAAATATATTTTTTTCAGGTGTGTGCAACAGTGAAGGGGGGGTGGGGTAGGGGGCGTTTTATCTTACAATGCCCCTAGACTACAATGCCTAATTTGATATGTAGCCTACTCTTGCCTTTTTTCATTTGGAAATTGTTTTCTTGCTGGTGAATGACTTGTGCGTAGTATTCCTCTGCCTAGAACTGTGCTTTACTAACACATGCTAATGGGCTATCTACAGATGTGCTATGAAAACGGATTGTTTCCAACTGTAATCACAAATGGACGTTGACTAAGTTGAATTCCACAATACACCATCTACACTACAGTACATACTGTGCGCAAGCTACATTTACATGACATAAAAATTTTGTTCTATTTCCCAGGATTTTGCAGAAAGCAACAAAATCAACTACGTAACACACTACTGTTCAAATATGTATAAGTGTATTAACTTCGAGCAAGAATATAAGGAATATTTGCTAGAGACAGAAATCAATATGACACTTCAAAAATCAACTCTTTATGACCACGTGGTCTTTTCCTCTCCTAACCAGCCTTAAAAATGTCCTTACCACTTTCTTAGTAGCAACCATTTTGGCGGTTTGCTTGGCGAGACCGACCTGAAATTATAACAAAATCACAACTTAAGATGTTTATTCAACACAAGAAATACAGTTCGTAACATAAAACGGCTCGAACAGGGTGAAAAATTAAGGTATTTTAGAGATTGTTCTTCACAACCCACCGGTGTATTCAAGCACGTTGTGCAAAAAGAGGGCGCTACTTGTCAGATCTCGCTGAAACCCCAAAGCTGCGAGATTTGGAGAGACCTTGACAGCATTCCACACGAAACATGGCGGTAAACTTCACCACCACATCGTAGTCGTTGCATATCCCGGCACGTCATACCGAACTCATCGAATATATCTTAACATTTCAAGATGTTTGTGTACTTAAGTAAAAAGGTAATGTATGCTCCGATATTACGTCACTGACGTGTTTGTCTGGAATGTGTATTTTGTTCGTAGTTATCGGGCGTTGCTAATGAAGCCGATTTGAGTTTCCAACATTTGACAGGTGTCTTCCGTGGTGGAAAATTCCTACAAATTTTAAGAGCTTTAATGAAGTTTTATATAATTGAAATTTAACTGATCGGAAAGTCAGACTGCCACATTTTCGTTAAGTAAGCACTTTGGCCATTCGGATGCGCACCCCCCCTCCCAAATTACACAATTTTTAAGTGATCTTTCAGCCTTTAACATAATTGAATACATTTGTTTTCTTGCATAACTCTACGAAGAATAAATAGCGCGTGGCTTGTGCAATCCTTGTTATTTTTGAAACTAGTAAATATTTGAAACTGACTATATATATGACTATACAGTGGCTATATAAGGTGTGCTCATATGCCAGCGATGAATCGTGTAATTGAAACAGTGAAGAAGCGAATAAATATAACACGCATAAAAGATAAGCAGTTGGAAGCAGTCAGTGCAGCTTGAGATGGGAAACATGCCTGATGTTATACATTGCTTCAGCCTGGCTGGCAGCAAGGTCGGACAGCCAGTCAGTGCTCTTGTTGATTTCAGAGTGGTGAGCATGGCCTGCACTGGCTCTGAGGGACAATTTTTGCTGTCAAATTTTGAGTTTGAAAGCCAATTTCTTACGATCTGGAGGGACTTGCGGCATTTACATGGTGTCGTTTGGTGTGTTGTTCTTTCCCTCTTCAAGGATATATCAAATTTTGATGGAGCAGAGACGATATTCTGAACAGATGCAGCGAATGAAGACGCCTCATTGGTGACATTTAATGGTCTGCTAAATAGGTCAGTGCAAGACTCTGGGTATACATAACAATATATAAAAGTAGTCCAGAGTCATGATGTAGGACTAATATCAACACAGCATTTAGTCTGACCCTAAAACACCACAGGTATTTCCATGTGATGGTCACTTAGCCTGTAGTTATCACTCCAGGGAATGTTAAGACTTGACACTTGTTTTGTAGATTGCTATTCCCAACAACACCAGACTACGATGTGTTTCATGGAACAAAGATCAAGGGTACATTGCGTGTGGAGGAGAAGATGGACTTCTGAAAGTGTTAAAACTGGAGACGCAAACAGGTAGTCATCAGTGAACCAACAGAGAGGTCATTAAAGGGAGGTTATTAAGTCACTGACGTGACAGGTGTGTTAGACTGGATTGATCCATTCATTGGTATTCAGCATTGTTCTTGGGAAAATACTACTCATACAGTGGTGTCAGTCCATTTCCTTTAAATGGAGAAAGTTCAAGTGCCTTGAGTAATCCTCCAGCTCTTGGCAAATGTGGGTAACTGAGTAAATTTCTAACATGTAACTGAAAAGTTTTCTCTGTAAATTAAGCTTAACGTGTGTATTATGTTGTTGGCAGAAATGTACAATCCAGCATACATGTACAGGACAACATTTAAGTCCCAAAGAGTGGTGTTGGCTGCAAGAAAAATACAGGCACAATAGGTTTGATTTATTTATTTATTTGATTGGTACTCTACGCCGTACTCAAGAATATTTCACTCCTACGACGGTGGCCAGTGTTATGATGGGAGGAAACCAAGCAGAGCCCGGGGAAAACCCACCACCATCCACCGGTTGGTGGCAGACCTTCCCACATACGGCCGGAGACCATAGGTTTGAGGATTCTGAATTAAAGTTCCTAGCTTTCCCAGAAACATGCTGGTTACACCATACCTACACTGAAAGAGCAGGTGTGAGATTTTGAAACGTAAGTGAACTGCTACTTTATCATCTGTATTGTGCCCCTTGTAGTAATGATATTGAGTCTCCTGTAGTGACACTGATGAGTTTTACATAATATACAAGTAGTGTAACTACGATAAACGAAGACATCAGTGTGACTCTGTATTTCGGCATTTTATTTTGCCGTCATCGGGAGAGTGATGGCAAAATAGAACGCTGGAATATCGAGTCACATTGAAGTCTTTGTTTCTCAGAGTTACACTACTCATGTATTGGGAATGAATCTGATGACTTAAATTTGATTTTACAATTTACTTAAAGAAATAATTATTACACCAGTTATAAGTGCGTGTGTTAGTGCACTGTTGATTATTCTTTAACATTTGTCCTATGCTTTCAGGAAAGGATGTGAAGGTCAAAGGCCTGGCAGCTCCCAGCAACCTGTCCATGAACCAGACCCTGGAGGGTCACAGTGGTGGGTGTGGCATTCTGGTGATGAGTAGAGAACGAAATTCATCATTTACTTTTCTTTATAGATATATGGATATCAATCCTTTACAGAGTTTAAGAAGAATACATGTATGTGAGGAAAATGAGGGGAAAAAGTTATTATCAGTGATAACATTGGGTAGGTTGGGTGGGATAAATGATTGACCCTTTTTACTTCTCTAACCAGTTTCTATTGATGGGCTGTTTGTAATAATGTGCTCTAAAGAAGCCTGAGTAAAGCAGTGAATAAAGGTCATAAAATATACTTTTGGGGGTGGAAAAAACATTTTTTTCTGTGTTCTACGTGAATGCATAACAATGCATTATATAGTCATGGCAATTTCCCAACTCTCAGGCCAGAAGTTGTTGACCAAAGTACAACCAATAACAAATAGTTCTAAAGATGATGAACAGATTTAATCTTTCTCGTGTCCAGTTTTGCTACATGTTCTTTTTTAGAAGTATTATAGGGAGGAGATGTGCAGTTACAATTCAGTAAAATGAATTTAACATTCAAAGATGTCATTTTTTCCCCTTTCGCGTACAGGAACATTTTGTTGTTTTTGTGAGGGTCATTTGGGCTACAGTGCCAGACCTGTCAGTTTGTGAGAGGTAAATGATTCAGAGGACAACTCTTTATCAGTATACACAAATAAAAAAAAAAATGTAAATGACTTAACGCCAGCAATTTTCACAGTGTTAGAGGTGTGACCGCTTTTGTTTTGTTTTTGTGTTGCTTTCGATCTTCACAGGCCCCATGCCTGCGTGATGCTCGTTCTCCATCTTGTAAAATCTTTCATCATCGAAGGCCATGTGTGTGCCATACTCAGTAAATATTGCTTCACTTGCTGAATATATAAGATCAATAACAGTTGAACAGTAGTGTGTTTGTATCAGTACTTATTACGGTTTTGCCAAATACCCAAACCTGATCTCAGATCGGCGGACTGGAGATCAGACCTTGAGGCTTTTAGGCCAGCCCTGCCCAGCCAGTGGTTATGTCAAGCGATGTAAATCATTTTTCAAGGAATTAGAACAAAGATGTCATGCTCTAGACTGGAACAGATCTATACCCATGTGTAACTGCCAACAATACACATCTAAAAGTAAGTTTAAGTGTAAACTTGTTCTAAATGCGTCAGAAATCACAGGTTGGTAAGAACGAAAATTGGACACTGCATAATGAATCAGATTTCGCTGTTGAAGTAATACTTCAACGTTAGGCCTAGGTAGGGCATGGCAAGAGAAATTTATAAAGCTCAGGATGTCATATTACATGATTTTTATGAAGTTGATTTGGGTCATTAGAAATGAAATGGAGTGTTCTCAACAATTCAAATGGGATTGACAGTGTCCAACCACAGTGCAGCAGGAATCTATAACTGTTCTGTGTATAGGCTATCATGCATGCCTCGCCTGAAGCATATAGTTTGTATAAAAAGTAGAGAAACTATATGTTGGATGGATATCAATAAAATTCCCCTGGCCCCTTTCTTAGTGTAGACAGTCATATATGTATGCTGTTCAAAGTGTTATACTATGTAAATTTTGGCATATCAGTTAATTATATACAGACTTTATCGTACTGGAAAAAAAAAATTTTTCATAACTTCCTTTCATGGAACCGATTTTGTGTTTCTTGTTTGTCATTTTTGGTTTCCATGAACGTGGAACACAGAAGTGAAGAGTTGTTGTCGCTTAGGCTAGTACGGGTGAAATCCCCAGCCTCTAGGCAACAATTTGAATCATCACTAATTAGTATTTACTGCCCTCATAAAGCGACTCTCAAACCTCCTGGCTTGCAAAACAAAACGTTGATGGGTAAAAGTATGAAATCATGATAGATTTACTTTAATGTCTTGATCATAAATAAAGACGAGGCAGCAGAATTATCTACATGCAAGAAACCTGAGCATTCATCATAGCATAAATTTCAGTGCCTATAGGCTCTAGTTAGTAAGATATCACCCCACCTTTCTTTGATTGGTAGAACTCTCAAAATTAGACAAAATAAACTTTCTCGTCATGGATTTAAGTTTATCTCAAATTCACCATTAAATGACATGAGCTTAGCAGGGTTGTGATAAATCTTTGTGCGTCTTGCAAATTTAGGATTAAGCAATTGTAACTCATGGCATTGTATCACAATCTGCTGAATATCTTCTGTTGCCAGGTAATGTACAGGTGGTGACCTGGAATGAGAACTACCAGAAGCTGACCACAAGTGACCAGTATGGGCTGATCATCGTCTGGATGCTGTACAAAGGTTAGTTCTGGCGGAAGCGAGTTTGTGCGGGAATACAGGCATGTGGTCAGGAAATCCACTGAATATCATCGTTATAAGTACAATACATCAGTGAAGTATGAATAAAGAAGTACTACTCAAATACAGGAGCAATTACTTAATTGTTTGTGCACTATTATTTCTTTCTGTTTTTGTGTTTTGTGGTTAAAATTAAATCATTATTATTGCCAGCTCACTTTTGTGGACATTATTATCTGTACATGCATTGGTTGTTGCTCTATGGAGTCAAACCTCAACAAGCAAATATTGAAACATTCTCATTCTGCAAGTTTTTCAGTGGAAAGTTTGTAAGTTCATTAGTTTCACCTCCTATTTTTTAATTTTCTGAGATTTCCTCTCACTCGGGAATGGTTTGTTTTCAGGTTCGTGGTACGAGGAAATGATCAACAACAGAAACAAATCGGTAGTCCGAAGCATGAAATGGAATTCCGACGGACAGAAGATTTGTATTGTCTATGAAGATGGTAGGTTGTAACGCTGAGTAAATATCCAGGAGGAATGTTAAGAAAATATCTTTTCGATGACTCTATATTTAGATTGAAAAAAAAAACATAAGGGGAAAAAAACACAACCTGTAATGACTTCTAAAAACTGACAGTTAATGAGTGTTGAATTTCATGCTTCATTGTTTTTCTGAAAATAGTAGAATGAAGGGACTGCACATGTTCTGTTTTGCACAGGAGCGGTTATTGTGGGATCAGTGGACGGAAACAGAATCTGGGGTAAAGAGCTAAGAGGTTTGCAGCTGGCCCATGTTGAGGTGAGTCTGTGTAACCGTGTACATCCCTGGTCAAGGGACGTGGTGCATGATGAGGATAGTTCATGCAAGGAGATGGGATATCAAGAATTGTCAGCTTCAGAGATGTGACGAACATCACTTGTCAAGAGCAGACGGTTCCTGATATCCCATCTCATGGCATGCTCCTCATATTTTGCTACATCGAAGAAAAGAAAAAGTGTACGTTGTATGTCGATGACGGATCAAGTCATTTTTCAGTTATGTACTCATCAAACAAGCAGATGTCGGAGATCACAAAAGGGAGATCACTGCAGTGTAATAAGTGCATGAAACCGCTGGATATAAGCGGGAAATGGTTGATTATCATTTTATGAGTGCTGTTACCATTGTACATCATCAATTATTACCAGTTCGTGTTGTACTTGTTAGGTGTACATGTACGTTTGTATTAATGAAAGAAGTGTAAAAGGTATGGTTCTTCAACGTTGCTGAAGTCTTGTGACTCTTTTTTTCTTTCAGTGGTCACCCGATGGCAAAATACTCCTGTTCGGAATGACTAATGGCGAGATCCACATCTTCGACAACTTGGGCAATTTTATAGTGAGTTAAAATTGCGTGCGCACCTACATAAGGCGTACATTATTATAAACCAGGTTTAGTTGCAATAGTTGGATGCTCAGCGTGTCTGTGGTCTAAAGGGTATCTTGCCCCTGCTGGAATGAGTTTCGCTTTCCGTCATAAATCTAGGCTTCACACAGGCTGAGACAATTCAACCACTGGTTGGCTGTGAATATCAGTTTTTTGACTGAGGAGGTTGCATGTTGAATACATTATATAGCCTGTCAGAGGGGCCCCGTGGTGTAATGTTTACTGGACGATGATAATATACAGTACAATGACCCAGGCATGCCAGTAGCCCATCCCCGATGTGGCGATCACATGTGGTCACTGTGACTGGCTTTCTCTCCTGCTGTACGTGGGAAGGTCTACCAGCAACCTGCATTTGCTCGTGGGTTTCCCTGGGGGCTTTGTCCCACCATAATGCTCTCCGCCGTCAATATGGCATAAAACACCAATCAATGAATAATTCTGGTTCTTTATGCAGGTGGTGCTGTTGTTGTCTTTGTGCTTTGCCCAGTTTCTTCGTCCTACGTCCACATGTGTATAGGAGTCATCATTCTTGAGTACAGTTTAAACTGAACTTAATCACCGTCTTAAGACGAAGCAAGGTCATTTGAAGTGGTTGATTTTAATGCCACGTCAGAACTGATTAATCATAACCCCAATTCATGAATCCTGTTGCCTTATTGGGCCTTATTACAAGAAACTAACAAGAATTGGAGAATGATGGCTCTGGACTATGAAATGTGATCGCCAGAAAAACACATACATGGGTGAAAAAAGATATTGATGTTGTTAATATTCAAAGGCAGTATAGGTTAAAAGGACATGGTGACTTGCTTTCGCCAAGCTTGGTTTTCTACATGTACTCCCACGAACCTGACTGCCTTCATATAAGTGAATTGTTCTTGAGTACAAGATTTCACACCTATAAACTAGACCATGATTTTAGTGATCCACTGTACTAAATGCCAGGTATGATTTGTTCCAGTCCAAACTGCAGGTGTACTGCCTGGGGAATGTGTCGGGATCTATCCACATCTCCGGGCTGGAATGGTACAATGGCATGCATGGTTACCTGGAGCCTAACTGCCCCTCTCTCTCTGTTTGCTTCGACAACGGGCGGTGTCAGATCATGAAACACGAAAATGATGAAAGTACGCTACCTTCCTGTTCTCCAGGAAATGCATGGAATTGGATCATAACTGGTCATTTGTCGAACTCTTGACATCATTTTAGCCCATCTTTATCTACCGATTTGTGATTTGGTAAATTTGTTAATCAGTTTACCTTGGCTGGCCTCCGTGGCTCAGTCGGTTAGCGCACTATCGCAGCACAATGACCCGAAGCCTCACACCAATGCTGTCGCTATGTGAGTTCAAGTCCAGCTCATGCTGGCTTCCTCTCTGGCCGTACGTGGGAAGGTCTGCCAGCAACCTGCGGATGGTCGTGGGTTTCCCCCGCGCCCTGCCTGGTTTCCTCCCACCATAATGCTGGCCGCCGTCGTAGAAGTGAAATACTCTTGAATACGGCGTAAAACACCAATCAAATAAATAAATAAATTTATCAGTTTACCTTGCAGTTATTTGTATTTGATTAATTGTATCTTTGAATAGTTTTGATTCTGTATACCATAATATACACCAGTAATAATTACTCATAGCATAAATCTTGTTTGAAACATTCTTGACAAAGTTCTGGGTGCCAAAAAAAGTGTCATGATCTTAATTCTACAACTTAACAGTCACTTAAAACGACAGACCATGTTTTTAAAAAGAACGCATAATCTGAAAGGCAATTTTGTGCTGATTGCAAATATAGTCTGCATTGCTTTTTGCCTGTTTTTTTTTTTATAGTGATTAAAACGGATATAAAAATTGAGGTCCTAAGGTAGACTTATTGGACCATATTGAAGCACAGTGATATCACAGATTCTTGTTAGCTGCAAAAAGCACTGATTGCTGTGTCTGTTGCACGTGAATATATGTGTAGTACAACATATGTATCTGTACGTAATGTGGGAAAGTAAAAATTACATCATGTTTTGTGGCAAAAATGATTCCGTGACGCCACTGGGATTCAGTATGGTCCAAAAAACCCACCATAGCAGATCAGCCTTCATTTCCGTTGTAAAAAAAAATGCCAAGAAATAATGACCACATTTCGAATCAGCACAAAATTGACTTTCAGATGATGTGTACTTTCTAAATGTATGGTCTGTTCTTTTAAATGAACTTCAGTATCTTTGGATGTTATATTTGTGAGAATGAAAAACAATAGTCTACCTCTCCTGAAATTCATCCTGGTGACTTGAGGAGACATGCACATTTGCTACAGTGTACTGACGACTAACTGAAACTATTCCTCCACAGACCCTATCCTCATAGACACGGGGATGCAGGTGGCCCAGACTGGCTGGAACCATTCAGGCTCTGTCTTGGCTGTGGCCGGGTCACAGAAAACCTCGGGACAGGAGAAGGATGTCAATGTGGTGCAGTTTTACACCCCATTCGGAGAGGTAAGATTGTTATTCATCTTTGCTCTTGTTTTATCAGGGGCCTCTGTGGCCGAGGGGGTTAACGTGCCAGTGCCGCATTATGACCCTGTGTCTCTCACCAATGCGGTCGCTGTGAGTTCAGGTCCATCTCATGCTGGCTTCCTCTGCGGCCGTACGTGGGAAAGTCTGACAGCAACCTGCATATGGTCGTGGGGTTTCCCCAGGGTGCTGCCCGGTTTCCTCCCATCATAATACTGTCCACTGTCGTATAAGTGAAGTAGTGTTGAATACGTCATAAAACACCAATTAAATAAATAAATTTAGTTGTATTGAGCAAGCAGAAGCCTAAAATGAAACCTTACCAGATGTATGCATCCTCTGGCTAGAATTTAGGAAATCGGAAGAAATTCAGTTTTGTGTGAAAAGTACCAAAGGTGTGAAAATTGAGGGTTGTTCAAAGGGGATTTGAACCGACAGTCTCTGGCTTTCCATTCCATGCAATTATAATCCAGGAAACCAAAGGAAAATCCTCTCCCCCCCCCCACCTCCCTACCAGCCCTTGGACAGCAACCCTGTTACAGGGTGATCGGTGTGTATAACAGTAACCTGATCATTGGTTTATATTTGTGAAATTCTGGGTTGCAGCATTAAATACCACTGTTTACGTTTTCTGACAGCACCTGCGGACCCTGAAGGTGCCCGGCAAGCAGATGTTCAGCTGTTCCTGGGAGGGGGGAAGCCTGAGGGTAGCTCTGGCAGTCGATTCCTTCATCTATTTCGCTAACATTCGACCAGACTACAAGGTTTGTACTGCAAGATAATAGGGCAATGTTTGTGAAACTTACTTATGGCAAAATTAGGTATTTTTTTAAGCCATTCAGGCTTGAATCCCTATTGTTTTCATAAGGATTATTAGTATTATTCTCCGAAAATTTGTCCCACGTTTTTAGCGAAAACAGCAAGTCGCACAGTTACGAAATTTCAGCATGTTTTAGCTACAAACGTGAAGTTTTGCACCTAAACTTTCGGAAACTTTTGATCACGTGACTTGGTGTCCATGTTGCATTTTGATGAAAGCCTTTAACCGTCTTCTCTAGAACAACTGACGCAATTGAGGTGAAATTCAAACTGCAGTTGCACAAGGCCTAGGTATATTCAGGGTGATACTTTCTGTGTTGAAAATTTTTAAAGCTTGCTATTGGATGAATATGCCATGTGACCAAAAACTCGTTTTTTTCGAAATATTTTCTAAATTGTTAAGAATGGTATTGTCAGAAATTGTTTTATCTGATGCAGTTTTGGACGCTGATTTTATATTTGCAAATTTTGGAAAATCGCAGGTGGGTATATCTGCATAACCAGTGAAGCTAGTGATGCAGCCTTAAGGCCTAACATCATCCTAAGGCAAGGAGACAATTTTACACATCCGGAAGTGACGGTGGCAAACCGAGAGTAGAACATGCCCCTAAACAGTCGCCATTTTTGCAAGTTTTAAAAACTGAAATACTTCCGCAGCTGAAATGGCAAGGCAGAAATGAGTGAAACGTAGTTAGGGAGTAGGCCTGGGGATTATCTCATGTGAGTTTGAGAGGAAGCCTGCAAGTAGGTGAAGTACAGTACATAAAGCCTGTTACTTGTCACAGGTGCACTCCTCTCACTATTGGTTTCTTCCCCTCACAAAATGGACAGCTGTTGTTAAGGTTAGTGATAAATTCAAATCAAATATATAATAATAATAAATATAGCTGTCAGGGACAGCGAAGCCAGGGTTCAAGCGAATAGAGTGTAAGGTTTTCTTTGTTACATTGGCACATATACAGTAGATGTACAGCCCTTTGAATTCAGAGATTTTCAGGTTTACCTCTGTTTTCATTCACGTCAATTGCACTTTTTTGCATTTTGATCTCAATTTGCGACAAAAGTATGCATCGCAGGAAAAAAATAAAACCTGATTCATGATCAGGACGTCAAACTACGTCGGTTCGCAGGTTTTGAAGTCAAATTTGAACTTTTATTTTCATATGACATCATTTCCAATTTGTTTAGACACTGCATTCTGTTTCTCTCCAAATAATCTAGAGGCAACATTTGTTACGTATGCAAAATTTCAGGTCTATCGGACTGAGGGTTCTTAATGGCTCTGAAGTTGTCATCAATCAAAATTGGCAGCTAGGTCATGTGACTGAGGACACCCAAACTTTTACTCAGAAAAGACAATCCCCAGGCCTACTCTTAAATAAATTTCACACATTTTTACCTTGCCATTTTAGCTGCAGAGGTTTTTCAATTCTGAAACTTGCAAAAATGGCCATTTTGGGGGGTACGAAGTACTTCAGGTTTGCTGACATCATTTCACAGTTATGTAAAATTTGTCTCCATGCCTTGGGATGAGGTTAGGCCTTAAGACTGCATCTCTATCTTCATTGGTTAAGGAGATACACCCATTTTACGGTTTTGATGACGTCACTTCCAGTTTGCCAAAATTTGCATATTTAAAATCAGCATCTAAAAGTGCCTTGGATAAAATAATTTCTGTTAATAACATTCTTAACAGTTTAGAAAATATTTTGAAAAAAAACAGTTTTTTCGCCACATGATAATTTCACCCAGTAGCGAGCTTGTATAATTTTCAACTCAGAAAGTCCTTGTTATCACCTTGACTGAACCTAGGCTTTGTGCAACTGCAGTTTCAGTTTCAGCCATTCTGGAGAAGAAGGTGTTTAAAGGCTTTCATCAAAATGCAATGTGGCTGTCAAGTCACGTGATCAGTTTCCAAAGTTTAGGTGCAAAACTTCAGGTCTGTAGCGAACACATACTGAAATTTCATAACTGTACACCTTGAGGTTTCCTCTAAAAACATGGGACAAAATTGATGAGAATAATAATAATAATCCTAACAAAAACAATAGGGAGCCAAGCCTGAATGGCTTGAACCCCTTATAATAATAATGCCTTTATTTCCTGAGGGTAATACATTTCAGTCAATATATTATTGATCTTCCTTGAGGCCCTTCACAGACACACAATTATTAATGATCACACAATATACTAAATACAAAAAAAATCATATTTAAATAAATATATGGTAAAATGGGCTATAGCTATATTTATAAAGCTGCCCTTGGGAAATGAATAATAAAATGTGTTTTTCTTTGTTTACTGTCCAGTGGGGTTACTGTTCTAACACAGTTGTGTATTCCTTCACCAAACCTGATAGGACGGAGCACTGTGTCATATTCTGGGACACAAAAAATGGAGAGGTAAACCTTTGTGTTTTCTGTGTCATGACAGTAACATTCTGACAAAAGAGATGTCACAAAAAAGTGTTTTGAAGTCCAGTTAGAAAGCAGGAATTTAAGACAAAAGACAGCTGTTGAAGTCTTGAAGGAGCAGATCAATTTATTTTTGGATGTTATGTTAGGATGTGATTAATTGGCTAGTTTATGTTGACGTGTTGGTGTAGAACAAATATATACATATTATTTGTATTATATGTCTGGCTCAAATAACGAAACAGGATTTAATTGTGAAATTTTCCCATGGCATTTTTAAACTTAATATTTATTTGTGATTCTACATGGTAATGATTTTCCTTTTTCAGAAGTATGTCAAATATGTGAAGAATCTGATCTCAATAACAGCATGTGGTGATTACTGTTGCCTAGCAACAAAAGCTGATGAACTCCCTGGCCAGGTTTGTGTTTATCTTGTGTTGTGCATTCATGTTTTTTTCCCAGTCGTTCTGTTCTTTGCTTTTATCTGTGCATAGAAAATGAGTCTTGTACCAAAAATACAAAGAACTTCTGTATGCGTTGCATTTTAAAAAAGAAAATATGCATAATATTCAAAATGTTGAGAAGTATTGTTATATATGTATATAAGCTATTGTGTATTTAAGATTCCAAGTGTGGAAAAATGTGAATTGTTGTGAAAATGCAAAGAACTTCTGTGTGCATTTTAGAAAAGATATACCTAATGTCTAAAACAAAAAGGTTGAGAGAAGTTATTATTTTTGTGTTAAAACAAAAATAGCCAAATCATAAATGAATTGTTTGTCCCCCCGCTGACAGTATGTGTTGGTGCTGTGTAACTCGATTGGCACACCTCTGGACTCCAAGTACATAGAGATTGACCCAGTCTACCTGACAATGACCCGGTCACACATCATCGCCGCCTCTAAGGAAGCCTTCTACACCTGGCAGTTCAAAAACCCCAAGAAAATGGTGGCATTGGAGATGTCGGGTAAACGAAAAACTGGATCTGAGAGGTTAGTGGAAATGGGTCATCTGTATTTGTGTGTAGTATGTACATACGTGTATGTATACTGATGTATTGTGTGTTTATGTACTCACATCGTATACATGTGCTCTGTGGGAAGTTCCGCCAGCAACCTGCAGACGGTCGTGGATTTCCCCTGAACTCTGCCTGATTTCCTGCCATCATATTTCTGGCCACTGTTGTATAAGTGAAATATCCTTGAGTAAGGCATAAAAATCCAATCAGATAAGTAATTTGTGATATTTTTGTCATAAATCTGTTGAAAGTAAATAATGTACTACGTACATATGCGTTGCTAATTTTTTTTCATGTGGTTTTAAATTCATGTCCTTAGTTATTTGTCAGGCGTTAAATGGTTGCACCGGCGAAGTTTAAAGTGCATTGTGGTTGTATTTGTGTTTCCCTGCTGTTTTGCAGGTTGTATCACACAGTTGTGTCTCGATGTTTTTCCTGTTGTAGCTTGTATGACATAATTGTCTGTCAGTTTTCCCCCCCTTTCGGCAGGTTGTGTCACACAGTTGTGTCTCGATGTTTTTCCTGTTGTAGCTTGTATGACATAATTGTCTGTCAGTTTTCCCCCCTTTCGGCAGGTTGTATCACACAGTTGTATCTCGATGTTTTTCTTGTTGTAGCTTGTATGACATAATTGTCTGTCTGTTTTCCTCCCTTTCGGCAGGTTGTATCACACAGTTGTATCTCGATGTTTTTCCTGTTGTAGCTTGTGTCACATAATTGTCTGTCAGTTTTCCCCCCTTTCGGCAGGTTGTGTCACACAGTTGTGTCTCGATGTTTTTCCTGTTGTAGCTTGTATGACATAATTATCTGTCGGTTTTCCTCCCTTTCGGCAGGTTGTGTCACACAATTGTGTCTTGATGTTTTTCCTATTGTAGCTTGTATGACATAATTATCTGTCAGTTTTCCCCCCCTTTCGGCAGGTTGTATCACACAGTTGTGTCTCGATGTTTTTCCTGTTGTAGCTTGTATGACATAATTGTCTGTCAGTTTTCCCCACTTTTGACAGGTTGTGTCACACAGTTGTGTCTCAATGTTTTTCCTGTTGTAGCTTGTATGACATAATTGTCTGTCAGTTTTCCCTCCTTTGGACAGGTTGTGTCACACAGTTGTGTCTCGATGTTTTTCCTGTTGTAGCTTATATGACATAATTGTCTGTCAGTTTTCCCCCCTTTCGGCAGGTTGTGTCACACAGTTGTGTCTCGATGTTTTTCCTGTTGTAGCTTGTATCACATAATAGTTTGTTGGTTTTCCTACCTTTCGGCAGGTTGTATCACATAGATGACATGCCCACAGGGGGCCCCCAGGACACCATAGATTTCAGCAAAGCCTTTATGGTGAGTTCAGTCCCAGTTTTTGACTGTAAAAATGTGACACACTTATGCAGTCTCTTAGGAAGGTTGTTATATTTTTCTTCTCATATGAGTAACTCAAGTATCATTGCAAATCATGAAAAAAAAGTTATCAAACTTCTTCCACATGTGTAACAGTAAAACTTACAGATGATGAAGGCCCATTTTGTGTTAATGACAGTTAGAAGTGTATAGATGGAGATATTTGCATATCCTTCTTTGAAATTGTGATATTTGGCTCATTCCACCCACCCTCTGAAATAAATGTCATACATGGACATCGTGTCTTAAGATGACAGGTAAGTACAAAATTTAGTTTACCTTAAATGACCTGAAATTGAATACCAAAAATTAACATTTTGAGAGGCAAATGATGTTATGAAATATTAATTTGGGTGCTGAAACGTAAATTTTTCCAGTAATTTATGATCTTGCCTTCTAGACAAATCCAGAAACACCTTTATAAAAACCATTAAAACTTTCAGGATCAGAAGGAACAAGCAGCTTTGTCATGGCTGAAATTTGATGTTATTTAAATTTGATTCAAAATGAAAAGGACACAGATTTTTTGGCTTTTGTGCTTGAGCTCTGCCAATGTTTTTTTTTTTTGACTTACAGAACACAGAGGACCCAATCTCCTGTATTTGTGCTTCAGACAGGGCTCTCATTATTGTGAGTAGTTGATCCATAAAACTTGTCCATGTAGGGAAATTAAGATTGTTGATGAAACGCTTTCGGGAACATGTGAAGGATGTGATAACAAAGTTCCATGGAAGGGTATTAACTTGGTCTTCGTTAAAATACATGTTAAGTTTTCATTTTTTCACGAGAAGATATTTAAAAAAGCAACCCAGCTTATTTGCTTTTCATAACCGTATGATAATGAAGTTAGGTAAATGTCTGTTTATCGAAAGAAAACAGGTCCCTGAGTTTGATGTTAGTATACAGAATGATTTGAGTGTAAGAGTGATTTTCAGGGTCGTGAATCAGGCACAGTGAATCGCTACGGCATGCCGATGCTGAATTTGACCAACAAGCACCTGCTGAACTGCCGTCCCCATCAGCTGTCCATCAACTGCAACACTACGTGAGTACAGGCCTCAGCTTAAATATGTATGTGTACATATGTATGAGGTGTACCAACCAAACAGTATCTCACCGTTTGTGATCCAGTGCCATGTAAGGCTTCTAGAATCCATCACCATCCACTTTTTACCCTTATGAACTCTTCATCAACTCTAACGCCTCACTTTGGATACATACATGTACTGAAGTAGCCATCCTCAGGATCGGGAGATCTGGGATCAGTCCTCAGTCAGGTCATACCAAAGACTTTAACAATGGTACAAGCAGTTGCTGCCTTGCTTGATGCTCAGCACTCAGAGGTTAGAGCAAGGAAACAGGACCAGTCAGCCCGGTGTCAGTATAATGTGACTGGGTGGGGTGTCATTCGTGGTGTCTTCTGCATGATGTTCCATTGGTGGCAGCAATTAGGTGGCTCTGCCACAAAAATACAGTATATATATATATACATTCTAAGGACTTCTTGTAATCATATAATTGAATATTTGTTGAGTACGATGTAAAACCTAAGCATACAAATATATATATACACAAATACTAGCCAGCCAATGGCTCACTACTGGGACACCAGAGTGACACATGGCTTTTAGCATCCAGATGAGGGAGGTTTTTCGCTATAGTCTAGTGGTAGAGGCATGGACTCCAAACCCAGAGATTACTGGTTCAAATCCCCAGCTGGTTAGCCCAATCACACATACTCAACCACTTTAATAATGTGGGATATGTTTGATCATAGTCCTCAGCTAGCCCGAGACCACGGTCTAAGGGTGGCTTATATATACTGATACACGGGGACCACTGGCCACCCTTAGCCCGAGTGCTATATGGACCTGATTTAGGTATAAAGATTGTACCGCTACATGTGCATTAGTTTCTTCCTGAATACAAATAAAGCACAACAATTCTGAAATCTGAAATGTTTACTCACATTTGGCCACAGTTGCTACTTCCCTTTAAATCACCTTTCTCGTGTAAAGCTTAGCTGAAGTTGAAAATTGGATCATATACAAGCTGCCATGTTTTTAGAATCTGTGCCAGCGAGGCGCGCACGTGCACCAGTGGTTGACCTTTCAGTGACATCATATCTTAAAATTTACATCCATACTAAATAAATCAACGCCTTCAATCAATTTGCATAAAGGTCAACCACCTATGCGCATGCACAACTACACGGTTTATTAGGTCAAGTTATCGACAACACATGTGAGTGTAAGTCACTAATATGAATTATCCTGGATTTACTGGTCGTAAAGGCTACAGAATATGAAAAATATTGCCTGAAGTCCAGGGAATGTCTTCGTGAACACAGTTTATCTCAGTTTTACCCAGTTCATACATGTCTTGGTTCATTTTGTACGGATTTTCTAAGCTATTTTTTGATACCGTTATTTTGACCTGCATAGCTCCTCTAACCCTAACCCCATATTAAAGATCACAGCCGAGATCCTTGGCTAAGTCCTCAGCCACCTGTAAGTTTCTGCTCGCTCGAGTGTTTATGGTTTGGATCAGTCATATCTGGCAATATACCATGACAAGAGGGAAGTTAGAGTGTGGGTTGTGATAGGGTTGTGTGTTTTTAGGGGGTTGGGTGGCGGTGGGGGCATAGGGGGTTTGAGAGCGGCATTTTTATGTAGAAATGAAGTGACGTTTATAGCTTTCTGCTGTCCCCTTTTGAAATTTACTGAGCAGTAAAAGTTTTGATCCGTTACAAGCTTGACAGAATGACACATTTTTGAAAGATAATTGTTTATGATATGTGTGGGAAACATGAATCACGCCGGAAATATTCCGGTCAAATTGTGTTTCAGGCGGCTTGCTATTATTGACATTGCCGGGGTGTTGACCTTCTTTGACCTTGAGTCAAGGGTTCAGGACGCAGATGGGAAGGAGGTCACCGGGGAACACCTGAAGTTTGAGCGTAAAGACGTCTGGGACATGCGCTGGGCAGATGTGAGTGGTTCTGCTTTAGTAGCCATCTGTGAACAGTATTCAGAATTATCGATTTGTGGTCAAAACTCTTGACATGAATAACAAAATGAGGTTGTATGGATAACAAGGTTCTATTTATTTTAAAGTTTCGGTATAGATGCTGATATCGTTTTTAAGCAACGGTATTAGTATCTGTATCAAAACATGGCTTCAGAATAACTAGAAGTTATCCATACAACCTCATTATCTTGTCCAGCTCAACTCCTAAAGGCCTCTCAAAGATGTCTTCTTGACATGAAGAGACAGACAAACAAGTCAGCGTGTGATGCGAGGCTTTAGTGTAATGTGTTAGCGAGAGCCCACGCATTTATAAATATGTATGCACTATATGTATGCACTGTGTCTTAAATTTCTCTGTGCTCTCTCAAAGCTTTCCTGTCTTACACAACAGCCAGTATCTATTGTGAAAGGGGTGTCCTTGTGTTAAGTGAGAGATTTTCTGCTGAAATATGCAACGGTGTTAATACACAAATTTTACCAGTTCTGTCGGAAGTTATGTCAGAAATTTTGGTGGTCTGCTCCAGGCATTCGGTTTCCTCCATCCACAAACCAGATTGCTGCCATGAAACTAGATAATTCTTGAACAGTGTGCTAAAACACCCAATCAGATGAATGAATATGGAAAGAAATTTGGCTCCTGCTGTTGCAGGATAATGCTGAGTTGTTTGCCATGATGGAAAAGACCAGGATGTACATCTTCAGGGGGTTGGATCCAGAGGTAAGGGGAGATAAGTCCTGATTGCATGCAATTTCCTGTGTTATTAAATGCAACCAAATTGTTTTTTCTAGTGATAAATGTACTCAGAAGATGTCTGTAATATATTCTGCTTATTTTTGCGAGTAAAAATTTTGTCAAAGAGAAGTAAAATCACTGTCATCTGGACTTGTTTTTGTGACCTTTGAGGAAGATGGTATTTTAAAATATTGTTAGCAATTACTTTTTGTATATTTAACTAACATGCTCTAAGTATTTTGGTATTGTCGTTAAAGTCCATGTGTCAAGAATGTAGATGTGTTGGAAACTGCTCTTCATGGTTGACAGCTGATGCTGATAAAATCTTCACATAAAACCCTTGATGTTTCAAAAACTTAAGCTGATAAATTATCTTTGGTCAACTGATTTGTTCCAGGAACCAATCGTAAGCAGCAGTTATATCTGCCAGTTCAACGACCTTCAAATTAAAGCCGTTTTATTGGATGAGATAATGAAAGACCCAGAGAATCCTACAAAAGAGAACGTCATTGAAATGGAAATTAAGGTATGTACTTATGCCTGGGACACAAAAAGCACTGGAGTTTATTAAATTTCCACAAAATAAATATGGTGAAGCCACAGACGTGGCAAAAGAGTTGGTCAGCTGCCGAAGTCTCAACAGACGATTCAGAAGTTTTGGCTCCAGGATAACCTCCCTTTATCTTGTGACTTTGCAGCGTTAAGGCATTTAATGAATGAATGCTTATTGTTTAACGCCCCGCTCAAGAATATTTCACTTATACAAAGGCGGTTAAGGCATTTAAGGTTCTCTCCATGAATTTGATTGACTGAATCGTGTTGTGCAGTGATAGTAGCTGGTACAACATTGAAAAATGCCAAAATTTTCCTAGCAATTGTTATAAAATTGCCTCTTTTGCTCTAAGATTCGGGAGTATTTCAGTCTTTGTGTGTATGTGTACTCCTAAAATATGTAACATTGCAAAGTTATGGCAGAAAGCAAAATTTTTTTTTTTCGATTTGGACCGTTGTGTGTAGCCTGTCGGAGATCACCATCAGCCCTTCTGTACTGTCAGTTAGTGATGTCACAGTGCAGAAGGACATCACTGTGTGTCGTTACCCAAAACTCACATCACATGGTGTGGCATGAGCTGATGTGTTTTTTCCTGTTGTTGTTGTTACAGTCCCTGCGTGACACGCGTGACCTCTTGGACAAAGTCGGCATTCAGGATGCTCAGCAGTTCATTGAGGACAATCCTCACCCTAGACTCTGGTGAGTTGTGTAACTGTGAAATGAACAGGGAAGTTAATACTTGGGAAGAAACACAGGCTGTACATGGTATTTTTCCCCTGACATCGTGGAGCTAACAATTTCTTTGTATTGTATCACACTTTTTCTTGCTGTTTTGGTACACCATTACATGTGCATTATGACTTGTAGTTGTACAAAGTGTTGGTGTTTAGGTGATATCTATGTTCTTCACACGTTTTTGTTTTCATAGTAATTTTCGTAGGGTTTTTTTGTGTGTGTGTGTCGGGGGGAATTTTTACGCTCTGTTTGTCACATTTTCTTTTTTGCAGGCGGCTGTTGGCAGAGTCCGCTTTGGAACACCTGAATCTGAAGGTGGCAGAGCAGGCATTTGTGAGGTGCCGAGACTTTCAGGGCATAGAGTTTGTCAAGAGGCTGGCCAATTTACAGGTGAGGATAGAAGCTCATGGCTGTCTGAAGGAGGAGGAAAGTCTGATAATGAAAAACAAGCATCCATTACCAACCGTACTAGAGTGACTCGAAAACTGAAGGCAAACAGACTAAAAAGGCTGTGACAGGGTAGGGATTGTAAGAAGTTACCCTGAAAAAGCACTTTACTAAGGTTTCCTCCCACCCATAATGCTGGCTGCCGCCATATAAGTGAAATGTTCTTGAATACGGCGTAAAACACCAATCAAATAAATGAATAAATACAGACATACAGCTCTGAAGCTATCAGTGAAAAGTCCAAAGTGCTCATAGTCCAAAATGGCCTTTTTGTAACTACTGGTGATGAAAGTCTGTTCTGGGGAAATAACAATGGTACAAGAAATGCACATGTGTCATGCATGTATTGTACAATGCATACAAAAGGGACTACTGTTTTATTTATTGACAGTTGATTATGTATTAACTGAATTACAGCTGCTTTTGAAATGGTTTAAAGTTGGATAACTTGTGACAGGTTACAAGAGTTAGGAGTAATACTGTTTTAGCATGTGACGTTTCATCTGCCATTTCGCACCTGTTTTCAGAATGAGACGATGCAGCAGGCCGAGGTAGCGGCATATTTCCGCAGGTTTGAGGAGGCAGAGCGGATGTATTTAGACATGGACAGAAGGTCAGTTCAAACAGTCCACAGTAACAGCTGCAGTTTTGACCAGATCTGATTATATGCATACAGGTATGGGAGACTCTGACGGGCTACACAAAGGGGTTCAAATTGCGGAGAAACACATCGTTATCTGCTGTGATACAGCAGTGTTTGTGTGCTTCCTAAGTGCTTTCTGAGCACACATCCTACTAGAAGTATGACGTAATACAAGAAAAAACAAAGGGACACACTGCTTTGAACCCTTTTGTTATAGGCGGGAAGCAGTTTTATGAATTTTCCATTGGGTGTAGTTCTCACCACACTCAACCTATGAGCCCAAGGCCAGTGAGATTGCAGGCTTGAATCCAGCTCTTGGTTTAAGTGGAGGTGTTTGTCAGGTACAGGTGTAAAGAGTGCAGTTTACTCCCTGCACTCCATTTCCCCTAACTATTAACCTGGTGGCCTTCATACTATGGACACGTTCTTGATTTACTCTGCTGTGGTTTACTCTCTGCACTCAGTTTCCCCTAACTATTAACATGGTGACCTTCATACTATGGACAAGTTCTTGATTTACTGTGCTGTGGTTTACTCCCTGCACTCAGTTTCTCCTATTAACCAGGTGGCCTTTGTACTGTGGACAAGTTCTTGATTTACTCTGCTGTGGATTATTCCCTGCACTCGATTTCCCCTAACTATTAACTTGGTGGCCTTCATACTATGGACAAGTTCTTGATTTACTGTGCTGTGGTTTACTCCCTGCACTCGATTTCCCATAGCTATTAACATGGTGGCCTTTGAACTATGGAAAAGTTTTTGAGTATGAGTATTGAGTAATATTAGAAGCACCAAACTCTGGGATGAAAGAATAGACACCGCCATTATTACAAACTGTCCAACCGAACATCAGCTTTCTCCATCACTGGCTTTGCAGAATGTTGTTGTATGACCAATCCCATTTGCTGTTACTTCTCAGAGACCTGGCCGTGAGCCTAAGAAAGAAGCTTGGTGATTGGTTCCGTGTGGTTCAGCTACTGAAGACTGGGGCAGGTGGGGATGACATTCAGCTGGAAGAGGCTTGGAACGCCATCGGAGATTACTATGCCGACCGTCAGAAATGGTGAGTCCTCTTGTCGGGCGCTTCATGGAACTCCAGATCCAGGTCAGGTAAATGTTTCTTAGACTTTTTCACGGCTCGTCTTCCGTCTGTTGTTGGGAGATACCTAAATTTTGACCATCTTATAAATGTTGTCTTGTGAAGATTTTGTAAAAATGTCAACTCCCTGTTGCAAAATCTGTGAATTGCATGTGACATAGTTTTAAAAGTCAGGAGTTTGCTAGATAGTTTTGTTATTGCACTGGTTTCCA